>JALAZF010000572.1:1201521-2403042 GCA_022829125.1 Lathyrus tuberosus
CCTGGGGGTCGAGGTCCTCTGCTCTGTCCTCTTAGGGCCCGTCCACGAACCTGCTGTCAAGGTCGACCGCGTTGACGGGCGAGAGAGGTCTCTGCTCGGCGTCCGGGGGGTGGCTTGGCCACAGTCTTGGGTTTGGCGCCGATGGAACTCATGTCTTTGATGGCGGCGTCGAAGCATCTTCTGGCCGCGTCTACGTCCTCATGCATTGTTACCACTCGTCCCCTGGCCGTGTAGTACTTCATTTTGAGGTGGACGGTTGATGGTACCGCCGTAAGCTCGGCCAGGGTGGTCCTCCCGAGGATGCAGTTGTAAAGGGATGAGCATTCGACTACCAGGAAACGGATCTTCACCTGTCGGGCAGTGTCTACGGCCCTGAATGTAACCATCAGCTCAACGTAACCCCATGGTCTGGTGGAGGTTTCGTTGAATCCCTGCAGATCTGAACCAACGTACGGGGTCAGATGTCTCTCGTCGAGCTGAAGGGTCCCGAACAGATGGGCATACATGATGTCGACCGAACTCCCCTGGTCGACGAAGATTCTTCGGACATCAAAATTTGCCATCTAGGCCCTGACCAGGAGGGGGATAGTGGCGTTGGGCACTCCGCCGGGGAACTCTTCGAGGTAGAAAATGATGGGGTTTGATCTCCCTTGCACCTTCTCGAGAGTGGTGGTCTTCGCCGATGTCGCGGACTCCAGTTCATCAAATTTCCGTTTGATCGAGCCGACAGACAGCTTTTCGTAGCCACCCCCGGAGATGACCATTGTTTTGGGGAAGCCTTCCCAGGTGCTACGGGCAGAGACGGGGTCCTCGCGGGGGAAGGTTGCCCACATGTTGCGAATTGCTTCTTCGCCCTCAATGATTACGGGGACGAAGAAGTCCTCGGGTCGGGTGACGCTGAGGGCGACCTGAATCTGACTCTCGACGGGAGGAGGTGTCGCCTCCTCGACGTTCTGGGCTTCCCGGGAGCTGGGGCAAGGAGCATCGTTCTTCTGGGCGTACTTCCTTAAGTGCCCTTCCTTGATCAGAATTTCAATCGCATCTTTGAGATGGATGCAATCTTCTGTGACATGCCCGTGGCTCCGGTGGAACCTGCAGTATTTTGACTTGTCAACGTTTGGTTTAGGGGCAGTGGGCTTCGGAAAGCGGACGCCTCCTTTCACAAATTCTGAGTTCTGGCACTCGGAGAGGATACACGCGCAGGGAGCGTTTAGCGGTGTGTACTCCGTGAACCGGCCAGCTGGTCCGCGCGGTTCACGAGGATCACGGGGGCGATTTTCTTTCTTTCTTTCTCCTCCTCGTCGGGGAGGAGAGTCTTCATCTTTGTGGCTGCGGGGGCCTTCTTTGCACCTCGACTCAAGGGCGATCTGCGCTGCCTCGGACTCCTCGAGCTCGATATACGACTGAGCTCGTTGGAGGAGGTCCTCGAGACGGCGGGGTCTGCGGAGACCCACGGACTTGGCGAAATCAGATCCAAAACGTAGTCCATGGATGATCATATATTTCTTTATGTCGTCGGTCGTGGGGACCTCGACAGCTTCTCTGTTGAATATCTTGATGTAGTTCCGGAGAGATTCGTTCTTCCCTTGGAAGATGCTTTCTAGGGAAGCCTCCGTCTTCAGGTGTCGGCGAGACGCGGTAAAGTGTTTGGTGAAGCGTTGTCTTAGCTACTTCCAGGATGTGATCGACCCAGGTTCCAAACCCTTGTACCAGGTCATCGCGCCCTTCCGCAAGGTGGTGGTGAAAAGCCTGCACCTGATGGCCCCTCTGACGTTTTGAAAGTCGAGCATTGCTTCGAAACTCTCGACGTGATCGTCGGGGTCGGCCAGACCGTCGTAGGTCCCCAGCAGTTGGGGTTTCTCCATGCCCGCAGGAATTGGGGCGTTCATGATCTCCCACGACAGAGGGGTCCTCTGGTCGTCGTCGTCGCTCCCGGCCGGGGACCCCGAAGGGGATCGATATGCCGTGGAGTGGAGTTCCTCGGACGGTTCTTCGGTCCCTCCTCAGTGGGCTTGGACTTCTTGGTAGCTGCGGCGGGCCTGGATTTCTTCCGAGGTGGGGAGCGATGGCGCTTCTGGGAGATCGCTAGCTAGGGGCGCTCCAGGCGTGGCCGACGCCCCCCGCGCACCGGCGAGGGGGTTCGAGATTCTTCGAAAGGGGTCCTTCGCGGGGAAGGAGAACGGCGAGGTGACGGCGGACGACGATGTCTTCGCGGGGAAGATCGTCGTGCCCGCCCTTGCTCCAGTGCTTCGATTCTGGTGTTCTGATGTGCGATCAGCTGATTGGTCTGATTGATAAGGGCAAATAAGGCCACGGTGCTCGAATCTGCATTGAGCGGAGGAGCAACTGGCTGGAAGATGGCTTGCTGATCGTCTTGGTGGGTGGCGTTGTAAGCCACGTCTTGGGAGTCTGGGGAGGCGGTCTGCCCGTCTCTCACGTCGCCTTCATCGACGTGGAGGGCAGCAGCGTCTTTGCGGTGGTTCCTGTTCTCGAGTTGCACGAGGACGGTGTCCAGAGCTTTGTTAGCGGACGGATTGCCAGCCATGATGGTGATGAATGGGAGTTGCTTTGGTTTATCGGAGGAAAAACGGGGAAGCAAAGGATTCCCACAGACGGCGCCACTGATCGTACCTGGATCAAACAGTTTCTGGTGGCCAACAACGTCGTCTGGACTTCAGCTCCGGTGAGGTTGAAAGACGGTCGGGGGGGGGGGGGGGGGTGTACCTGCAAGGTACTCCGAAGCTCAAGTAAGTTAACGGTCAGAGAATAATTGCAAGCACAAGGTTAGAGTAAGAAAGTGTGTGTGTAACCTGACCCTCTCAAGTGAGAGGTATTTATAGAGAGCCCCCAGCGCGGGGCCAACGGTTACTTGCATTGGGCTGGATTGCCAGGCCCAATCCAAGTAACTGCCAGGGCTTACGTGGCATAGTGAAGACCAGCACGTGGTCTTCGCCCTGGGGTAACCGTTCCTAGATCTCCAGAATTAGGGCAGACCGATTCCATCGGGAGTGGGGCGGTTACAAGAGAACGTGTCCTCGCGGGGAGGAGTCTTGCGTGTCGGGGAAAGACGTGTCCTCGCGGGGAGGACTCTTGTGTGAGAAGGAGGTGGCTCCTCGCAGGGAGGAGCACCTGAGTGTCGGGGAGGAACGAGCCCGGGGAGGTCTAGCGCCTTGCCCGATGCTCCATGCCATGCGTGTACCCGACAACGTGGAGAAGGAGCAAGTGCCCGACATTGGTCGCGCTAAAAGGCCCTTGCTGTGCCATCCCAGGACGTGTGGGTTGGGCCTGCTCGACTGAGGAACAGACCCCGGCCCAGTCCAGAACAGAAATGTTATTAAAGCAGTCTATAATTTTTTTTGGGTTAAATATGTTTTTGGTGGGATCAAAAGTTAAAATTATAATTTTTAGAAGCACCATTTTTTAAAGAAATTTTTTAGAAGAACTAAAAAACTAAATATAAAATATTTAGAAGAATCAAAAATATATTTACCCTTAATTTTTTATTATTCATATTTTCTCTTTTGTAGTAGAGTATTCCCCCATTTTTCTCCAAACATACGTTCATTTAATATTATTTAAAGAAATGTTATTAAAACACACTATAATTTTTTTTTATTATAAACCAAATTCTTCCAACATTATATATATATATATATATATATATATATATATATATATATATATATATATATATATATATATATATATATATAATCAACATTAAAATAACAAACAAACATGATCCACCTCTTTTGAATGACAAAAAATCAACCGTCTTAAAAATTATTTTTGTTGTCTTAAATGACACAATATTATTATGCATGAGCTTTTACATTCTTGGTAAAAAATTTACTACTTCTGATTTAGAAAACTAAAAGTATCAAAGACAAATGATATAAAAATATGTTGATTATCGAAACACATTTTATCATATTTCATCATAAATTTTTTTATACGTATAATAAAATTATTTTAGTATTTGATGAAAAATAAAATATGATAAATACTAAAATTGATTTCATCTTATTTTATCGTGAAACTTTTTATTATGAAAATGGATGGATTACGCAAAGAGAGATTTAATATTATATAAATATAAAATGATTTTGAAATAAAAAAAAATAAAAAAATCGCAATTAAGTTTTTTAAAAATATTAATATCAATAAATATGCTTTTATTGCAAGTTTTATCATTTATCTCTAATATATATATATATATATATATATATATATATATATATATATATATATATATATATATATATATATATATATATATATATATATATATATATATATATATATATATATATATATATATATTATATTTTTATTTATATATCTAACACATATAATAAAATTATTTATTTATTCATGTTTTCTTAAGAAAAGTTGAAATTGATTATTCAATATTTTCAATAAATGTTTTCTTTAAATCTATTAATTATTTTTAATTTATTAGTATTCATGTTTATTTATTAAATTAAAATATATTGAAAAATTAATTTTATAAAAATATAAAAATTATTTTAGTAATCTTATAATTTAAATATAATATATACTTCTTTTATTTTTATTTATAATTAAATTTTAACATTTTAAATTTATTAAATAATTAATGTATCTACTTTATATATAGTCCAAATTCATCATTTATTCATTGAACTTAAAAAGTCAAAATTTATTTATAAAAAGAAAATAGGAGGAATATTTATTAAATATGTATCTAATATACAAAATGATAAAAAACAAATACTATATTTCTTATCATCGCTTGTACATCAAATATATAATAGGATGCAAATATTTTTTTTTCATCAAAATAAACATCTTTTCCAATTTAATTTTTGAACTAACCATCTTTTTTAATTATTATCAAATTATTCATATTTCAAACAAAAAATATTCGCAATGCGCCAAATCAATTGACACTTATATGTAAGCGCTTATGTACATTTGTTATATGAATACGTTCAATTAATCTACGTTGTTTATTCATTTTTATTTATTTGTTATATGTATACGTCAATTATCTAGAGTTTAAGTACAATGTTGAGAGCATATTTAATTATATATTATAAATTTTTGTGTGAAACATGAGTAATTTAATATATAATTAAAAAATATAGTTATTTTAAAATTTATGTCGAAAAATATGATTATTTAAAAAAAAATCGGATGCTAAATCTATTATATGACTTTTATATTCTATTCTTATTTAATGTTTTTTATTATATCTTGTCTCTATCCATGTTGCATAGTATAGTTTAATTATGAGAGGGTAAAAAAATCACAAAAAAATAATAATAATGCAATTAAGCCAAAGTATTAATATTAACATTGTTGTTAATTCCTAATTTTGCTGATGGTTGTCTAAACCAAATTTACTTCTTTCAGTTCCACAAGCAAAGCAAAGCCTCTTCTACAATCCTCTCCCTTCTTCCCTTCTCTCTCTCTCTCTCTCTCTCTCTCTCTCTCTCTCGAGCAAGCAAGGAACAAACCAAACCAAAACATCAGACAGAGAAAACAAAAACCAAACATGTCCTCCCCAAGCAAGAGACGAGAGATGGACTTGATGAAACTGTTAATTTTCAACTTTTCAATTTCACTTTACTTTCATTCAAGTTCGTATCTTTTTTCAATTGGGTACCTTAATTTCACCCTTGATTGATGATTCCCTTATTGTTTAGGATGATGAGTGATTACAAAGTGGAGATGATTAACGATGGAATGCAAGAGTTTTATGTTCATTTTCATGGACCTAATGAAAGTAAATTAATTACCCTTTTTCTCTCCTTTTTCTTGTTAAATATTTTTGGATTTTTTTGGTTGTTCTATTATTTGACTTGATTTTGACTTTGGTTACTGTGGATTTAGATTTGTGTAGCAACTAGCATCTGAAAGATTCTTTGTTTTTTTCATTCTTGTTTTGCTTATTGGTTTGATTGTTAAGTGGATTCTGCATAATAGATTTGTGAAGCAACAATATGGTTGGTTCTTATTGATTTCCTTTTTGGTGGTTATTGTTTTCTTAGCCTTGATAGAACACAAATTTTTAGTACATGTGTTGATGATTTTGAGTTTTGTTTTATTGTTCTGTCATGGTTGTTGAAGTTAAACTGAGAAAGGTGTTGTTGGTGTGTTATGCACCTTGCATTTTTCAAGTTCTTATTTGTGTGATGGATTTTGACAGGTCCTTATCAAGGAGGTGTGTGGAAAGTAAGAGTTGAGCTACCGGATGCGTATCCTTATAAATCTCCTTCCATCGGCTTCATCAATAAGATCTATCACCCAAATGTTGATGAGATGTATGAATATGAAATATGAATCTTGTTTGAATAATTTACCTCGCGTGTTAATTTTAAGAATAAGGTAATGTTTGATCGTCGTGGATGATGATAATTGCAGGTCGGGATCGGTTTGTCTTGATGTTATCAATCAGACCTGGAGCCCCATGTTTGGTAATGATCTGTCTTTAAACGTTTTGTTAAAATATGATTTCATTCCTTTACAGATGGACTATGGCGGCTGTCGAAAATTCCGTCACGCCTTTAAGCAATGGCCGCCATTTAACGACACTGGATTTGATTCATGTTTTTCATTTTGATGTTTTTTGGATTGTTGTTATATGTCGAAATGTGTTTTCTTTCAGATCTTGTCAATGTATTTGAGGTGTTTCTGCCACAACTCCTTTTGTATCCAAATCCATCGGATCCGTTGAATGGAGAAGCTGCGGCGTTGATGATGCGTGACCGACCTACTTATGACCAAAGGGTTAAAGGTATTGTTGCTGCTCTTCTATTGACTGTGTTATATACTTGACCATCACAAGTTGTTATATGCCAACAGAACTGATGTTTTAATTGGTGTTACATCTATTTTGCAACTTCCTCCTGTGATTCCGTCAAATCCTATACAGAAAAGTGAGGCTTATACGGTATTATCTAGATGCATACGGTGCTAACTTGTTATCCCTGAGTCATTTTCTCTTGCAAATCTGACCTATATTGATCTGTGGGTCTAGTTGAATATAAGATGTTAATGATGTCAAAACATGAACTTCAATCATCATACATACCCCCTTGTTCACTCAAATTCACTCCTTATCATAGGAAAAGTTGTATTTCATTTTTGCCGTTCGGTCTCCTGTCACGTGTATTGTTTCAACCTATCAAGTGTCCAAGCATGGCAATGACACAAAAACTATAGACACGGGCATTGTCTGAAACGTAGGATACAGAGATATGATTCGCACAACGAAATGTGTATGTATGGAACAACGAAATGTGTATGTATGGAGCGTGTTAGTCGAGACTTAATCTCAATCTTTCATGTGTCACTTTGTAAGAGAAGTTCAAGAGTATTTGCATCAAAATCGCGAACCAATTGATTTTGTTTGAATATGGTCTTATATGACTCAAAATCGAGTATCTATGCATGTATATGAGAGTCTCAACATTTGCTCATGTTTTTTCTGCTACCAATTTTCAGAATACTGCGAGAAATATGCCAAGCCAGAAGACATCGGAGCTGCAACAGAAGAGAAATCCAGTGATGATGAAGATGAGGAGCTAACTGAAGATGAATATGATTCTAGTGATGAACAGGTGGCTGGTAAAGCAGACCCCTAACCTTGTGTATGCAAGTTATGTTCTCTCTGTATTTTATCTGTACATTATGTTCTAGTTATGTTCTACCTCATTCAAATGAATGTACTTGGATATTGGTAGGGGAAAAATTCCCCTTCAAGTAACTTTATTTTCTTAATGTAAATAATGTACCATTGATTTCATGATGCAATCTTATTTCTTGTTAACTGAGTTTTTGAGTGTGCTAATGATTGTCACATAGGATTAACAAATTCACTAAAAAGTTTGAAATTATATACATATACTTTATACAACAACTTCTAATCATATTTGTTTTGTTGCATCATAATATCATTTAAAGATTTAGTTATTTTGTTGCAAGAATATACAATATAATTAGATGTTTGTAAAATGGTATATTATTAGATTTAATTTCCTTAGGAGATTATAGTAATTAAGTTATTTTGCTTTAATTTCTTGCCCTTCAATCCATGTAGCAAGTTTTTTAATAGAACATTGTAGCTTTGTTCGATTCCAAGAATGGGCCTTGTGGGGAGGGGGAGCGAGTTCCTAGAGACAAATTCTCAAAGTCACCTTCGAGACAGGGATCGGGAACGGGGAACAGGCATTTTAGGACGGGGACGAGGAACAAATCTCCCATCCTGCATCCTGCGAAGTCTTTGTCGCCTAGATTACTATTGTTCTGGGTTGCCCATATGCCCATATAGCAGAGGTTTATTCATCTCAGATTCACTTCATTTGATCCAAAGTATAAAACTAGTGCACATAAAAAGTAAGATACACTTTTTAATTTCTACTTTTCACTATACTCATCTTAACCCTTGAACGAGCGTTGGAGTGCTAACCATGTTTGTCCACTCTGTGCCGCCGCATTAGAGATTAGCATCACCATTTCAAGATCTTCAGTTCACCTACCGCATCTAATTCTGGTTTCTCAACGAAACAGTGAAGTTGTCTGTAAGAATCGGCTCTGATTCCTGCATTTTTCATGATTTCACGTTCGCTCTTCAATTCGCCAGTGTGGGACTTATGAGGACCACCAAATCAAGAGCGATCATAATCGAATGCAAGTACCCTTCGTGTTCGATCCAATTAATCATCGTTTCAACTACGATTAATCAAGTTTTTGGACATCGAATTCTGCAAGAACTCCTCGAAGTAAAAGAACGAATGATCCTAGATCCAAATCCAGATCTATGCTAGAATTACCAAATAATGAAGGTAATTGCCTTAAAGATCATATTGAAGATTCCTAGTTAACCTTCTAATCTCGCATTACCTCAATTATCTGTCACTGACGCGACACTTACCATGGCGACTTCGAAGATACAGCGAGTCCATAGCTACTACTGACGAAGATTCGTCACTAGAGCATATTCTCCAGATAATGAATGACCTCCAAATGATGAACGGGGATGGCCTCAGGCCAGATCTGCTAGATTATGATTAAGCTAGTAGTGTAACTAAAGCTACGAATTCTCAACAAAGTGGAGAGAACATTCTGCATAAAATTATCTGCAATTCAAGTCGTGATCTCCGCAGATAGTGTTACACACTGCCACGACGATAAATTTTGACCACTCCGACTATATTATGCCTTATTCTCAACACTTAGATCCAGAGCGCAGTTGTTCTCAGCAGGGACCTGCTGATCAGATGTCTCTTCCATATGGATGTTAAACAATGCGTCAAGAAATAAAGATGTCTGGGCGTAAATATATTCGAAGAATATGGACGGCGATCAAACTATAGCTACGAGTTGCCTAACGATCACAACAATTTCCATCGATTCCAGAGTCTATAACTCATAACCAATGTTCTATAAGCATCAATGTTCGGTCTGCCGTGGCTAAAATACCAGACCTCCATGGTTGAGCCCTTAGAATAACAGAAAGTCACAGAATACACATTGGAGAACAACACACCGTGGTATGACGACGAGGAAACGAGATCTCATCAAAGACACCTCTGGTCAGCAGTTATATTTAATCCCTCGGCCGACATTACTGACCTGTAAATAGATGATCAGAATTCGACCATATGTCATAAAGCAAGCTTCCAAGTCTTCTACAAGAATACCTCCAGTCACACCTCGGTTGACTAGAATGAGTATCCGCACCAAGGTAAGAGGGGAGCGAGGATGTTGTCGTCTCGTTGGTCAGAAGGCATTGGGTGGAACATTCAAGAAGACGATTCTCTGGCTCTAGAATTTCAACAGTCGCCCTCAAGTTGCGTCCATAATGAAGTCGAGTGTCCCGTGGTACCCGTCAGATACGAAGATCCAAAGACATCTGAAGTGGACCATTATATCGTCGGGCAGACAAAGGTCGGCTACGCTGACACACCAACCAACTGAAAAGGATATGATAAAAAAGAGGACATTGTATCCCTACCTCTCCTTTTATTAGTTAGATACTCTATAACGTCGTTACACAGTTTCGATAATTGATATCCTAATTTTTAAATGTTGCAATAAAAAAGAATACTATGTGTTTCATGCAGAATGGCGTGAGTCAATCTTTTAAGACAGGTTTCACATCCAAAGAGTACTGTTCTCAAAGTAGTTGTTGCACCCCTTTATTCGGATCTAGCTAATCCAAGAGCGTTAGGTAGTGGAGCCCGAAGACGTTCACTCGATGTGAGTCATACTTTGGAGGCATGGACACGGATCCTACGTTTGGCGGGTAAACAATCCTCTGTGGCTCGGAGCACAACACAAAGACATAACCACATCTCACCTTGGCCAAGCTCCGCCGCAAGAAAAACGAATAAAGGCACATTGATTCAATGAATGCTCACAAACAACCAAAAGTGCAGCGTAACAACAAATAATGGGAGTTAAGTACAATACTCAGAGTTAAATAATGCACAACTCACTGAGGTAATTTTTTTTATAAATATTAATTGTCATTACACCTAAGGCACAAAACCTAGGAAACGTTATAGGGAAAAAGGAAATAAAACAAAGAAAAAGATCATTAATCAAGCTGCAGCGTCTGGAGCCGAAGTACACAAATTACCCTATGGAGTCCCCTTGGGAGAAACTTGGAAGGGGTTTAGCTCTTTGACATGAATATGAGCAGTGGGGTAGAATCTCCTCGACTGTTCCACAACCTGATCGCGCACCCCAAACACGACATGCATAGTCTGTTGAAGGGAATCATGGAATGAAACTCTCAGACTCACAACCTCGTCTTCAAGAGCCTTCAGAGCCTCGACATGAGCCTTGGCCTCCTGTTGAAGAGTTTTCCAGTTCTTCTCCGACCGATGGGTCATCTCAGTTACAACACTAGAGGCTTCTTGATGCCGCTTCCTTTTTGCCTCAAAAGCAGTCTCAATTCAGTTTCTCGTTTAGCTAAAGTAGAAGGAGAATCGTGGGTTTTCTCATCCTCTTGTAAAGAGTCAGTGAGCTCCATCTTTTTAGCCCCTGAGAGGTTTTAGACGAAGAATAAGTCTACAATCGATACGATGGTAGCAGCCTCATCGGGAGTGCAAGCAAGTTAGGAAGAGAAAATGTTAGGCATTTACAGGAAGAGAGTCGTCGCCCCTGTATCATCATCCCTGGATATACAGGTCTGTTTCCCTCATCTAGGGGAGTGTTGATCCTCATCCCGAACCTTTTTTTTTTGGGACAAAAGACTTTGGTGTCTCTTCCAGAGTTAATATGATTGTACCTCTGACAAACTGGTTGACCCTAGGGACGGCAATAACGGTATTGGTGGCTGAGAGAAGAGTGATGGTCAGAGCAGGAATCGTGGTCTTAGGAGGAGGCACCATAGTCTGGCCAATAGGACCAGTCTTAATACCTTGAGCACTTACAAGGTTGTAAAACGTTTACAACTTATCCATGTTATCTGCGAAGTGAAATCACACATGCCAAAAAAACTATAAGACTTTGTCCTCACATAAAATCTCCCTTCTCTCCTCCTAGCTAACAGAATTCACAATTGCACGAGTATTGATTAGTTTCTTCTACACCACGGTGGAAGGCACCTCATCGGGGCCAAACACTTCTTAGTAGCCAAGCCCTTGGAACCAAAAGCGTTGGTTTTCCTTCATCGCTGCCTTGTTAGGGAAAAATGACCTAGCGTGTGCAGAAGAAATGGACATCCTGGTTGAAATGAGCTAAGGATCAATACTTTAAAAACACGCTCTTGCATAAGCGCGAAGATTTAGTAGGGGAGTAGCAAAAGGTGAAATGAGCCTCGGGTGTAAGGGGTCTCACCAGTAAGAAACGCCTCATGAAATGTCCCCAATTCCGGGTGAAATGGTCGAACCAATGATCATCAGGGTGGAAACTAATGAGCACTTGGTCGCGGTAGTCGTCCTAAGAAGTGCAAACCAGGTAGAATAAGTCGAAAAACAGTCCGAGTGAAGGCTCCCAAGACTTATGCACAACACACAACTGTAATGCTCTCATGTAAGCCCAAGATCTCAGATGGAGCTAGGAGGGGGTAACCTTCAAATTCTTTAGGACGACCACTTTGAAATCAGAGAAAGGTAACTGCAATCATATCCTAGTAAGCATACACTTATAAAGCGGGACCTTACAATCGTCAAAAGAGTTGCATATCCTTTTCTCTGGGCCCACTGGAAGAGTCGACCAATCTTGAGGATCTCTAACCACGATGCCGATAACCTCTATTTTTGCTTCAGTATTCATAACAAATTGGGTACCCACCAACGTCATACCTCTCAAGGCCAGGTGGTCGGCTTTAGAATGTTCGCCAGGTGTGCTCCAAGAATTTTTTTTTGACCTCCCTCGAAACTCTAAGGGGGTTATCACTTCAACGTCGTTGTGTTCACGATTGTTAGTTCTCAGGTAAAGATGGATGAAATCACCAGCATGTTCTCTCATCCAATTGTTAGCTTGTATTTCCTTTTCATTCAAAACAGAAGGGGACATAAGAACCTCAATATGATTTTCGCTTTAACCATTATATGATAGAAGGGCTTCGAAAGAGTTGAATGAAGAAGCTTTTTCATCAAGGAAATTCCCAAATACCCTTTCTGAGTCAAAATCGTCAGGTAAGGATATTACTTATTGACCCATGTGATCATGAGGAAGGGGAGGGAAATGACAATTACAATATGCCCTCATTCCCACAGCAGAAGAAGCACTGCTCTTAGGACCACTCACTAAGTTAATAATATTATCAGTCATCTTGACAATAAAATAGGAAATGATGAAGAAAAGGCTTGAGTTGAGTAAGATACCTGGTTATGAGATATTGATGAAGCAAAGTAAATGAAGAAAGACAAAGATTCTGATCAAGGAACTACAATAGTTCTGATTAATGGTCTCAGGAAGGAAGAAATGAAGGAGTTAGCTAATGCAGTGAATACAAATGAACTTGAAATACCAAGGATTGTGAAAAGATTTTTCAGTGAATAACTTCTCCATATTTATAGGAAAAAATGATTGAACGATCCAGATTTGCAAAAGAAGGGAGTGTGGAATCAAAAATTGAATTTCACCCTGGGAATACACACAAACTCAAGTGCACTATAAGTCGCACCATGCCCTAACCTATCGCGCCAGCCCGCGTATCTGAAAAAACAATGAAATGTTTCAATGATGAAAATTTATTTAATGTGTCTGGTCTCCGCTACCTTTTTAATTGAATCCAAGTGTTTCAGTTCTAACTCACATCAGACAACATCCTCAAGGCCGACCAAAATCACTGAAGACTTTTTCGGCTCTCTCGGTTCCCGAAAAAGCCTTTTGGGAAATTGTTCTAGGCTGATCATATGCTCAAATAGCTAAGGCCCAATCCATCCCAGATCCACTCCACTTGACTCAAAGTATAAAATTAGTTCAAATGGAAAGCATGGTACACTTTTTGATATCCACTTTCACTATAGTCATCTTGAATCTTGAACTGACTTGGACGTTAGAATGTTAACCATTCAAGTTCACCTTGCACCGTCGCATCAGAGATCAACATCATCCGTTCAAGATCTCCAGTTCACCTACTGCATCCAATTATTGTTTCTCAATGGAACAACTATATTATCTTTAATAATTATATTATTTTAAATTTAAGTATTTGTTTTTTTATCTTTTCATATAATTTCTTTTATAAAATAATTATAAATATGTGTAATGGTATTACTATTTTTTTTAGTTTTTATATTTTTTTACTAATAATTTGATTAAAAATTTTACAATTTTTATGCTGATGAACTTTCAAGCAAATCGTGGAATCCGTGGGTGGGGATGGAGATGATGAACAAACTCCCCTATGGTGGGGGTCAGAGACTTATGACAATCAATTGTTGGGACGAAGATATTGAACAAATTGGAAGGCGGGGACGAAGATTTCATCCCTCACACACGCCTCATTCCATTGACATCTTTGGCGTAGTTGATTCAATATAGACAGAGATGAAAAATAAAATTCTCTATGTGGCAGTCAGATACAGGGATAAAATCTCCATGTGGCGTGGGTTAGGGACATGGATGAAAAATTGATTGGAGGGTTGGGACGAAGATGCATCCATTGTCTTTTCCCTCATTCTATTGACATCTCTAGCGTAGTTTAATTAATATAATCGACTCTATTTGATGAGATAAAAATTAATTGTTGAAATTTTTAACTTAGATGCTATTCCGACAAGGTTGTCCAATGATGATTTTAGGAGATCTATATGGGCTATAAATTACAATAGACTATTTTAAAATGTATGATTGATATGTTTATTTGAATAAGGTTGGACAATCGGTTGGTTTGGGTCGATATGAGGGCTAAAACTTAAATTTGACACAAACCGTGGTTTCATTTTAAAGGTCCAATGTCGACCGATAAAATTTCAATTTTCGGCTATTTCGATTAAATATATTTAGCGGGTAAATCAGGTGGGTTTGATCGATTTAATATTTATAAAATTCTCAAAAATATATTTTAGAATAGCACAAAGAAGAAATAGTTTTTAGTATTGATTTTTTTAATTATTATTACGTGAAAACATTTCATATATCATTTGACATTAATTTAGTCATTGTTCTGGACTGGGCCGGGTCTGCCCCTCAATCGAGCAGGCCCAACCCACACGTCCTGGCAGGGCCCAACAAAGGCCCCTTAGCACGACCAACGTCGAGCATATGCCTCACCTCCATAGTATCGGGCACGCGCCACACTTCGACGGTGTCCGGGCACACCCGGCATAGAGCATCGTGCAGAGGCGCTAAGCCTCTCCGGGCTCGCTCCTCCTCGACACTCAGGTGCTCCCCCTCGAGGAGCCATCTCCTTCTGCATATGAGAATCCTCCCCGCGAGGACACGTCTCTCCCCGACACGCAAGACTCTTCCCCGCGAGGACACGTTCTCATGTAACCACCCACTCCCGATGGAATCGGTCTGCCCTAATTTCAGAGATCTAGGAACGGTTACCCCAGGGCAAAGATCACGTGCTGGTCTTCACTACGCCACGTAAGCCCTAGCAGTTGCTTGGATTGGGCCTGGCAATCCAGCCCAGTGCTAGTGACCGTTGGCCCCGCGCTGAAGGCTCTCTATAAATACCCTCTCACTTGAGAGGGTCAGGTTAGGCAATCTCATACACTCTAACCTCTTTCTGTACTTGCTTTTACTTGTGACCCTTGTCTTACTTGAGCGTCGGAGTACCTTGCAGGTACACCCCCGCCGTCTTTCAACCTCACCGAAGCTGAAGTCCATACGACGTTGCTGGCCACTGAATAACTGTCTGATCCAGGTACGATCAGTCATTATCATACTTTAAAACCATAAATTAAATAACACTCAATTTTATATTACATGTATTGTATTCTTGTGACTACAATGTCGCCATTAAATTATAAAAATGATATTAACCTACTAACAACGTTATGAACACCATATTTATAATGAATCAGCCTATAATAATAAAAATAAATAAAATAAACATAAGTTATGTTCGGTCGGATTTGGTTTTTGAGTGGTATAAAATAATTATTTGAGTTCGATCGAAGTAACTATATAGTACCCAAATTAAAGAATTGGACCAATCTAACTCCCGGTCCGATTCCATCAATTTATACAACAAAGACACCGAGTTTCAATTAGAATGTTCAAATTTATCCACCTCAATATGCACCAATAATTGGAGGCCACATTGGCCGTCAGAAAAGTGGGCGGCTTTTTGATATTTTGAAGGCTTGTGACGATTGATGCTTATTTTTCTTTTTGTATAAATGATTTAACAATTTTCAAATGTAATTCTTGGTGGACCACTTTTACATTAGCAACGGTCGATATCCTTCATCATGGTATAATAGTAACATTTATTTATTGAGGATTGGTTCCTTCATTTCACTGTTTAGTTTAGATTAGATTCTAGTAGAATTGATCACGGTGTTGAAAATGGTTTAGGAGCATTTCCATCACCTTGTCAAATTGAAATCTTTGGTTAGCATCGTCAACCAATCTTATTAAAGATATTATATAAACCTATCACTACATATAGTGAAATGTGAAAGTATGTAGCCAACAAAAAATGAGGAAGGACGTGTCATAAGCCTAGGTTGACATTACCCCGTCCTAAAAAGAGAACAAATGTCATTGTTGTTGTCAAAGAAGATAGTAAACATTTTGACGAAGAGGTGAGAAAGAATTACTTATGGGATTTAGAAATATTTGGAGGGATCTACCAACAGTGAGATAGAGACCATGACATACACATCCCTTTAGGGGTGAAACCACTTCTCTGCTATCATAGTGGAATGGTATTATTCTCCCAATAGAAAGGTGTGAATCTCATCCTAATCAGAAATGAATGTCACACTTGGATTTTCACGGAGAAGACATCCTCAATGGCATCTCTAATCAATAAATTTCAATTCTAGTAAGAGCAATAGTTGCTAAACATGATGTCTCGAAAGTACTAATAGACTAAGAAAGTTCATGCGACTATATGTTATCTAACGTCTTCAAAGCTTTGAAACTCACAAAGAGAACCATCTCCATATAATGGTTGAGATCTCTATGAATGCAGCTATGGATGACAACAAAAAATTCATACATACATATACTTATTTATGGATAAAATCCATTACGAATACAGAAATAATAGCTTTAAGGTACCCGCAAATAAAATAAACAAATATCTTACTACAAGTTTGTTAAAGACATGACATGTGTGAAATCTAAATAATATATTTCGGTATGAGAAAATTATATGAACTAATAATCTCTATACAATACTATTTTAATTTAATGAGTCTAACTAATGGATTAAAGGCACAAGTATAAATTACTACAAACAACTAATAACTAACCCGTGCGTTCGCACGGGATGCGTTCCTAGGTGGAATATGGTTTTGGACGCGCATTTGTTTGCAGACTGTTATAAAAATTAAAAATTGTTTTATTTATTTTTTTACAAATAAGATATTACTTTATAAGAGAGAATCCAGTTTTTAAATATCTACTCAATTTTTTTAATAAGTTCTCTTAATCTATTTCACATATTTGAAAAAAAAAATAGTTGATAAATTTATATTATTCAATATTTGGATCAGTAGTAAAGTTTTTTTCCGTTTATAACAATAGAATTTTTTTCCGTATATAAAAATATTTTAATCAACAATGTATTTTATCTCGTATATATATATATATATTATATTTGTTTTAACGCTATTTATTAAAATATTTGAATTAATAGTGAAGTTGTTCCCGTATATAATAATATTTGAATCAAAATATTATTTTTGTTTTGACAATATTTATAAAAATATTTGAATCAATAGTAAAATTATTCTCGTTTATAATAATAGTATTTTCTCCTGTTTATTAAAATATTTTAATCAACAATATATTTTTTCCCGTATATAAATATTAATTTTGTTTTGACACTATTTATAAAAATATTTGAATCAATAGTAAAGTTGTTCCCGTATATAAAAATATATTATCAGTAATGGAGAATATGTTATAAGACAGAATACAATGATCGATAAATTGCTATTATTCAGTATTTGGATCAGTAGTAAAGTTGATCCCGTTAATAACAATAGTATTTGTTTTTGTGTATAAAAATATTTTAATCAATAATATATATTTTTTCCGTATATAAATATTTTTTTTGACATTATTTATAAATATATTTGAATCAATAGTAAAGTTGTTCCCGTGTATAATAATAATTAAATTCAAATATTATTTTTGTTTATATTTATAAAAATATTTGAATCAATAGTAAAGTTATTCCCGTTTATAACAATAATATTTTCTTCCATATATAAAACATTTTTAATCAACAATGTCTTGTTTCCCGTATATTTGAATCAAAATATAACAATATTTGAATCAAAATTATAGTTGTCTCTGTTTATATTTGAATCAATTTCTTTTCTTTCATATATAACAATATTTGAATCAAAATTATAGTTGTCGCTGTTTATAACAGTAATATTTTATCTAATATAAAAAAATTGAATCAAAATTAAAGTTGTGCCCGTTTAAAACAATAAAATATTTTGCGTATCTAAAAAATATTGAATCAAATTTAAACTTCTTCCCGTTTATAACAATATTATTTTTTTGTATATAACAAAATTTGAATTAACAATGTATTTTTTTTCTATATTTAAATATTATTATTGTTTTGACATTAGGCATTACAAAATTATGAATCAATAATATAGTTGTTCCGTTATAATTCAATAATTTAACCAATACCTTGATTTTCCCCGTTTCATATAATTTCAATATTAGGAGAACATAAAATTTATTATATGTTTAAATAAATATTATTTTTCTAATTAGCTATATATATATACTTCACAAATATTCTTTTAATTATTTTAATAACCATAAAAATCCAATTTCATATTTGAATGTTTAATTTGTTTCGTATTCTAATAGTGAGATTTGATTGAATGAGATACAATAGATTTCATTATATTGCATTCAATTAAATCCATTATTTCCAAATTCAATTAATTGTGTTATTATTTCATTTAATTTTTGTTTATTATATTCAAATATTCTTTAAATTAATTTATTAGCATCATATATTAAAGTGGGAAATTAAAAGTTAAAAACATCAAAACATTAAAAAATTGTCAAAGAATCAAAGATATATTCAAACCTATATTTTATTGTGATATTTTAAACCTAAATTATATTGTGTTACCCTTAGAGTAGATACTTATGAGTACTTATGAGTATAGATAGATAGATGATTGATACTTATGACTGTCATCCTTGCATTGGCATTAAGAATGAGCTTTCAAGAAAGTCTAGTTTTTTTCTTTTTGCAAATGCAATTACACAGAAAATAGATCAAAGCAAACATAAAGATTAACCACTATTTCAAACCGAACATGCGCAAAAAAATTTGACCAACAAAGAAAAATAGCTCCACAATGGCGGCAACAATGTCTCCATTAGCAACTTTGACAGCTTTAACAGCTCTTGATCTTGGCCCACCAGCTTGAGTCACCACCAACTCGATATTCTTGGGATCAACACCAGTCTCGTCGACGTCTTCCTCTTCTGGAGCAATACCAGAGGATTCTGGCTTCGCTTCAACATTGCTCAAATTAGGAGCCTCGAACTGCTTTGCTGCCTGACTTTGTACCTGTGAACTCAAGTCCTCAATCTTAGCTTCACCAAAAATAATGTGGGTGTCGGAAGTTGGGCTCTTGAAAACATCTGATGAACAAATACAAAACAAACATTCAATTTAGACAAATACTAAACAATTATAACTCGAAAAAATCACTCAAGTTAAATAAATATGTCAAATGCTAACAGTGTTGCTCTTCTTGACTATCACACGGCTGACACCAGTAACTGATTTCATCCCAACTTTAAGCATTGCGTTGCGGCTCTACTTTTCACTTCTGGTCTGTTTGGACCTACCAGACGCATCACCTTCTAGTCCTGAATCTAACCAGCAAAAAAGAATCCACTGAACTATTACAGAAGAATAATATTTAACACCAAACATTAGTATGACTTTATAAAGGAAGATCCCAATTAAAAAATGAAATTCAAAAAGAATGCAGACAAATATTTTCAAGCACACAATTTAAAATTTAAAGATAGGTCACCTGAAGAACAATTTAAGCAAAACTAATCTAATTGACTACAAATTTTTTTAACTTCGAACTAATCCCTACCAAATTAATGAAGGAATGCCACTAAACCTTGGACAAATGCAAAATGGGGCAAGTCACAGAAACAACAACTATTAATCTTCATCATTCTAGAAATTACTTTTCTTAATAAAAGCAAGGCTACGAAAGGTTACGAAGAACCATGGTCACTTACACACCTCAAGAATACATAACTGGTTGTTTTCGGCAATGATTTTGTAGCTTGTGTGGTTTTGAACCCTACAGATTTGCAGTGAATATGACAGTGCTCCAAAAGAGAAGTGATATTACCAAAGATGATTAACAACAACAGAGAGAAACAGAGAGATGTGACTGCATAGATGACAACCTTGTTACAAAATTAAAATATACCTTTGACAAGCCACAACACAAGTAGGTCAAAATTGAGTACAAAATACAGCTATATCTGATACAAATTTCAGGTATAAAGGATGGGAAACAGAGATGTGTCACTCATAAACGTTAGACTTTGTCAAGAATCATACATTCAAACAACAAAAAACTTGAATGCAAAAGTTGTATTTGTAAACATATATCAAAACCAAATTCATTCATATCAATAGAAATATATTTCATTCAAACTGGTGGATTCAGAAAGAAAGTTACAACATTAAGAAAAATAAAACTCCTAAATGTCAAATCTAAAAGGCCTGAACGACATGAAATTGCTCCAACCGATTGGTGTTAAGTCTTCATCATCTGAATCAAACGTATGTTTCTTCCGTATCCTTCTTGCTCTGTTAATTCTCCTCCTCCTCCGTCTTCTTTCAACTGAGACCGACTGTAGCCTCTGCACAGCTTCCTTAGGCTGGACTTCTTGGGTATGAACTGGTTGTTGGACATCAGAAGTGGGTCTCTGAACATCTGAGATTGGTTGTTGAACATCTGGACTTTGTTATGTATGGACAACATCACTGGAACTCATGTTCGCTTTCCTTCTTGAATGATGTTGGCTGTGTGATAAAATGAGGAGGAAAAGGTTTATATAATGGTTTAGGTTGAGATTCTAAACGTTTTGTTTTGGGCTGTAATTATTGGTTGGGTAGTTCAATAACCACTGCTGGTAATTGAATATCAATGGTTAAGTTTATCATTTATTTTAAAATACATAATTATTTAATATGGGGCATTGGGAAGCAAAACATTGGTAAATATATTTCAAAAGCATAAATATAATTTGAATATTTCATACCTATATAAATAAAAATTAAGAAACACACAATAATATAAAACCATGGGATATTACATGTGCTATTTAAAAGAATAGAATGTTATGTTGCAGAAAGTACATGTACCTTATATATCGTCCAGGAAATTAAGAAACACAATTATATAAAACTATGGGAATGAAGAGGATGTAATGTAACACCTGTGACATTCCAATAATGAAATAGTTAGTAGAAAAACAGATTCAGGAAGGAACATCATCTGCAAAATATTCCAGAACGATGTTCAACGATACTTACACTATTCAGAAAACACTTCATTAACTTTGTATGGTCGCATCATCCAATCTGTTGACCATCTGAAAAAGGAAAAAACATTAATATCATTATAGATTGAGTTATGTATTCAAACATTACAGTGTCAGAAATAAATAATACAACACTACCAATGTTTAAACCGAAATGGACTTACAAAGTTAGTAATCCAACTATTTCAAATCAATTCAATGTGTCCTTTTTCGAAGGATCTTGTAATTTCCTGTTTTACGCTTGAGACAATCAACACAAAATAACTATTATCAATTGCATACACAAATATTTAATCAAACATTATCTGCAAAATAATGAAACAGTTAGTAGAAAAACAGATTCAGGAGGTCAATGTAACATCTGTGACATTCCAATAATGAAACAGTTAGTAGAAAAACAGATTCAAGAAGGAACATCATATGCAAAATATTCCGGAACAATGTTCAACGATACTTACACTATTCAAAAAACACTTCATTAACTTTGTATGGTCGCATCATCCAATCTGTTGACCATCTGGAAAAAAGGAAAAAACATTAATATCATTATAGATTGAGTTATGTATTCAAACATTACAGTGTCAGAAATAAATAATACAACACTACCAATGTTTAAACCGAAATGGAGTTACAAAGTTAGTAATCCAACTATTTCAAATCAATTCAATGTGTCCTTTTTCGAAGGATCTTGTAATTTCCTGTTTTACGCTTGAGACAATCAACACAAAACAACTATTATCAATTGCATACACAAACATTTAATCAAACATCTACCATTCGTAGATTTTCATCACAAACACCCAAGTGTCTCAACCTTCAAACTTCAGGTTTCTGATTTCAACATTAAATGAAAGAAGAAAAATAATGAAAACCAACTTATCTCTTTATTATTCGGCGTAAGCAATTACTAAGGATGGTATCTCAAAAGCACCACTTCTTTTCTCAGGTCCATTTTTTTCCACAGATCTTTTCAACTGTTAAGACATAAAGAAAAGCAAGCTTACTGCATCTACAAGAACTAAATTTTTTTTTAACATACATTAAATTCACATGTTTTTCAGGTAAAAGCAAAAGCAAGCTTACTGCCTCTTCAGTCGAAAATCTGAGTTCTTTCTGCCATGATCACTCAAGCCCTAACCTGCAATGCTCTATAGATTGAAAGTAATAGATCAAAAACACAAAATCCAAAAATAAATATCCAAAATAATGCCTTCAATGCTTCAAAATCGGAACCACAGAGAAGGACGAGCGAGAATGATAGATATGAATCTCAGATAATGATTTGACCTTAAAATCTGAACCACAGTTTTGTAGATCGAACTGATTTCTCACAAAAACAAACCCTAAACCCTAAAATAAGAAAAAGAAGAAAAACGATTACCAGATTTATCAAAGAAACGAAGTTGACGAAGAACAAACCCTTACCAGTTTTGCGACCATTTCCATCCCCACCACCATCGTCCGAACACAACAATGACGAAGACGAAGATCAGAGACAAAGCAAGAGAATCTCACGGTGTTAGTCAGAAAGAGAAAGAGGGAAAGACAAAGCATGAAAGAGAAATGAAGAGTGAGAATGAGAAAGAAGCTGCCACATACCATGAAAGACAAATGAAGAGAAGAGAGACAAGACCTTGCATGTCAGCAACTTTTAATTAAAGTAAACTATAACAAATAATATAATTGGATATGAAGTAAATGACATCATTTATTGATTCAATTTTAACCAACAAAGACTTATAACAATAACTATATAGTTAGATTACAATTGTGTGACATCAATAGTTGGAAAAAGTAATTTTTGGACACTTTTTACCCTTAGAATTAGGATGTGGCATTAAAAGAGATAGGGGCAAAAATGAGTTTTCCAGAGCCCTTTCTTTTCTTATATTATAGATAATAAAAATAAATATAGTAAAAATAATGTATTTACAACACTCTTCCTTAAGATCGTGAATTGGTGTAACACCTTAAATTTTAAATGTAATTTATAAAACATTGTGGAAAAATATGGAGGTAAAGGAAGGGTGTCACATTAACAACTTTGACTTTAATTCTCAAAAGGTGGAATTTTTAATTTAAAAATATAACATAAGCATCTTCATTTACAAAACAACTCAAACAAGAAAACATAGAAAAATATCTCATCTCGATATTACAATATCAGTGCGAAAACCAGAATGAGTACAACAAAGTAGACAAGGTTACGATGGATGTAAAAGCAGAAATAAAACTATTAAAGAGGTCAACGACGCCATCCTCTGCAAAATACCTAGCTATCACTCCCCAATCTCAGCCTGGGAATCATCTGTATAAAATACAACAATAGAACACAGAGACAAGAAAGGAGTGAGAATACATTCCACAATCTTAGCGGCGTATAAACAACAAGGGTAGGTCATATCAACATATTTAGCAAACATAGATATACAGTATACAACATCATTATGTAATGTGTAATTCCTCTACTCTCATGCATGTGGTACCATCCTACAACACTGGACCAAAATCCTGGATATCAAAGTTATTTTACTGAGTAATCCTAAACACTGGACCGGAGTCCTACGACACTGGACTGAAATCCTAAGCTAATCTCTGATATACATGAATGTATGATGCTACAAACAAATGTAAACAATCTCCATCCAAATCTCCTACGTCAATTATCAATATTTTCGGTTAAGGCTAACATCTTATCATTTTCAGTTAAGGCTAACACATCAAAACTGGTTCTCTTGAACCTAAACATATTAACACATCATGTATCAACAAATCAACATTGGTTCGTCTTGAACCTTGAACTCAACAATCTTCAACATTGCATACTCACAAGGCAATTGGTTAACAATTCAATCATAAATAATCAATCCAAATAACTTTTCTCGAGAAATAATCACTTAACAAAATAATTAAATGTCAACCCGTCAAAATCGATCAACACATCAAAAATCAGTAAACACATGGTTGTCGGTCTGATTGTCACGACCCCTGATGGTCTTCGCTCCTAAAACACTCACCGTCTTCAGCTGACGGTCATCAAGAAGGTAAAGGCGCTCATTTTTCCCAATGCGATGATGGTCTGATTGTCATCTAGGATCACACCCGTCAATGCTGCAAAATTGCATTTTCTGCGTTTTGGCCATGGAAATAACTCTATATCTCGATTTCTCTACCCGATTTCCTACCAGTAAAATTCTAGAATTCGATTTATACACATAAATAATATATTCCACATCAAAGACATCAATTTAACATATATCATATCAAAACTCATGCTTTCTTCATCAAACCATAACATAACATATGAATATCAACAATATCAATTTTTACAACACTGATTACACGAATTTCATATAAAAAACACTAAAAAAACAATAAGCATCAACAACAAACAGAATAAAATTAACAATCAATCTAATCATGAAGTTTTTGCACAAACCCCACACAATTCAATCATCAACAATCAATAAAAGAGAAAATGGGCAAGGGGTTCCCCATTATCCCTTAAGCTTAACACCATTATGAAATACCCCCCCCCCCCCCCTTTCTCGTATCTGATTAAGTCGGAATCTTCAAGCTCTTGGTGTTGGAAGTGGCTAATCCTTTAAAATTCTTCTCCTAGGGTTTGCTCCTACTTTCTCCTTATTTTTTTCTCTACTAATACGTTTTAACCCTCCTTCACCCTATTATAAAATTAGGTCTTTATTTTATTTTTAATTATTTACACTAATTCCCTTATTTTCTTCATTCTAATTATTTAGCCCAATATCTCTAAATGATTTTAATTCTCCCTATTTCTATTTTTATTCTATTTTATTAATAAACTTTAATTTTATTTAATTAAACCCTCAATAATAACACATTAAATCACAAGACACAGCAAAAAAAAATTAATTAATGTTATAATAAAACTCTAATAAAATTTCTGGGATGTTATAACTTTTCCTCACTACATAATTTTCATCCTAAAAAATTTACCTGAGACAAACAACTCTAGATAAGACTCCTTCATCTGGCTCTCTAACTCCCAAGTCACGCTATCATCTATGAATTCTGTCCACACAATTTTCACCAAAGGAATTTCTTTACTCCTTAATTGTTTCACCTCTTGATCATCAATCCGCAAGGGTGATATCTCAAAAGTCAAGTTATCTCGTATCTCCATGTCATCCGACTTAATCACATGAGACGTGTGTGCAATATACTTATGGAGTTTGGAGACATGAAAGACCCTATGGAGGTTTGAGAGCGGTGGTAGTAGTGCAACTCGATAAGCAACTTCCCCGACTCTTTCTAGAATTTGGTACGGACCAATAAAACGAGGAGTAAGATTTTGAGACTTCAATGCTCGACCAACTCCAGTCACTGGAGAGACTCTTAAGAACACGCGGTCTCCTTTTTGAAATTCAAGGGCTTTTCTGCGCTTATCATGAAAACTCTTTTGTGTGCTCTGCGATGTCTTCATCTTTTCCTAAATCATCTTAATCTTCTCAGTAGTCTGTTCGACTATTTCAGGTCCAAGCACAATTCCTTCACCAATTTCAAACCAACACAAGAGTGTTCTACACCTTATTCCATACAAGGCTCCAAAATGTCATTCCTATACTATAATGGAAACTGTTGTCATAAGTAAACTCAATCAACAATAAGTAACTATCCCAACTACCTCCCTACTCTATGAAACAAGCTCTTAACAGATCTTCTAAGGACTAGATAGTTCTTTCCGTCTGACCATCCGTCTGCGGATTGTAAGTAAAACTCAACTTTAGCTTTGTTCCCATAATTGTTTGCTCTATCTGAGATGATGCTAGATGGAATTCCATGCAATCTCAATATCTTGCCGATGTATATCTCAACTAGCTTTGTCAATGGGTAACTGATCTTTATCGGAATAAAGTGAGCTTACTTAGTCAACCTATCCACTATAAACCATATCGAATCACTTCCTTTAGTGGTCTTAGGTAAGCCCACTACAAAATCCATGGAAATATTATCTCACTTCCACTCAGGAATACTCAAAGGTTGCATCGATCCAGACAACTTCTAATGTTCGATCTTTGACTTCTGATAGATCAAAAAAGAGTATACAAATTATGCAACTTCCTTCTTCATGCTTGGCCACCAAAATATCCTCTTAAGATTTTGATACATCTTCATGGATCCAGGATGAATATTAAAGCTGAAGGTGGAGAAAAACACGAGAAGGGAGGGTTTAAATTGGGTTTTTACAAAAGTAAACTTTTTCGACCTCCTACACAAAAGTTACCAAGAGAATGAAGATAAAATGACACATGCATTTTTATCCTGGTTCACAATTAACAAAGTTACTCCAGTCCACCCGCCAAGGTAATTTCGCCTTCAAAAAAGACTTAATCCAATAATCTAGAGAGATTACAAAAAGTTCGTCTAAGTGTTTAGAAAAACACCTTAGCTCTCTCAAGTCTACATACTAACACTTAGTTGTAGCGAGCGATTTTGGACGCGGTTCTTAAGCGCTGGTCGCTCTCTGCGGTTTGAGCTTAAACTACAGGTCGATTCATTTTTTATCCTATTGTGAGCTGAATAAGGAAGGGAAATAGATGTCTCCAATTAACCCTGCTTGCATACTGAGTTTAAACAGCGGTCTGTTAAGTTACGAATGCTATCAATGTGGGGGGGCCTTTGTACTGGTTATTTGTATTTTCACCAGTACGGTTTTCTTTCTTTCTAGGACTTTCTAGCGGGGAACAAGGATTAGGATGTTATGACTGATGCTTTGGAATTACTGATTTTTGATTGATGGAGGTATGGGATTTGGGTTTTTTGTTGATTGTGCTCGCTAAGATCTTTTCTTTCGATCTTATGCCTACGTATTCCCGTTTACCGAAACAGAGAAATCAGAGCGTTTGTAGTTCCTCCTATTCTATGGGAGGAAATGGGTGTTTTTGGTGTTTTGGTGTCTTGTTCAAAGCCCAAGACGTGAAGCGAAAGGTGGTTTGTATCTTGTTCAAAGCCCAAGATGTGAAGCTGAAAGGTCTATTTGTGTCTTGTTCAAAGCCCAAGACATGAAGCTGAAAGACCTCGACTTTAGAGAGAATTTGTCATTTCTAAAGAGGGGGAAGGAGAATTACTTTAACTGGGATACGCGGATCCGAGCAATGCCATAATTTCCGAAGAAAGGGTTTTAACCTGAAGGAGAAGACTTTAACTCAGTGTAGAGCAATGCCATCTTTCCTTAGGAATTTCTCATGCTAAAAGAGGGACAGTGGCATGGATATAGATGATCTAGAGGCTTGCCGCTTACAGCGATTAGATGAAAGGAAAGGAGTTGTTGATGTTTGTGTACTGTGAACGAGGCACAACTTTGATGCTAAAAGGTTGATTGGATCAACCAGTGGTTTTCTTATACAAAAGCCTAAGAGGAGGCTAATTTCCGGGAAAATCATTATACAAAGCCTAAGAGGGGGCTATTTTGTGTCTCGTACAAAGCCTGAGAGAGAGGCTAAAAGTTTTTGACCCGACGATAGAGTCTTTGTGTCTCGTACGAAGCCCGAGATAGAGGCTATTGTTTATTTGACTCTACGAGGGAGTCTTTGATACTCAACAAGAGAGTGTTTTTGTATCTCGTACGAAGCCCGAGATGGAGGCTAAAGGTTTGTTTCAGTTGAGTGACAGATCCAATATACTGATTTCAAAAGAGAAAATCAGTTCTTATATGAGCAACACTGTACTCAGGGATTTGATCTGAGGATCAGGGATATTTCCTTCTCTTTGAGGAAACGGGAAATCCAAAGGGTATTGAGACTGTCCGAGTCTGCGGGTTTCCTTCCTATTTAACGAAGGGGTCACTTGAGAATGTCTTTGAGACTCAAGAAAGTTAGACTGTCCAAGTCTAGAGTTTTTTTTCTTTTGTACTATGCTTTGAGAAACAGTAGTAGACTCTATGAAAGGACTATTCTATGAGGATGACTAGGTTCTGTTCCTATACCTCTAGGAAGTCGTCGGGACAATTTGTACGAAGCCCAAGAGGAGGCTGGAAACTTTTAAGAAGCCTACGGGTCCTTGTACGAAGCCCAAGAGGAGGCTATCATTCCCGAAGGAAGAGATCATTATACGAAGCCTAAGAGGAGGCTGTGAATACTTCTAAGAAGCCGTAGTGTCCTTGAATAATGCCCAAGAGGAGGCCGATGCTTTTAAGAAGCCCATGGGTCTATCATCTCCTTTCCATTAGGAGAGATAACTCTTTTAAAGATAAAAACCACTGGTAAACGTGCGAGGTTTACTATCCAGCGATTTTTAGCTTTTAAAGAGGGTTCCTTAGTTAAGGTCCAAGATTATGACCGTAGTGGGTACCCAAACCCCGAGACATTCAAGGCAAGCTATCCACAAGGAATAGATCAAGTCAGGAAAGTTCGAGAATTTGGAAGAAACTCAAAGATGCCATTCACGGAGAATACATTCATCTTGGGGAGTAGAGCTTCTTGACGATTCCTAAGGAGGACAGCCGAAGAGAAGACTGTATCTGGTGCTCCTATTGGGGATCTAGGCGTCTATTTCTACGAATAAATGAAACGGCGTCACCTAGTTCTAGACGTAGTTGCCGGGGAAACTCGAAATATCTATACTATTATTACACAATAGATATGAGTTTATGAAAGGAGACTTACAGTGAGCAGCCCCACAATACAGTTTATAAAATGAAAGCAGTAAATGAAAGCGATAACCACTTACTCGGTTGTAGTGCTTCCATGCTGTTTGGTTAGTTGTTCAACAAAGAAAGATTGAAAACAACAATATATTCAAAATCAAAGGAGAAAGTGCTTTGAAAAAGAAAGATTTGGGGCTTACAGCTCAAGGAGAGGCCCAGGGTTTTATCAGTGAGCGCACTGTTTAACTTTGTGCAGCGGGACTTATATAAGTGACTGGGGCCCAAAAAGGTTTTCTGTACAAAGGGATGGGTCTTACACTCTCTCAAGAGGCCCAAAAAAGGTTTAAAGAAAAGAGAGGGGCTTATAACACGAGGGTAGGCCCAAATGATTTTTCGTTTAAAAATGGCGATCGCGCCGAGGTTTTCTTTTAACGCAGAGGGACTTATACAATAAGTGAGGCCCAAAATGTTTTGGTTAAAAGGGGGATTGGGTCTTACACTCTATTAGAGGCCCAAAAGTTTTGAATGGGTCTTATAGCTCGAGGAGAGGCCCAGATGATTTTTATTTTTAAACGGGCGACGATCGCGCTGTTTACTTGTACAGAGGGACTTATACAATGAGTGAGGCCCAAAAACTTTTTGTACAAGGGGGGATGGGTCTTACACTCTCTCAAGAGGCCCAAAAAGTTTTGAAAATGATTTATGAGGGTTGAATTAATCCAAAACCCTAATTTGTTTTCAAAATGTATTTAATTGAATAAAAATTCAATTAAAATGATCAAAAATTGTTTAACACATGGAAAACAAATTGTGATCTTGGATTAATGCTTCAAAAATTAAGTATTGACCTACAAAATAATTAGAAAGCATTAAAAGTTGAAAAATCAATGTAGAAAAAATATTTAAAATGTCAAAAACAATTAAAATATTAATTCTTTGCAAAAATATCAATTATATGAAATAAATAATATTTTTGGGATTTTTTGTGAAAATAAAATATTTTAACATTTTTGTGAATTATTAAAAAAGGAATCAACTCAAAATCATTAAAACTCAGAGAGAAATTAATTTTTGAATCAATTAAACAAAATCACAAAATTCAAATATTTGAATTTCTAAAAATGGCGCCAAGAACAAGCTGAAGAACACGCGCGTGTTCTTGGTTTCTCAGATTTGCATTTTCTATCCAATCTCCATGAATACGTAATCATATCATGCAATCCACATATCATTATGCTCGCCTCAACCTCACGATCATGTCTATGTACTTTAATTTCATTTAAATTAAACATACAACAAAAATCACGAAGAGACCTCAAGAAACCTAATTTTTGCATGAAGGCTAGGATTTTTGATACACGATTCAAACAATGCAATTAATTGAGGGAAAACATTCCATGCATGATTATGAACATATGGCCAAATTATTGTGCGAGGAAATATGCATAGATTGAGAGATGACCAAGTATGTGCTTACCTCCAAGTCGTGACAGCAAGTTCAAAGTGATTTTTGATTTGGAGGTGTTACAGATGAGTGGTGATGATCTGAACAACTTCCCTACACCCTATGGATTGTGTTTGGATGCTTGGACTTGATTGAAATTGGCTGGATCATTTTGTGGTACCTCAGCTGCACTTTGGTTAAAACCTTGAGCAACCAACTGGTGATTTTGTGAAATTGATGTTTCAGAAGTAATCTAAGTGTTTGATCAGCTCATATGTGATGTATGTGAGGTGTGTGAGTGATTGGTTTGATTGGAATTGCTCTCAAACTCAAAACCCGATAGTGACTTGCCTTAGAAGGCAAAATTGGAGTGAAAGAAGAGATTTTGAGGAAAGCATCTGTTAGATGGCTTTGGTGTACTCAAACTAACCACAATTGAGCTCTATTTATAGTAGAGCAAGTTTGTTTTGCAAGGAATAGTGCATGGCAGCTGGTAAGTAGGTTTGGCCAATGTTGGCAAATGAAAATCCAAGTCTCCTCTAGCCATTGACTAGAGGTTAGGGCACAGAGCTTTGGTTTCCTTGGTCTTGGATAAGTCTTGACTGATTTCAGATGAGAATGGCTCAGTCCATGCCACCTTGATGGTTTCATTGAATGCCTCATTCCAAATTTGAAGTCTTGTCCTTATTTTGGCCATTCTAGGTTCAACATGCTATTTCTTGTTCCATGGACTTTGGAGGCTTGGCTCAGTGATTGTCCCCTTTAGATTCAATCCTCTGAGGTGTCCAAGTGGATAGGAGCAATTGAATTTGGCTGATTTTGGAAAATCGACCAAAGTTGCAAATTCTGCCTTGCCTTGACAGATTTCAGCAAGGCAACTTGGCAATGTTGTATCTCATGGTGTAGGTTGAATTTGGCAATGTTCTTGGCCATTTTGGAAAGCTCTTACATGATACGACAACTGTTTGAACAAGTTTGGTTTTGATCTCTTTTGATTCCAAGTGAAAAATCCCCCTACATTTGGCAAAAAGTGAGGTAGAATCTGACTTAGTGAAAATTTCACTAAGTGTTGGAAAAAGTGACATTTTCACTTTTCAGCCACTTTGATCACTCCATAACTAAAAATCCTTAATGAATTGGAATGACTTGTAGTTGAAGTTTTTGTAGGTGATAATGAGGGCTACAAATCCATCTTTGGATGAGAAAAAATGGCCTTGTGGTTTAGGAGTTATGGTCCTCCAAAGTTGGTACCTTTGCCACTTTATTTTTAACTTAGAAAAATTTCTAAGTTTTATGGTTACCCCTTTTACAAGTTATCTCACTTTTATTGATTTTTCTTGATGAATGATGATTCAAATCATACATTAACATCATTTTAGGGTTAAAAATCCATTTTGTTGAAAAATCTCAAAAAGTCAAAGTTGACTTTTGTGCACAGTTGACTTTTTATCAGATGAATTCCAAACTGTGCAATTCTTCAGGAAATCATGTCCTTGACCTAAATCAAACTTGATGGACATGTTCCATGGGTGTCATAGGGTATATTCAATCATGTATTAGGGTTTGGGAGCATGTCCTGGTCAAAAGTCAAAGTTACAGTTGACTTTTCTCTTAAAACCCTAATTGTGGTGCAGATGAAATTGAGACTTGTTGCTCAAACTTCTTGGATCAATTCATTGTTCCAAATGGATCAATATGGTATATTAGAGACCCTCAAATCATGTCTTGAGGTCTTGGCTCATGGTTTGTCCCAAAAGTCAACTTAGGGGTGAATTAGGTCAAGAAACCCTAATTCCTGATTTTTGATGAATGCATCCCCTGAGGCAAAATTGACTTGATGCATGGGTTCATGAGGTTCCATGAAGTATATTAGGTCATGTTTTGGATCATTGCCTTGTGCCCAGATGAAAATTTTCCATCTGGAGGCCCTGGTCGACCAAAACCCTAATTTGGTGACACTGGCGATCTTGAGGCTTGATCCACCTAGAAGGGAGCATCCTTGTGCTTAATCCTTGAAGTGGGAGTCCTTTTGATCCTTTGTAGTTACTTGGGAGGTTAGACAAGTTGACGATCATGTCATTTCTTGATTGATCCTTTGTCTGAGAACTATGAGAGGGCTTGAAACCCTAATTTTGATTGTATTGGATGCTCACCCATCTTTGGGGAGACTGATGAAGCATGATGGTTCATCCATATTGTGATGATGATTTTCACAATGATGGGAAATCTAAGTGGTCAAAATTTGGGGTAGTACAGATTCCCCTATTTAATCTTCTTGGACCCGAAGGTGTGAATGACGAAGGGATTCGGGCATTCGGGGTGCAAGAGGATTAAATATCGGAATACCCAAAATTTTGATGGTGGTTATGAATGGTAGCTTACGCATTCATCTTCTTTAGCTAAGCAATGATGCTTAGAAAAGGTAAACTTCCCCTCGATCATGGTCTCCTACCAAGAACTGGTCTCAGTCTCTTTTGAAATAAACTTCCCCTCGATCCTGGTTTCCTACCAAGGAACTGGTCTCAGTTGTGGAAAAAAACTTCCCCTCGATCCTGGTTTCCTACCAAGGAACTGGTCTTAGTTTCTGATTTAAACTTCCCCTCGATCCTGGTTTCCTACCAAGGAATTGGTCTTAGTTTCTGATTTAAACTTCCACTCGATCCTGGTTTCCTACCAAGGAATTGGTCTTAGTTTCTGATTTAAACTTCCCCTCGATCCTGGTTTCCTACCAAGGAACTGGTCTTAGTTTCTTTTGTCAATAAACTTTACTGACAAGGGACGCTATTCGTAGCGGCTTTCCTTCAAACTTCTCGCCGAATTTTCCTGGGAGATGCCATTTGAGTGGAAAAAGTTTTAATGTCAGACTTGCTGGGGAACCCATTCGTCTGAGTTGTAGAGGTACACAAACTTCTCTGTTTTGGAGACGCCATTTGTCGATTCTACTGGGGAAAGCGAGTCTCTTGAGAGACTGTTTTCGTTTGGGGTTACATCATGCTTTTCTCGGGATCTTCCCAGAAAAATGCCATATGATGGGATCCAATTTTGAGGTGCCGATGACCTTCTCATCAGTGGTTTTTCGAAGCAAAACTGACGTGCTGCCGAATCTCTGATCACGAGGCTTTCTCTGTGGATTTTCCTTAATCCGGGAAAGCAAGGATATCATCTTCAATGGCGAAGAGTGATGCTTATTGAAAGTTTTCTCTGGCTTTTCAGAGGTTCAAGTTATCAAAGTGGTCAAGGACCAACTTCTTTCCAGAATTAACTGGAAGTGAGGTTGTTCAGACACAGTATTTCCTGACGAGGCAAGAACTGACAACTCGATTGAGAGGACTTCTACCACTAGGGGACAAGACCGACTAGAGTGATAGTGATGCAATATGAAATGTGAATGCAAATAAAAAATGCATGATGTATGTATGTATGTGCTGACAAAACAGACGCAACATACAGACTAAGAGATGAACACAATTGGATACTCGGCCATCGCGGGGCGAAGAAGTACCGTTGATTCAAAATAGCAATTCCACCTTGCTTAGGAGAGATAGTCCCGTTGGGAGCTATGTTGATCGGGCTTAGGAGATGAGAACTCGACCGAGGATGTCAGACGAAACAAGGTCTCTGACACAGTTGATCCCTTCATTCAGGCGAACTGGTTTAGAAGGAGTACTTTGATTCTGCACTTTGAAGTTCGCTTACTTCGGGAGAAGCGATCGATGTTCTTCTGATGTTCAACAGTCAAAAGAAATGCCATCTTTAATTTAAAAGCAGAAAAAGTTTAACAAGTAAATTTGTTTTATTTCAAGAATCGCTGATTAAGTTTAAACAACGTCGTTCTGTAAAGCTAAAACAAGTAAAGAATTACAAACAAAAGCACAAGGGCTCAAATTTTATTGACAAGATGGAGATCAGCCAAACGCGTGATTCCAAAGAGTATATACAAAGTTAGAAAATGGTAATTTACAGGGAAAAGGGCTACGTTGAAACATAACGACCACTATCCTTCTACCAACTTTGAGTTCGGGACATCCTGAGCTTCCGTCGAAGATGACCTTTGACTGGAGATTTCCTCCGATAGATGATGCTGTAACTGCTGCTGAGGGACTTGCCTCTGTTGAACATAGTTACTTGCCATTATCCCTAATTTTTGCCTGGATTGTACTATGAGATTTCCAATCCATCGGGATGATTTTTTTTCATGTCTCTAACTTTTGCCTGGACCGCCCTTTCGGGTTTTCAATCCACCAAGACGTTTTTTTTAGGCGAAGTATTTCTTGACTACATCAACATTCGTGGGGTAGGTAAATTCCTCTCCGTCCATGGTGGCAAGTCTCAAGGCGCCGCCTGAGAAAGCTTTCGTGACCACATAGGGGCCATCATAATTTGGGGTCCATTTGCCCCGAGAGTCAGTGAGAAATGATTGTATCTTCTTGAGCACGAGGTCTCATTTTCTGAAAATACGAGGTCGGACCTTTTTGTCGAACGCCCTTTTCATTCTCTGTTGATATAACTGACCATGGCATAGTGTCGTGATTCTCTTTTCTTCGATCAGGTTCAGTTCGTCGTGTCGACTTTGACACCATTCAGCTTCGGTGAGCTGAGCTTCCATCAATACCCGGATTGATGGGATCTCTACTTCTATGGGGAGCACTGCTTCCATGCCATATACTAGAGAGAATGGGGTTGCCCCTGTTGAAGTGCGGATAGATGTGTGATAACCGTGAAGAGCCAAGGGTAGCATTTCGTGCCAATCTTTGTAGGTTACAACCATCTTTTGAACAATCCTCTTGATGTTCTTGTTAGCCGCTTCTACCGCTCCGTTCATCTTTGGTCGGTAGGGAGATGAGTTATGGTGTTCAATCTTGAACTCAATACACAACTCTTTCATCATCTTGCTGTTCAAGTTAGATCCATTATCTGTAATGATCTCGCTTGGAACACCATAACGGCAGATGATTTTGTTTTTGATAAATCGGACCACCACTTGTCGGGTTACATTGGCGAATGACGCTGCTTCGACCCCCTTGGTGAAATAGTCGATGGCTACCAGGATGAACCGATGTCCGTTTGAAGCCTTAGGTTCGATCAAGCCAATCATGTCGATTCCCCATATGGAAAAAGGCCACGGGGAAGAAAGAACTTTGAGATGTGATGGCAGTACATGAATTTTGTCGGAGTATATCTGACACTTGTGACACCTCCTCATGTACTTGTAGCAGTCGGATTCCATGGTCAACCAATAATACCCGGCCTTGAGAATTTTTCTCGCCATTGTGTGTCCGTTGGCATGAGTGCCAAAGGATCCTTCATGAATTTCTTTCATGAGCATGTCTGCTTCTGGTCTGTCGGCACATCGGAGCAAGACCATGTCAAAATTTCTCTTATAAAGAGTGTCACCGCTCAGGAAGAAGTTTCCAGCCAATCTTCTGAGGGTTTTCCTGTCTTTTCTGAGTGCCCCAGATGGGTACTCTTGTTTCTGAAGGAAGCATTTGATATCGTGATACCAAGGTCTGTCGTCTATGACTGCTTCAATCGTGAAGATGTAAGCGGGCCGTTCAAGGCGCATGATGTCGATCTTAGGTATGTCATTCCATCGACCTACACTAATCATGGAAGAGAGAGTGGCTAATGCATCAGCCATGTGATTCTCATCACGAGGGATGTGATAAAAGTCGACTCTGTTGAAGAAGGGTAACAACCTTCTTGCATAGTCTTTGTAAGGAATCAATCATGATTGGTATGTGTTCCAATCTCCTTTTATCTGGTTAATAACCAGGGCTGAGTCGCCGTATACATCCAAGTTTTTGATCCTTAAATCAATCGTTTCTTCGAGACCCATAATACAAGCTTCGTATTCGGCCTCGTTGTTCGTACATTTGAACGTAAGTCTGGCAGTGAAAGGAATGTGGGTACCCTGAGGGGTAACAATGATTGCCCCAATTCCGTTTCCATAATGATTGACTGCTCCGTCAAAGATAAGTCCCCACTGGGAACCTGGTTCTGGCCCTTCACTGGGTAGCGGTTCATTGCAATCTTTCATCTTTAGATACATGACATCTTCGTCTGGGAAGTCAAACCCGATTGATTCTTGATCGTCAATCGGTTGATGAGCCAAATGATCGGCTAAAATACTTCCTTTAATGGCTTTCTGAGCATGGTACTCTATGTCATATTCTGATAGTAACATCTACCAACGGGGAATCCTTCCCGTGAGAGCAGGTTTTTCGAAAACGTACTTGATTGGATCCATTTCGGAGACCAACCAAGTAGTATGACGAATCATGTACTGGCGAAGACGTTTGGCTGCCCAAGCCAAAGCGCAACAAGTTTTCTCAAGCATTGTGTACCGAGTCTCGCAGTCGGTGAATTCTTGCTTAGATAGTAAATGGCAGACTCTTTCCTTTTAGTTTTATCTTGTTGGCCAAGTACACATCCCATTGCGTCCTCTAGGACTGTGAGGTAAATGATCAGTGGTCTTCCTTCCACTGGAGGTGATAGGATCGGAGGATTTAACAGATATTCCTTGATACTGTCGAAGGCGGTTTGGCAATCTTCTGACCAAACGCAATCCTGACTCTTTTTGAGTAATTTGAAAATCGGCGCACATGTCGCGGTCATAAGGAATATGAATCTGGAGATGTAGTTCAAACGTCCCATGAATCCTCTGACTTGTTTTTCAGTTTTCGGGGAAGGCATTTCTTGAATGGCCTTGACCTTGTCAGGATCAACTTCAATTCCTTTCTGGCTGACGATGAACCCTAGTAATTTCCCCGAACGGACACCGAAGGTGCACTTGTTGGGATTCAAGCGGAGCTTGAATTTTCTTAGACGTTTGAACAATTTTGACAGATGTTCAACGTGCTCACTCTCTGTTTTTGATTTTGCAATCATATCATCGACATATACCTCGATTTCCTTATGTATCATGTCATGAAACAGAGTAGTCATAGCCCTTTGATAGGTTGCCCCGGCGTTCTTCAAACCAAACGGCATTACCTTGTAACAAAAGGTGCCCCATGGGGTGATGAAAGAAGTTTTCTCCATGTCTTTCGGCGCCATTTTGATCTGATTATAGCCCGAGAATCCATCCATGAAGGAGAATACTTTAAACTTTGCTGTGCTGTCAACCAGCATGTCAATGTGTGGTAAAGGAAAGTCGTCCTTTGGACTTGCCTTGTTTAGATCTCTGTAATCAACACACATTCTGACCTTTCCATCCTTTTTGGGAACGGGTACGATATTGGCTAACCATTGAGGATATTCAGATGTAGCGAGGAAACCTGCGACGATCTGTTTCTGTACCTCCTCTTTGATCTTGATGGCCATGTCCGGGTGATTCCGTCTCAACCTTTGCTTTACTGGCGGACATTCCGATCTTAGTGGTAAGTGATGTTCCACGATGCTGGTATCCAACCCTGGCATATCCTGATAGGACCAAGCGAATACATCGGGGAATTCTTTGAGAAGCTTTATCAAACTTTCTTTGACAGTTGGACTGAGCAGTGCTCCGATCCTGATTTCTTTTCTCTCTTTTTCTGAACCCAAGTTTACCGTTTCCAACGGCTCTTTGTGAGGTTCAACGGACCTTTCCTCTTGTCTGAGTAGTCGGGAGATCTCTTCTGGAATTTCGTCGTCATTTTCTTCTTCAGCCTCGAATACCGGGAACTCAAAGTTGGGAGAAGGCATCGGATCGTATGTTTCAACGGGGTATAAAACAAGCAATCTGCATGACGTGATGATTTGTGTTTAGAAGAGATAGAGAAAATGTAAGTGTGTGCAGTGTATTTATTTTACTGCTTGTTTTTATTTTTGAATTGTTTTTTTTTTATTACCATTTTCTGAAAAAGCAAAAAGAGAAAACAGCAATTAATGCGGAAATTACAGAACGACGTTATTTTATTAATGAACAAGTCGAATCTTGAAACTACAGCCCTATAAAACAAAACTCACTCGCTCTGGGCAAAGCGAAGAGGGAAATTTACAAAAAGCGAGCCCTATCAAAACATCCGTTTCACCTGGGCAGGGTGAAAGGTTAAAGATGGCAATTACTTTGACTGATGAACGACCTTCGGAACCTCGACGACAACCCATTGGCGGCGAACTCCTTGGTGAATCACAAAGTCTGGCACCTTCCTTGATTTGTCTTCAGAAATGAAGCTGATTTCTGGTGGAGCAGGATCATTGGAATCTGTCTCCCAAGCAGAATTGTCGTAGGAGAATTCCTCTGTTGCACTTTGCATAGCATTGGTGCTCTCAGCTGTATCTCCCCATCCAGTTGACTGGATATCTTCGAGCCTGATACGAGAGCTTTCGGGAGCAGTGTACTTGACCATAAAGTCGTATTTTCCACTTGGTTGTCCCAAAGTATCCCAAACTTCTTTGGAACTGGAGAAGTCATCCCTCTCGATGACGTTGACCTCAGGAAAAGCATAGTTGATGAATTCTAGTCCTGCAAACATTGTGAATTCATCTTCATGTTGAGTAGTTCCCGAATGACCTGAGTGTTGATCCCATGACATGGCGGGGACACAGGTATTCTGTTCAATGACGCTCAGCTGAGTTTCATTACTCAGCTGACTTTCTTGCCCCAAGTTTCCTGGGTAAGGCTGCCACATTGGCAGACCATTCATCGGGCCATAGTAATTATAATCAAAGTTTTCTTTCATCAGAGTGTCTTCCTCTAATGAATTTGGCGAAGCACGACATCCTTCCGGATCACAATCTCCGTAGATCATTTCGACATCTGATCTTGGTATAAATCTCGGACTTTCTGTAGGAAAGCAAAAAGGCATAGACACCTCTTCCTGAGACATATAGCCGTCCTTGTTAAGGTAGGACTTCCATTCTTCATCTGTGTCAGAGGAATCTTCCTCATTGATAGCATGAACTGTCTGACACACTGGGTGAAGAAAACCTCCACTGTGGAAGAAGTTTTGAAGGGGATGAAGACTTTCATCGTTGGCGGCTGTCTGAGTACAGGTTGCAGAAAAACCAAGACCCTTCTTTATTTTATTGTCAGTGGGAATGACAAGCTGTCCCCATCCTTTTGTATCGGTACTCCCGACCGCTTTGATAGCATCTTTGTATGAAGAAATTGAAGTTCCTTCTTCGGATTGATCGTTCTTGCTCACCGATAGTGCTTGGAACTGAGTTCCAATAACCTCCTCGAGTTCCACACAAGTAGATGATGATAAGTTACTCACAAGCAAGGCTTGTTCCCCACAAACCGTGACAAGTTGATCGTTCTTGACGAACTTTAGCTTTTGGTGGAGGGTTGAAGTAACCGCTCCAGCCTGATGTATCCAAGGTCTTCCTAATAAACAACTGTATGTTTCCCGGATGTCCATGACCTGGAAAGTGATTTGGAAAGTGTGAGGACCAATAGTTATGGGAAGATCAACTTCGCCGATAACTGTTTTTCTGGATCCGTCGAATGCTTTGACGACGACCTCGCTGACTCTCATCGGAGGGCCCTTAAATGATAATTGCGTCAAAGTGGACTTCGACATAACATTCAGGGCTGACCCTGTGTCTACCAGTACATTGGCTAAAGCAACGCCCTGGTAGTTAACTGTAATGTTGAGCGCCATGTTATGACGACGACCCTTTTCAGGTAATTCCTCATCACTAAATCCCAAATTATTGCAGGAAGTGATGTTAGAGACAATGCTATCAAATTGTCTGATTGTTACATCCTGTTCCACAAAGGCTTGCTCCAAGACTTTCTGTAGAGCCTCTCTGTGTGCTTCTGAACTGAGTAACAGTGATAATACTGAGATCTTTGAAGGAGTCTGTAACAGTTGATCAACAATGTTATATTCACTCCTTTGGATGAGCTTTAGCATCTCATCTTTGTCTTTTGAAAAGTCGGGATTACCAGATTGACTGACTGGTGGATCAGGAATTTCCGTCGGAAGTTCCTTTTCTTTGTTGGATTCTCCAACCCCTCGGTTGAAGATTCGACCGCTCCGTGTTACACGACTGATGTCTGCAATATTCACGACGGAGGGTAATGGAATATCCTTTCCATTCTCGATTGTTGTTGCACCGTATTTGTAAGGGATTGCCTTAGCTGATTTATACGGTAGTGGCCCCGGTAGATAGATGACTATGGGAACCTTCTGATTTTTCTGACCATCATAAGTAACCTTGATCTGTTCCCGGTTGGGAACTCTAGATTTGTCAAGTAGAGGGATGATGGCAAAAACATCCCTGGTCCTGTGATGACCAGAGATCGTGACAACATCCTCAACTTGCTCGGCAAGGTAGTTCGGCGACCAAATGATGGGTCCTGAACCGGGATATGGACGAATTTCTCCATGATCGACCTGACCCTAAAGAGCTGCTCTCACAAGGTAACACCCTTGGTTACTTTCTGCACAGACGCTACAACTGTCATAGTTATGTGGTGGCACCTGGCCACGCCCACTTTGAATACAATGTAACCTCACTAGGTTACCTTCCATTGATCGGACATCCTGACTTTGACGACGAGTAGGATTCCTATTATTGATACTAATCTGCTGAGTATCTTCGTCCATATAGATTGGCATCCACCAGTGATTTAACAAGTTCTGAAGTGCCTCCTGGACAAGGGTACAACCTCGATCGTTTTCGCAACCCACTTTACAATTTTGATAGTCATGTGATATTAAGAATCCAAGTCGGACCTGCTCAGCATGTAACTCTACCAGGTTGGTATCCATTACGCGGATGTCGAAGATCTGAACCATGTTGATTTGATAGGAGTTCCTATCATGGTAGTCTTGGATCCATCCAAGATCCATCTGACGCTGGAGGGCCTCTTGTATGAAAGAGCATCCCTGTTTGTTTACCGACCAAATCAGACAGGAACTTTAATCGTGCCGCGGCAGATTATGATACTGGCTTTGCCTTGAGTGCATCGCCACCAAGTTGACATTCATCGCACGGATGTTGTGGTTTTGAATGACGTTGGAATTCGTGTAAACCATGTTAACTCCACGAACTCGGTGCTCTTGGATCCATCCAAGATCCATTTGTTCCTGTAGAGCTGCTTGCACTACAGAACACCCCTGGTTGTCTTTAGAGCAGATATCACACTGGTGATAATTATGAGGTGGCACATGGCCATATCCACTCTGTCTACAATGCATCTTGACCAGATTGGTCCCTAATAAGAGTACATCGTGAATTTGATAGACATTGTTAGTTTCTTTCTCAATCAGATTGACTGCAGCTTTCTCGTGTTGAGGCAGCGGGTTCGTAAGAACATTAGGATTCGTATCTTTGAAAGATAAGAGCCCGCTCCTAACAAGCTTTTGCACGTCAGATTTGAAATTGAGACAAGTCTCAATGTTATGCCCTGAACCTCCTTGATCATAAGGGCATGTTTGATCCGCTTTAAACCAAAAAGGCGGATTTTCCGGTACTGTAAGAGGAGACTTAGTCTGGATGTGCCCCTTAGCCAGTAGTAACGGAAACAGCTCTGCGTACATTACGGGTATAGGATCAAATCCTGGTGGCCGTATTGTACGGTTGTTGTTATATGGAGGACGAGCCTACTGAAGAGGCTGTTGTGTCCTTTGTTGGTCAGGTTGGCTCTGTGCAACCTGAGGTTGATACATAGGAACAGGCGTGGGGCCGATAGCAGGAGTAACAACTGCTACTGGCTGATAACGTCGCCTTTGCTTTCCGAGAGAGATATTCCCAATATCTTGCTCTTTTTTCTTAGGGAGAGCACTACCGTATTTTTTAGTACCGCTCGTTGATCCAGTGTCTTTTACTAAACGTCCTTCTCGGACGGCTTCCTCAAGACGTACACCCATGCCGACCATTTCGGTGAAATCACTGGGTGCACTGGCAATCATTCGGTCATAGTAAAATGAGCTTAAGGTCTTTAAGAAGATTTTTGTCATCTCTTTTTCCTCAAGAGGTGGACAAATTTGAGCGGCAATTTCACGCCACCTTTGAGCATACTCCTTAAAGGTTTCCTTTTCCTTTTGCGACATTGATCTGAGTTGATCTCTGTCGGGTGCCATGTCCAAATTGTACTTGTATTGTTGGACGAAGGCAGTACCAAGATCTCTGAATGTACTGATCGTAGTACGGTTTAAACTCATGTACCATTTGAGTGCGGCACCGGTTAAACTATCCTGGAAGTAGTGAATCAGCAGGTCCTGATTCTCCGTCTGAGCTGACATCCGCCGAGCGTACATCACCAGATGGCTCTGAGGGCAAGAGTTACCCTTGTATTTTTCAAAGTCGGGCACTTGGAACTTGTGCGGGACTTTCACATTTGGGACCAAGCAGAGGTCTGCGGCGTCCTTTCCAAATAGATCCTGACCGCGAATGGCTTGCAGCTCTTTCTACATTTCCAAGAACTGCTCCTGGAATTCATCCATTCTATCGAACATAGTTTCCTTCTTACCAGAAGGTGTTGGCGGAATCTGTCCTTCCGGGACAGTGTGCACCACAGGGGGTGGTACCGTGACTACGGCAGTAAGTCTTGGCGTTTCCCGAAGTTTGTAACCTTCAGGAGTCTTCAGTATGCCCCTGGCATCTTCGCTTTCCCGAAGTTTGTAACCTTCAGGCCCAGCGGCTTCTGTTGCGATTCCCTGATCTTCAGTGATCGGCGGAACATATCCTTTCGGGATATAGTTAACAGGCATGCCCCAAGGACGATCTTTCGGCATCTGATACCTAGGATCATACTTTTCTATGATGGGCATTGAGGTGATCTCTGAGATCACAGTTCTTTGTAGCTGAGCTTCTGCCATGGCTTGCATGTCGTTACGAAGCTTTCTCATATCCTCTCTCAGAGCGTCGATCTCTTCTTTCAACTCTCTGCTTTCTTCCTCAAGATCATCCATCTTTTTCTGACGATTGGCCCGAGTATTATACAAATGAGACAGTTTGACTCTAGAATCGAGACACAAACGTGAGATTCGTAGGGAAGAAGAATACGCGATGTGAGAATGATGAATGCAATGATTATATTAATTGTTGTTTTTTTGGTTTAATCAAAATAAACTTCGACAATTAGATTGCAAATATCAAACAGTGGGGAAACCCCTTTTTATTGAAATTCAAAGGATTACAGAAATGGAAATACAGTAGATTACAAAGTGCAGAAACAGAAACCTAAACTAATGGGTCCCGAGTCCTCTCTGAGGAGAAACCGGGTGCTGATTCTGGTATCTTCCTTTTCTTTGAACGGGGCGCTTGGACCGTTGTCGGGTTGTCATTCCTTTGCCAAGTGAAAGGAGTGAGAAAATTCCTTTGGTCAACTTGATTCTCTACAGCATGCTGCTCCAAAATTTCAATCAGAGCATCTTTCTCTTTTAGTAGTTGCTGTATTTGGATACACTCTACGTCGAGGGTGCGGTACTTGTTCTTCCAAGATCTTCTTTCCTTTTGAACTTTGTTGAGAGTAACCTAAAGCTTTTCAGTTTCCGTCATGAAGTACATGACAGATTCTCTCGGCGGAAGAATTCCGTAACGAGGATAAGGCATTTTTAGCTTGAGAGCTCTGGTTTGTACCCAATGGAGACAAGGCTCCACCGAGACACAATCCGGTTTTCCCAGAGACTCTCGTCCTTTCTTATGAACCCGTTTCCAAGCTTGCACTATTTCCATCTTTAGTGCTCTGTCATTTTCTCCTTCTTTGAAGAAAAGACCTTCCAGATGAACACCCAGTGGGATGTGTCGCATCGGGTATCCAAATTGACGAAGAACCAATATCGGATGATAGTTGATTCCTCCTTTAGTTCCTATGAGGGGTACGCTGGGGAAGTTTCCACAACGGTCAATGATTCTGATTCCCTCATAAATCCTATTACACCAATCTATATCGGAATTGGTGAGAGACATGATCTTCTGCGACCAACGTAAGACACTCTTGCAATCCCAAAAAGCAGCAGACTTGGGCAAGTGAGAGATAAACCATTTGTAGAGCAAAGGTACACAGCATGTGATCTCCCCTCCGCTGTACAAATTTCCCAAGTGTACAGAATGATACGCATCTGCGAGCAAAGTCGGCACAGGGTTTCCAATGAGAAAAACCTTAATAGCGTTGATATCGACGAAGTTATTGATGTTGGGAAACATAAATAATCCGTAGGTGAGCAAGACAAAGATGCTTTCAAAAGCAGTCCCGTTCCCTATACTAGCGAAGTATAGAGCCTTTTTTGTCAAGAACTGGGCTGGCAAACCTTGGATGCCACCCTTAGTAATCATGTGAGTCTTGACCTCAGACTCGTCCAAATGAATTGCTCTTGTAATAGTCTTATTCTTTGGAATTTCTTCCAGTCCAGAAAATGGAGCTCGATCAGTGATATGTAAATCAGCCAAATGAGAATACTCCTCCAGCGTTGGTGATAGCTGGTAATCCGGGAATGTGAAACAGTGATAAACCGGATCGTAGAACTGAATGAGCGCGTCCATGATCCCCTCAATCACATGGACTCTTAACAGTGGTAGCAAACCACCGTGCTTGGCTCTGAAAGCCTCTGGGTTAACGATCATCCTTGCTAACCTTCTCAAATCCCCTAGTTTTGGAACCTTGAAGGTATACTGGCGAGTTCTCCTTCTACCGAAATCCATTAGCGTAATCTTTTTCTCTGATATTTGCAATCACAGTCTTAGTTTAATTTGAAAAACAGAGAGACTAGAAGAGAAAGTTTTTTGAATGTTTTAATGTTTTATTAAATGGATGCATGAATGCAGCACACAAAAACATAGAAAAAACATGGGGTCAGAGGGTCGTTGTCATGAAGTCAAGGCTCTACCCATCCCCAAAGGTTTATACTAGGGTGATTTTTGTACCTGTACTCATTATCATCAGCTCCTCCCAGGAAGGCAGACAACAAGCGGATCGCCAGCGAGTTGTGTGCAATCTTAGAGTAAGTGCCATTCACCGAGAATAGATCACCAGCCTCAAATGAGGGTAGTATCGCGTAACAACTATTTCCAATAGTTTCCGCACTACGAAAGGGTTGGCTTTTCTAGGTGTATACTCAATCTTTCCACATACGACATCACCCGCATTCCCATTAGCAGAAAAATAAACACGTATAGCATTTAGGAAAAGCAGTATATATATTTGTCCTAACCATCCTAGACCTTTAAAGCTATGAATCCTAAGTTCCTGACAGAAAATGGGTTCCCCGGCGGAAGCCCCAATCTGTGGTATTCACACAAATGAAGAGAAGGAAGACCGAGTTTGACAAAGACCGGCCCCACGGTGGGCACCATTTTTCTGTAGCGAGCGATTTTGGACGCGGTTCTTAAGCGCTGGTCGCTCTCTGCGGTTTGAGCTTAAACTACAGGTCGATTCATTTTTTATCCTATTGTGAGCTGAATAAGGAAGGGAAATAGATGTCTCCGATTAACCCTGCTTGCATACTGAGTTTAAACAGCGGTCTGTTAAGTTACGAATGCTATCAATGTGGGGGGGCCTTTGTACTGGTTATTTGTATTTTCGCCAGTACGGTTTTCTTTCTTTCTAGGACTTTTTAGCGGGGAACAAGGATTAGGATGTTAGGACTGATGCTTTGGAATTACTGATTTTTGATTGATGGAGATATGGGATTTGGGTTTTTTGTTGATTGTGCTCGCTAAGATCTTTTCTTTCGATCTTATGCCTACGTATTCCCGTTTACCGAAACAGGGAAATCAGAGCGTTCGTAGTTCCTCCTATTCTATGGGAGGAAATGGGTGTTTTTGGTGTTTTGGTGTCTTGTTCAAAGCCCAAGACGTGAAGCGAAAGGTGGTTTGTATCTTGTTCAAAGCCCAAGATGTGAAGCTGAAAGGTCTATTTGTGTCTTGTTCAAAGCCCAAGACGTGAAGCTGAAAGACCTCGACTTTAGAGAGAATTTGTCATTTCTAAAGAGGGGGAAGGAGAATTACTTTAACTGGGATACGCGGATCCGAGCAATGCCATAATTTCCGAAGAAAGGGTTTTAACCTGAAGGAGAAGACTTTAACTCAGTGTAGAGCAATGCCATCTTTCCTTAGGAATTTCTCATGCTAAAAGAGGGACAGTGGCATGGATATAGATGATCCAGAGGCTTGCCGCTTACAGCGATTAGATGAAAGGAAAGGAGTTGTTGATGTTTGTGTACTGTGAACGAGGCACAGCTTTGATGCTAAAAGGTTGATTGGATCAACCAGTGGTTTTCTTATACAAAAGCCTAAGAGGAGGCTAATTTCCGCTAGGAAAATCATTATACAAAGCCTAAGAGGAGGCTATTTTGTGTCTCGTACAAAGCCCGAGAGAGAGGCTAAAAGTTTTTGACCCGACGATAGAGTCTTTGTGTCTCGTACGAAGCCCGAGATAGAGGCTATTGTTTGTTTGACTCTACGAGGGAGTCTTTGATACTCAACAAGAGAGTGTTTTTGTATCTCGTACGAAGCCCGAGATGGAGGCTAAAGGTTTATTTCAGTTGAATGACAGATCCAATATACTGATTTTAAAAGAGAAAATTAGTTCTTATATGAGCAACACTGTACTCAGGGATTTGATCTGAGGATCAGGGATATTTCCTTCTCTTTGAGGAAACGGGAAATCCAAAGGGTATTGAGACTGTCCGAGTCTGCGGGTTTCCTTCCTATTTAACGAAGGGGTCACTTGAGAATGTCTTTGAGACTCAAGGAAGTTAGACTGTCCAAGTCTAGAGTTTTTTTTCTTTTGTACTATGCTTTGAGAAACAGTAGTAGACTCTATGAAAGGACTGTTCTATGAGGATGACTAGGTTCTGTTCCTATACCTCTAGGAGGTCGTCGGGACAATTTGTACGAAGCCCAAGAGGAGGCTGGAAACTTTTAAGAAGCCTACGGGTCCTTGTACGAAGCCCAAGAGGAGGCTATCATTCCCGAAGGAAGAGATCATTATACGAAGCCTAAGAGGAGGCTGTGAATACTTCTAAGAAGCCGTAGTGTCCTTGAATAATGCCCAAGAGGAGGCCGATGCTTTTAAGAAGCCCGTGGGTCTATCATCTCCTTTCCATTAGGAGAGATAACTCTTTTAAAGATAAAAACCACTGGTAAACGTGCGAGGTTTACTATCCAGCGATTTTTAGCTTTTAAAGAGGGTTCCTTAGTTAAGGTCCAAGATTATGACCGTAGTGGGTACCCAAACCCTGAGACATTCAAGGCAAGCTATCCACAAGGAATAGATCAAGTCAGGAAAGTTCGAGAATTTGGAAGAAACTCAAAGATGCCATTCACGGAGAATACATTCATCTTAGAGAGTAGAGCTTCTTGACGATTCCTAAGGAGGACAGTCGAAGAGAAGACTGTATCTGGTGCTCCTATTGGGGATCTAGGCGTCTATTTCTACGAATAAATGAAACGGCGTCACCTAGCTCTAGACGTAGTTGTCGGGGAAACTCGAAATATCTATACTATTATTACACAGTAGATATGAGTTTATGAAAGGAGACTTACAGTGAGCAGCCCCACAATACAGTTTATAATATGAAAGCAGTAAATGAAAGCGATAACCACTTACTCGGTTGTAGTGCTTCCATGCTGTTTGGTTAGTTGTTCAACAAAGAAAGATTGAAAACAACAGTATATTCAAAATCAAAGGAGAAAGTGCTTTGAAAAAGAAAGATTTGGGGCTTACAGCTCAAGGAGAGGCCCAGGGTTTTATCAGTGAGCGCACTGTTTGACTTTGTGCAGCGGGACTTATACAAGTGACTGGGGCCCAAAAAGGTTTTCTGTACAAAGGGATGGGTCTTACACTCTCTCAAGAGGCCCAAAAAAGGTTTAAAGAAAAGAGAGGGGCTTATAACACGAGGGTAGGCCCAAATGATTTTTCGTTTAAAAATGGCGATCACACAGAGGTTTTCTTTTAACGCAGAGGGACTTATACAATAAGTGAGACCCAAAATGTTTTGGTTAAAAGGGGGATTGGGTCTTACACTCTATTAGAGGCCCAAAAGTTTTGAATGGGTCTTATAGCTCGAGGAGAGGCCCAGATGATTTTTATTTTTAAACGGGCGACGATCGCGCTGTTTACTTGTACAGAGGGACTTATACAATGAGTGAGGCCCAAAAACTTTTTGTACAAGGGGGATGGGTCTTACACTCTCTCAAGAGGCCCAAAAAGTTTTGAAAATGATTTATGAGGGTTGAATTAATCCAAAACCCTAATTTGTTTTCAAAATGTATTTAATTGAATAAAAATACAATTAAAATGATCAAAAATTGTTTAACACATGGAAAACAAATTGTGATCTTGGATTAATGCTTCAAAAATTAAGTATTGACCTACAAAATAATTAGAAAGCATTAAAAGTTGAAAAATCAATGTAGAAAAAATATTTAAAATGTCAAAAACAATTAAAATATTAATTCTTTGCAAAAATATCAATTATATGAAATAAATAATATTTTTGGGATTTTTTGTGAAAATAAAATATTTTAACATTTTTGTGAATTATTAAAAAAGGAATCAACTCAAAATCATTAAAACTCAGAGAGAAATTAATTTTTGAATCAATTAAACAAAATCACAAAATTCAAATATATGAATTTCTAAAAATGGCGCCAAGAACAAGCTGAAGAACACGCGCGTGTTCTTGGTTTCTCAGATTTGCATTTTCTATCCAATCTCCATGAATACGTAATCATATCATGCAATCCACATATCATTATGCTCGCCTCAACCTCACGATCATGTCTATGTACTTTAATTTCATTTAAATTAAACATACAACAAGAAATCACGAAGAGACCTCAAGAACCCTAATTTTTGCATGAAGGCTAGGATTTTTGATACACGATTCAAACAATGCAATTAATTGAGGGAAAACATTCCATGCATGATTATGAACATATGGCCAAATTATTGTGCGAGGAAATATGCATAGATTGAGAGATGACCAAGTATGTGCTTACCTCCAAGTCGTGACAGCAAGTTCAAAGTGATTTTTGATTTGGAGGTGTTACAGATGAGTGGTGATGATCTGAACAGCTTCCCTACACCCTATGGATTGTGTTTGGATGCTTGGACTTGATTGAAATTGGCTGGATCATTTTGTGGTACCTCGGCTGCACTTTGGTTAAAACCTTGAGCAACCAACTGGTGATTTTGTGAAATTGATGTTTCAGAAGTAATCTAAGTGTTTGATCAGCTCATATGTGATGTATGTGAGGTGTGTGAGTGATTGGTTTGATTGGAATTGCTCTCAAACTCAAAACCCGATAGTGACTTGCCTTAGAAGGCAAAATTGGAGTGAAAGAAGAGATTTTGAGGAAAGCATCTGTTAGATGGCTTTGGTGTACTTAAACTGACCACAATTGAGCTCTATTTATAGTAGAGCAAGTTTGTTTTGCAAGGAATAGTGCATGGCAGTTGGTAAGTAGGTTTGGCCAATGTTGGCAAATGAAAATCCAAGTCTCCTCTAGCCATTGACTAGAGGTTAGGGCACAGAGCTTTGGTTCCCTTGGTCTTGGATAAGTCTTGACTGATTTCAGATGAGAATGGCTCAGTCCATGCCACCTTGATGGTTTCATTGAATGCCTCATTCCAAATTTGAAGTCTTGTCCTTATTTTGGCCATTCTAGGTTCAACATGCTATTTCTTGTTCCATGGACTTTGGAGGCTTGGCTCAGTGATTGTCCCCTTTAGATTCAATCCTCTGAGGTGTCCAAGTGGATAGGAGCAATTGAATTTGGATGATTTTGGCAAATCGACCAAAGTTGCAAATTCTGCCTTGCCTTGACAGATTTCAGCAAGGCAACTTAGCAATGTTGTATCTCATGGTGTAGGTTGAATTTGACAATGTTCTTGGCCATTTTGGAAAGCTCTTACATGATACAACAACTGTTTGAACAAGTTTGGTTTTGATCTCTTTTGATTCCAAGTGAAAAATCCCCCTACATTTGGCAAAAAGTGAGGCAGAATCTGACTTAGTGAAAATTTCACTAAGTGTTGGAAAAAGTGACATTTTCACTTTTCAGCCACTTTGATCACTCCATAACTCAAAATCCTTAATGAATTGGAATGACTTATAGTTGAAGTTTTTGTAGGTGATAATGAGGGCTACAAATCCATCTTTGGATGAGAAAAAATGGCCTTGTGGTTTAGGAGTTATGGTCCTCCAAAGTTGGTACCTTTGCCACTTTATTTTTAACTTAGAAAAATTTCTAAGTTTTATGGTTACCCCTTTTACAAGTTATCTCACTTTTCTTGATTTTTCTTGATGAATGATGATTCAAATCATACATTAACATCATTTTAGGGTTAAAAATCCATTTTGGTGAAAAATCTCAAAAAGTCAAAGTTGACTTTTGTGCACAGTTGACTTTTTATCAGATGAATTCCAAACTATGCAATTCTTCAGGAAATCATGTCCTTGACCTAAATCAAACTTGATGGACATGTTCCATGGGTGTCATAGGGTATATTCAATCATGTATTAGGGTTTGGGAGCATGTCCTGGTCAAAAGTCAAAGTTACAGTTGACTTTTCTCTTAAAACCCTAATTGTGGTGCAGATGAAATTGAGACTTGTTGCTCAAACTTCTTGGATCAATCCATTGTTCCAAATGGATCAATATGGTATATTAGAGACCCTCAAATCATGTCTTGAGGTCTTGGCTCATGGTTTGTCCCAAAAGTCAACTTAGGGGTGAATTAGGTCAAGAAACCCTAATTCCTGATTTTTGATGAATGCATCCCCTGAGGAAAAATTGACTTAATGCATGGGTTCATGAGGTTCCATGAAGTATATTAGGTCATGTTTTGGATCATTGCCTTGTGCCCAGATGAAAATTTTCCATCTGGAGGCCCTGATCAACCAAAACCCTAATTTGGTGACACTGGCGATCTTGAGGCTTGATCCACCTAGAAGGGAGCATCCTTGTGCTTAATCCTTGAAGTGGGAGTCCTTTTGATCCTTTGTAGTTACTTGGGTGGTTAGACAAGTTGAAGATCATGTCATTTCTTGATTGATCCTTTGTCTGAGAACTATGAGAGGGCTTGAAACCCTAATTTTGATTGTATTGGATGCTCACCCATCTTTGGGGAGACTGATGAAGTATGATGGTTCATCCATATTGTGATGATGATTTTCACAATGATGGGAAATCTAAGTGGTCAAAATTTGGGATATTACATTAGTCACTTGAGGAAAATGATATCAACAAAGATACAAAGAAAGTGTTTACAAAGTTGCTTCTATAAAGCAAATGAAACAAAAATTTACGTACAAAGAATTACCCAAATATAAACAACAATTCTTGTGTATGAGAAATAGATTTTAGACTGTGCGTGTTTCTCTTCTTTTTTGTGTTGAATGTTGTAAGTTGCAAGAAAGAGTGATCTCTTTATATAGCTGGATGTTTCAACCTTGAGGGGTACAAGCGTAACTATTCAAGTCATTCGTTGCAACGTAACATTGGATCCGTGAGAGACAATAGTAGCAAAGTCTCACCATATTCCATACAGCAGTACTAACAGAAAATCAGTTTATACCAATATAGGGATGTCTACATGTACGAATACTTTCATCGCACGTTTCTGTCTTGTCCATATCTTCTGATCAACTTTATCTGATAAAACTAGAGGATAAAAGATTGAGTGATATCAGAGTCTTCAATGTCTTTAAAATCTTTATAAGTGTTGTCTCCAGAATCTTTAAAACACGTTCAATAGAACCTTGTCTTCAGGGTCTTCAAAACAATTTATCAGAGCTGGAAGTGAAGCTTTTTCTTAGAAGCACATATCTTTCTTTTTCTTCAGAGGCATTCAGCATTCATAAGAACTGCTGATGTTTCTTTAGAAAAGAATGAAGTAGATTTCTTGAGGCATGCAAGAGATTCTGATTTAAAATTCTTGAGAGTTATCCAGAATCAGTTTTCACTAAACAACTGCATACTTTAGAAAATTCATTAGAGTACAAAATTGTTACATAAAAATTTTATGTATTATTATCATCAAAACTAGAGATTATATGCAGAACCAAAATCTTGTTCTAACAATCTCCCCCTTTTTTATGATGACCAAATCATGTATTTTGATGGAACAATATGTACGAGTATATATGCAAAAGATGCTAGAGTTTAAGAAATTTATCAGAGTTAAGTAAGAAAACACCCTCTGAGATATACAAGCTCCCCCTGAGTCAGAACCTGGTTGATTATTGATAGTCTTAAGAGATATCAAAACCTTGTTGACTTATCAGAGCTTGGATTATTTGAAACTTTGAAGTGAATCATTAGAGCTTGATCTAATTTCAGATGGTTCCTGAAAGAAGATATTCATATACTTTGTATATATATGTGTGTGTGTGTGTGTGTGTGTGTGTGTGTGTGTGTGTGTGTGACACCCCACTTTTCCCATTTTAAAAATAAGTACAATAATCAAGAAAAATCATCAGAGTTTTTACACCAAAATTAAGTAGGATGCCACATTAGCAAAACAACATCAAAACTCCTTTATTAATTGAAATAAATCAGCGCAAAATATTCATTCGTTTATTCAATTTACGGCCATCTGCCAAATACACCAAATAATCCCACATAAAATCGTGGTTCAACATAATACGTCCAAATATGATACGTAACAAATGAAAGAAACAACAAATAACAAATGCTTTAAAAATCCCCAATTAGTTCCCGTGTTACGTATCAGAGCACTCCTACAGACTCGATCAGCAACACCAATATCCAAGCCACCTAGGTACCTGGATTATCTGTACTCCCGAAGAAGCACAGACACAACAACAACAAAGGGGTGAGAAATCACGTTCAAATATTATAGGTGAATAAATACATGATATACAGGTAGTCATCATACACAAGCACCATCAATTATCAAACACGGCCGACTGCCCAATATCATCGACAACGTCAAATAATAATGCAATGTGACACAACACCATGCATGCGGTACCGATTCATTGGTTCATTCAATCGAACCCGGATATATCACATACACCTCTCCTTGGCAATGATCTATCCCCACCATTCTCCATATAGGAGTACGGATGAATCACATACACTCCTCCTGAGCAACGATCCATCCCACCAATCACCATGATTATGCAAGACTCAAAATGCACTACAAAACATGTATATAATATTAATACATGCACACGATCCTCCTGATCACACCAAAATTTAACACCAAACACCATACAATTACGTCACACCACATACGTCAACTATTAATTAATCAATTAATTAATTTAAAATTTCTAAACTAATTATTTTCATCACCAAATTATCATTCCTCAACAACTGACTTCTACCCTCAATCTCTCAAACCATTATAATTCGAAACCGTTGCGAAAAGGGAGAAGAATCGCTAAAACGGTAAAATCCTGCACTCTGCCAGCCCATACGCGTACGGACCCAGGTCATACGCGTATGCCTCATTTCCTCGCCTATCCATACGCGTAAGGCTCCATCTGATACGCGTATGGCTCACTCCCCCACTCTACCCTTACGCGTATTACCCCTCCTCATACGCGTACGAACAGAGGCTCTCTTCCTAAGAAAATCTCATTGTCAGATCCCCATACGCGTACGGCTACTCCATACGCGTATTGCCTTGCCAAGCATACACAACCCATACGCGTACGGGCAGAGGGCCATGTAACTCCCTCCTTTTCCTTTTCTCTTACGCGTAAGGCCTCTTTCTCTTCACTCCCATACGCGTATGGCCTAGCCCCATACTCGTACAGCCAGATCCGTTACGCATTCCACCAGAGACCTTCCTATTCTGCAGTCTGCTGCGATTTCTACATTATTCCACTTCTAATCAGTCCTATAATCGTTTCTACATTGATTTTAGGTCCAATTTTCATCTTCATACTTGTGTCTAAAATTACTACACCAATTATAGGTCCGAATTATCAATTTGCTCCCTCTCCCAAATGGGTCTCAACAACAGATAACAGTCCAGATTCATACACAACAGCAATATCACAGAAAATCAAGTAATATACATCAATTCATGTGCGAATTCAGAATTGTAACAAGTATGATCAACAATTCAACAACACCACAGTTTTAACACAGAATTCCTACGGGGTTATGGACTCCCCACTACCCGATCATGAAATAAACACCAATATTAAACCCGTTTCTCCCCCCTTACCTCGAATTCTTGCTTAATCTCTACGAAAATTGATGAGGATTCCTTGCCCTTGTGCTCTCTTGTTCTTCTTCTCCTTAGCCTTTTCTCTTTCTATCTCTAAGATCCTTACTATTCCCATTTTTACCAATTACTACTAATTAGGCTCTAATTACCAAGTTACCCTCACTAATCTCATTAACCCAATATTCATTTAATTACATTAGGTCCTATCTTTACTAAATAATTTTAATAATAATAGTAACCAAAACAATATTAATACTAGTAATAATAATAATATGAACTATACTATTATAATAATAATAATAATAATATTTCCATATTATTAATATCACCTCCTACGCACTCAAACACGCACCCAACCAAAGCCAACAATTAAAAATAATATCGGACATCTAAATAATTAAAATGGGGTGTTACAACTCTCCCCCACTTAAATTATTTTTGTCCTCGAAAATTACCTGATGGAAACAATTCTGGATACGACTCTCGCATCCTGCTTTCCAATTGCCAGGTCACACTGCCTCCTGCAGCACCTCTCCAAGCTACTCTCACCAGAGGTATCTCCTTTCCTCTGAGTTGTTTCATCTTACGATCCTCGATCCTCAACGGCATCGTCTCCACAGTAAGGTTCTCCCTGATCTGAACTTCGTCTCTCTGAATCACATGAGACGGATCCGAAACATACTTCCAAAGTTGCGACACATGAAACACATCGTGCAAGTTCGAAAGCTCCGGTGGCAACGCCACCCTATAAGCAACTGCACCAACTCTCTGCAAGATTTGATACGGTCCAATAAACTTAGGATCCAACTTCTTGGATTTCAAAGCACGACCCACACCGGTCACTGGGTTAACTCTTAGGAATACGTGGTCACCTTCACTGAATTCCAATTCCTTCCTCCTATTATCATGGTAACTTTTCTGTCTACTCTGAGACGTTTTCATCTTTTCACAGATCATCTGAATGGTCTCAGTAGTCTGTTGCATAATTTCTGGTCCAAGCACCACACTCTCACCTGTCTCATACCAACACAGCGGTGTTCTACACCTCCTACCATACAAAGCTTCAAAATGTGCCATTCCGATGCTAGAATGGTGACTGTTGTTATACGTGAACTCAATCAATGGCAAATGAGTATCCCACGCACCACCTTTTTCCAATACACAAGCTCTCAGCAAATCCTCCAACGACTGAATGGTCCTCTCTGATTGACCATCGGTCTGTGGATGATAAGCCGAGCTCAACTTCAACTTAGAACCTAAGGCTTCCTGCATACTCTTCCAAAATTCTGAAGTAAACCTCGGATCCCTATCCGACACTATGCTCGACGGAACACCATGCAACTTCACAATTATCCTTATATAAATCTCCGCCAGCTTCGACAACGGAAAACTGATGTTAATTGGTATAAAATGTGCGGACTTCATAAGTCGATCCACCACTACCCAAATAGCATCAAAGCCTCTCGTCGTATTCGGCAACCCAGTTACAAAATCCATAGCAATATTGTCCCACTTCCATTCTGGAATCTCCAACGGTTGCATCAATCCCGAAGGTTTCTGATGCTCCACTTTTGACTTCTGACATGTCAAACAGGCATAAACAAACTGAGCTATGTCCTTCTTCATACCGGACCACCAAAACAACTTCTTCAAATCATGGTACATCTTTGTAGCTCCCGGATGAATACTTAAGCTACTCCGATGACTTTCCTCTAAGATTGCCCTTTTCAATTCCTCATTATCCGGCACACAAATTCTGCCCCGGAATCTTAACACACCAACATTATCAACTTTGAAATCACTATCGGGGTCATCTCCTCCTGTAGGCATCAAGTCAACTAACTTCACGTCCAATTTCTAATTTTCCTTGATTATATCCAAAAAGTCATTATTCACCTTCTTTGACTCTAATCTGATGGTAACCCGACCTCAGATCAATTTTACTGAACACACGAGCTCCTACCAACTGATCCATTAAGTCATTAATCCTAGGGAGTGGATACTTATTCTTAATGGTCACTTTATTCAACTGACGGTAATCAATGCACAGACGCATACTACCATCCTTCTTCTTCACCAACAACACTGGAGCTCCCCACGGCGACACGCTTGGCCTGATAAACTTCTTATCGAGCAATTCCCCGATCTGAGATTTCAACTCTGCCAACTCTGATGCCGACATCCTGTACGGTGCCATAGAGATAGGTCTGGTACCTGGTACAAGATCAATCGCAAACTCAACTTCTCTTGTCGGGGGAAATTATGTGATGTCATCTGGAAACACTTCAGGAAATTCATTCACTACTGGTAATTCATTAACTGAAGTCTTGCTTTCAACAGACAACGAGGCAAAAACTGCAAACAACTTTGCTTCATCTTCCAACAACGCCCTCAACTCCTTGCTAGACAGCGAATCCGCTAATGCTTCCTCTTCAGGAGTAAGGAACAGTAACGTCTTCCTGAAGCAATCAATATACACCCGGTTGAACTCCAACCAGTTCATTCCCAAAATAACATCAAGATTACCGAGTGGCAAAAAAATCAAGTCCACTCTGAAATCTCTACCAAATACGGTCAGCGGACACTTCAAACACACCAAAGAAGTAACCACAGAACCAATAGAAGGAGTTTCAATCGTCATCCTCTGCTCTAGAGTCGACGGCACAATTCCTAATCTCTTCACACATTCAATAGAAATAAACGAGTGTGTTGCACCCGTGTCAATAATAGCAATCAAAGGAACATCATTAATAAAACAAGTACCTTTGACAGAACGCTCCTCATCAGTAGATTGAGCTCCCACCAAAGCAAACACTTTCCCACTAGATTGAGAGGCCTGAGACTTCTTCGGCTTCTCACAGTGAGTACTGATGTGACCCTTCTCACCACAATTATAACAAGTAGGCATAGTGGCTCTGCAATCAGCTATAACATGACCTGCTTTGCCACACTTGAAGCACTTCTTCACCTCTTTCTAACAGTCATTCGCACGGTGACCCGCGCCACCACATTTGAAGCACTTAAGAGTATCAGCACTTGCTCCCTTCTCTTTTGCCTTCTTCCCCCCATCAATTTTCTGTTTCCCCTTATCAGCTGGAGCACTGTAAGGAGTACCTCCAAATCTCTGCTTATTTTTCTTCTCATTTACAGCTTTGTAATGAGCAATTCTGGCTCTGTTGTCATTATCATAAATTCTGCTTCTGCTTACCAGCTCTGGATAGTTTCTTATCTTCTGACAAGCAATACCCAATTTGATCTCGGGACGCAGCCTGTTCTCAAACTTCAGACACTTCGATGTCATAGCCTCTTCAGTATTGTAATGAGCACAATACTGAACCAGCTCTTCAAACTTAGCGGCATACTCAGCCACAGTCTTATCACCTTGCTTCAGCTCCAAAAATTCCACCTCTTTAGCACTACGGATGTCTTCCGGAAAATACTTTTCCAGAAACTCAGCTTGAAACACAGCCCAAGTAATCTCAGTACCTGCAGCTTCCAATCTCTGATGACTGTTGTCCCACCAAGCCTCAGCCTCTCCCTCCAGCATATGAGTACCAAACCGTACCTTCTGACCATCACTGCATCCCATGGTCCTGAAGATCTTCTCCACAGCCTTCAGCCATTTTTGTGCAGCCTCTGGGTCCAAGATACCTCCCTCATATGTAGGCGGCTTGTTACTCCGAAACTGTGCTAAGTCACGAAACTGAGCACCTCCACCCTGGTTGGCATTCTCTATAGCTTGTGCCATGGCTTGCATAGCAGCAGCAAGAGCAGCATCATTCCTTCCTCCCATACTGTTCAACCACAAACATACGGTCAGAACACCAAAATCAACTCTTATTTTAAGGGCAGACTCAACTACAACACTGGCCGGACGGACCGACCTGCTCTGATACCAATTGTAACACCCCACTCTTCCCATTTTAAAAATAAGTACAATAATCAAGAAAAATCATCAGAGTTTTTGCACCAAAATTAAGTAGGATGCCACATTAGCAAAACAACATCAAAACTCCTTTATTAATTAAAATAAATCAGCGAAAAATATTCATTCGTTTATTCAATTTACGGCCATCTGCCAAATACACCAAATAATCCCACATAAAATCGTGGTTCAACATAATACGTCCAAATATGATACGTAACACATGAAAGAAACAACAAATAACAAATGGTTTAAAAATCCCCAATTAGTTCTCGTGTTACGTATCAGTGCACTCCTACAGACTCGATCAGCAACACCAATATCCAAGCCACCTAGGTACCTGGATTATCTGTACTCCCGAAGAAGCACAGACACAACAACAACAAAGGGGTGAGAAATCACGTTCAAACATTATAGGTGAATAAATACATGATATACAGGTAGTCATCATACACAAGCACCATCAATTATCAAACACGGCCGACTGTCCAATATCATCGACAACGTCAAATAATAATGCAATGCGACACAACACCATGCATGCGGTACCGACTCATTGGTTCATTCAATCGAACCCGGATAGATCACATACACCTCTCCTTGGCAATGATCTATCCCCACCATTCTCCATATAGGAGTACGGATGAATCACATACACTCCTCCTGAGCAACGATCCATCTCACCAATCACCATGATTATGCAAGACTCAAAATGCACTACAAAACATGTATATAATATTAATATATGCACACGATCCTCCTGATCACACCAAAATTTAACACCAAACACCATACAATTACGTCACACCACATACGTCAACTATTAATTAATCAATTAATTAATTTAAAATTTCTAAACTAATTATTTTCATCACCAAATTATCATTCCTCAACAACTGACTTCTACCCTCAATCTCTCAAACCATTGTAATTCGAAACCGCTGCGAAAAGGGAGAAGAATCGCTAAAACGGTAAAATCCTGCACTCTGCCAGCCCATACGCGTACGGACCCAGGTCATACGCGTATGCCTCATTTCCTCGCCTATCCATACGCGTAAGGCTCCATCTGATACGCGTATAGCTCACTCCCCCACTCTACCCTTACGCGTATTACCCATCCTCATACGCGTACGAACAGAGGCTCTCTTCCCAAGAAAATCTCATTGTCAGATCCCCATACGCGTACGGCTACTCCATACGCGTATTGCCTTGCCAAGCATACGCAACCCATACGCGTACGGGCAGAGGGCCGTGTAACTCCCTCCTTTTCCTTTTCTCTTACGCGTAATGCCTCTTTCTCTTCACTCCCATACGCGTATGGCCTAGCCCCATACGCGTACAGCCAGATCCGTTACGCATTCCACCAGAGACCTTCCTATTCTGCAGTCTGCTATGATTTCTACATTATTCCACTTCTAATCAGTCCTATAATTGTTTCTACATTGATTTTAGGTCCAATTTTCATCTTCATACTTGTGTCTAAAATTACTACACCAATTATAGGTCCAAATTATCAATTTGCTCCCTCTCCCAAATGGGTCTCAACAACAGATAACAGTCCAGATTCATACACAACAGCAATATCACAGAAAATCAAGTAATATACATCAATTCATGTGCGAATTCGGAATCGTAACAAGTATGATCAACAATTCAACAACACCACAGTTTTCACACAGAATTCCTACGGGGTTATGGACTCCCCACTACCCGATCATGAAATAAACACTAATATTAAACCCGTTTCTCCCCCCTTACCTCGAATTCTTGCTTAATCTTTGCGAAAATTGATGAGGATTCCTTGCCCTAGTGCTCTCTTGTTCTTCCTCTCCTTAGCCTTTTCTCTTTCTATCTCTAAGATTCTTACTATTCCCATTTTTACCAATTACTACTAATTAGGCTCTAATTACCAAGTTACCCTCACTAATCTCATTAACCCAATATTCATTTAATTACATTAGGTCCTATCTTTACTAAATAATTTTAATAATAATAGTAACCAAAACAATATTAATACTAATAATAATGATAATAATATGAAATATACTATTATAATAATAATAATAATAATAATAATAATATTTCCATATTATTAATATCACCTCCTACGCACCCAACCAAAGCCAACAATTAAAATTAATACCGGACATCTAAATAATTAAAATGGGGTGTTACAGTGTGCGTGTGTGTGTGTGTGTGTGTGTGTGTGTGTGTGTGCGCATGTGTGTGTGTGTGTGTGTGTTGTTAGAATCAAATGCTGAAAACTTACTGAATTTAATAAGAAAAGGCTAATAAAGACGCTTACAATATCACACGATCTCCCTAACTACCCATTATATGTGGAGCAGTTTATTCCTTCCTAAAATCTAGGAACTGACTTTGACTGAAACAATAAAATAGCTAACAATAAGCTGACACATACTAATGTGTTGCAATACTTAACTTAATTAAAATAAAGATCAAAATAATAATCTTAACATCTCCTCCTAAACTAAAATGTTTAATTCACTTTAACTTTGGTGCATCACATACTCCTAGCTTCTTTCTAAGTCCCTGGAAGGTTCTTGTGTCGAGTGGCTTGGTAAATATATTTGCAACCTGTTGTTGCATGCTACAAAACCTTAACTGAACAGCTCCTTCATTCACCAGCTCACGTAGGAAGTGGAACCTTACATCGATGTGTTTGCTTTTGTTGTGCATCACCAGATTTTTTGATAGCTTGATTGTTGAGTTGTTATCACAGAAAATAAAAGGGTTACTGCTTCCTTCGTAGCCAATTTTGCCCAACACTCTTTTCATTGATATTAACTGACAGGAGCAAGCTGTTGCCACCACAAATTCTGCTTCAGTTGTACTTAGAGTAACAATTGGTTGTTTCTTGGAGGACCATGCCACTGTTGCATCACTGAGAATGAAGGTATACCCAGATGTACTTTTTCCGTCCTCCACAGATCCAGCGTAATCACTGTCGGTGAATCATACTAGCTCTCTATTTCCCCCTGTCCTGTAAAAGAGCCCATATTAAATAGTCCCTTGCAAATACCTTAAAATTTTGTTGCCTGCTGCAAAGTGAAGTTCAGTTGGCATAGACATGTATCTGCTAATCAGACTAACAACATACATTACATATGGCCGAGTGGCTGTCACATACATCATGCTTCCCACAAGCTGCTTATAGAGTGTGATATTTACCTTCACACCTTCTTCATCTTTGTGAATCTTAGACCCTAGGACAATATGATTTAAGACAGAGTTGCTTTCCTCCATTCTTAATTTTATTAACAACTCTTTCACAAACTTTCTTTGACACATAAAAATTCCATTATCAAGCTGCAACACCTCAATTCCCATGAAGTATTTCATTCTTCCCAAGTCAGACTTTTCGAACTCTTTCATCACGTATTCTTTAAACTTGTTCTAGCAAAAAATGGTTAGATACACCAAAAGTGGTAGTCTTCTACTTTTGGGCAGAGAAGACTACGTTGTCTATACTGTTTCGGTATTTTTTGGGGATTTGAGAGCTATACAGGTGTTGTATATTGTCTCAAGATGAATGTGTCTTGCTTAACCCTCATGTGGGAGCCCCTTTTATAGCCTTTGTTAGTCTTCATTTAAGGTATGCCATTAATAGAAGTCTCTTGGCCTTCTGATGTTGCATGGCCATCATTACCGTAACTCCTCTTCATGAATGCATGCTTTGAATACATGGTAATGTCTGCATTGATGTGCCGCCGCCGTTACAACTCTGTTGGAGTGGAACTTGTTGAGTTCATGACCGGTGTTGGTGCCGGGTTGATGAGGTGTAGTACCTGGGGTCGTATGGACTCGGTTGATGGGAGTCGGCTCCTTGGTCGTCCCGAGTTGTAAATGATACCTGCCTAGTTCTCTGCATTGTGCGGCCTTTCTTGCTATCGTAGTCGAACTCACGTCTAACTTTGTCCGACTATATAACTCGGCATCAAATATATTTGGTATTTACATAAGTTCCCCCGAGTACTATATTCGTTTTCAAGGGTACAGTACTCGGTAGTAACATGAACCCGGATATATTTGCTAGATGTCGTGTTATAGGTCGTTTTTTCTTCTCAAGTTCTTACGTGTCAAAAACTTTCGAACGGTCGTGTCCCTTAATCTTTCCTAGCGTTATGATGACTTTAATACATCATGAGTGGCTATTCTATAGCTATTTTTTGAACGTTGGGCTCCTATTAAAGTCACTCTTCTCTTCCCTTTACTCCTACGCTCTTATTCTTCTTTAAACAAGTCTGTTTCAACTTCAAGCGCTCTAAATTTTAGGTATTTTTTCTTTCCCTCTTGATTTTCCTCTGTTTTTCTTTAACAAAAATGGTAGTTCTTAAGGAATGTGATGATGAGGGTAAGGTTATCCATAAGAGTGACGAGGAGAGAAAAAGATTATGGGAAGAAAACATGCAAGAGATGATGGATCCTATAGGGGTAGAAGAGTATAAGCGGATAAGTTTTATAATGAGATTCTCACTTCTGAAAGTGACTTTGACTCTAACTCTTCAGGTTCTATAGAAATTCTAATGGAGACTGCTGCTCCCTTTGATTTTGAGGTTATGAACTGTAAGAGTAGTACTGCTGATGACCTGGAAATTGCTAAAATCTGATCCCTGAGGATTATATCCTCTACTGGTTCCGAAGATGATGTTACTTTGGAACCATGTGGTCCAAAGGAAAGAGTGTGTAGACTCCGGCCAAAAGATGTTTCTGAAGAATTTTTCTACTTCTATCCTAGCATTTTGGAAGATTTCAACATTTGTATCCCTTTATCCGACTTCGACGTGGACATGTTAAAGACCGTCAATATAGAACCTTCCCAACTCCGTCCCAATAGTTGGGGATATATAAAGGCCTTTGAGAGGGTTTGTGAGGTTATGAACATTGTTCCAATCATAGGCTTGTTCTTTTCCTTCTTTGAGGTAAAAGGAGTTTATAATGGAGCTGGGTTCAAATTAGTTGAATTCCTGGCCGAAGTTTCCTTCATGCTTATACCTCAAATTATAAGAATTATAAAGATCGTTTTTTGAGGGTCCAATGTGGGCCGAGATATCCACATGTATTATACGCCTTAGATGGACATCCGCGCTTTCCTCACTACTGGACCAAAGATCCCTTGTCGGTTACTGGTTTTAACTATGACAAATTGAATGACTTGGAACTTCAGTCCTTAGCCATTCTTGACTCATTCCGTATGATGAGGATTAAATAATTATTGTCGTTAGATGACGACCGACTTCTTGCCTTTTTGAGTAATCATCATTTTTCGTTTTAAGTATTTCTCGTCTTTCTTTTACTCTAACCTTGTGTTGTTTGTTTGCAGACAAGATTACTGATCTAACTGTAGCCGAGCAAAAGAAATTGATGCAGACAGCTCGGGAAGCCCGGAGGGGAGTTGGGGGTACGTCTGCATCCAAATCCGATTTAGGTGGGTTAGAGGTCCGGGCACCAAAATGACCCAGGGGGACGAGTACTAAAGCCATCCCGAGTAAAGGTGAGCCCCAACCTCTTATTCTTTCTGCTCAAGATGAGATCTCTCAAGGTGACATGAAGAAGCTGAAGGTTCTAATGAATGAGGATATCCATCAAGCCAAAATGGATATTAACTCCCTCATGCGAGGCCCGGGGGAGGATTCCGCGTGTGGAGAATTCAAGTTTTGGTCCAATGATTTTAATGGCTTCAGATATCTACGTGATCATCTCAATGCTACCGAGGATGTTAATAAAGTTAAATTCATTGGTCAGCAAAAGATTACCCAGAACCTTAGTTCCTATCTGATGATATGTGATGTCCTCGCCCGTGGTTTGTTTGAATTATCTGAAGACTCTGAAAAGATTGAGTCAAAATTTAAGGATGAAGTCGCTCAGTTGAAGAGCACCCAAGAATCCCAGTCTAAGAAGCTTTCCAGCTTGGAGAAGGATTTGGCTAATGCGAGGAAGAAAAAAAAGACTTTGGAGTCTGATAATAAGTCGGCCTTATCCAAACTTACTAATTAATTGAAGATATCTGAGGCCTTCAATGCCGAGCTTTTATCATCCAATAGCGATTTTAAAGAGTCTCTGAAGAAAGCTCATATCGATATTTTATCTGCTGGTGATGAAGCTTTTGATAGAGCCAAAGATCAAGTTCTCTGTCTCCATCCTAACTTGGATTTATCAGAGATGGGTTACTTCAAGGTGGTGCAGGATGGCCGTCTTGTGGATCTTGGTGAGTTGGAGAAAGATATCCCGGAGAAGTCTCAAGGCCCGGTCAATGATGCTGACGAGAATGTGAACCCGGCCCGTAATGATGTTACCAATGAGACTTCGGCTGCTACATAATCTTGATGTTTTCTTATTTTAGTTAGTCATCCTTCTGGATGCATTTTTACATTTTGTCGAGGGAGTGTGGTGTTGTCCCCCTTATGCTCATGAATTTTTAGCCTTCGGGCTTTGTAATGTACAATTTTTCGGCCCTTCTGAGGCTTTTGTTTATGTCGTTGCTGTTTATCGTGTTTATTCCTTTGCAAAATAATCTCGTTCATATATCCAGATTTGCAAAATAATCACATGCGTATATCCAGCCCCTCGGGCGCTAAGTTAAAATAACTTAAGGTGTCCGATTATAGAGTGTCGGGTATTATTTTTACTTTGCTTATGCTCGATTTCTAAGGCTTTTTGGATAGCTCACCGTGAAGCTAATTATTATTTAAGAAGCCTTTAGCTATCGCGTATGTATAGCCTTGCCACTTTTGAGAGTCCTGGCCTCTTGTAGGCTTAGATGCCGATTATGGAATGGACTCGGGTATCCTTTTATCAGAGATCTGCTCCCCGTTTTTATTAGTCTTCGGCAGTTGGCCATGTATGACTTTTTTACTCACAAGCCCCAAGTATCTTTTGACGGGTTTTGGGCTTGGATGTTTCATCATTTTTTATAGTTGACTGTCCGGCCTATGTGCCCGAAACTAGTAGACATGTTTATTCAACCCTTGTACGCGGAGCGTATGTGGGCGACCTATGTACGCGGAGCAAGTCAACACGTTTATAGGAGTTTTATCAAACCGTTCATGGGCGACCTATGTACGCGGAGCAAGTCAACACATTTATAGGAGTTTAATCAACCCGTTCATGGGCGACCTATGTACGCGGAGTAAGTGAACACATTTATAGGAGTTTAATCAACCCGTTCATGGGCGGCCTATGTACGCGGAGCAAGTCAACACGTTTATAGGCATTTTCTGAGTTATAACTCATAATCTCCAGCCGAATACCTATAAAGAAGACATAAAAAAAATTTAAGTCCAGGTGCTCGTTAAAAACCCTTGCCCTTGCAAGGGAAAAGAGTGCAACCCGGATCCTTTATTCATTATTGAATTACATAATATTTAGCTGAAATACAACCTAAGATTTGATACATTCCATGTCCTAGGTATTTCTACTCCTAATCTTTCCAGCTTGTATGCTCCGTTGTTTAGCTTTCGAAGTACACTGAATGGGCCTTCCCAATTGGGGGTGAGCTTTCCCTTATTTTTTGGGTCTGTGATTTTCTTCAAGATCAGGTCGCCTTCCTGGAACTCCCTCTGCCGGACTTTCAGGTTGTATCTTCTTGCCAACCTCTGTTTTGCAATGAATTCTATGATTCGTGTTGTCTCTCTGACCTCATCTATCTGGTCAACCGAGATATTCAAATTATTCATGTTGGCGATTTCATCAAAGTGTTCACGCCTCCAAGTCAGGGTGTTGATTTCCACCGGTATCATTACATCAGCTCCATATACCATCTTGAAGGGTGTCTCTTAAGTAGTAGAATATGGTGTTGGTGGTATGACCCCAAGATCTCGGGCAAGTACTCGGCCCTCATTCCTTTTGCTTCCTCCAACTTCTTTTTTATTCCACCTAGGATAACCTTGTTGGCAGCTTCTGCTTGGCCATTGGTTTGGGGGTGTTTTACTGATGTGAACCTGTTTTGTATTCCATAATCCCTGCAAAAGTATACAATGGAAGTGCTTGCAAATTGGGCTCCATTGTCCGAGACTATGATTCCCGGCAACCCAAACCGGCATATGATATTCCTCTAATAAAATTTGTGAACCCTCTCGGTGGAGATCCGAGCAACAGCCTCGGCTTCCATCCATTTTGTAAAATAGTCAACTGCAACGATTAGGAACTTGAGTTGTCCGGAAGCAACTGGGAATGGTCCTAAGATGTCTGCTCCCCACTGATGGAATGGCCATGGGGATGAAATCAAATGGAGTGACTCAGTTGGTAGATGTTTCAATAAAGCAAATACTTGGCCTTCACACTTGCTAACGCATTCAATGTAATCTCGCATCATATGCGACCTATAGTACCCGACTCTTAGGATTTTTCTGGATAGTGCTCTCCCACCGATGTGGCTACCACTGGCTCCCTTATGGACCTCTTTAATTACCAGTTCAATCTCAGGCTCTGACACACATCTGATCATAGGTGTTGACCTACCCATCTTGTACAACGTGTCTGAGATTATGATGTACCGGGAAGCTATCCTTTTAATCTTCTGGGCTTCATTGACATCTTCAGGTAACATTTCTTGGGTCAGATAGCTGATGATGGGTCTCATCCATCCTTGGGCATCCTCTATTGTTAATACTTCCTTTGATTGAATGTTGGGTGCTTCGAGAACTTCTTGAATCACGGTCATATTCATTCCTGAATTCTTTGAGCTTGCTAACCGAGCTAGGAGGTCGACCCGGGTATTATCTTCTCTTGGGATGGGACGACTTCGAATTCTGAGAACGCCTTGGATATTCATGAATCTTTCTAAAGGTACTTTATCAGGGTGGAATCCTTCGTCTGGTACTCGTTCTCCATTTGTCCGACCACTAGCTGGGAGTCAATTTTCAATAATAAGTGTGTTATTCCGACTTCTCTTCCCAATTTCATTCCGGCAATCAAGGCTTCGTACTCTGCCTGGTTGTTGCTAACCTGAAAATTGAAACATAAAGAGTATTCTAATGTTAGATCTCCAGGTCCTTCCAGAATTATTCCGGCTCCACTTCCCTTGAGATTTGAAGATCCATCTACATGAAGGATCCATCTGTTTGAGATTTCTTCACGAGCCGGTGCACTTAATTCTACCACAAAATCGGCCAGTGTCTGTGACTTGATACTAGTTCTGGGTACAAAGTTGATGTCATACTCGAAGAGCTCTACTGCCCACTTGACCATCCGTCCTGCTAGGTCGGGCTTTTTCAGTATTTGTTTGATTGGGTAATTCGTCTTTACTATGATGGGATGACCTTGAAAATAATGTCTCAGCTTCCGGGCTGTGACATCTACTGCCAGCTCCAAACATTCAATCTTCTGGTACCTTAGCTCTTCCCCTTTTAGAACTTTGCTGATAAAGTATACGGGTCGCTCTCCATATTCTCCGTCTTGTACCAAAACCGAGCTCAGGGCTTTATCCGTGACTGACAAGTATAAGACTAAAGGTGTGTTTTCTTTGGGCCTTACTAGGATAAAAAGTGAGGATAGAAAACACTTTACTTCTGGAAAAGCTTCTTCATATGCCTCTGTCCATTCAAACTCCTTAGACTTCTTTATGGCTGCAAAGAAGTGTATTGACTTGTCTCCTACATATGATAAAAAATTGTGACAATGTGGTTTTAGCGAGCGAAACTGGACGTGTTTCTTAAGCATTGTCGCTCCTTGGGGGTTACTACAGGACGATTCATTTTTTATGCTATTGTGAGCTGACTAAGGAAGGGAAATAGATATCTCCAATTAACCCTACTTGCATACTGAGTTTAAACAGCGGTCTGTTAGGTTATGGATGCTATCAATGTGGGGGGGCCTCTCTTAGGTTATTTTTAGGGAATTTAAACTTTTTAGCGGGGAATACGGACTAGGATGTTTTGACTGATATACGGGATTTTGGGGTTTTGTTTAGTGTACTCGCTAAGATTTTTCTTTCAATCTTATGCCTACGTATTCCCGTTTTTCCGAAACAGGGAAATCAGAGCGATCGTAGTTCCTCCTATTCTACGGGAGGAAATGGTGTTTTGGTGTCTTGTTGAAAGCCCAAGACGTGAAGCTTAAAGGTGATCTATATCTTGTTCAAAGCCCAAGATGTGAAGCTAAAGGTAGTTTGTATCTTGTTCAAAGCCCAAGATGTGAAGCTGAAGGGTCTATTTGTATCTTGTTCGAAGCCCAAGATGTGATGCTAAACGGTGTTATCTTTAGAGAGAATTTGTCATCTCTAAAGAGGGGTTTGTTTGTCACAACTGTTTATAAAGGAGAATTACTTTAACTGGGATGTGTGAAACCAATAATGCCATAATTTCCTTTATAGGGGATTTCCAACCTGAAGGAGAAGACTTTAACTTAGTGTATAGCAATGCCATCTTTCCTTAGGAATTTCTCATGCTAAAAGAGGGACAGTGGCATGGATGTAGATGATCCACAGGCTTGCCGCTTACAGCGATTAGATGAAGGGAAAAGAGTTGTTGATGTTTGTGTACTGTGAACGAGGCACATCTTTGATGCTAAAAGGTTGATTGGGTCAACCAGTGGTTTTCTTATACAAAGCCTAAGAGGAGGCTAAAAGGTTTTCCTTATACAAAGCCTAAGAGGAGGCTAAAAGGGAGTTGACTCAACAAGAGAGTCTTTTATGGTATCTCGTACGAAGCCCGAGATGGAGACTAAAAGTTTTATACTCAACAAGGGAGTGATTTGTGTCTTGTACAAAGCCCAAGACGGAGGCTGAAGAGGGTTGACTCTACAAGAGAGTCTTTTATACTCAACAAGAGAGTGTTTTTGTATCTCGTACGAAGCCCGAGATAGAGGCAAAAGGAAGTTTTGGCTCAACAAGAGAGTCTTTTGTATCTCGTACGAAGTCCGAGATGGAGGCAAAAGGAAGTTTTGACTCAACAAGAGAGTCTTTTGTATCTCGTACAAAGCCCGAGATGGAGGCTAAAGTATTGATTCAATAAGAACCTTTTTGTATCTCGTACAAAGCCCGAGATGGAGGCGAAAGATGTTCGACTCAACAAGAGAGTCCTTTTTTTGTATCTCGTACGAAGCCCGCGATGGAGGCGAAAGAGGGTATTGTTTCAGTTGAGTGGCCAGTATATGGGTTCAAAGAGAAAATTAGTTCTTATATGAGTAACACTGTACTCAGGGATTTTGATTCGAGGATCAGGGATATTTCCTTTTCTTTGAGAAAACGGGAAATCCAAAGGGTATTGAGACTGTCCGAGTCTACGAGGTTCCTTCCTATTCTTGAAGGGTGCTTGAGAATGTCTTTGAGACTCAAGGAAATTAGACTGTCCAAGTCTAGAGTTTCATCTTTTGTACTAGGCTTTGAGAAACAGTAGTAGACTCTTGGAAAGACTGTTCTATTAAGATGACTGATTTCTGTTCCTATACCTCTAGGAGGTCTTCGGGACAATTTGTACGAAGCCCAAGAGGAGGCTGGAAACTTTTAAGAAGCCGAGGGACAATTTGTACTAAGCCCAAGAGGAGGCTATCATTCCCGGAGGAAGAAATCATTTATATGAAGCCTAAGAGGAGGCTGTGAATACTTCTAAGAAGCCGACGGGTCCTTGTACAACGCCCAAGAAGAGGCAGGGATACTTTTAGGAAGCCTGTGGGTCCCCAAACCCCGATAAATTCAAGACAGGTTATTCACAAAGAATAGATCAAGCCAGGAAAGTTCGAGAATTTGGAAGAAACTCAAGAGATGCAATTCACGGAGAAGAGATCATCTCTGGGGAATAGAGTTCCCTGACAATTCCTAACGGTGCTTTTAAGAAGCCTGTGGGTCCCCAAACCCTGAGAAGTTCAAGACAGGCTATTCATAAAGAATAGATCAAGCCAGGAAAGTTTGAGAATTTGGAAGAAACTCAAGAGATGCAATTCACGAAGAAGAGATCATCTCTGGGGAATAGAGTTTCTTTGACAACTTCTACGAGTGACAGTCTGAGAAAGGGTTCAAAAAGAATCTGCCTTTCACATCTCCATATTATTTAACCCCAAGAGGAGGGAAGACTGTGTCTGGTAATCCTATGGGGATCTAGTTTCGTCTATTTCTAAGAGTGATCAAAACGGCTTTACCTAGTGCTAGACGTAGTTGCCGGGGAAACTCTAAATATCTATACTATTATTACACAGTCGATATGAGTTTATGAAAGGAGACTTACAGTGAGCAGCCCCACAATACAGTTATATGTATATGAAAGTGGTAAATGAAAGCATATAAACACTTACTCAGTTGTAGAGCTTCCATGTTGTTTTGTTAGTTGTTCAACAAAGAAAGATTGAAAACAACAGTATATTTCAAAATCAAAGGAGAAAGTGCTTTGAAAGAGAAATATTTGGGGCTTACAGCTCAAGGAGAGGCCCAGGGTTTTACCAATGATTGCACTGTTAAATTTGTACAGAGGGACTTATACGAGTGACTGAGGCCCAAAAATTATTTGTTGTACAATGGGATGGGTCTTACACTCTCTCAAGAGGCCCAAAAAAGTTTTGAATGAAAAAGAGTGGGGCTTATAACACGAGGGTAGGCCCAGATGATTTAAAAGGCGACGATCGCGCCGTTTACTTGTACAAAGGGACTTATACAATAAGTGAGACCCAAAATGGTTTGTACAAGGGGGTTTGGGTCTTACACTCTTTTAAGAGGCCCAAAAAAAAGTTTAAAAAAGAAGAATGGGTCTTACTACTCGAGGGTAGGCCCAAGGTTATTTATGTACAAAACGACGATTACGCCAAGCTTTTTGAAAATATCCGGAGGGACTTATACAATAAGTGAGGCCTACAATAGGTTATTTTACAAAAAGGATTGGGTCTTACACTCTATTAGAGGCCCTAAAAAGTTTTGAAAATGATTTATGAGGGTTGAATTAATCAAAAACCCTAATTTGTTTTCAAAATGTGTTTTAATTGAATAAAATATTCAATTAAAATGATCAAAATTGTTTAACATGTGGAAAACAAATTGTGATCTTAGATTAATGCTTCATAAATCAAGTTTTGCCCTACAAAATGATTAGAAATCATTAAAATTTGCAAAATCAATAAGGAAAAAATATTTTAAATGTCAAAAATAATTAAAACATTAATTCTGTGTAAAAATATCAATTATATGAAATAAATAATATTTTTCAGATTTTTTGGGAAAATAAAATATTTTAACATTTTTGTGAATTATTAAAAAAAGAATCAACTCAAAATCATTAAAACTCAGAGAGAAATTAATTTTTGAATCAATTAAATAAAATCACAAAATTCAAATATTTGAATTTTCAAAAAGGGCGCCAAGAACACGCGCGTGTTCTGGGTTTTGTCCAGATTTGAATTTTCTCTCCAATCTCACTGAATACTTGATTATATCATGCAATCCACATACCAATCTGCTCGTCTCAACCTCACGATCATGTCTATGGTATTTAATTTCATTTATATTAAACATGGAATAAAAAATCAAGACAAAACCTCAAGAACCCTAATTTTTGCATGAAGGCTGAGAATTTTGATACACAATTCAAATAAAACAATTAATTGAGGGGAAACATTCCATGCATGATTATGAACATTTGGCAAAAGTATTGTGCGAGGAAATATGCATAGATTGAGAGATGACCAAGTTTAGGCTTACCTCTAGGTCGTGGCAACAAGTTCAAAGTGATTTCTGAGTTGGAGGTGTTACAGATGAGTTGTGATGATCTGAACAGCTTCCCTACACCCTATGGAGTATGTTTGAATGCTTGGACTTGATGGAAATTGGCTGGATCACTTCATGGCATCTCAACTGCAACTTGGTTAAAACCTTGAGCAATTGACTGGTGATTCTTAGAAATCAGTGTTCCAGATGTTGTTTAAGTGTTTGATCAGCTCCCATATGATGTATGTGAGGTGTGTGTGTGATTGGTTTGAGTGGAATTGCTCTCTACTGAAAAACCCGATAGTGACTTGCTAAGAAAGGCATTTTTGAGAGTGAGAAGTGGATTTTGAGAAAGGCAAGTGTTGTAGGCCTTTGGTGTACTTAAACTAATCACAATTGAGCTCTATTTATAGTATAGCAAGTTTGTTTTGCAAGGAATAGTGAATGGCAACTGCTGAGTAGGGTTAGCCAATGTTGGCAAATGAAAATCCAAGTCTCCTCTAGCCATTGACTAGAGGTTAGGGCACAGGCTGCTGGTCCCCTTGGTCTTGGATAAGTCTTGACTGAATTCAGTTGCTAATAGCTCAGTCCATGCCACCTTGGTGCTTCCACTGAATGCTCCAATCCAAAATTGGAGTCTTGTCCCTATTTTGGGCAATTCTAGGTTTGACATGCTATTTCTTGTTCCAAGGACTTTGGAGGCTTGGCTCAGTGATTGTCCCCTTTAGATTCAATCCTCAGATGTGTCCAAAGTGATGACAAGGCTTGGAATTGGCTGATTTTGGCAAATCGACCAAAAGTGCAAAAATCTGCCTTGCCTTGGCAGATTTCAGCAAGGCATCTTGCCACTACCATATCTCAAAGCTCAAATTGAATTTGGTGATGTTCTTGGCCATTTTGGAAATCCCTTATATGATACAACAACTGTATTATCATATTTGGTTTTGATACCTTTTGGATCCAAGTGAAAAATCCCCCTACATTTGGAAAAAAATAAGGCAGATTCTGACTTAGTGAAATTTTCACTAAGTGTTGGAACAAAGTGACTTTTCTTGATTTTGATCACTCCATAACTCAAAATCCATGAGGAATTTGGACATAGATCAGTATGAAGCTTTTGTAGAGGGCAATGAGATCTACAAATCAAGCTTTGGATGGGGAAAATGGCTTTGTGGTTTAGGAGTTATGATCCTTCAAAGTTGGTACCTTTGTCACTTTATTTCATAACTTGGAATTTTTTCTAAGTTTTTATGGTTACCCCTTTTACAAGTTATCCCACTTTCTTTGATTTTTCTTGATGAATGATGATTCAAATCATACATTAACATCATTTTAGGGTTAAAAATCTATTTTTGTGAAAAATCTCAAAAAGTCAAAGTTGACTTTTGTGCACAGTTGACTTTTTGTCAGATGAATTCCAAACTGTGCGATCCTTTGGGAAATCATGTCCTTGACCTAAATAAAACTTAATGGACATGTTCCATGGGTGTTATAGGGTGTATTGAATCATGTCTTAGGGTTTGGGAGCATGTCCTGGTCAAAAGTCAAAGCTACAGTTGACTTTTCTCACAAAACCCTAACTGTGGTTCATATGAAATTGAAACTTGTTGCTCAAGCTTCTTGGACCAATCCATTGTTCCAAATGGATCAATATGGTATATTAAAGACCCTCAAATCATGTCTTGAGGTCTTGGTTCATGATTTGTCCCAAAAGTCAACTTAGGGGTGAATTAGGTCAAGAAACCCTAATTCCTGATTTTTTATGTATGCATCCCTTGAGGCCAAATTGACTTGATGATTGGGTCCATGAGGTTCCATGGAGTATATTAGGATATGTTTTGAATCATTGGCTCATGCCCAGATGAAAATCTCCATCTGGAGGCCCTGGTCGACCAAAACCCTAATTTGGTGACACTGGCGATCTTGAAGCTTGATCCACCTGGAAGGGAGCAACCTTGTGCTTAATCCTTGAAGTGGGAGTCCTCTTGATCCATTGTGGATGTTTGATAGGTTAGACAAGTTGAAGATCATGGCATTCCTTGATTGATCCTTTGTCTAAGCACTCAGAGAGGGCTTGAAACCCTAATTTTGATTGTGGTGAATGCTCAATAATTCCTTGAGGAGATTGATGAGGCACAAAGGTACATCCATATTGTGATGATGATTTGCACAATGATGGGAAATCTTAGTGGTCAAAATTTGGGGTATGACAATGGTTAGTCTCCCTGTCAGTTGTTGGACCTCCTTTTTCGTGGTTGGACTTCTCATATCTATTATAGCCTGGATTTTGTCTAGGTTTGCCTCTATTCCCCGGTTGGTGAGCATAAATCTGAGGAACTTCCCGGCTTGTACTCCAAAGGTACACTTGTCTGTGTTCAGTCTCATGTTGTAGCTTCTTATGGATGCAAAGGTTTCTATTAAATCCTTTACATGTGACCAGTTTTCACTTGTCTTGATCACCATGTCATCTACATAGACCTCCAGATTCCGACCTATCTGAATAGCAAACACCTTATCCATTAGCCTCTGGTAAGTAGCCCCAGCATTTTTGAGTCCAAAAGGCATAACCTCAAAATAGTAATTGCTCTGATGGGTCATGAAAGCAGTTTTTGGTGCGTCTATTAGATTCATGTGGATCTAGTTGTAGCCGGAGTATGCATCTATAAAACTGAGCAAACGAAAACCAGATGTAGCATCTATCAGCCGATCAATGTTTGGCAGTGGATACGGATCTTTAGGACACGCCTTGTTGAGGTCCGTGAAGTCCACACACATTCGCCATTTCCCGAATTTCTTCTTTACAATCACCACGTTGGATAACCAGGTCGGATACTTGATCTCTTTGATGAACCCGACCTGTAACAGCTTCTCGACTTCTTCTGCAATTGCTTTCCTCTTTTCATCACCACCATTTCTTTTCCTTTGGGAAACTGGCTTAATATTTGGATTGATTGCTAAGTGATGGCACATGAAATTGGGATCTATCCCTGACATGTTTGAAGGCTTCTAGGCGAAAAGATCCACATTGTCTTTTAGCGCTTGGACGATCTCTTTCTCTTCTTCGGGGGACAAGTTAACTCTGATGTGTGTAACATGAGAGGGTAGATGCCCAATCTGGACTTGCTTTGTTTCTTTGTTGGGCACTATGTTGTCTTCAACTGAATCATCACATGGGTCTATGTCGACCAGGTGAACTTTGAGGGAGTTCTTGGGATCTGTTTCTCCTGCGGGTTCCTTTCTTTTCAACTTCAAGCTATCCTTATAACACTTTCTCGCCAGCCCTGGTCGCCTTTGACAATTCCAACCCGGCCATCTCCGAGTGGAAATTTCATGGTCAAATACAGAGTTGAAAGCGAAGCTTCCAGGGCGTTGAATGATGGTCGACCTATAATGATGTTATAGGGTGAAGCAGCATTGACTATCAAGTACCTCACTCGGACGGTCTTCGCATTAGCCGTGTTACCAAAGGTAGTCGGCAATGCTAGATGCCCGAGCACCTAAACCTGTTCTCCCGAGAATCCTACTAGATTGCCTTTGAATGGTAATAACTCGGTCGCATCGAGCCCCATTCCTCTTAAAGCATCCCAATACAATACGTCGGCTGAGCTTTCGGGGTCTATCAATACCCTTTTCACGCTCCAGTAGCTTATATATACTTTGATAACCATATGATCATTTTCATGAGCTAGGACTCCTATGGCGTCTTGTTTGGAGAATGTTACAGCATCTAAGTTGACTTCTGGTTTCTTTGGGGATCTCTAGTCGATATGCATGACTGCCCTAACATATCGCTTTCTGGCTGAACTTGTCTCTCCACCACCAGCGAACCCTCCAGAAATGGTGTTTAGTGTGTGTCGAGCTGCCTTTGTCTTGTGACCCTCTTCGGCATCCGAACTCTTCTTTCGGGATGACTTTTCTGGTCCCTGGTCATCTCGGCGGGGACTTCTCTTGTTATTTTGTGGTCGAGAATCCTTCACACATGCCAAGAGATGACCTCTCTGGATTAGAGCTTCAATTTCTTTTTTCAGCTGTTGACAGTTCTCGATGTGATGTCCCCGTACATGGTGGTAATTACACCAAGCCTCAGGTTACCTTCCCATGATAGCGTTGGCTCTTTTAGAACAATGAGGCTCCGGTAACAGATTCATATGGCCGACTTCTTTAAGGATATCTCCCCTGCTTGTATTTAATGGGGTGAGGTCTCTGTCTGACTCATATGACTATCTGTATGGTCTAGGAGCATGTCACTCACGCATAGCTCCCTGAGGATGCTCCTTCCTCCTATTTGACACCTATTCCTTGCTCTTTATCTTTTCATTGTTGTCCCGGGCTCTTTTCTCTTGGTTACTTTCTTCTTCTTTGATGTAACACTCAGCCCGAGTAGTGATCTCATCCATGTTGATAGTCGGCTTCTGCGCTAACGACTCATTGAACTGTCCGACTTGTAATCCATGTTGAAAAGCTCCCACAAATAGTTCCTGGTTTGGATGATATACTTTGAGGGTTTCCTCATTGAATCGAGCCAGATACTCACGTAGTGATTCTGACTGTTTTTGTCGAACATTGAACAGTGCGGCCGTGGACACCTTCCGGCATTTGCTTGCTAAGAAGTGTTGTACTAACTTCTTAGTCAAGTCTTGGTAACTTACGATGGAGAGCCGAGGAAGGCTCAGGTAACATCCTAGAGCTACATCCTTAAAGGTTTAGGCCATGAGTTTGCACTTCAGTGAATCCGAAGGGGAAACTATGGCCATCTGATTGTTAATGGCAATAACATGCTCCTGAGGATCCGTCTTCCCATCATAAGAGGTTAATGATGATGCTTTGAAGTTTTATGGGACGTGGTCGTCCCAAATCTCTTGAGAAAGAGGTTGCGGCTTGAGAACCTCCTCCTCACAGTCACTGTCAGCCTGACTTTGTTGCTACAAAACTTGTATGTTGTCTTGTAGCGTCTCATTCTGCTGTCGTATGGTCTCCATCATGGCTAGCAGTTGAGCCATGTCTGGAGGATCTCCTTCAGAAGACATGTTGTTAGTGTAATGTGTAGCCTGTGAGAGTTTTACCTAGGCCCCACGGTGGGCGCCAAATGTTTTAGCCAAAAATGGTTAGATACACCAAAAGTGCTAGTCTTCTACTTTTGGGCAGAGAAGACTACGTTGTCTATACTGTTTGAGTATTTTGTTGGGATTTGAGAGCTATACAGGTGTTGTATATTGTCTCAAGATGAATGTGTCTTGCTTAACCCTTATGTGGGAGCCTCTTTTATAGCCTTTGTTAGTCTTCATTTAAGGTATGCCATTAAGAGAAGTCTCTTGGCCTTCTGACATTGTATGGACATCATTACCGTAACTCCTCTTCATGAATGCATGCTTTGAAGACATGGTAACGTCTGCATTGATACGCCACTGCCGTTACAACTGTTGGAGTGTCACTTATTAAGTTCATGACCTGCGTCGATGTCGGGTTGATGAGGTGTAGTACCCGGGGTCGTAGGAACTCGGCTGATGGGAGTCGGATCCTTGGTCGGCCCAGGCTGTAAATGATACCTGCCTAGTTCTCTGCATTGCGCGACCTTTCTTTCTATCGTAGTCGAACTCACGTCTAGCCTTGGCCGACTATATAACTCGGCATCAAATATATTTGGTATGTACAAAACTCATTCATCATAGTTTGATCATTACCAGTGTAGATCAAATCATTAACATACAAGCTAATAATTAGGCATTTACCTTGTGTGTTGAATTTTGTGAAGAGTGTTTGCTCGGTGACACCCTTTACAAATCCCATTTTCTGAAAATAAGTATCTATCCTGCTGAACCATGCACGTAGTGCCTGCTTCAATCCATATAGGGCCTTATGAAGCTTTTACACTTTTCTTTTTGCACACTTGATTTTATACCCTCTTGGCTGGTCCACGTACACTTCTTCGGAGAGTTCTCCTTGCAAGAAAGCTGACTTTACATCTAGTTGATAGATTATCCAACTTTTCTGAGCTGCCAATGCTAAAATCATCCTCGCGGTATCCATTAGAGTGACTGGTGCATATACTTTCTCATAATCAATTTTGTGTTCCTGTGCATATCCTTTTGCAACTAGTCGAGCTTTGTACTTTTCAACTTCTCCATATTGATTCAATTTAGTCTTATAAACCCATTTGACTCCTATACTCTTAGCTCCCTTTGGTAGATTAGTGAGAAACCAAGTTTCATTCTTCTCAATGGATTGAATTTCTGAATTCATAGCATTTCTCCATTCTTGGCTCTTAGCAGCTTCTTCATAGCTAATAGGATCACATTCTATGAATAAGGCTAAATGTGAAGTGTGATCTTGACTTGCTTCAGCAGTTTGAGCTTCATCATTGACGGTAATTTCAGCTTCATTATTGACATTATAGTCTCTCATCCACACTGGTCTCCTTCTGATATGACTTGACCTTTTGACACAATCTCGTTCCCTTGTATTTGAGGCTTCAGGAGATGACACAACCACTGTCATAGTGTTTTCTTTATCACTTCCCTTTTCATCTATGCTTGCTTTATCTTCTTTAGTGATAGTTTCTTTAATAACATCAGAATTTTCATTGGTAACATCTTGAGTCTCAACTTCTCCCACAACTTGAGTCCTAATTTCTTCTTCATTTATGTCATCTCCCCAATCCAGATCAAGACTTATCAAGCTGTCATAAATCTTATCCCAGTTCCACTTTCTCTCTTCTTCAAACACAACATCCCGACTAACAATGATTTTCTTGCTTATGGGATCGAATAGCCTGTAGCCTTTTGATTCTGAACTAACCCCAAACAGTACACAACTTCTGCTCTTATTCTCAAGTTTAGTGTGTTTCGCGTCAGGCACATGTACATGTCCTATACAACCAAACACCCTAAAATGTTCTACAGACGGCTTTATCCCACTCCAAGCTTTCATAGGTCTCATGTCCTTCACAGAAGAAGTTAGACTTCTGTTAAGTACATAGAACGCCCAACTCCCAGCTTCAGGCAAAAAACTCTTAGGAATATCAACCATCATACTTCTTATCATGTTCATCATTGTTCTGTTCTTCCTCTCGGCTACTCCATTTTGTTGTGGTGTGTAAGTTGTGGTTAGTTGTCTCTTGCTTCCATTATCTTTACAATAATCATTGAAATCACTTGATGTAAATTCTCCTCCCCGATCTGTTCTTAAGCACTTAATAAACAAACTAGACTCCTTTTCAACACTACTCTTAAATTGCTTAAAGGTAGAAAATGCATCAGCTTTATATGCAAGGAAATAGACCCATGCTTTCCTACTAAAGTCATCAATGAAACAAAGCAAATACCTCTTTTGGCCATTTGAAGCTGGTGAAACGGGTCCGCAAATGCCAGCATGGATTAATTCCAACTTAGTTGAGGCACGCCATATGCTTTTTTTTTTGGAATATATTCTCTATGTTGTTTTCCTTTCAGACAATCTGTGTAGATGGAATCAGATCCAAGAAGACACAACATCCCTTTCGCCATCTCTTTGTCCTTCAACATCCACAATCCTGTGTAACCGAGATGGCCAAATCTCCGATGCCAAAGCTGTACCAAATCTTGGGTTGTGGACTGTAAATAAACTTCTTTTGTGTCCTTGTCAGAGTGCTTATAAGAGAGCACAATGAACATACGGTTGGAGGTCATGTTGCTCTGAAGGGTGAGGCCTTTTGTTGAGTGATAAATGCAGCATTTATTATCCTTCATCACCACTGTTAATCCTTTGTCTTGCAGCTGTCCAAGGCTAAGAAGATTATTCCTTAGTTCTGGAACATAGAAGACATCCTGAACAAGATGACTAATACCTCTAAAGTATAGCCTGACACTACCTTTACCAACCACATTTAACTGCATATGAGTCCCCAGCTGCACTGTTCTTTGAAATCCATCCTCCAACCGATTAAATAACGATGGGTCTCCACACATATGATTACTACATCCTAAATCTAGAAACCACGCATCAGTTTTGGTTTATCCAAATGATTCATGATACGCCATGAGCAACATCTCCTCGGTTTCTTCAATTTCAGTGTAATTTGCTTGCTTAGCCATATTTGGACACTCATATTGAAAGTGACCCAACTGATGGCACTTATAAAATTCAATGGTTGCCTTGCTATAGGGTTGCCGGCCTCTGCCTCTTCCTCCTCTAAAAGCTCCTCGGATGCCTCGTCCTCTTCCACCATTGTTCTCACCGTATTCCACCGTGAGTGCTTGCTTTTCATCTACTTCCTTCCTGAACCTTTGCTCGTGCACAAGAAGGGAGCTTTGCAGCTCGTCGATAGTAAGCTCGTCCATATCTTTGGCTTCCTCAATGGAACACACAATATAATTCCACTTTTCAGTGAGGATTCTCAAAATCTTCTCGACGACCTTGGCATCAGTCATATCTTCCCTGCAATTCCTCATATCGTTTGCAATCACCATTACCCTACCGAAGTAATCATTGATTGATTCTCCTTGCTTTATGGTAAAAATTGCAAACTGCGCAATCGATTGAGTTGGACTCGCTGAACTCGAACATTGCCCTGGTATTTCATCTTCATTGAATCCCAGATTTGCTTCGATGTTTCCTTCTTTGGGATCGTCTTCAAAATTGACTTGTCAAGAGATTGAAACAAGTAATTCTTGGCTTTCAGGTCCTTCAACTGCATCTCTTCCGCCGTCTTTCTTTGTCCAGCCGTTGGCGTTTCTCCTGCACCGGGTTGAACGAGGCATGTGGTCACAACAATCCAATACTCCTTTGAACGGAGAAGGTTCTCCATGAGCATGCTCCAGTGATCATAATCACCATCAAATTTAGGAATTAATGGTAGATTAAAATGACCGCTGCCTTCAGATGCCATCTGCTTTTTCTCTCTTTGTTTCTTGTGAAATTTTTTGCTTTTGATACCAGATGTTAGAATCAAATGCTGAAAACTTACTTAATTGAATAAGAAAAGGATAATAAATAGGCTTACAATATCACATGATCTCCCTAACTGCCCATTATATGTGGAGCAGTTTATTCCTTCCTAAAATCTAGGAACTGACTTTGACTGAAACAATAAAATAGCTAACAATAAGCTGACACATACTAATGTGCTGCAATACTTAATTTAATTAGAATAAAGATCAAAATATTAATCTTAACATGTGTGTGTGTGTGTGTGTGTGTGTGTGTGTGTGTTAGAATGTAAACAATGAGATTTAGAGAATATATCAGATATGTTGTGAAAATCAAATACTAATTTTACTCCCCCTTTTTTTCATAATCAAAAAATCATATTAAATTCAGATTGATACAAAACGATACAAGGGAGAAAAACAACAAATAACCTAGAACAAAATGAAGGCTTTAAAAGAGAGCCTAAGTGCCTAAGGTTGAGAAGGTGGAGGGATTCTCTAAAGCAGTTGAGCAAGTAAGTCATGAATGTTGTTGTTAACTTCGTCTTGCTTCTCAAGTTTGGTTCTGACCAATTTTTGTTCCTTCTGTATCTCTTCCAGAGTTTTCATCATTAGAGGGAACAATGCAGGGCCAGAGCTTTTTGCTGATTCTTTACCTACAGTACCCTTTCTAGCGGCGGCTTGCTCTGCAACAGCTTCTTCAAATTTTTGTCTCTCTGCTTCTTCTCTTGCAGTTATTTCTACAGCCACTCTTTCTGCAGCTTTCTGAGCTTCCAATATGTTTTCAGCTTCCTTGACAAACTTATCCTTTTCTTGGATACAGAGATTTCTAAGTTTGTCAAACTCATCAGCTATCCATGCATTAAAATTGTTCCAGCAAGTATCCAGATATGAAGGATCATTGCTAGATTCATACTCCTCATAGAGCTTCTGAACTCTACTTTCTGCATTAGCCTTAAAACTAGATATTACTTCATCAAGGGTTAGGTTAAGAGGTTTAAAATAAAAGGTGTTATGATTAGAGTTAGTTTCTTCATTAGAATCTGATTTCTTAGTAAAGATGTTATTGGATTCTAAAGGAGCATTTGTCATGGTTTGATCATTATTCTGATCAGGTGAGTGTGGCTCAGTAGGTTCAGAGGTAAAAGATTTGAATGTTGAAGTAACGTTTGTTATGGATATGGTTCGGAAGTGGTAGTTTCAGAGAGTGGCTGAGTAATGTTAGTTGGGAAGGTTTCTGGAGGGACAGCGTTTGCTGCAGATGAGAATGGAAAAGAGAAAAGTGATGTCGTTACGGCAGTTGTGGAAGTGGTTGAAGGGGCAACTATTTCAGGATTTGTTGTTGGAATAATTTCTGAATTTATTGTAGTGTTGGCAGGGGTTTCAGATGTTGTAGTTGTTTGGGAAATAGGTTCAGGATTAGCGGTTATGGTTTGAGAAGTGGATTTGGAGATGGTAGGAGGTAATTTGGATTTTTTAGTGGGGGCTGACATAGTGGATGGTGAAGGTGGGATAGGTGTAATTGTGATTGTGGTTGAAATAAGTGGAGGAGATGGAGGAATTAATGAAGATTTATAGTATCAGAACCAGATCCAACAGATAGAGAGCCAGAGGACTTACTAGAGGGAGTGAGATATAATCCCGGTGTAGAATACTTCTGAATATTTATAGAATCTCCCATATGGATTTTATTGATCTTCTTTTTCTTCTTCTCAGACTTATTTAGAGATGATTCACGTGGTATTTTCATCAGACCAGGAGGAGCATCATAAAGATCATCACACGAGAAACCAGATAAGTCATTGCCTTCAGCTATGAGCAATTTGAGATATTCTTCTAAGGCTGCTGGTGAATCATGTTTGGTGAACATAGGGAATCCATCAACTATTGTTCTTCTATCCTTTATACTTTCCCAATCTGTAGGAATAATAGGTTTGACCAGAACCTTCTCAATAATTCCCATATTTTGAAGGTTTCTTCCATTCAGAGGTTTTTCGACACCCACTTCAATGTCACCCAACAGATTCAGACTCAATCAATGATCTACAAGACCACTTTCAATGAGAATATATGAGATGAGTCTACCCAGAGGAATGTAGGTTTTAGGTTTCGGACTTTGTCTGGTATCTTTAACTGCATCTCTGAGATATTTGAAGAGAATGGAAGGTAGATGCATCGATTCTCCTTTCATTAGATAGTATAACATAAACATATGATCAGTGTTCACATAATCAGAGGAACTGGATGCAGGTCTATGATGAATGCATCCCAAAATAATCTTGAGCCAAACTCTAAGTTTCTTCTGAAGTTCCTGATTCTTAGATTTACTTTCAGACCCCTCGGAGAAAATAGCAGGATTAATCTCTTGACTTAATATCTTTGATCTAAGGTTCATGTTGTAAACCTGTTTCCCTCTTCCATGCTCCACTCCAAGCAGGGTGGCAATTGACTTCTCGGTGATGACAACCTTCTTTTCCATAACAAAAGAGATAATGAATTTGTCATCAACATCAGCAAATCTCCAGAATTCCTTTATCAACTTTGGAAAAATGGGACCGTAGAGACGATCAAAGTAATTTTGCCATCCTTGTTTGCGGAGATCCTCAATCAAATCCAAACCATTTTCCTTTATGTTATCAAAATCCACCAGCAATTCATGGAGCACATCCAGTTGCTCAAATGGTGTTACCATGTGAATGTGTATGGGACGATCGAGAATATGATCATCTTTTAGTGGTTGAAAGACAGACAACAATTGATGCAGTGTTGGAGATTCAGTAGGCATGGTGCTAGCGGTCAAGGGTTGAGAAGATTGGCTTTGTTGTTGCATTTGTTGAGAGTATTCATAGACAACATCTTATTGAGTATCCATGGATGAAAGTAAGTAGAAGATAAGAAGGGTTTTAGGGTTAAAGAGGATGAAGTGTGGGTAAAGAGTAGCGTAATGTGTGAGAGTAAGAAGAGTGAATGAATAGAGAAAAATAAATGATTACAACGCTTTGAAAAACAGACAATAGGGAGAGTAATAAATAGTATTTATGATTTTTTAACATAATCTCAAGACATCCCATCGCTCGAGGTGTCACTTCAACCGGTAACTTATTATTCAAAATAGACAGGTGTCTAAAACGAATCATAGCTACACGTTTGAAAATGCACGGTTTAGATGCTCTCAGAGTCAAGAATACCAAGGGGTTTTCTGACTTGAGATAATTCTGACCTAAACACTTTCTAACTTTGAGAAAATATCATTGAGTCAGAAGGATAAAATTAGAAAATATTTGTACAAGTCAGAATCACAATTTTAGATAGAGTTGAACACATTAGAAAGGAAAATTCATTCTGGACAGAGTTCCATTTTTAAATATTTCAGAATGAATAGAAACCTATCTTCAGCTACGAGTTTTGTGAAGATATCATCCCACTGGTGGTCTGTATCTATGAATTATAAAGCAATAACCCCTTTCTGAACATAATCTCTAATAAAATGATGTTTGATTTCTATGTGTTTGGCTCTATAGTGTAAAATAGGATTCTTACTTGGGCAAATACCAATCGTGTTATCACATAAGATAGGGATGTTACTCTCATGTATTTGAAAATCTTCAAGTTAATTTTTCATCCAGAGCATTTGAGTGCTGCAAAGTGATGTTGGGATGTATTCTGCTTCAGTCGTTGATAGCACAATAGTTGATTGCCTTTTACGAGCCCATGAGACAAGATTGATACCCAGAAACTGACAGTTTCCAGAGGTGCTTTTACATTCTAATCTGTCTCCAGTGTAATTAGCATCACACAAACCTGATAGCTTGTATTCTGATGTTTTCTCACACATCAAGCCAAGGTTAGATGTTCCCTTCAGATACCTTAGGATTCTCTTAACAACAGTTAAATGAGTTTCCCTTGGATTTGATTGAAATCGAGCATAAAGACATACACTGAATGAAATATCTGGGCGAGAAGCAATCAGATAGAGAAGAGAACCTATCATACCACGATATAGCTTCTGACAAACCTTTTTACTTACCTCGTCTTTATCCAGAATGCTTGTAGGATGCATGGGAGTCTTTGCTGGTTTGCTATCTGACATGTCGAATTTCTTCAGGAGTTCTTTTATGTATTTGCTTTGATAAATGTATGTAACATCTGGAGTCTGATTTATTTGAATCCCCAAAAAATACTTTAACTCTTGTATCAGACTCATTTCAAACTCTGCTTGCATTAGCTTAGAAAGCTCTTGACACACAGATAGATTAGCAGAACCAAAAATTATATCATTTACATAAATTTGGCATATCATCAGATCGTTACCAAATTTCTTACAGAAAAGAGTAGTGTCCATCTGTCCTCTGGTAAAGTTATTTTATAGAAGAAAAGAACTTAGTATTTCATACCAAGCTCTGGGAGCTTGTTTCAGACCATACAAATATTTTTTAAGTTTGAAAACATGTTCTGGAAACTTGAAGTTTTCAAAACCTGGAGGTTGGTGAACAAATACTTCTTCAGAAATGTATCCGTTCAGAAACTCACTTTTGACATCCATTTAATATAAAATAATACCATGATTAACACTAAAAGAAATTAAAAGACGGATTGATTCTAACCTGGCGACTGGACCAAAGGTTTCATTATAGTCAATACCTTCTTGTTGATTGTAACCTTGTGCAACCAGTTGTGCTTTGTTTCTGACGACTTCTCCTTCTCATTTAGTTTGTTTGTGAATTCCCACTTGGTTCCAATAACATGAGTTCCTTTCGGCATGGGTACCAGATCCCAGACGTCATTTTTGGAGAATTGATTCATCTCTTCTTACATTGCCAAAATCCACTCGTTGTCCTAAAGTGCTTCATCACAAGAAATTGGTTCTATCAGAGACACCAATCCCAGAAGCATTTCCGCAGTCTTTTTGAAGGTGAATCTTGTTCTGACAGGTTCAACTTTATCTCCTAGAATTAAGTCTTCAGTGGCAGTTTGTCTATTCCTTTGCCTTTTCTAAGTTGGAGGACATTCAGATGCTTCTGAAGAATTTATATTAGCATTCTTTGAATCTTTATCCTCAGAGTCTTTTACCTTATCTCTTGAGCCTGCAAGTGTTATTTCTAAATCTACAAAATTTTCAATTAGTTTGGACTTTTCTAAGTCAAGCTTATCGTCAAAATGAACATGAATTGACTCCTCCACAATACATGTTTCTGTATTGAATACTTTGTAGCCCTTACAGTGTTCAGAATATCCCAACATAATACATTTGTGCCTTAGATTCAAACTTGTTTAGATTTTCTTTAGTGTTTAGAATGAAACATGAACATCCAAAAGGATGGAAATAAGAAATGTTGGGTTTTCTTCCCTTACACAATTCATAAGGAGTGTTCTCCAGAATAGGTCTAATAGAGATTTTATTTTGAATGTAACACACTGTATTCACAGCTTCTGCCCAAAAGTGCTTAGCCACATTTGTTTCGTTGATCATGGTTCTGGCCATTTCTTGCAATGTCATATTTTTCCTCCCTACAACTCCATTCTGTTGAGGAGTTCTTGGGCAGGAGAAATCATGGGATATGCCATTAGAGTCAAATAACTTTGAAAATAGTCGATTCTCAAACTCACCACCATGATCACTTCTAACTCTAATAATCTTAGAATCAAACTCATTTTTCACTTTAGAACAAAAACTAGTAAACTCAGAATATGACTCATTCTTATGCCTTAGGAAGTTTACCCATGTCCATCAGCTGTAATCATACATAATGACAAGTTCAGACTTTTTACCATTGACTGGCGATGTTTTTACAGGACCAAACAAGTCAGTGTGTAGAAGCTCCAAAAATCTAGAGGTGGAAACAACATTTTTAGATTTAAAAGATGTTTTGGAAAACTTTCCTTTCCGACATGCTTCACAAAGAGCATATGAAGCAAACTTCATCTTAGGCAGGCCTCTGACTAACTCAAGTTTATTTAGCTGAGAAATTCTCCTCATACTAATATGACCCAAGCGTCTATGCCACACCCACTGCTCTTCTTTAACAGACATTAAGCATTTAACATCTTGGTTTTTAAGATTATAAAGCTTAATCTTGTAAATGTTATTTTTCCTCTTTCCATTGAAGAGAACTGTGCCATCTTTCTGACTTATAGCATTGCATGTTTTTTATTAAAGATAATGCCATAACCATTATCACTTAATTGACTTATGGATAACAAGTTATGCATTAGACCCTTAACATAAAGTACATTAGATATAGAAGGAAGAAATTTGTTACCAACTATTCCAGATCCTTTGATTCTAAATTTCTAGTTTCCTCTGAAATCTACGTATCCAGCATCTTTAAGTTCCAGGCTTTGGAACACATGCCTTCTTCCCGTCATGTGTCGCAAGCATCCAGAGTCCAGGTACCATGATTGGTGATTTAACTCTGCTGCATAGAATATATGCAACATATATTATTTTATCTTTTGGTACCCATAATCTTTTGGGTCCTCTTTGATTAGTTTTCTCAGAGTTTCTGACCACTTTGGGTTTTCATGCAGCAGTCAATTTTTGTGTTTGTGATGATGTGTAGTGATAATAAAAGGGAGAATTTGGTTTGTTTTCTTTAAGAGGGATATGATCATCATGGTTAGAATCATAACTAATTCCTCTTTTCCCATTGTTACTGACACCATAAATCATCGAAGCCATTCTGCTTCTGTCTATGTTATCATTTAAGAATTTCTTAAATGCTTTATCATATTTGCATATGATGGTTTCAGAAGATGGAGAAGTTTTAGAAAGAGTTTCTTCAAGTTTTAAGCATTTTTTATTTAGAAAAATATTTTCTTTTTCCAAAACGAGATTGTCATTTTTTTGTTTAGAAACTTCTTTCTCAAACTTAACACATTCTTCAACTATAGATTCGTGATCCTTTTTCAGGTCCTTGAATTTTCATTGAAGCTTCTGATATCTATTCAGAGATTCTGATAAACAAGGTTCTAAATTAGCACGAGAAAATTCAGAAAATACCTCTTTCGAGTCAGACTCTATTTCAATTGTGTTTCTTGTGGAGGCCATGAATGCTACGTTGGCATGCTCTTCTTCAGAATCAGATTCTAATACTTCAGAGTCAAAATCGTCCCATGTTTCCATGAGACCTTTCTTCTTGCCTTTGAATGCATACTTCTTGAAACTTTCTTTTCTAGAGCTTTCCTTCTTTAGCTTTGGATACACATTTCTATAGTGTCATGGCTCCTTGTATTCATAGCATGTTAACTCTTTGCTTGTTTTTCCTCTTAATGATAAATCTGGACGATCACCTCTATTTCTGGATCTTCTAAAGTTGCTTTGTTTTTTCTTCCAGGGTTGTTTGACTCTTTTGGAGAGAAGGGACAGTTCATCTTTATCATCAGAACTTTCTTCGTCAGAATCTTCTGTTTCTTCTTCCTCTGCTTGGAAGGCTTTAGTCTTTTCTGACTTCTTCCGTTCTGATCTAGATTTTAGAGCGACAGATTTTCCCTTTTTCTAAGGCTCATATTCCTCTAATTCTATCTCATAACATTTTAGAGAACTGACCAATTCTTCCAGGCTTATGGAGTTCGGGTCCTTAGATAGCTTAAGAGTTGTGACCATAGGTCTCCATTTTTTGGGAAGGCTTATAACTATCTTTTTTACATGATCAGCCATAGAATAGCCTTTATCCAGAAATTTGAGTCCTGCAACTAGAGTTTGAAATCTTGAGACCATAGTCTCAATGGTTTCATCATCATCCATTTTGAAAGCTTCATATTTTTGGACCAAAGCCAGAGATTTATTTTCCTTGACTTGAGTGTTTCCTTCATGTGTCATTCTCAAGGAATCAAAAATGTCCTTTGATGTGTATCTATTGGTAATTTTTCGTATTCATTATATGATATAGCATTGAGGATAATGGCGTTGGCTTTGTGATGATTTTTGAATTCACGCTTTTGATCATCACTCATTATGTTTCTAGGAATGGGAATACCAATCGCAGAAACAGGAATCTCATAGCCATGTATGACAAGATCCCAAAGATCTGTATCATAGCCTAAAAAGAAACTTTCTAGCCTATCTTTCCAATAGTCAAATTTTTCTCCATCAAAAACTAGAGGCTTGGCATTGTAACTATCTCTTTCGTTTATGTTAGCAGCAGCCATAATGTTTTTCTCACGTTGGATCTCTCTACACGGTTAAGTGTTTGATTTACAGATCAATAACAGAGTCGGGGCTCTAATACCAACTGAAGGTGGAGAAAAACACGAGAAGGGGGTTTTAATTGGATTTTTACAAAAGTAAACTTTTTCGACCTCCTACACAAAAGTTACCAAGAGAATGAAGATAAAAAGACACACGTATTTTTATCCTGGTTCACTATTAACAAAATTACTCCAGTTCACCCGCCAAGGTGATTTCGCCTTCAAAAAGAACTTAATCCAATAATCTAGACAGATTACAACAAGTTCGACTAAGTGTTTAGAAAAACACCTTAGCCCTCTCAAGTCTACAGACTAACACTTAGTCACTTGAGGAAAATGATATCAACAAAGATACAAAGAAAGTGTTTACAAAGTTGCTTCTATAAAGCAGATGAAACAAAAATTTAAGTACAAAGAATTACACAAATATGAGAAACAACTCTTGTGTATGAGAAATGGATTTTAGACTGTGTTTGTTTCTCTTCTTTTTGGTGTTGAATGTTGTATGTTGCAAGAAGGAGTGATCTCTTTATATAGCTGGATGATTGAGCCTTGAGGGGTACAAGTGTAACTATTCAAGCTAGTTGTTGCAATGGTAACATTGGACCCGTGAGAGACAATAGTAGAAAAGTCTCACCATATTCCATACAACAGTATTAACTGAAAATCAGTTTATACCAATATATGATGTCTACATGTACGGAGACTTTCATCACACGTTTCTGTCTTGTCCATATCTTCTGATCAGCTTTATCTGGTAAGATCATAGGATAAAAGTTTGAGTGATATCAGAGTCTTCAGTGTCTTTAAAATCTTTAGAAGTGTTGTCTCCAGAATCTTTAAAACACGTTCAAAAGAACCCTGTCTTCAGGGTCTTCTGAACAGTTTATCAGAGCTGGAAGCGAAGCTTTTTCTTAGAAGCACATATCTTTCTTTTTCTTCAGAGGCATTCAGCATTCATCAAAATTGATGATGTTTCTTTAGAAAAGAACGAAGTAGATTTCATGAGGCATGCAAGAGATTCTAATTTAAAAAAATTCTTGAGTTATCCAAAATCAGTTCTCACTAAACAACTGCATACTTTAAGAAATTCATTAGAGTACAGAATTGTTACATAAAAATTATATGTATTGTTATCATAAAAAATAGAGATTATATGCAAAACCAAAATCTTGTTCTAACAAAAGCTACTTGTGTTACCTTCTTCTAGAATTATCTTCTTAAGCTCCGACAGATCCATCACACAACTCTGTCTCAAAACTTTATGATCCCATTCTCTTCTACCTTAAAATCCATTCTTTTTCATTGGTTGATTAATGTAAACTGATCCATCAATCTCTAATACAACTTCCGACCCTCTTTGATTTCTTCAAGTACATCGCTAGTTAACTTCAACATACCCAACTTCACACTTCATGGCTTGAATTTGCACACCAAGCTTAGATCTCTAAATTGCTCCAACAATTCCATATCTTTAACCGTTAGTGCCGAAATATGCAAGCACTTTCTACTCAACGCATCTGTTACCACGTTCGCTTTTGGTGGGTGATAATTCAACTCAAAGTCATAATCCTTCAAAAATTCCACCCATCTTATTTGCCTCATATTCAGCTCCTTTTGATCAAACAGATACTTTAGACTCTTATGATCACTAAAAACTTCAAATCTCAACCCATAAAGGTAATGTCTCTAAACTTTAAGCACGAAAACCATTCCTGCTAACTTTAAATCACGGGTAGGATAAATCTTCTCATGAATCTTGAGTTGTCTAGAAGCATATGCTACAACTTGACTATTTTGCATAAGCATGCCACCTAAAACTATCTTAGATGCATCACAATATACCACAAAAGATTCACTTAGATCTAGAAAAATCAAGATTGGCACCGATGTCAACTTTTTCTTGAGCGCTTGAAAAATTTCTCCCCACTTGACATCCCAAACATAAGCTTGTCCTTTCCAGGTTAACTAGGTCAAAGTCAAGGCCAAATTCGAAAAATCCTTCAATGAATCTCCTATAATAACTGGCCAAACCTAAAAAACTTCTGATATTGGTAAGTGACTTAGGAGTTTCTGACTATAATACCGCGTCTCCCTTAGATGGATCCACCACTATACCACCATTGGAGATCACATGTCCGAGGAAACTTATCTCTCTTAGCCAAAACTTACACTTGTACAGCTTGGCATACAACTTCTTCTCCTGTAAGGTATGTAACACAACTCTCAGGTGTCTTATGTGTTCTTCGTCTGACTCAGAGTATACCAGAATATCATTAATAAACACAACGACGAACTGATCTAAGTAAGCGTGAAAAATCCTATTAAAAAATTCCAAGAATACTCATAATAACCATAACGGGTCATGAATGAAGTATTCGGTATATCTTCCATCTTCAACCTAATCTGATGGTAACCTGGCCTCAGATCAATCTTATTAAACACACGAGCTCCTACTAACTGATCCATGAAATCGTCAATCCACAAAAGAGGATACTGGTTTTTGATAGTAACCTTATTCAACTGCCAATAATCCACACATAATCGCATGCTTCCATCTTTCTTCTTCACCAATAACATTGGCGCTCCCCACGGTGATACACTAGATCTGACAAACTTCTGCTCTAAGAGATCTTCCAACTGCTTCTTCAACTTGATCAACTCTGATGCAAACATTCTATATGGTGCCATGGATATAGGTTTATTACTAAGTACTAAATATATTGCAAACTCGACTTCACACACCACAAGAAGATTAACAATCGTAGCTTAGCTCTATATTTTCAGGGAAGCGGACACTATATGCACTTGATCATCCTGCTTCAAGGACATATCTACTTGATTGGAGGATATAAACCTTGAATCTTTACTATCCTTTTACTCAGGAAGTAGCACAACCTTATCAAAACATTTGATGTGAACATGGTTGAACTCTGACCAGTTCATTCCCAGAATAACATCTAGTTTACTTAAGGGTAAACAAATTAAGTCAACTCCAAAATCTCTACCATAAATAGATAGAGGACAATTCATACAAACTATCGAAGTGGTTACAGAACTGTTGGCTAGAGTATTATTGACCGTGTTACATTTCATAGGAGATACTATATCAGGTTTTATTTAATAACACAATCATGTAATATGAATGAATGTCTCGCACCCATATCGATGATAGCAATCAAAGAGACACCATTTATAAAACACGTACCTCAAATCAAGTTATCTGATCTTGAGACTTCATCGCCACTAAGAGGAAAGACTTTCCATTTGGTCTGACCATTCTGACCTACACCTGGTTCTCTCTTTGGTTTCTATTAATAAATGATGATGTAACCCTGCTCTCCACATTTGAAATAGGTTGAAGCAGTACTCTTGCATTCAGAGACACGCTGACTTGGCTTTCCACACATGAAACATCTCAGAGGAAACAGAGCACCTCCCCCATTAATTCCATTTCTGGTTGTAGCTTTATGAATTCCTATGGTACCTGGGTTTGCATACGGCTTGCCACGATTTTGATTAGAAAACTTCTTCTCATTCACACTCTTATAGTGAGGAAATCTTGCTCCGCGGTCTTCATCATAAATCCAGTACTTGTTGACTAACACTGAGAAGTGGCGAATCTCTTGGTACTTTGGATGCACCCTATTCTCAAACATCACACACTTGGAACTTTCAACACCTACACCATTATAGTGTGGACAGTATCTAGATAGCTCCTCAAACATTGTTGCATAGTTATCCACAAACATGTTGTCATGCTTTAGCTCCAAGAACTCGATCTTCTTACGGTTACGAACATCAGCTGGAAAATACTTATAAAAAAACTCACTCTTGAAATTATTCCAAGTAATAGTAGTGCCAGCAGCTTCCAATCTTTAGCAGGTATTCTCCCACCAGAACATAGCTTCCTCAGACAACATATGAGGTCCAAACAACACCTTTTGAGCTTCAGTACATGCCATGCCTCTAAAAATATTCTCAATCTCGTGAATCTAAGTCTGGGTACCTTGAGATCTTAACTTCCCTTGAATGTAGACGGGTTATTCTTCTCGAATTTTCCCAGCCCACAAAATTCATCAGCTCCACCATTCTGTTTCTGACTAGCATGCAAAACTTCCATTGGCTTGAGCTATCAAACGAGTCATTGCCTCGAGATCATCACCAATAGCAGAATCGTTTTCGCCAGCCATTTCTTCCTACACAACTAGCCATAAACAAGTTAACTAGTTGCACTATAAATCAAATGGTGGTTACAGGGGAAAACAACACTGACAGGGTAAACACTCATGTCGTGCGCAAGGGTACAATAAGTTCTCAACGTCTAAGGCCGGATGGACCGACCTGCTCTGATACCAACTATGCAACACCCTAAACCCCAAATATAATTTATAAAACATTGCAGAAAAATATGAAGATAAAGCAAGGGTGTCACATTAACAACTTTAACTTTAATTCTCAAAAGGTGGAATTTTTAATTCAAAAACATAACATAAGCAATTTCATTTTCAAAACTACTCAAACAAGAAAACATAGAAAAAGTATCTCATCCCAGTGTTACAATATCAGAGAGAAAATGGAATGAATACTACAAAGCCGACAAGGGTACGACGGACATAAAAGCAGAATAAAACTACTGAAAAGACCAACTACGTCATCCTCTGCAAAACACCTAGTTATCACTCCTTATTCCCAACCTATGAAACACATGTATAAATACAACAATAGAACAGAGAGACAATAAAGGGGTGAGAATACATTCCATAATTTTATCGGTGTATAAACAACAAGGATAGTTCATGTCAACATATTCAGCCAACATAGATATATAGTGTATAATATCATTATGCAATGCGTAATTTCTCTACTCCCATACTTGTGGTACCATCCTACAACACTGGACCGAAATCCTACAACACTAGACTGAAGTCCTGGATATAAGATTTATTTTAATGAGTGATCCTCAACGCTGGACCAGTGTCCTATAACACTAGACCGAAGTCCTAAGATAACCTCTGATATTAGGGTTGTGCATGGATAACCATTTAATATGAACCATTCCATTTTTATGGTTATAGTTTATAAACCAAACCAATTTGTCACAAAAACCAATTTAAAATTCATAACCGGTTCCGAACCAGTTTAAAATTGATTCAAAATGGATTTTGATTTTAATCTAAATTATCTAATTAAATTTAAATTTTATTTTCTTTAAATTTATATCAATTTTTAAATTTAAATACTTAAATTTGAGGTTTAATTTTTTTGTCTTGAAAATTTAAAAAAACATTTCGAAAAACAAAAGTTTTTTTTTAGAAAAACTAAAAAAAACCTGAATATAAAAAATATTCCAAAAATAAAAATAAAAAAACTGAAAAAAAAATCTGAAATAAAAAATTATTCCGAAAATAAAATATAATAAAAAACTGAAAATTAAAAAAATTTAGAAAAAAAAATAAAAAAAAACTGAATTTTTTTTATTAAATGAGTACAATGCTTTGTATTTTAGCTTATCACAGCACTCTAAAGATGAATATTTTTTGGTCTGTAATCTATATAAAACGTTTTTTTATTTTGTTACTAGATATTGTATAATTTTTTGGGTTATGGTTTCTTATATTTGTGAAAATGTTTGTTAGTAGGTTTAGTTCTATTATAATTTTGGATAAAAGAATGTATTATGTCACTATAAAATAGTTTTAAATTGATATGTAATGAAATTATTTTTTTATCACATCGGACTGGTAAAAAAAAAATTCTGAAAATAAAATGATTTTTTTCTGAAAATTGAAAAATAATTTTTTTGAAAATTTAAAAAATTCTGAACAAAAAAATTCTAAATTTATTTTTAAAAGATTTTTTTACTAAAAAAAAGCATTTTTGAAAAAAATATTTTTTATTCAGAAAAAAATAATAATTTTTATCGTAAATAGAAAAAAAAATTGCACGCAGGCAGGTGAATTTTTTACCCAAATACCCCTATTTTTCAACAAAATTCCCAAAATACCCTAGTTTTCAAAATAATTCCCAAACTACCTCACTTAGGGTTTGGGATAACACAAGGGCGCCAGTCCTATTGGCGACCCTTCTTTAGGGCAACAAGGTTATCGCCAATTGAACTGGTGACAGCTCATCAAGTCGTCAATTCAATTGGCGACCTAGTGCAACGGACACAAGGGAGTCACCAATTGATGTGGAGACTTCCTAGAAACTGAATTTTTTTCTTATAAATAGAGATGTGCAGCTCAATTACTTCCACTTCTCATCTACAACTTTGTTCTACTCATAAAATATATCGTCGTCGATGGGGAAAAGTCATCTTTTCGCGAGAGAAGCCACTGATCGACATGCTGTTTTGGAACATACAAAGTTTCAATCAACTTAAGAGGGAGCTGAATCGGTGGTTGGAGGGAGACATTGGTGAAGGGGAGAAAATCTGAAGTATCGAGAGACTTGATCGACTGCATGGATGGGTTCGTGTGAAGACTGACAAAGATGCGAGGGAAGTTATGTTTGGACCGAATGAAATTAGTTTAATTGTTGTAATCTGTTAGGAATGTATTAAGTTGTTTGTGTTGTTTGTTGTTAACATTGTTGTTTGTTGTTACAGTTGTTTGTGTCAGTGGTGTTTGTTGTTAAAATTGTTGTAACAAAGACCCATTAATATATGAAAATATTTGGTTACAACAAATGAAAAGATAAGCTAAATTATGATGCAGATGTTCCTCCAACATTGGGACAATTTTTTTTGTTGTGTCCGGGCTGACGACAGATACTGCCTAGTCTTATCATTTTATCAGCGGTATCCATTTCGGTTCTTATACGCTTGCTATTTGGGCGCCCCTTTTTCTTTCTTCTCATTTCATCGTTGTGCCAAACTATGTCACCTTGGTATGGAGGCCAATAATCCTCCATTGGTAGCACAGCGAAGCATTCGCTGTATACATTCATAACATTAATCACCTTGTAAACATCTGATAGATAGCCATAAGCATCCAGACGAGCATGTGCGCATGCTGCAATGGCATGTGAGCATGGTACACGGAGGGCCTGGAACTTGCCACAGTCACACCAACATCTGTTTAGTCTGACAGCATACGATAAATTGGGCCTCCCCTCATTATGGTCCATTGTTTCTTGTACACTGAATTTTTGCCTATGTCGGTCAAAGATTGTAACTGCATGTGTGTTGGCTCTGATAGTATCCTCTTTCATCAATTTCATAACGCTCTCGCTGTATACTTGACCAGACGCTAACACTGCACTCCATCTTTCGCCTCTTGTTGCGAAAAGTGATGCCAACCTATAATAGGTTGAACTCACCAAAGCGGTGATCGGAAGGTTTCTTATTCCATTGAATACCCCGTTCATGGACTCCACAAGGTTTGTCGTTATGTGACCCCAACGATAGCCACTATCAAAAGCTCTTATCCACCTTTCAAGTGGAATGTTATCCAACCAGCTTCCTGCATCTGCATTTGACATCCTTATTTTGTTAAGGTAGTATTGAAATATTGGTTGAGTTAGAGCATAACCAGCATTCACAACCTGTTTGTGAAGGTGCTTGTCTTTGATTGCACGCATGAAGTTTTTTGAAATATGTCTAATGCAATATACATGAGTAGAAGGAGGATTATGCCACCCGTTATCATGGTTATTGTAGGTACTCTCTATAGCAGCATGCCTGTCTGAAATAAAACAGAGGTTGGCTTGTGGAGCGACATGTGTTCTTAGATTCTTAAGGAAGAAACTCCAAGCAGAAGCGGTCTCACCCTCAACCAAAGCAAATGCTATAGGAAAGACTTTAATGTTGTCGTCTTGTGCAACAACCATAAGCAAGGTGCCCTTGTATTTTCTGTAGAGCCATGTTCCATCAATTTGAATAACAGGTTTGCAGAATGCAAAACCTCTTATGCATGGTTGAAACGACCAAAAGAGACGGTGAAAGATGACATTTTCATTAACAATGGTTCCATCTGGCCTACATGTCGGCACTATCTGCATGATTGCAACAGTTCCCGGTGTGTATGTCTTTAGGGCTACCAAAAATTGCGGTAATTCCTTGTACGAATCCTCCCAGATGCCAAAGACCCTTTCAACAACCTTTGTCCCTGCAATCCACGCCTTATTGCAAGAGGGAGTATAATTATACCTCGTCACGATATGAGATATTATTATACTCACCTTGACTGAAGGGTCCTTACTAACAAGCGGCAAAATGTCTTGACATATCAAATCTGCGCTTAACTTTCGATGATCCTGGACAATATTTGTCGCAGTGCAACTATGAGGTGGCTCCATGGAAGCTATCTTCCAACAATCGCTTCTCTTTCTGTAAGAATCAGCCAGTCGAAACTTGCAAAGAGGATTACGACAAATAATTACATACCTTCTCGAATCTGTTTTGTATACAACTCAATGTAGTTGAAACCAGAATGTTCGTGACTAACGAACATATTTTCTACATCTTCGCCATCTCGCAATTTTAGTGGATAAAACTTAACTTGTTTGGTTTCCAAAAAAACAAGGTTTCGGTATATTATTTGGGATATAGGTCCAAGACCTAACTTCGATTCCAACCTTTGGTGAAAATGGAAAAAACTTGTGTTTCTATTGACTACGAATCGGACAAAAGCGGTGTTTTGAAAACCAAAACCAGATACATCGGAGACTTATGTCTCTCCGTTGTAATGTGTATTAACAACGTAACTCTGTGCAGATGATATACTGATAGGAGTTGTTTGGGACAAACTAAGTATTTTTTGCTTTGCTTGTTTGATAGGACTTGCATGCATGCATGCAAAGACATATAAATAGAAAAATAAATGCGTAACTTGTTCTCCATATTAAATGGCGACACATCAATGCAGTCAAAGACAGCGCCACATTAATTGGCGACAACCTACAAAATCATTAATGAATTCGCCATCTAAAATGGCGACATGGTGCAGTCTTTAATGACTGTGTCGCCAGCATGTTGTGCATGCGTGAGGCAGACTCCAGCTAAGGCACAGGCTACGCAGCAGATAGGGTCAGTCGCCAATAGGACTGGCGACTTGATGTTAAGGGTATGAAGGCTCGCCATTTCATCTGGCGACTTGGTTCAGGCTGAAGGTTTGCAAAGAAGTCATCTAAAGCCCTATATTAGGTAGCATGAGGTTTACAGAGAAGTCGTCTGAAGCAAACTTATAGCACAGAGACATAATTTATCTAGAGTGTCATAGTAAATCATCTGTATCACATTTAATCATTTGAGATGGCTTTGTTGACAATGGGTGAAACGCATAGAGGAACTGTCACAAATATCGCTGATTATGTAAGCGTTAAATTTTTATGTCTCTATTTTTTTTTAGTTTCTTTGTTATTTTTTATTTATTTTGTTAATTCTTTTTTTGTCGATTATTTTTTAATCTCTCTAGTTATTTTGTTTCTAAATTGATAATTATGCAGGAAGTTTCTAGATTTTGGTCTCGTTCCCATGAATATGTTGCACCCTACGAACTAATACAACAGTATATTGATTTCACCGGTTTCGGACATGTAAGTAAAATCATGTCTTATTCGGTTGATGCAAATTTTATACTAGCTTTGCAAGAAAGGTGGCACCCAGAGACACGCACCTTCTTTTTTCCAACCGGTGAATGTACCATGACCCTAGAGGATGTATACATGTTACTCGGTTTGCGTATCGATGGTAAGGCAATCAATGGACAAACAAACCTTGACCCATCAATTTGTGTGGAACTTTTTGGTGCCGACTTGCTAGATGAGACCTTGAGAGGCCAAGGTATCTTGCTCTCGCAACTAAAAGCATGGTACGCTGATTTTATTTTAACTGCAGAGTCTACAGAAGATATGAAAATACAGAAAACCAGGTGTTACCTTATGCTTCTTATTGGTTTATTATTATTTCCTGAGGGTAATGGTTCTTCTATACACATTATGTACTTACCCTTATTGAGAGATCTAAATCAAACAAGACAGTATAGTTGGGGTTCCGCTTGTCTGTCTTATTTGTATAGCTCTTTGTGTAAGTGCGCCAAAAAAGGTGCATCTACTTTTTTTGCATGCGCTGTTTTGCTCCAAGCTTGGGGTTGGTCTAGATTGACATCCCTAGCGCCTGTCAACCACAACGAATTTTCCATCCCGTATGCACAAAAGTAAGTTAATAACTTAATATTTTTTTTTATCCTTAAAAATTATTGTGTCTAACATTTTCAACTTAAACTTCTTTTTTTTTAGATGGTCGGCTAAGAGTATGAGTTACAATAGATGTCCGAAACATTGTATCATTCAATACCGCAATCTTTTGGATCACCTAACACCCGCAAATCTAAGTCCTCCTAAACATTTTCTCTTCTTTTATATCAGATATTTTACTATCTAATATTTTTCTATTCTTCAGTTCATATGGCGTCCATATCTAGGCATGGAAGACCTACATCAAGTCAACGAGGAAGATGCACAACAGTTACCGTGTCAAACTGCAATTTGGAATGCATCAAAACATCCCAGATCCGCCTGTTGACATCAGTAAATGGCATCTAAAAAGAGTTAATGATCAATGGAACTTTGACGACTGGAAGGATTTTGCAAAAACTAAGCGTCGTAAATGGATGAACCGCAACCACTATGTCTTACGTGAGCCGGTGATGCCAACCCCATCTATACCAACAAATAATTATATGGCTTGGTACAGATCGGTTGCAACTGGGTTTGTCTCCAAAGACAGGTATTTATACGACCCACGCCAGACCACCTACACAAAAGAAGCCTCAACGTCTAACCCACCTTCAAGGCCATGTTACTCACAACCCCCTGCCCAACAAAATTACCAACCCATTAACCATCCAAACATGTCATACACCCAACCACAATAACAAGAGCGTCCCACATACCATCTTCAACAAAATGATTACTATCAAGAAACTCAATATGGCTATGCCCCTAACACAGCACCAAGATACAGCCAAAATGAGGGTACATCATACCATAGCCAAATTGGGCCAACATCTTTCCATAGCCCTAACGCCTAAACATCATACCCTAGCCAACACAATCAACCATCTCACCAGCCTTATGGCTTTCAAACACCACTACCATTTCAACCTTTCACCAACGAATCCTTCACACCAATGTCCCCCTTCAATCGTCCAGGCCGCACACCAATCACCCCTTCATCGTATCCAAACTACCCTGGCATGGGTCACACGCTCAGTTTTAGTCCCCAAGACTTCACGGGAATGCAAGGCATCTTAAGGGAACCATCTCGGAATGTTCCTGAGACTTCAACTCCTCAAATACCGGGCGTGAATCAACAACAAGGGGAACGAGGGGGCCGAGTGCAACGAGTGAGGGTGCCTAGGGGATGTTGAACCGGTGGTCGATTGGATGCACCCGGTCACCAACATTATTTAATATAATATTTTATTAAATTAATGAAAATTTTATTTCATCGTGCAAAAAAATTTAATGTAATATTTGAACTAATGTAAAATTAATGTAATATTTCACCGTGGAAAAAAATTACAAAGCACACCCTGTCTCCACATCAATTGGCGACAGGGTTGTGTCCCTTGCACTAGGTCGCCAATGGAATTGGCGACTTGATGAGCTGTCTCCAGTTCAATTGGCGACAGCCTTGTTGCCCTAAAGAAGGGTCGCCAATAGGATTAACGCTCTTGTGTAATTCCAAACCCTAAGTGGGGTAGTTTGGGAATTATTCTGAAAACTAGGGTATTTTGGGAATTTTTGAAATATCTTTTTTTTGAAATATCTATTTTTTGAAATATCTTTTTTTTCAAGAAAAGATTAAAATAGATTGTAATATCTAATGTGATCGTGGCTTGTTGTTTAAGTGAGTGGTAGTAGGGTTGATGTGTAGGCATCTCAGGCAAGCAGGCAGGTAGGTTCCTTAAATAAAGGTGTCATTTAAATTTATATATATATATATATATATATATATATATATATATATGATGTAACATGAAAAAAAGACAAACATATAAATTTAATACATAATAAAATTTGGGTACTCAATGACTAAACCATATTATTATCATAGGTAGCGATTTATATATATATATATATATATATATATATATATATATATATATATATATATATATGTATATATATATATATATATATATATATATATATATATATGATGTAACATGAAAAAAAGACAAACATATAAATTTAATACATAATAAAATTTGGGTACTCAATGACTAAACCATATTATTATCATAGGTAGCGATTTATATTTGGATAGTAAAATGGATACCCACATTTATAATTTGGTATTTGGTTTGGATTTTTACAAGTGGAACAATTTGGATACCAATTTAGTTAAACATAACCAGTTTTCTTGCACACCCTTATCTGGTATACATGAATGCATGATGCTACAAGCAAATGCAAACAATCTCCATCCAAACCTCTTACACCAATTATCAACACTGACAGTTAAGGATAACATTTCAACACTTCCAGTTAAGGTTAACACATCAACACTGGTTCTCTCGAACCTAAACATATCAACACATCACATATCAACACATCAACATATCAACACATCAACATATCAACATTGATTCGTCTTAAAACTACAATTCAATAATCTTCAACATTGCCTACTTACAAGGTGATCAACAATTCAGTCATTAATAATCAATCCTAATTATTTTTCTCAACAAATAATCACTTAACAGAATAATTAAATGCCAATTCATCAAAATTGGTTAACACGTCAAGAATCAGTCAACATGGGGCTAACGGTCTGACCGTCACGACCCCTGATGGTCGTCACCCCTAAAACACTCACCGTCGTCAGCTGATGGTCCTTAGGAAGGGAAAGGTGCTCGTCCTGAAGCACTGACGGTCTAACAGTCAGGCTCGCTAATGCCTATCATAAGGCGATGATGCTTCTTCTTCCCCCGTGAGATGACGGTCTCGTCGTCCTCTAGGATGACGCCTGTCAACGCTGCATAATTGTGTTTTCAGCATTTCGGCCATGGAAATAGCTCCGGATCTTAATTTCTTTATCAGATTTCCTACCAGTAAAATTCCAGAATTTAATTTATACACATAAACAACATATTGCACATCAAAGACATCAATTTAAAATATATCATATCAAATATCATGATTTTTTCATCAAATCATAACATAACATATAAATATCAACAATATCAATTTTTACAGCACTAATTACACGAATTTCATTATTAAGAATAGTAAAAAAAATCAGCATAAACAACAAACAGAACTAAATTAACAATCAATCTAATCATGGAGATTTTTCACAAACCCCACACAATTCAATCATCAATAATAAATAAAAGAGAAAAAGGGCAAGCGGTTTCCCACTATCCCTTAAGCTAAACACCATTATAATTAATCTCCCCCTACCTGATTAAACTGAAATCTTCAATCTCTTGGTGATGGAAGTGGCTAATCCTTGAAAATTCCTCTCCTAGGTTTTGCTCTAACTTTCTCTTTATTTTTGCTCTACTGATAAGTTATCACCTTCCCTCACCCTTTGATAAAATTAGGTTTTCATTTTATTTTTAATTATTCACACTAATTCCCTTATTTTCTTCATCCTAACTATTTATCCCAGTATCTCTAAATAATTATAATTCTCCCTATTTCTATTTTATTTAATTAAACCTTCAATAATAACACAAATTAAATCATAAGACACGCCAAAAATTCAATTAAAATTCTAATAAAGTTTCTAGGGTGTTATAATTGCTTTAGCCCATATAAAGCCTTTTTAATTTGCACATAGTGTTGATGGTAGCATGTTCACGGTATCCATGGGGTACATCCATATAGATCTCTTTTTCAAGGTCTCCATGAAGGAAGACATTTTTCACCTCAAATTGATGTAGTTTCCAATTGTAATTAGGTGATAAAGATACTATCACCCTTACGATATTCATTTTAGCAATAGGATCAAATGTCCTTATGTAACCTACTCCTTAAGTTTGAGTGAATTCTTTGGTAACCAATCTTTCCTTGTACCTCTCAATAGATCCATCAAACTTTTGTTTTACAATGTATATACATCTACATCTTATAGGTGTCTTTCTCTTTACTAGAGAAAGCAATTCCTAAGTATTGTTCTTATTTATTGCCTACATCTCGAAGTCCATGGTCTATTTTTATTTCTTGTCAAACGATTCTTCAGAGAAAGAGTTAGGCATTATTGTACTGTTTAGACTTGTGCGGAAGATTTATGGGTGGGTGAAAAATGTTCAAAACTTAGGTAGTTAGATAGAGGGTAAAATGGATTTTTGGTGCATATTCTGGTATCTTTTCTAGGGGAAACTAGAAGATGTAAATCTTTGTAGTGTGGTGGTATTATTAAGTTGGATTTTGTTTCTTGATCATGAGAAAATTCAAAAACTGAATCACTAATGTTTGAAGGGTCGAGGGATGTTACCTCATTTAATGTTGGATTGGACTCTTGGATATGAATAGATTTAAGAACGATATTATTTCTTTTATATACTAAATTGTTTCTAAATCTTATATCAATTTTAACATTTACATATTTCCAGAATCAAGTTCATTCTCAACATTGTCACCACACTACAACAAATAGTAAATTTTCTAACAAAATTTTACTTCGGTTAACTAAACAACCAAGATAAAATCCATTCCATAAGGCACCTTTATTTTATTTTAACTTTTAATTAAAATATATATGATATATTCCCTCTATTATCATAAAATTCGAAGGGAAAATTCCCTCAGAGACATGTTTCAATTATAGTATCGGCAATTTTGTGTTTTATTTATAATAAAATGGTGCATTCCTTTTTATTTATTTTAAAACTAATAATAAATAACCTTTACCCTCGTTTACTTGGTAAAATCGAGGGGAAAGTTACCACAGTTTTTTATATAAAACACCAAGTTCTTTCACTCTTGTCATAAACCAAACTCATCTTTCGACCTCCAAACTTCAATTTCCCTTTACGAATGCATATTTTTCCCTACACTAAATTGATCTATTTAGTGTTGTTCTTGTTGTCGTTGATTTTGTTATTGTTTTTCTTGTTGTTGTTGTTATTGTTATTGTTGATGTTGTTGTTGTTGTTGTTGTTGTCGTTGTTGTTGTTGTTGTTGTTGTTGTTGTTGATGATGATGTTTTGTTGTTGTTGTTATTGTTGTTGTTGTTGTTGTTGTTGTTTGGTTATGGTTGTTTTTGTTATTGTTGTTGTTGTTGTTTTTGTTGTTGATGTTGTCGTTGTTTTTGTTGTCGTTGTTTTTGTTGCCGTTGTTTTTGTGATTGTTGTTGTTGTTGTTGTTAGGAATGTTTTATTGATGTTGTCATCCAATAAAAAAATTCAATGATTTATTGTTGGCCTTGGCTGACAACATTGAGAAATCTATTTTTAATCATACTTAGAAGATATTGCAACTCAAAAATAAAGTGGTAATGGTAAGAAGTTGTAAGTAACATTTATTACCATTCATCATTTTTTATTTCTCTACAATAGAAGTCATATATTCTCTCGGTTAGGCTAACAATAATCCTGAAAGCTAGAAGACAAACAACGAATACCTGGTGGCTTGTATGGTTCTTTCTAAAACGGTACTTCTAATGCCTTGAATACTCTTCTGATGGGGAGAAGAAATAAATTATTTGTGTACGGTATTTTGGGGACCATAATCTATATATAAGGTGGTGGCCAATTAAGGTTTCCATTTTTCCGAAATAGGTCATCCTAACATTCACTCATATTTGAGCTCATATTCAATTAATTAATTACTAAATAGGAATCTAAATAGAATTTTAAATTTATTTGACCACTTAATTCATTAAAATTCTTAATTTGATAATAAATAATATAATTAAAATATATATGCCCACATAATAATTATTAATATATAATAATTAAATAATATTTAAATTAGATCATAAGGTGAAGCAGCTAAGGGGTAAAGAGATTGCTCTTGTGAAGGTAGTGTGGGGAGCCGCTGCGGTGGAAATATGACTTGGGAGTTGGAGAGCAGGATACGTGAGGCAGAGTTGTTTGGATCAGGTAAATTTTCGAGGACGAAAATATTCGAAGTGGAGGAGAGTTGTAATGCCCGTTTAATTTTAATTATTTTTGTAATTAAAATTATATGTTGTCATGTGATTGTATGTGACTATGTGTGTTTTGTTATGTTGGGGTACCCTGTGGTAAGGGGTAGTGACCTTGAAATTAAAGACCTTAAGTGTGAGGGGGTATGTGGCTAATTATGTAGAACTTGGTGGTGTGGTGAGAATGACTATTTAAAATTATTAGTAGTATTAGATTAATATTATTAATTTGAATTATTGATGGATATTATTGTTATTATTTAATTTGTAAAATTAATAATAATAATAATAATATTGGAATAATAATAATAATAATAATAATAATAATAATAATAAAATAGTAGAAAAATGGAAGTTAAGAAACAGATTGTTCAGTACGTGTTTTTGAAAGAAAGAGGGAGAGAGAACGTGAAGGGAGAGTTAGGGTAAGGGAAGAGGAATCCATTGTTGAGGAATGAGAACTCGTTGTAAAACTATAAGGTAAGGGTGAGATTTCTAATTATATGGGGTTTGCATAATGATATGTAGGAGGGTGGTATTACATATAGGTTAATTTCTCCTTTTTACATGTTTGGAATTGATCCTGAGCAATTGTATGAATTGGTGTATGTATTGATGAAATGCTTGAAATCTATGAATCTATGTTTGATGAATTGATGAATAAAACGTGTTTAATTCCCTTGAATGATGTGCCATATGTTAGGTTATGTTTTGGGGTTGTTAGGGGTCAAAACTTGGGGTTTGGGGTCTGTTGCAATGCTGAAAACCGAGAGAGGGCGCATAAAATGCGTGGAAAAAGTGGTTTTCTGGGCTCTATTACGGCTCGTAACAGCCATTATGGGTGGCCTTAATAAGCCTCTGGATTCCGGTACTAGAAATGTGCGAAAAATGATATTCTAGGTTAAGAGTATTACAGGCCGTAATAGGCGATACGGGCGGCCATAATAGCTCTCTGGATTTTGTACTACGAAATCGTTTTGATTGTAAATTTTGATCCATATGTCCGATTGAAGTGTCGTTTGAAGCGTTGGAAAGCTAACGCGACGAACTACCATATATAAATGGGTTTTGTTTCAGAAGTTGATTATTTTTCTGTGTGATGGCTTAAATGCAATTATAGTGTTTATGTTGTAGTGTAACATAATCTGAATTGTATCGTTGTTGATTGTTATGCTGTAAATTATTGTTGTTGCGTTGTTACAGTATGTATGTTGAGTAAGGTGGCCAGTATTGGCGGTGTACATTGACCATGGTGGTGGGTCATTGTGCATGATTTTGTTGTTGCACGTATAATATGTTGCATGAATTGTTGCTATAGTGCTATTGTTGAATGCTTGTAGTATATGTTGGTGGTTGGTGATCAGTTTTAGTGTGGTATAATGAATAAGTTGAATATCATTATACGTTGCATAGCTACTGTTGTTGTTGATTACTATATTATTATTATTATGTTGTTGTTGAACTATTATAACATGTATTTTGAGTGTGACGGCCAGTATTGGCGGAGTACATGACTATGAAGGTATTGGTCTTTGTACTCGATGTTATTGTTATTGTTGTTGTATGATTAATATGTTGCATGCATTCATGATATTGGGACATTGGTCCGTTGTTGTGAGCATCAACCCTAGGAAGTGAGGATTGTATACCAGTAGCTGATTGGCGAGTTGAATGGAATCAGGGAGATGTTATCGATAATGATGATAAAGAATTGTGAGCTTAATATCCTATGAGGTGAGGATCGGAGCCGGTGAACCTGAGTGTTCACGTATTGGAATTTCGACGGGAATTTGTACTCTGAAAAAGGGATTGGGTTCTGAAATAGGAACCGAATGGTACCACATACACTGAGTCTCGTTGTGACTCTCATTGCATCGCATATTGGTTGCATCTGATGTTGTGTTGGATGTTGTTGTTATATGTTGAATGTTGTTGTTGTATATTAGATGTTGTTGTTGTATGTTGAATGGTTGTCGTTGTTATGTTGGATGATTGTTGTGTTGGTTGTGTGGAATGGGTGATGTGCATGAGATAATTTGCTACTACTTATTATCATGCTTTCCTTTATATAATTATTGTATCTCACCCATTTTGTTTGAATGTTGCCTTTACATGGGTATCGTGCAAATAACTCGCAGTAGAGGAGTTGAAGTAAGTAGAAGATGAAGTCTTCTATTTTCCCTTTTAGTGTCGACGTCTGCTCTGATGTGTAACACCCGGGTTAGGGAACTTTGTGTTATGTTGAGTTGATAGAGATTTTTGGATATCTCTAGAATACTTGTTGTTTATGTTATTTTGAAGAATAATTATGCTATGAATAATTGTTTAAGTTGATGCTTCCGCTGTTTCAATAAAGTTTTGAAATTAAGACATGTTGAGTTGTTATAGTTATTATAACTAATTTTCAAATATTGCATGTGTTACATATTATCATATATGAGCAGCTGATTGAGTTGAATTGTGCGACATCCTGAATATATTTAATGTAATTTCTCTGATTTATTTTTATATTTCACGTGGTATATTTGGGGTGTTACAGTTGTTGTTGTTTGGTTATGGTTGTTTTTGTTATTGTTTTTACTGTTGTTGTTGTTTTTTTCGTTGTTTTTATGATTGTTTTTGGTGTTATTGTTGTTGGTGTTGTTGTTGTTGTTAGGAATGATTTATTGATGTTGTCAACCAAGAAAAATATTCAATGATTTATTGTTTGCCTTGGCTGACAACATTGAGAAATCTATTTTTAATCATACTTAGAAGATATTGCAACTCAAAAATAAAGTGGTAAATGGTAAGAAGTTGTAAGTGACATTTATTACCATTCATCATTTTAATGGGAATTTCTTAACACACCACCCAACCTTCTTAGGCACCATGCGCACTGACGAAAATACCCCTGCGTTCCGGATGTGCAAATCCGAACGCACCCTTTTTTTTTTAATTTTCAGTTTTTTCCGGATGTGCACATCCGAAAGAAATTCGTATTTGCAAATCCGGAATAAATCCTGATACAGAACACCAAAAATCCAACAATGTTTCTCACATTCATAAAATAAAATCGGGATTACATTCAAAAAATCACCATTACATCTACAGAAATTTAAATATTACAAGATAAATAGCCTGGTGGATGCTTGCACATCTCTAAGATGTCATCGACTGTTCTTCAAATTTTGATGGTCGCCTCGAACTCGAGCGGGAATCGTTCTTCGCAACCGAATAAGTTTGCCACATCGCTCTAACATCCTCTTGATTCTTGAGCTCAACAAGGCTGTAAGCGACGTTCCCTTTGTTGTCAAGCGAAGGTGAACGATACTGAAGCTTCGCAACCTTCCGTTTGTCTCCGTAAGGTAGGAGATGTTTCATATCGTTAATGATCTCGCCGATGGAGATGTCCCTCATTACCTTAAACGTACGATCGCGTGTTTTATCGTCGGTGTAGGAGACATTTGCGACATACCAACGGAACTTGATATCATACAATTGAGACATTTAGAGTTTGTGTGAATGATATCAAATGAAACCCCTAATTTATAGAAAAGTTAGGGTAAATTTACTTCTGCCTAAGTTTGTTCCGGATGTGCAGATCCGGACAAACCCTACAAATATTGGTTTCGGGTGTGCACATCCGGAAATTTCCCAAATCTGCAAATCAGAATATTTTACTGATACATTTGTCAAATAGAATTGACTATGTTATGCAACCAATTGGTATGCTTTCATTGCAATAAAATTCATAAGTGTATTAAAAAGGCATATGAATAAAAATTCAATATATTTCACTTCAAAAATGTACATTTTGTCGTACGATTATACAAAAGAGTTAAAACAAAAATCTCCGTCTAAATCTATCGGAGCTTGACCTTTCGACTTTTCTGCACTTAATGCCTTTTCAATCACGTTCAATCTTTCGAATTCAAGCATCCTTTCAACAAAACTATTCGGCCACGACTCGGCAATTGCGGTTGCATGCGTCGCCCATTGCGGTGATTTAGGTGGTATGGGGCATCTGGGTTTCAAGATAACTTGTACAAAATGTCTTTATTTCGCAAGCCATCTGATACACATGATGCGATCATTTGGATTGGACGGTGGTGCGGTGTGGAGTGGAAAAAAGATTTTCGAAAAACCGTATCGCGTCAAGTCAATACAAAATTACAAAAGCCTTTCTTCTTTCCGAACCATTATCCGATCTTCCGATATTTACACCGAAGCCAAGCTCAATAGTCGTCCTACGAATGTATGCGGGCATGCTTTCACGATCATCAAACTCTTGCTTGTTATTAAAGTCACCGCCGACATCAACCGACTTAACGATAATCCCTTCATCTTTCGGGGAAATCGGCGAAACTAATTCTTTTGACATGTTATCGGGGTGCACCATATCTATTTATAAACAATAATAGAACAATAAGTATGTATAAAAAAACATATTAAAAATTGCTCAAAATTAAAATTAATTAGTTCCATGCACTTTTTCGGATGTGCACATCCGGAATTGTTCATACTCAATTCGTTCCGGATGTGCACATCCGGAAGTAGCGTAACTTGTTTTTTCCAAAAAAGTATATTGATAATGTGAGCAATGTAGTGGATGAAGTTGAATATTTACCTGAAATTCAATCTTCTCTTGCTCCCTTTGATTTGTTGCACCAAAAAGTATATGTTTTTGAGTGAGAAATGGTATTGATGAAGTAGGGTTTTTTGGGTTGGTGAGGGTGAGTATGGAAGAAGAAAGGTTGAGAATGGGAAGGAGGAGTGATCATGCAGGTTCAAATATATCAGCAATGTTTCCGGATATGCAGATCCGGAGGCCTGCCGGATATGCACATCCGGAACAATTTTTTTTTTAAGGTCACGGTGCATCCGGATGTGCAGATCCGGAATCAAGGGGCATAAGAGGAATTTCACGCGGTGTCTAAGAAAGTTGGGTGGTGCATTAAGAAACTCTCATTTTAATTTGTCTACAAAAGAAGTCACATATTCTCTCGGTTAGGCTGACAGTAATCCTGAAAGTTAGAAGACAAATAATGAATACCTAGTGGCTTGTATGGTTCTTTCTCAAACGATACTTCTAATGCCTTGAATACTCTTCAGATGGGGAGAAGAGATAAATTATTTGTATACAGTATATTGGGAACCATAGCCTATATATAAGGTGATGGCCAATTAAGATTTCCATTATTCTAAAATAGATCATCCTAATATTCACTCATATTTGAGCTCATATTCAATTAATTAATTAATTAATCAATTATTAAATAGGAATTAAAATAGAATTTTAAATTTATTTGACCACCTAATTCATTAAAATTCTTAATTTGATAATAACTAATATAATTAAAATATATATGGCCACATAATAATTATTAATATATAATAATTAAATAATATGTAAATTATAAAATATTCCAACAAAACTTTTATTTGACTCAACTTTATTTAGTAAGCATTATATAATTTGTGAACTTTGACTTAACTATATTTAGTAAGCATTATAAATTTTGTGAACTAAACTATGCCATTGTAATTCTTAGTGCCAAGAATTTTATTATTATTTTTTCTCGAGTTAAAATTTGTAGATGTTCCACAAATGAACTATACATTTGATGATCAACCCAACTAGATGGTGAAATTTGTATAAGGGGTCCATTATTTGTAGATGTTGTAAATATTCAGTTACTAATGTCGTGGATGATTTGCTATTACTAAAATGTGATAGTCGTTTTTCTTTTGCTAAATTGTGAAGTGATTTAAGTTTTAACTTTTTTTTTTGTTTGTCTTTAATTCAATCACTAAAACTTTCTTAATAAAAAGAATTGGTTTCACCATTCTTTTTATAGTGAAGATAAACATGAAGCTTTGTTTTGTATTGCTACTTCTTTTATTTATTGTAAACAATTAAAAGGATGATATTTCAATTTGTATATGTACATTTCTCCAATAGAATTGTCACATGTGTGAGAGAATCTATAATCTTTAAAAAAAATCATATTTTAACCATTGGCTTATTATGAAATAGTAGTAGCCAATGTCATCTTTGGAGAGGAAAGAGACAAGAGGCTTGTGCTTATGTGTGCGTCAAAAGATTCTGGTCAATGCTAGGATTGAGACAAATGATTTATTTTTCACCTAATCATTATTTGAAGAAGTCTTGTCATGAGTGATTGTGTAACAACAAGAGAAATCCATTTTACATTATAGTATTATCAAGATTACAATTTGGTAGGGGCACCTTTATCCATCAGTCAAATAATGTTTGGCAAGGACGGTTTTAGATAACTATGATTTTCCTTTTTTTCTCAATTATGTATTTATGTTAATAGGAAAAAGGGAGAAATTGTGATATGCATCATAATGATATGTTGTTTTTAGCTTAAATCAATATTATTAACTTAGCATGGTTTGTGATTAACATCTAATTCATAGTGAAGTGTAATTGTTGAAAGAAACATGTAATGTAATTTTGTTATAAGCGTTAATTTGCACTACATCCATCAAAATGTAAAAACAATTATTGTTAATGAAATATTGGTGATCATGACATTGTGTAGTTTAATTTTGCCTAATTTTTTCTATTTTATTGAATTTTTGACATAGTATGGACTATATAGTTTGATTTAGCTGTCATGGTATAAACTTTGGCCTAATTTTTGAGAGAGTATGGCCTAATTTCCATCATTAACCTTTATTACCAAACAACATTGTCATTGTCATACAACATTTAAATACAAATTGACAGTAATTTCCACCACAATTTTGAAACATTTCCAATCAACATACAACAATGATTCATTCATGACATTAGAAACAAGTTGTTTTATATAGTGTTGATACAACACCAATTAATTCTGACATTACATGGACAAAATACAGCATAATACTGATAAAATATCCAAAATAAATCATAATACATGACATGACAAAATATAAAACTAGCATAATCTTCAAAATATCATCACAAGTTCAAGTGTCTAACATAATTTTCATTGACATAAACCCTTGCAAATTTCTTCTCAATTTTTCAATCTTCTCCTAGCACTGCCACTGCCATCTATTGTGGTATCCTCTTCGAAAATCACAACTGGTTCTCCGGCATGTGTTTTTAGGGTCCGTTATGTCTCGTGTTTTGAAAGTCGTAAGTGTCACTCTTACAACAAAGAGTTTTATGGGGAAATGTCAAATGGCACACTCACTTTCTTGAACAAATGACCATGGGTGATTCATGTGGTTTCCTCCCGAAAGTTTCTTCATCATGAAAGGGAAAAAATATTTCCACCTCTATATATTCTCACAAACTCTTGGTGAAAACCCATGTGAGATATTAGATTGAACTCTAGTTTAGCATGTCGTCGAAGTCTGCTCACATGCTGTTGTCGAAGACCTACATGCTGTAGTCGAATTGTGTTCTAGTATATAGTTGTCGGATTGGGTCTTATGTTAAGGATCAAATTGTTTAAGTTAGCTTGTACCCTAAGTTAGCTTGTAATGGGTAATTGTTTATTAGCCCGTTAGTTTAGTATGTTAGATTTTATTATAAATAGCATACTAGTCTCTCATTCTGTGGTATGACAAAACCTAATTAGGGTGAGAGGGTTATTTGTTATTCTTGAGTACTTGTAATATGTTTTATAGAGAAAGTAAAGAATATCAGCTATAATCAATCCTTGTTGTTTTTCCTTGTTAACCCTAACCCTGGTGTGTTTCTTGTCTATAAAGAAACCGAGTATATTTTGTTTTGAGGCATCCTGATCTTAAAGGCTGATCAGAACCTTAAGTGGGCCAAAGAAGACGTCTGTGATGCTGGGTGTATGAGATGAGGAGGGGGTGTACCTGCAAGGCACTCCGATGCTAAAGTAAGAATCGGGAGAGAAAAAAGGCAAGTACAAAAGTATGTGTTTCTTATGATGATTTGGAATACCTGACCCTCTCGAATGAGATGGTTTTTATAGTGCCTCCAGCGCGTGGCCAACGGTTCTTATTTTCGGGGTGTAATAACCGTTTCCTGAAGAATAGGTAACTGCCAGAAACTAGTCGTTAGGACGGGTAGAGGTGCCCGAAACTAGCCGTTGCCACGGGCAAAGGCGTAGCTCCGGGCACGGGCGTCGTGGATGTTTCTGAATGGTAGATTCATGCATAACGGGCAGGAATACCGAGGAGGAGCAGGGGACCCTGTGGGCCCTCTGACCATATGTGCCTGGTAGGGGGCAGAAAGGTAACTGTTGCCCCTTATTGGCTGGACATAGGTGATTTGGCCATTCTGGGAGCATAAGTGGATTGGGTCATACCTAGTCATTGGTCCAGTCCGGAACAGGATCCCCCCAAGTCGTTGCTCCCGAGCATGGGAGTGATGACTTAAGGATAGCTCATGGCCCCGGGGAACTCTAAAGGGGTCGTCGTTTGTCGACGAGGTGGAGTTGTCCTTTGATTCCCGGGGGTTTTGGTGCCCGTAGGATGTGTAACGTTGCTTGGTTTACCCGGCGTGCGGGGAGGCCAACGGTTGGGGTAGTCTGAAGAGACGTGACGCCACGTGTGCCTCGAGCCTTGTGCAGCATTAATTGCGTCATGATAGCTAGGCTAGGGTCATGATGATGCCCCTAGCCGCGCGTGTTCGTGCACGTGCCTTCAGAGTGCTTATAAATAGAGGGAGAAACTGCTCATTTGGGCTTTTCGCTTCTCTCTCCTTCCTCATTCTTCTTTCTGAGTTTCCAGTCAGTCGTCGTCGTCGTCAGCCACCGTATCTACCACCGTACAAAGCTCCGAGCAAGCTCTTCGACCCTTCAAATCTTCCCCGACCACGTAAGTCACTCATTTCTAGCTTTGTTTCTAGCTTTTTGCTTTCGTTTTCTTAGAATGCATGTGGCTAGGATGATTTTAGGTAGTTACCGTAGCGTTTTCCGGTGACTGTTAGTGGTAGACGGTGGCTTGGCCACTCTCTGCCGCTGCAGTGGTCACCAGAGCTTTAAGGGGCTGTAGAGTTAGGTTGTTTTCAACGCAGTTGCGATGACGAGTGTGGGCGTATCCGGCGGAGCTCACGAGTTTTCCGGCACTCTCATGAATTTTTCGATGAATGTATGAGTTTTCCGGTAGAGCTTCAAAAGGAAATATGGGTAGGGTTTCGGGGAGAATCTCCCCGTACGTGTAAGAGGGGTTGCCTCCGGGCATCTCCTCGCATAATACCCTCGTTCCATTTGATTTAGGGCTTAGGTCGGGGACGTCGTCCTTGGCCCTTTACGCGCTCACTTGACTAACGGTGGAAGGGTGGATTTGATTTTGCATTCAGATTCACTTTTGTCCTCTGCTTTTCAGGTGAATGAGATGGCACACGAACCTGAAAAAGAGATTCTTATCGACTCGTCCGATGAGAGCTCCTCTGAGAGCAGTGATACTGAGGCTTCAACCGGCCCCAGTGATGTTGGGGAGAATCCCGAGCATGCTTCTGCGGAGGAATGGATGGTCGCAGAGCCCGCCGAGCACGCTTCCGTCTTTGCTTCGTTTACCGGGGACGTTTTCACGAACGTGGGGCCAGAAGGGGAGTGGAAGGTGCACTTCCCCAGTCAGGACGACCGCATATGTACGGATTACGGGGAGATGTTCCCGATGTACGAGTATGCTTTCAAAGACATAGGGCTGAGGTTGCCCTTCACTGACTTTCAGCGGTCCGTCTTTTTGTATTTAGACTTGGCCCCATCTCAGCTGCACCCTAACTCGTTGGCATTTATCCATGCTTTCGAGCTGACTTGTGAGTTTCTGAAGATAGGAGCTACCTTGCCTTTGTTCTTCACAATCTTTCACCTTCAAAGGCAGGTTTTGGGGAGGAAGTACGGTTGGGTTTCGCTGAAGCAAGCGAAGAAACTATTCAAGCCTTTCTTAGAGTCTATCCGGACCTTTAAGGAGAGGTTCTATATCATTGAACCTGTGTCGGAGAAAGCCCATGACACTACGTATGCCTGGGAAGTGTCGACAGATGGGGACGGTAATGATTTGTATGACGAGCATGGAAAGTTGGTGGCGGAGAGAGTGTATAAGTTTCCCTTCCGCTGGACCGGGAACCATTTTGCCCGGGGAACTGACCATTATCTTGCCCAACTGGAGATGCTGAACGAGGATGACAAAGCCAGCTGCGATTTTCTACTTCAATGAGGCTTCGCGGAGAGCTTCTCCTGATCGGACCTCTTCGACGAGGTCGAGCTCTTTTCTTAGTGCCTCGTTGTTTGTCTCCTCGTCCAAAGGTGATTCAGTCCGCCGAGATGGCACGTGCATCTCGATGGGGATCACTGCCTCAATCTTATAAGCTAGGCGGAAAGGGGTTTCTCCGGTCAAGGAATGGGGCGTAGTGCAGTATTCCCAGAGTACATTGTGCAGTTCTTCGACCCAAGCTTTCTTTGTTTCATCCAGCCTTCGTTTGAGGCCTCGCAGGATTACTCTGTTTGCCGCTTCGGCATGCCCGTTGGTTTGGGAATGCTCGAAGGACGCGAAATGTTGTTTCGTGCCTAGTTGGGCGACGAAGTCCTAAAACTTTATGTTCGTAAACTGTGTCCCGTTGTCGGTGACTATTGCTTGTGGGATGCCGAAGCGGGCAAGGATGTTTCTCTTATAGAAGCGAAGTATGTTGTGGGCCATTATTTTGGCCAAAGCCTCTGCTTCTATCCACTTTGTGAAGTAGTCAACACACACTATCAAGTACTTGTTCTAGTTTGACCCCTACTACAAATGGTCCCAGGATGTCCAGGCCCCATCATGCGAAGGGTCACGGGGAGGACATAGCTTTGGGCTCGTTAGTCGGAGCCAAGTGCATGTCCCCGTGTTGTTGGCATTTGTCGCACTTTTTCACGTGTTCTTTTGCATCATGCTACATGGTCGGGCAGTAGTACCCTGCTCGTACGGATTTCCTGGCGAGGGATCTCCCGCCGAGGTGTTGGGCGTTGATTCCTTCGTGGATCTCGCGCAAGACGTGGGCAGCCATCTTTTCCTCGACGCATTTGAGTAAAGGGATGGAGAACCCTCGCCTGTAGAGCTTGTCTTCGACCAGGACGTAGGAGCAGGCTATGCGCCTGACTACGTTGGCCTCTTTGGGGTCGGATGGGAGTTTATCCTTAGCGCGGTAATTATAAACGGGGGTCATCCAGTAGTTGTTGTCGCCAATGACTTGCACATCGAGGGTCGTGGAGGTTTTCTCGATGCTGGGCCGAGGGAGCACCTCCTGGATGACGAATTTGTTTCCGCCCTTTTTCTTTGTGCTCGCCAATTTAGACAATATGTCCTCGGACATTATGTTCGCGGGGAACGTGCTTCACTTCTATTGTGGCGAACTTCGTCATTTTTTTTTGACCAGGGACAAGTATTCGGAAAGGTTGTCGTTATTGGCTTGATATTCTCTTCGAACTTGAAGGGCCACGAGTTGGAAATCGGTGCAGATGACGACTTCTTCAGCTCCCAGGTCCTCGGCCAGGCACAGACCTGCGAGGAAGGCTTCGTACTCAGCTTGGTTGTTGGAAGTAGGGATAGGTAAAGTGAGTGATACCTCGACAATTAATCCCTCGTCGTTTTCCAAGATGATACCTGCCCCGCTACCTGTCGAGTTGGATGCTCCGTCAACGAAGATGGTCCACTTGCGCGCCCCGTAGGTGGGGGAATCCGCGAATGTCATTTCTGCGGCGAAATCGGCTAACGCCCGGGCCTTGAGGGCCTTTCTGCTTTCGTAATGAATGTCGAACTCGGATAGTTCCAATGGCCACTTAAGCATCATGTCGGCCATATCCGGTCGTCCTAGCAGTTGCTTTGCGGGTTGATTTGTTCAGACCACGATCGTGTAGGCCAGGAAATAATGCCTTACCCTTCGCGCAGCAATGATGAGGGCCAGTGCCACCTTTTCTATTTGCTGGTATCTCAGCTCTGATCCCTGCAATGTTTTCCCCTCGAAGTATATAGGTTTTTGCCCGTCGGGCGTTTCACAGATGAGGGCGGAGCTAACAGCCTCGGTTGCTAAAGCGAGGTAGAGGTATAGAGTTTCGCCGTTGTCTGGCCAAGAGAGAACTGGCAGTTCTGATAGTGCTCGTTTTAGATGGAGGAGAGTCTGGTCGCATTCCTCTGTCCATTCAAATGTTGCCTCCTTGCGGAGGAGTTTGAAGAAGGGCAGAGTGTGCTGGGCAGACTTGGCCACGAAACGAGATAAAGAAGCGAGCATCCCGTTGAGGGATTGGATGGACTTCTTTGAGTTAGGTGTTAGAAATTCGGATAATGCCCTGCACTTGTCGGGGTTAGCTTCGATTCCTCGTTCTGTGAGATAGAAGCCGAGGAACTTGCCCGCCCGCACCCCGAAAGTACATTTCTCTGGGTTGAAACGCATCTGGTATTTCCTGGCTTGCTCGAAGACCTTTTTTAAATGGGTCGTATGATCGGTTTCCTCGTGGGATTTTAAGATCATATCGTCCATATAGACTTCAAGCATGTCGCATATTCCTCCCCGGAAGACCTTGTTCATCATCCTTTGGTAGGTCGCATCGGCATTCTTCAAGCCGAAGGGCATTACGTTGTAGTAATAATTTCCCGACTCGGTCATGAAGGCCGTGTATTTTTTGTCACTTTTCGCCATTGGTATTTGATTGTAACCCGAATAGGCGTCCATGAAAGATAACAGTTTAAAACCGGCAGAATTATCAACAAGTTTATCAATATTGGGGAGGGGTAGGCATCTTTTGGGCATGCCTTATTGAGATCAGTATAATCAACACGCATACGCCATTTTCCATTATATTTTTTGACGAGTACAACGTTGGACAGCCAAGTGGTGTACTTGGCTTCCGAAATAAAGTTTGCCTCGAGGAGGTCTTTTACAGCTTGTTCTGCATCCTCTGTTTTCTCCGGAGACTGCTTTCTCCTATGTTCTGCTACAGCTTTGACGCAAGGTCAATTGTGAGTTGATGGCAGGCGACATCAGGATCTAAGTCGGACATCTCCGCGGTGCTCCAGGCGAACAAGTCGGCATTTTCTCGCTATATCAGGGAGGACGGCCCCTATCTTTACTCCTCTCTGAGGGTCATCGCCTAGCATGACGAGTTCGAACTCGCCATCTGAAATCAGGCGCATCGGATGAGAGCCATTGCTGGTGCTGGCCGAAGTGGATGAGTTGCTCGGGCAAGTCTGGTCCTCCTTCTGATCATCTTCGGAGAAGCGGCTGTCGAAGTTGATAGAGTCGATGCGTGGCAGTGGCTTGGCTTCCTCTGAGCTGCTGGGCAAGGTTGGCTTGCTGGACATCTTTGTCTTCGCAATGATGGTGTTGAGTCCCTTGGTGGCCGCTTCGAAGCATCTCCGTGCAACCTCAATGTCCCCGTGTAAGGTGGCGACCATACCATTCGAGTGTAGTACTTCATTTTGAGATGGACAGTCGATGGTACGGCCACCAATTTGGCCAAGGTTGGTCGCCCGAATATGCATTGATAGAGTGACGGGAAGTCAATTACTAGGAATTGGACTTTGATAGATTTGGTCGTCTCTGCAGACCCAACGGTCACGATCAACTCGACATACCCCAAGGGTTTTGTGACCGACCCGTTGAAACCCTGCAGGTCAGAGCCCACGTAGGGAGTGAGGTGCAATTCATCTAACTGGAGGGTTGAGAACAGTTGTGAGTACATGATGTCGACCGAGCTATCTTGGTCTACTAAGATTCGGCGAACATCAAAATTTGATATATGGGCTCTTACGAGCAGCGGAATGCTCGAGTTTGGGGCACCTCCGAGGAGTTCTTCTCTATAGAAAGAGATGGGGACCGATTCTCCTCGGGCCTTGTCGGGTGTTGTACTCTTGTTGGAGCTCGTGCTGAGTAAGTACTCAAACTTTCTTTTCACGGTGCCCACGGTGACTTTGTTGAAGCCCCCTCCGAAGATGACCATGGCGGAGGGGAAAGTTTCCCATGGGCTATGGGCGGAGAAATATGCGGGAGCGCTGAGCTCCTCAGAAACATAGAATTCCTCCGGCCATGATATACTCATGGCGACCTGGAGGTTTGTCTCTCCGGAGGAAGGCACCTCTTCCTCGACTTCCTTCGACTCATGGGCGTCTTGTCGGGGAGCTTCCTTCTTCTTTGTAAACTGCTTCGGGTATTCGTCCCTGATCACTATTTCTATGGCATCCTTCAGGTGGATGTAGTCTTCAGTGGTGTGGTCGTGACTTTTGTGGAAATGGTAGTATTTCGACTTATCGGTGTTCGGCTTGGCTGGTACCTACTTAGGGAATCGAACCCCCGCTTATTTAAACTCTGAGTTATCACATTCGGAGAGAATATTTTCCCTAGAGACAGTCAGGGGAGTGTAATCATGGAAGCGGCCGGAGGGCCCTTAGTTGTCTCGGGATTCCCGGGGACGGTCTTCACGTCTTCTGTCTCCCCGACGGGATGTCGAGGGTTCGTCGCTTTTGGAGGCCCGGGCATTTTCTTGGTGGTGTGATACCCGGGAAGAGTTGGCCGCCTCTTTCTCCTCATACTGAATATATGCTTGCGCTTTGAGGAGGAAGGCGTCAAGAGTTCTAGGATGAGCAATGCCAACGGCTTTGGTGAATTCCGTGCGGGGACGAAGGCCTCGCTCGAGCAGAAATTTCTTCATGTCGTCGGTGGTAGGGACTTGCACCGCTTTTTTATTAAACCTCTCGATGTACGCCCGGAGAGGCTCATCTTTCCCTTGAACTATGGTCTCAAGGGATGCTTCGGTCTTCGGATGGCAGCGTGATGCCGTAAAGTTTCTGGAAAACATTCTTCCCAGCTGTTTCCATGAGGTGATGGACTCCTCAGGCAGTTGTTTATACCAGGTCATTGGTCCTTTTTGGAGCGTGGTAGGGAACAGGCGGCATTTTATGGCGCCCCGGACTCCGCGATAGTCGAGCAGCGCATCGATTTTTTCGATGTGCTTATCTGGGTCTGTTGTTCTGTCATAAGTGCCCAAGGACGTAGGTTTCTCCAAGCCTTTGGGGAGGCGCATAGCCATAATCTCCTGGGACAACGGGCCGTGAGGCTCGTCGTCGCTGCTGGAACTGGTCCATGAAGGGGAGCGGATGCTTCGCTCAGGGACAGGTAGGGCGGTGACTTCTGCGGGGAGACGGTGTTCGTGCCCGGCCCTTCGACCTGACAGGGAGGGAACGTTGATCTCTTCGGGTTCTCTTGTTGCCCGGGGAATACTGGTTTCGCGGGGAAACATGGTCACATTTCCGGAAGGCATGGGACTCTGGCTCATGATGTGCCCGACGATCACTTTCACGTCGGGGATGTGGACTTTTGGATCGTCGGCAATCCTTCCTTTGTTGAGGGGATCTTGGTCGGGCAGACTCTTCCAACGCCCCAATCCTCTCATTTTGTTGGAAGATCAAGAGGTTGGTCTTGTTGAGTGCTTCAAACAGGGCCACCATGGCCCGGTCGGCGTTGGGTGGAGCTGGAACGGGCTGGAGGCCCAGTGAGGGCTGGTCTTCAACATGATCAGTACGAGTGGGGGAGAGAGACGCAGTAGCTCCGTCTCTCAGACGACGGGTGTCTCCTCCGAGGAAGGATGTAGATGCATCAGCATCAGCTTTGTTGACGGGGAGAAAAGTAGGATTGCGAGCATCTTGGACGTGATCTTGGCAAGCCATGATCGGAATCTTGGATAGAGAGTTATTTTGGTCTTGAATCTGCGGTGGATGTTCAGACGGGGATAACAGGGTTCCCACAGACAGATCCATTGATATTGAAGGATTATCAGAGCCTGAAGTGGGCCAAGGAAGACGTCTGTGATACTGGGTGTATGAGATGAGGAGGGGTTATACCTGCAAGGCACTCCGATGCTAAAGTAAGAATCGGGAGAGGAAAAAGGCAAGTACAAAAGTATGTGTTTCTTAGGATGATTTAGAATACCTGACCCTCTCGAATGAGAGGGTTTTTATAGTGCCCCCAGCGTGTGGCCAATGGTTCCTATTTTTGGTGCGTAATAACCGTTTCCCGAAGAATAGGTAACTGCCAGAAACTAGCTGTTAGGACGGGCAGAGGTGCCTGAAACTAGCCGTTACCACGGGCAAAGGCATAGTTTCGGGCACGGGTATCGTGGCTGTTTCTGGATGGTAGAGTCGTGCATGACAGGCAGGAATGTCGAGGAGGAGCAGGGGACCCTGTGGGCCCTCTGACCATATGTGTCTGGTAGGGGGCAGAAAGGTAACTGTTGCCCCTATTGGCTGGACATAGGCGATTGGGTTATTCTGGGAGCAGAAGTGGGTTGGGTCATGCTTAGTCATTGGTCTAGTCCGGAACACATCCTAATTTACTGGTGGGGTGAGCGTGGAGAAGATGCCTTCAATAAAGTATGAGATTGAAAAGTTCACCGGAGTGAACGACTTCGGTTTGTGGTTCTTGAAGATGAAAGCCCTACTGGTTCAACAGGGCTATTTGAAAGCGTTGAAGGGAGAGGCGGCCATGGACGCTGCATTAACGGAAAAAGAAAAGACGACCATGATAGAGAAATCCCACTACGTAATATTTTTTAGCCTTGGTGATAAGGTTCTTCGACAGGTATCAAAGGAGACTACGGCATCGGGGTTATGGTTGAAACTTGAAAGTTTCTACATGACCAAATCTTTGGTGTATCGACTCTACCTGAAGCAAGCTTTGTATTCATTCAAGATGAGTTAAGACAAAGTTTTGACTGAGCAGTTGGATATGTTCAACAAGCTGATTCTTGATCTTGAAAATATTGATGTGAAGATCGATGACGAAGATCAAGCACTATTGTTGTTGTGTGCTTTGCTAAGAACACATGCTCACTTCAAAGAAACTCTCCTGTATGGAAGGGAGTCCCTGAGCTTTGAAGAAGTTCAATGAGCCTTGTATTCTAAGGACCTGAACGAATGAAAGGAGCATAAACTTTCGACAATAGGCGAAGGTTTGGCCGTTAAAGGAAAATTCTTGCGAAAGGATGGTAAGTTCGACAATAAGAAAGGTAAAAGTCAGCAGAAGTCTTATAGTGGCTAAGCATCTAGTATTCGATGCTACCACTGTAAGAAGGAGGGCCACACAAGAAAGGTGTTCCCTGAACGCCTGAGAGATCATGGAGGTAAAGATAATGGTAACACAACCATTGTTCAAGATGACTTTGAATCATCTGATGTCCTTATGGTTTCAAGCGGCGACTCAAGAAAAGAGTGGATTATGGATTCAGGTTGCACTTGACACATGACTCCAAACAAATAATTATTTGAGGAGCTATGTGATCAAGATGGTGGATCAGTGCTGCTGGGAAACAACAAAGCTTGCAAAATTGCAGGCATTGGATCTGTGAGATTCAAGCTCCATGATGAGTCAATAAGGTTATTGACTGAAGTCAGGTATGTACCTGATTTGAAGAGAATTTTGGTTTCTCTTGGTGAATTCGACAGGAAAGGGTATGTTTTTCAAGGAGAGAAAAGTATCCTAAGAGTCATGAACGGGTCGAAGGAAGTCTTGAGAGGCGTGAAGAAACAAGGCTTGTATACCCTTGAGGATGAAGTTGTAAGTGGTTCGAGAAATGTTGTATCCACAAAACCTTTGTCAAAGACAGAATTTTGGCACATGAGATTGGGCCATGTCAGTGAAAAGGGTCTGGTCGAATTAGGGAAACAAAATCTGCTTGGTGGAGAAAAAGTCGAAAAGCTAAAGTTTTGTGAATCCCTTGATTACATCCATGTTGATCTTTGGGGCCTGCAAGGTGTCCATCACATTCAGGAGCAAGGTATTTTCTACCATAGTCGATGATTATTCCAGGAAGTTATGGGTATTCATCCAGAAGACTAAGGATGAAACTCTTGAGAATTTCAAAGGTTGGAAGAGTCTGGTCAAAAATCAGACTGGTAGAAAGGTCAAGAGGTTGAGAACCGACAATGGCCTTGAATTTTGCAATGAGGCGTTCGACAGTTTTTACGCTGCTTCAGGTATTGCAAGGCACAAAACTACTGCAGGTACTCCACAACAAAATGTTTTGGCGGAAAGGTTTCATCGAACTATTTTGGAAAGAGTTAGATGCATGTTGACTAGTGCTGAGTTAACGAAGATGTTTAAGGCTAAGGATGTTTCGACAGCTACATATTTGATAAACAGATGTCCTTCGACTGCGTTAGATATGAAGACACCTGAAGAAGTTTGGTCGGGGCATCTGCTTAGTCTTGACAAACTGAGAGTATTTGGCTGCGTGGTCTAGGCTCACATTAGGCAAGACAAGGTCGAACCTAGAGCTCTAAAATGCATGTTCATGGGATACCCTAAAGGAGTCAAAGCTTATAGGCTATGGTGCCTAGAGCCAGGTCACAGGAGGTGTATCACCAGTCGAGATGTAGTTTTCAATGAATTCGGGATGGCCTTCAAGAAAATTGATGATGTTGACGAAGAGCTGGAACAATGAGAGATTCCTGTTGAGGTGGAGCATGTTGATGTTGAATTGCGTATCCCATATGAAGTCGAAGAAGAAGCAGAAGATGTTGTCGAAGATGAGGAGACTGATAATGACTACCTACTAGCAAGAGAGAGGTCGAGGAGAGTCATCAAGCCACCTCAGAGACTTGGGTATGCAGATCTTATCGCTTATGCCTTAATCTCTACAAGTGAGGTTCTCGACGAAGAACCTAGAGACTATAAGGAAGTTATGAGGAGTCAAAAGAAGACTGAATGGCTGAAGGCCATGGATGATGAGATGAAATCTCTTCATAATAACAACAACTGGGAATTGATTAAGAAACCTGCTAGAGCCAGGTTAGTCAGCTGTAAATGGATTTTCAAAGTTAAGGAAGGAATCGAATGAGTGGCGTCAAAGAGATACAAGGCAAGATTGGTTGCTAGGGGGTTCACTCAGAAAGAAGGTGTCGACTTCAATGATGTGTTTTCTTTTGTTGTGAAGCACGGGTCCATTCGAATGTTGCTTGCCGCAGTGGTACAGTTCGACCTTGAATTAGAACAGATGGATGTGAAGACTGGGTTCTTGTATGGTGATCTAGATGAAACAATCCTGATGAGGCAACCTGAAGGGTATGTCGAAAAGGGGAAGGAAGACTATGTGTGCAAACTGAAGAGATCTTTATATGGACTGAAAAAATCTCCTCGACAGTGGAATATGAGATTCGACAAGTTTATGGCACGCATAAGTTTCATTAGAAGTTAGTTCGACCACTGTGTTTACTTCAGATTTTGACCTGGTAATTCATTTGTATTTTGTTGCTTTATGTGGATGATATCCTAATAGCAAGCAACAATGTCGAAGATGTAATGAGGTTGAAGGGTGAACTCAATAAGGAGTTCGACATGAAGGATCTGGGAGTTGCGTCCAGGATTCTTGGGATTGACATCTGAAGAGATAGAAAGCAGTCGAAATTATGCTTATCTCAAGAGGCATACCTACGGAAGATTCTCGAAAAGTATACTATGTCGAATTCAAAGCCTGTTGTGACTCCGACAAACCCTCAATTCAAGCTGAGTGTGGATCAGTGTCCCAGCACTGATGTTGAAAGAGCCTATATGAATAGAATTCCATATGCTAATATAGTGGGTTCTTTGATGTATGTTATGGTTTGTACTAGACCCGACATAGCATATGCAGTAAGTCTTGTAAGCAGGTACATGGCGAATCCTGGAAAGGCTCACTGGTAAGCATTGAAGTGGATTCTAAGGTACATAAATAGGTCTCTGAATAGAGTCTTAATTTATGGTGGAGCCTTGGGTGAATATAGTAAAGCAGCAATCGAAGGATATGTCGACTCTGATTATGCAGGTTGTATGGATTCTAGAAAATCTATTTCTGGATATGTGTTTACTATGTTTGGGACAGCTATCAGTTGGAAAGCAAAACTTCATAAGGTTGTTGCTTTATTAACCACTGAAGCGGAATATATTGCCCTAACTGAAGTTGTGAAGGAAGCATTGTGGCTTGAAGGTTTTGCAAATGAGCTAAAACTTCAAGGTCAGAGTATCACTGTTAAATGTGATAGTCAAAGTGCAATACACCTGTCGAAGAATTCAACCTATCATGAGAGAACCAAGCACATTGATGTGAGACTGCATTTCGTCAGAGGAGTAATCGAGCGTGGAGAAGTCCAAGTGTTAAAGGTTTCGACAGATCATAATGCTGCTGATATGATCACCAAGACGTTGCCCAGTTGCAAGTTTTTCCAATGTATGCAGTTGATAAAGCTGCATAAAGAAAGCTAGTTTGTTTCTTAATGTTAAAGAGTTAGATCCAAGGTGGACATTTGTGAGATAGTGGATCGAACTCTAGTTTAGCATGTCCTCAAGGTTTGCTCACATGCTGTTGTCGAAGACCTACATGCTGTAGTCGAATTATGTTCTAGTATGTAGTTGTCGGATTGGGCCTTGTGTTAAGGATCCAATTATTTAAGTTAACTTGTACCCTAAGTTAGCTTGTAATGGGTAATTGTTTAAAAGACCATTAGTTTAGTATGTTAGGTTTTATTATAAATAGCATACTAGTCTCTTATTATGTGGTATGACAAAACCTAATTAGGGTGAGAGGGTTATTTCTTATTCTTGAGTACTTGTAATCTGTTTTATAGAGAAAGTAAAGAATATCAGTTATAACCAATCCTTGTTGTTTTTCCTTGTTAACCCTAACCCTGGTGTGTATCTTGTCTATAAAGAAACCGAGTATATTTTGTTTTAAGGCATCCTAATTCACAACAACCCAAAAATGTTCCTAGTATTTGGAGATACATTTCCGTACGCATTCATTTTTCTATTATACTTAATTTTAGTCCGGAGGTGCATCTCCGAAAGTTTATTTGTTATATTTTGGAGATGCATATTCAAAAATGGCACTGATACTTCAAACCAGAAACGGATGAAGTATGAGTAAGATATAGAAACAAAAATAATTTGACATTAAATTAAAACACTAAACATTACATAGATAATCGTTAACATAAATTTAACATTACATATCGTTATAAATGGGTAGTTGAGGACATTGCAACATATTGATAATATCTTCGATGTATTTGCAATCTTTGCATCCACTTCAATCGGACCCTTTGATGCATAACAGTAAAAGGTACTCCACATAACCTTTTAATCTTCATTTGTCTTCAATTCAAAGTTGGTGAACTATAAATGAGAGCGAACGATACTCGAGCTTGACAACTCTTCAATTTTCTAGATATCGCAAGAGAGTATTCAGTTTGGATATTATATCATCGATGGGTCTGTCCTCGGTGACCATAAATTGAAGTGGCGGCTTTGCGCCATTGAAATACACAAATGAAATGTGAGGATATGTACTCATTTTCTTATTATAGTGTGTTTTATAGAAAATAGGATGAGAAACACCCTATTTATACAAGTATTGGACCACTTTGGACCTTAGAAACCTTATTCTGTCATTAGGGAATTTTTCAGAAATGTATCTGTAGAAAAGCATATGGATGATAATTTTGTTATATTATTATGAAGAAAAAAAGGGCTCCTTTTATAGGAGAGAAAATACAAAATTAACTCCTTTATTTTAGGAGTAATATAATGACACTTAAACAAGAAAATAAATAGTATTAAATTAGAAATATTTCAACACCCTCCCCCCTCAAGTTGGTGCGTAGATGTCAATCATGCCCAACTTGCTGATCAAGTATTCAAATGTTGATCTTCCCAAGCTTTTGGTTTATATATCAGCGGTCTGTTGATTGGAAGGGATAAATGCCAAGTAGAGAATACCAGAGTCTATCTTTTCTTTGATGAAATGACGATCGATCTCGATATGTTTAGTACGATCATGTTGAACCGGATTATGAGCTATGCTTATAGCTACCTTGTTGTCACGGTACAATTTCAATGGGAGTTCTACCTCTATCTTCAGTTCTTTTAGGACTCTGAGAATCCAAATACCTTCACAAATTCCTTAGGCCATTGCTCTAAACTCAGCTTCAGCGCTACTTCTTGCAACTACTCCTTGTTTTTTGCTTCTCCAAGTCACTAGTTTCCCCCCACACATATTGCAATAACCTGAAGTTGATTTTCTATCAATATTGGACCCTGCTCAATCTGCATCAATGAATATTACCACATTTTTATCATTGGTCTTCTTGAAGAATAACCCTTTTCCAGGAGTTGCTTTTAAGTATCTCAATATTTTGTTCACAACTTCAAGGTGTTCTTCATATGGTGCATGCATGAATTGACTCACAACACTAACGGAGAAAGCAATGTCAGGACGAGTATGAGCCAAATATATTAATTTTCCAACCAACCTCTGATATCTTCCAGTGTCAACTGGTGTGTCCCATTTCTCCCAAAGTTTGGCACTTTGGTTCATCGGTGTGTCAGCAGGCTTACAACCACTCATACATGTCTCTTGTAGGAGATCAAGAACATATTTTCTCTGAGAAACAACAATTCCTTTCTTTGACCTTGCTACTTCCATGCCAAGGAAATACTTGAGGGGACCCAAGTCTTTGATTTCAAAATCTGCTGCTAAGTTTCTTTTTAATCTCTCCATTTCTATCTCATCATTACCTGTAAGAATAATATCATCAACATAGACTATCAAAACAGTTATCATTCCATTTTGACCTGACTTTGTGAATAAAGTATGATCTGCTTGTCCTTGAGTATATTCTTGTTTCTTCACAGACTGAGTAAACTTTTCAAACCAAGCTCTCGGAGATTGTTTCAACCCGTACAAGGACTTCTTTAATTTACACACCTGTGACCCCAAAGGTTTCTTCAAAACCTAGAGGACAATCCATATATACTTCTTCTTCTAAATCACCATTGAGAAAGGAATTTTTGACATTTAGCTGATAGAGAGGCCAGTCTAAGTTAGCAGCAAGGGATAAGAGTATTCTGATTGTGTTAAGCTTTGCAACAGGAGCAAAGGTCTCTGAGTAATCTATGTCATAGGTCTGAGTGAATCCTTTTGCAACCAATCGAGCTTTGTACCTTCCGATTGATCCATCAGAATTGTACTTTATTGTGAACACCCACTTACATCCCACGGTTCTTTTACTTGCCGACAGAGTTATGGCACTCCAAGTTTTATTCTTTTCAAGAGCTTTAATCTCCTCAAAAACAGCTTCCTTCCACTTTGGAATTTCTAGAGCCTCCTGTACATTCTTAGGAATTTTGACACTAGATATATTAGAAGTAAATGTAGCAAAAGAGGGAGACAAGTTTGAATATGATACAAAGTTAGACAAGGGGTGCCTAGTACATGGCCTACCTGGCTTCCTAATGGCTATGGGAACATTAAGATCAGTATATTATTTCCTAAGTTCTATGGGGACATCAAGCTCGGTATATAGAGAATTAGGATCAAGGAGAGATTTACCTGTCTGAGTCGGTTGACTTTCACTCAGTTCAGATTCTTGGCTGAGCTAAGGAATAAGGTCTTCTACTACTTGATCATTGTTTCTTCTGGCATAAATTTTGCCTTTCCAAATTGGATTTCCTTTCTCAAATCTTTTTTTTTTGTTTCATTATAAGGATCTTTATCTGGTGCATTTTGATTAATTTCAGAAAAAACATTTGTTTGATCTTTGTTTTGATTTGTTGCCTCGGATTCTGATTGATCCTTACTCATGGAAGGAGTGGGTTCATCTAATTTTTTCAAGGCATTTTCTTTAGGTGCAGATAATTAAGTTTTCAAACAATTCAGGAGAATCTTCATTTGTTTTCCCCCCTGAAGATGATCATTACCAAAAAAAAAGGTTTGTTTTTAAAAAAAAGTAACATCCATTGTTATAAATATTTTTTTTGTATTAGGATCAAAACATTTATAACCTTTTTGAGAAGATGAATACCAAATAAAAACACATTTGATTGCACGGGATTCAAGTTTACCAAGATGCTTGTGTTCGTGAACAAAAGTTGTGCGTCCAAATATTTTAAGTGGTAAATCAGATAGAACGGAAGCCATTGGAAAATATTTCAAGAAACTTTGCAAAGGAGTTTGAAATTTCAAAACACGGGATGGCATACGGTTTATTAAATGTGCAGTTGTCAAGACAGCTTCACCCCATAAATATTTAGGGACATTGGTAGAGAAGAGTAGTGCTCGTGCAATTTCAAGAAAGTGCCGGTTTTTCCTCTCTGCAATCCCATTTTGTTGGGGTGAGTTAACACATGAACTTTGATGCACAATTCCATTTTCAAGAAAAAAATTTCCAACAATCTTATTAAAAAATTCAGTATCATTGTCAGTTCTAAACACTTGTATTTGGGTGTTAAACTGTGTCTGCACCAATTTATAAAAGTTTTGAATTATTTGACCTACCTCAGATTTTTCTTTCAACAAGTATACCCAACAAAGTCTAGTATGATCATCTGTGAAAGTGATAAACCATTTTTTGTTGGATAAAGTACTTGTTCGATTAGGCCCCCAAACATCACTATGAATCATTGAAAAAGGTTTTGAAGGTTTATAAGATTGAATTGGAAAAGAACTTCGATGATGTTTAGCAAACTCACAAACCTCACATTGAAGTGAAGAAATGGCTTGTTCAACAAAAAGTTTAGGAAACAATGAACTTAAATACTTAACACTAGGGTGGCCTAACCTTAAATGCCACAACATAATGTCATCATTATTATTTGAAACAAAAAAAGATTTAACAGAAGAAAAACTTATTGGTCCAAATTGATGTCTGGTTTTTGGTTCATCTTCCAAGTAGTAGAGTCCACCACTTTCCTCAGCAGTGTCAATCACCCTTCCCGAGATCAAATCCTGAAATACACAATGAGTATCAAAGAAATGAGCTTGACAGTTTTTATTTGTGGTTAGCTTACCAACAGATAATAAGTTGCAAGACAAATTTGGGACATGTAACACATCTTGGATGGTTAATAAGGGAGACAAAACAATAGAACATTTTCCTGACACGGCTAAAAGAGAGCCATCGGCTATTTTAATTTTGTAATTTCCTGCACATGGTTTATATAAAGAAAATAAACTGGATTCACCGGTCATATGATCGGTGGCTCCAGAATCAATGATCTATGTACGATTAGGAATGACACTAAGATGGGCTGATTTTGGGAAGTTACCTTTCTGGGCTATGAAGCACGAAGGTGTTTGAGACTAGAGGAGTTTGTGCATTTGGTCTAGCTGTTCCTTAGTGAATGGAAATGCATTTGGGAAGGACTGTGGCTCTTGATCAGAAGTTGCTTGAAGTGCACGACCCTCACCCTTCTTTTTCCAATTAGAAGGTCTTCCATGAATTTTCCAACAAATCTCACGTGTGTGATAATAACGTTCGCAGTGATCACACCAGGGTTTACTATCTTTCTTACCATATTTCTTATTGTTGGTGCCGCCGGAATTGACGTTGGCGCCGCCGTCGGAATTGTTGTTGGCGTCGCCGTCGCCTCCACAACCTCCTCCGGGAGGAGGTGGTGTTTGGATAGGGTCCACCATAGTTTGGATCGGTCGGGTCGGATAAAAGAATAGGTCGTCAGTATCACCCTAGCCCTAACAGAGCTCTTGATACCATGTAGAAAAGCATATGGGTGATAATTCTGTTATATTATTATGAAGAAAAAATGACTCCTTTTATAGGAGAGAAAATACAAAATTAAATCCTTTATTTTACGAGTAATATAATGACACTTAAATAAGAAATATTTCAACACCAGATACACCTTAATTTTTTACGAAAAAAAATGGTGTTTTCGAATATGCATATCCGAATTTAGGGATGTTCGTGGGTTGGGTTGGGTCTAATTTGATTAAATTCAATACCTGACCCAATCAATATTCTTTGGATTGAGTTGAGTGTTCAACCCATACTTTTAAGACTAAATCTGAACCTACCCAATCGTTCATCAATGGATTGGGTTGGGTTAGGTTCGTGGATCATCCACTAAATATAATTTTCTGATTTTAAATCAAATATATCAATTTAATTAACACATTTATATTACAAAAACATTAAAAAAATCATAAACTTTAATATTCAATTTGAATAAAATTTATTGATTAATACCTAAAAACTCTTTTACTATTTATATAAAGTCAGAAAAATATACAAATGGTGTAAAATATAATTTAAAAAGTAAAATATATCTTTCTTTGAATAAATAATGTTGATCTTTCAAATTTGATTTAGACTTAGACTTTTACGATTAATAAAAACTATAATTATTTTAATATATATATATATATATATATATATATATATATATATATATATATATATATATATATATATATATATATATATATATTGTGAGAATTATGCTAGATAACTTATAAATAAAATAAAATAGAAATAGTGTGACATATCAATGGGATAGGTTGGCGTGGATTTAAAACTTCAAATCCGTTACTCGAACCAAATACCAATGGATTTGAATGGTTTTGTTTGGGTTGGACCCGTACATGATTGGGTTGGGTAAAAATAAAGGTTGAGTTGGTTGGGTAAGTGAGTTCGTGGGTTAGCCCGTACCCATGAACACCCTTATTTGAATTCATCTCAAAAAGTTTCGCAGATGCATCTCTGCTTCAATTGTTGGTAAAAATGGAATGGCTACTTGATTTATACAAGATAAAATGATTTAAGGTGCGTTTGAATATGCATCTCTAAAAACACTTAACAATAATTTTGAATTTTTAGAGGTGTGAGTCAAATCCTAAATGTGGGAAAAAAAAAATTCATGAAAAAAATTAATCATTTGACATACAACAGGTGTCGGGAGATTTGTTTGAAAAATAGAAAAATTTTTAATTTTTTTAAGACTTTTGTTGGAATGATAAATGAATAATAATTATTTAATATATTGGATTTAATTAAAATACACTAACAGTATAAAATTCTTCTGACAGTGTAAAATCCTTTTACACTGTCAATTAATTATAACCGTTAAATATTAAAAAAAAATTGACATTTATTTTAATCATTAATAAAGTAATACCAACGGATGATGGTGATGAAGTATAAAATTTTTTACATAGTAATTAATCTCAAATATATTTAGATTTTAAAAATATAAATTGTATTTTGAGTAATTTATTTAACCCTTCCAAAATCTCCGTTTAATACAATTTTTTAAGTTTACCAGAATTAAGGAGACTGTGTTATGAAAAAAACAATAAACCTTTGTAAGTCCTCCTTTGTCAAATCCCTTGATTCTTTTGAATTTATTCTTCTTGTTTATAAAGTTCTCTTCTTCCTCTAAAAAATAAAATATATCATTAAATAAATTAATGAGAAACCACTTAATGCAATTGCTTGTTCCTTGTACAATGAAAGATATAGGACTCTTTGAATGAGTTTTGTATTTATATATCTTTAAATCTTTTATAAATCAATTTGAAAAAACTAATTTAAGGAATAAAATAAAATTTATTTGTTAACCTTATTTTTAAAAACTGTTTTGAAGATGAAAATTTAAAGAATTTGTTTTATAAATACATTTTCATTCATGAAAACAATATGATTCCTATTATATCATGATTATAATCAAAACGAAAAGAAATTGAAGGCATTTATAATAACAATTTGCAGTCCCTATTTTGTTTAACAAATAAAATATGTAGCTTTTGTCCCTAACATTTTGGAAGAACTCCAACAAGAGGACCTTGCAATATAAAATTTTCAGACTAACATGAACCAAGGATTTACTATACAATAGTTTCAGCCACCTACAAGAAAAGTAGCACCTGCATCTGCAAGATGCAGATATCATAACCCCAAAAAATGGAGAACAGCTTATATTTAACACATTCAAGTTACCTAAATCTATATTAACATTATGATGGTAAACTCTATCAAGTGCCACTAAAACTCTTGCTAAAGCTAGCAACAATAAGTCTATTATTATTATTATATATACCATCTTACATATGATTTGGTCTCCTCTTCCCAGAATCTGTTCTTAGCCTCTTTACAGGATTAGCCCACCCAACTGTCCCATTTGGTTGTTGAGATGGTTGTCCAACCCATCCTTGAGTCTGTTGAGTTAATCTGTCTTTGGGGACTGAACCTGCCCCCGGACTTCTCATAGACGGCGAAACAGGACCAGTCCTAGTCTTCACCGTTGATTTCTCCCTTTCGTTTCTTCTTTTCTTGCACACGACTAGTTCGCCTGGATGAGTAAGTAGTGGTGGAGAATCGTCCTGTGGTCGAGGTTGCTCTCGTATGTTACTGCCGCTAGCATTTCCGGTTTTTGATTCCTTTGGTGGCATTCGGACTCTAATCCTACTGTTTTCTCCGCTAGAAGCTGATCCGCGTTGCAGTGGTCTCTGGGAAGGGTGTGAATCGGGTTCCACCTCGTTCATCAGCTTGTGCCTCTTGCCTTGCCCAACAGCCACTTGCCTTGGAGACGATACAGTGGTTGAGGCAGAAACTGGACCAGCAAAAGAGAGTGCACTTCTTGCGTCTCGGAAGTCGGTATCAGGAAATGCAATTTTCAATATATCAAAAAAGAGATCATGAACTTTCCTTGCTTCGGTTCTTACCTGAAAATCATGATGTATTTAATAAAGCCATAAAAGTGAACCATTTTGTATGATGATACACATAAGAAATTGTATGATGATACACATAAGAAATCTTACCTCAAGGGAAAAACCGTAATAATGCATTGCGCTCTTTAACATGAATTGCACATCAAATACAAGATCCGTGGCTCCAGTATACTCCAATTTATCAATCCGCTGATCAATCTTCCGTAGATCCAACAGGTTATTCGCAGATCCACTACTTAACCCAGAATTCTCAATCCTCTTCCACAGATCTGTTAATAGAGGTACAATTTGATGACCTTCCTTGTCTATTCTCCTTTGGAGCTTGCTAATTACATTTTTGCACTGCAAGTGTAGTAATTTTATGAGTTCAAATGCCAACAGTACTAGCAAACAAGAACGCAAAATGGAACATCTCATAACGAGAAGTACAATTAAATTAATACAGCCAACAGACAGTCTTTGTGAAAAGTGAAAATTAACATGGTAAAAAAATTTTCAGGATTTAAGCCAGTACAAAATATTTTCAGGATTTAAGCCAGTAAAAAATATTATCGGGCTTGCACCCTTAATTGGTAACCTTTTCTAGTTACATTACTAATGTTGTAAATTGAGGGGAAAAAAATAAGTATTGCTGCTTCTTGTCACCTATAAGACATACAATAGACGCTCGTTCCACGAAAACACAACCACCACCGTAGAAGAATTTAAAGAGCGTTCAATTAACTGACACATACCCTTCTCTGGATGATTTCTGTCATCCTAGAGCCATGAGCAGAGGATGCACTTGAATTGATAGGCTTCCCTTCCCAGCTTTCCCTGGAATGTTCGCCACCATCCTCTGAAGGAGCAGATATGGTATTCAAACGAGTAGGCTTTGGTGAGCCGTGTAATTTGGATGTATTAGCAACGCGCCTTGAAGGTAAAGTTCGCTTATTTTTTAATGAAGTGTTTTGATCATTCCTGCTGGCATTTGAATCAATGTGTGATTTTGATTCTAGGTCGGTCCTCAGCTGTGCTTGATATTTACGGTCTGCTTGGACTGACAAACGAGGTATCATTTCACTGCCAGACTTTTCTTCAGGTTTTTCAGTGGCATGACGGGGTCGAACACGAAGACTACGTTTGCGTTTAATCTTTGGTTTCTGCAAAACTTGTTCATCCTCACCTTCATCACGATCATGAATCCAACTTTCAGACTGTTGATGCTCCATGTGAGAATCGACAGATATTGCAATTTCCCCTTCCTCTAACTCATCTGTCTGGGAAAAATTATCACAAAGTAATCAGAATAAAATAGAAAACCACCACGAAAATAAAATTTCAAAATACAAGTGAAGCAACATACCATCCTTTTTGAAATGGAACCTGGCCGGGCATCTAATGCTGACAGGGAACCAAATTTCTGAGAGGAAATTGATGGTGATACTATCTGTGTCACTTTTTTACTGTCAGAGGACGATCCAGAGGAACCAGCTTCTTGAACCGCCTGATTATTCCGGGTAATTTCTAAAGATTGAGAAAATTCATATCCACCATCACACAGACCATCTTCCATCTGATCTTTATCGATGGGCTGAGCTCCATCAGCTCCACTATACCCATCATCGTCCAAATCTCCTACCTCACCTTCTTCATTTGCAGACCCATTTCTTTCTTCAAAGCTTGCTTCAGAGTATTCCAAATCTTCATCTTCCAGTTCTTTATAACTAGTATGTTTTTTGGGTCTTCCTCTTTTTCTTTCTGAACCAAGTTCACTTGTATCCACGGCAACACTACCAGCCAATAAACTTTTCTTTAATGGTCTTTTTGATAAAGCAGCAACAGCAGTATTAACTTCTTTTGTATTGGCACGAATCCATTTAGGCACATGATCATACCGTGTCATATCCTCAATCCAATCTAGTTCATCATCCATTTGATCAAAAAGTTCCACTTCCTCCTCACTCCTAGCAATCATGCGATTTACCTCCTGCAGTGACGGCACATCATGAACAGTTTCTTGATACCTCTCTTCATCGTGTAATAATGTCTCCAAAGTCAAACGCCTTTCTTCATGTGTTGTTCTTTGATCGAAACGCCCAGCATTAATTACCTCATCAGCCATATCTATCTTATATTGCTGAATATTGTTTCTTATGAGGCCCTCAATAGATCCTATGTAGCGATCCTTGCCTACAAGTTCATCCTCCAAATCAACAGTGCCTCCACCTCTCATTTCATCTTCCTTCTGATGACTAGGGATTTTGTCGACAACTGCTTCCATGTAGATAACCTTGACTGGTCTTTTCTGTCCAATACGATGAGCTCTGGCAACAGCCTGCTCCTCATTTTTAGGATTTGGATCGGGATCATAAATAACAACTGTGTCAGCAGACTGAAGGTTAAGGCCTCTCCCAGCAGCTCGAATGCTAAGCAAGAAGATGAAACAGTCTGAATCAGGGCCATTGAAGTCATTTATAGCTGATTCACGGTCTTCCAAACTAGTTGTCCCATCAATTCTTCTGTACACGAGTCTTCGCCACTGCAGGTATTCTTCCAAGATGTCAAGAAGTTTTGTCATGGTACTGAAAAGTAGAACTCGATGTCCAGTTCTTTGAAGTTTTATGAGGATCCTATCTAGGATCCACAATTTTCCACAAGATTTTACAATGAACTCTTTAGATAAGTCACTGAAGAATGGATAATTAAGCAACGGATGATTGCATGTTTTCCGCAGCTCCATGCATCTGTTGTTTAAAGTTTTATACTGTTTCACCTGGTAGTTAGGATTCCTCTGAAGCTTACGTTCCTCATCCTCGGGATCAAGACGAAGAGTACCAGTTGATTTGACCCAGTCGTAAATAGCACTCTGGACAGATGACATTTTACATCGTAAAACTATGGAGTCCTGTAATGCAATAATAATATTAGGTATTAGCCACAAGAAATAGAACAAATGGTCAAGTATAGTTAGAGGGTTATAATCACACCTTTGGTGGTAGTGAGCCTTCAACATCTTCAACGCGGCGCCTGAGCATGAAAGGCTCAAGAATCTGATGAAGTCGATGGATTGTGATGACTTTCTTCTCTGTCTCGAGCCAATCGTCCTCTGCATTTTGAGTAGGACCTTCTTTTTGAAATGGTTTTGAGAACCAATCATGAAAGGCTTTCTTATTATCAAAAACCTCAGGGAGAAGTAAATTTAAAAGTGACCAGAGTTCCTTCAAATCATTCTGCAAATAAAATCACACCACAACCAATCCCATCAACAAAATTTACATTGTGTCAAGTATCTATAGATTCTATACGACTTATCAATTAGCACTTATTCCCTTTGGAATTAAATGTAAGCAAAAAAGTATGCGTACTCGACACCATTAGTACTTGAAACCAACTCCATTAAGAATATCTAATAATTTGGGGTAGAGAGCAACCAAGAAAAGTAATAGGTAAAGCCATGTCTGTTATGACACTAATATTTGCATGGAGTTACTTTGAAGTATAGAGATCAGATTGAAAATGTTCTGTATAGGGTCTTATAACACCTTCATGCTTATCGTTTTTAATTTTGACCCTACAATTTAATTTTGCATAATTCCAACAAATAAGGAAGACCAAGAAGATTAAAAACTGTACAGTTGATGGTCAGAAATGGTATTGTTTGATCCAAGTAGTGCATAAAAGAAATAAAAGTATATGGAATAACAGACACTATTAGTTTACAATAATGCAGTATGTTGTATGAAAAGAAAGCAGACCTGCAACGGTGTGCCGGTCAAAAGCAGACGTCTTTGACAACGATACCTATCAAGGTCACGTGCTAAAACTGAATCTCTATCCTTCATTCTTTGTGCTTCATCAATCACAATATACTTCCAATCAATTTTTGAAAGTTTTGCCCGGTCATACATGATGAACTCATAAGTAGTCACCAAGACATTAAACTTCAGAGCAGAAACCTATTGTAAATGTAGAAAAGAAAATTAAGCAGTAATTAACAAAATTATACTCAGAATTAGGAGAGATGATTTTATTCTACTTAATTTTATTTTATCTTATTAGTTCCTATTTGAATTTAGTACGATTTGTATTGATTTATTTCAGACCATTAATAGTCCTAATGATTGGGACAACATCAATTTATAGTAACTTCTGCTCTATAAACAGTCTCAGACTGTGTTGATAAACATTGAAGTAACTTTCCCGTTACTTTCTATATTAACGGTATCTGTGAATAACTTGAGGCACACTTACTTGATGAAATAATTTCGATCGATAATCTTTCCCTCCAGCATAAAAAATGCATGACACAGATGGTAACCACTTATATAACTCACTCTGCACAATAAAGATAGTTTTTCTAGTTAAAAAATTACAAATTAGTAATATTAATCAAATGAATAAGTTTAAAAACTCACCTTCCAGTTAACCATAACAGCATTTGGGACTATTATAAGATGTGGACCATAGTTTCCTTTGAATTCCATCAAGTATGCAATCAATGCCATAACCTAGGGAAGGAAAAAAATATGTAAGCTTAAATATTGCTACAGTAAATTATTATACAATACCTTTAAAAAACAGATGAACATTTTACATCTCCCATGTAAGACACGCTGAACTTAACTATAAAATATGAAATCACTAAGCTGCCTAAAAAGATCGATATATATATTTTCCAATCTAAGGAAAGAGAAGAGCAACAAAAAATAAGGCTAACCTGTACAGTTTTACCAAGACCCATCTCATCAGCTAAAATTCCATTTAATTTGTTGTTGTACAAAGAAAGCATCCATTGCAATCCAACCTTATTAAAAAAGTGTCAGAGCCTTGAAAACTTGCTCAAGAATACAAAATAAGGCAATCACTTAAAGAATAACTATTTCAATAATGTAGCAACCTACAAGCTGATAGTCTCTCAATGTTCCAGCTCGTAACAAGGATGGTTGTCTTATGACCATTTCATTCACCGCATGTGCGAGGTTGTAATACCTGGAATGTAGAAAATTAAATTCAGTTTTAAAAACAGTTATATAAACATGATCAGGGTATATAAATCAAAATGCACTGAAAAAATACATAAATACATTTTGCATAAAAATTCCATCACAATCACACCTTCCCTAGAGCATTTTTTAGTAAAAACGCAAAACAAAAATAAATATTAAAAACTAAATCAACAAAAACTCACTTGTTGACAGATGAACTGTCTCTAGGAGCATTCATCTCCAGAAAACGATTCCTAATCATCACTTCCTCTCCTGCACAAGCAGCAGCAGCTCTGACTTCTTCTTCGGAAAGACCCTATGGTCAAAAACAAATAATAAATCAGAGACATGCAAATGATCTTATAGAAAGTTTATATAGGAAAAAATCAGAATCCTCATAAACTAATATGCATAGAAAAAATGGGATTTAACAAACACTTTTTTTCAAAATATTGGATCAGTGAGGGCAGGGGTTAATGAAACATGCCTGCAAACGTGCAGCACCAGCAGCTGCTTTTGCTGCCTCTTCCACTTCTTGTTGATTTTTGGCAGCTGTTATCTTACTTCCTAATTTATGTAAATACTCCTCAGTCTGTGATAAGAAAGATGAAAGAACTTCATATCTCTCTGCAGCATCGCCCGGAATGCTAGTCTGCTGCTCCAGCAGCATCTCCCTATATCTGTCAACATCATTGTTTTTTAGGGCTTCCATCCTTCTATTTCTGTCGTCATCTTTATGTTTTGAGAATTCCCGCAACATCCTCTCATGATATTTGGCCACCCCCCTGTTGCGGGCAGTACGGGCATCACGAATTGCCCAGTGTGCCTCAAGAAGTTTCTTCCGCCATAGAAATATAGATTTCAGTTGCTTCTCCCTAGCAGCTTTTTGAGACGCCTGCACTTGCCTAACAAGTTCCACGCGCTGGCGTTCACACAACCTAACAAACTTACGATATGGCCTATCTGGCATAGCCATTATCTCTTGTTGCTGTTGATCAATCTCATCCCTCAAACGAGCCTGAAGATCTAAAAGGCGGAGCTTTTTCTCTTCAATTTGCAGTCTCAACACAAGATCAGGCCTAATTCGTTTCCTCTCTAAGTTAACAGCCAGTAAACCTTCAATCTTCTTTAAATTTTCTGTTCGCTTCTTGCTAAGTACTTCTATGCCTTCCTCAAAAAGAAGATCTTTGACATCATATGCCAGTGATAAATTATTGCTGTTGTTTACCATCATAGATGACCCAAAAGAGTCATGTTTCCGAGTGAAGAACGGAAAATCAAACAGGGGTCCATGATATTTTCTGGTTGGTCCCACATCTTTTGGCTGAGAAACAGTGTTTGCCTGTCCCGGTTTTGTAATTTGTATTGTGTCAGATACAGAGGTTTGTGGTGCAATTGCCTTTCCCCTATCTAATGCCAACTCATTTCTAACAGGAGTACTGTTATTTCCATGTTCACTGTCCTGCTTTGGCTTGATAGAGGATCCAATTGGTTTCTGCTCTTCCTTTCCAGCAGATGATGTTGAAGCAGATTCTTTTGATACAGGCAGCACAACAGCTTGGATATGAACTGGTGGCAGAGCAGATTTCTCATCTCTTGAAAAGGATTCCTGCTTGACAGAACTGGGTCCATTAACAGCAGGATTAGATTGTGATTCATTGGCCTCAACATGCCGTGGTTGTTCTGGCACAATGTTTCCAGCAGATTTGACTTGATTCTGTCCTCCTGCAGGATGGTTTGGTTGTTTTGTCTGCAACTCAAGAGGTGGTGGAGTGATAGCTTGAAGAAGTTCTTGAGGCAGAGTACCTTCTCCTTTCTATAACCAAAAGAAAAATAATTAGCACGATTAAGAATACATATTGCACATCTTTGCTGGAAGTATATATAAATACATAACACGAGTACAGATAGTTGATGGAATTAGAAAGATGGAGATAAAAAGAAAAGACTTGGAGGTCCAACCTTTAACCGCCTAAATGCTAGTATCTGGGCTTTAAGAACATGTAGCTGTTGTTTTGTAAATCCATTTTGCCGGTCAGGCATCTGAGCTGAGGCCCCTTGTGATTTAGCATAATTTCCCGAACCCCCTTCTTTTGTTGCGCCTCCAGCCTGTGTCGTAGATTGGTTTAACTGCCTAGCGTACTGTGTTTGAGGAGGTTCTGCACCAGATGAACCTTTTGCATTCAAATGATTGTCTGCACCTAAGTTCGTGGTGGCAGAGGATTGCTGAGAATGATAAGAGGGCATTCCATTTCCAGCTTTTACTTGTTGCCTCAGAGGAGCTTGAGACTCTTTACCATGAACGTTGAATTGCTGCTGCATGACCATGTCGCTGGCCTGACCAGCTGTACCAGCATTTGCCGTTGAACCGAGATGGCTGGGAGGAACTGTCTGCCTGGCTTTCGAAGAACCAGACTGCCCAGACATGTCGCTTGATGAATTAGCATGCGCGGAGCTCTCACTTGCAACTGCTGGAGAATTAACCTGCTGCTTTGAAACAGGGACCGATGACGACTGTGCGCCGATGTTGCTCTCACTGGTCTTTGGTGGTAGGACCATCCTTGACTGCATCAGTGGAATGAGCTTTGCCATTAAATGTGCATTTGTAGGATGTGATAAATCAATATTATTCTCACGTGCCCATGCCTGCATGGCTTGCAATTGAGCAGCTACTGCAATCTGGCTGTTCATAACATTTTGGATGCCATGCTGTGCTTCTGATGTTTGCATGGGTCTTATCTGTTGTCCTTGCTCCATCTGCTTTTCTCCACGGACATTGTGTTCAGATGAATTCCTAGAAGACGATCCTTGAGCTTGATTCATTGCCTGCATTGCCATTATGTCTTGCATTTTCAGATTTCCCATGCGCATTTCCTGATCTTTTACAGATGCAGGGTTTAACATTCCCATCTTAGCATGCTGTTGAGAATGAATTCCCAAAGCAGGCTTTTGTTGCGCAGCCTGGAAAGCATATTGAAGGTATGCTTGGTGGACAGGGTTTAGCATTTGCTGCTGCTCGCTATTTTGACCTCTGAGCTGAGCATCTTGATTGGTACCATGTTGCTGAGCTAAATCGGTGAATTTTCGAGACTGCTGGGGCAGTTGCATAGCATTGGGTTGTTGGAAATTGTTACTCCCAAATACGCCTTGACGCCCTGCTTGATAAGCTAAAAATGCTTCATTTCCTTCTGGCTTTCTCAGCAGCTGCTGTTGAAATGTCTGATTTGAATACAGTTATACATAAAAGTCATTGTTCCATAACACTAATCATTTGGTAGAAAGGTTGCAATAATAACAAGACAAACATAAGATAAGATAATAAAGTGAATTTCATTGTTTTCAAGACAGACAATATTATAAAAAAAATTGTGTCTAGCAGTCAAGTATAGCATGATTATCCGGTTCGAAGACTTACATATGTATTCATTATCTCAGCTTTTCATAATTTTAAGAACAAGAAATTTAAAAATATGAAAGAGCACTCCTTGGAAACTCATGCAAGGTACAAGTACAACATATATAAGTAAAAACCAAACGGTGTCGTATACTGACATAACAAACATAAAAGCATAAACAAGACCAAGAATAAGAAGTGTAACAAACTCTCAACCACCATTATGTCACAGCATGCAGAAAATAAGTTCAATATCAGTGATCACAGCATTTTAAGACAGACAATATAAGTATAAAACTAATGACATCCGTTGGACTTAGCTCCTAATAAGTAAAATAGTAAGTTATACGTAGCACAGAAAATAAAAGGTAAATCAGCAATATGCAGAAGCCAACGAAACAGCACATTTAACACCTGCAACCTCAGCTTGCTGGTTACTATCTACAATCGATCAACATGTTTAAACCAAGACAAATACAACAACACAAACCTCAAGTTTTATCAATTCGACATTTCATAAGCCTCGTCAATGTCTAAAAGAAGGCTCCAGGAAGATTTCAGAAAAGAAAACTCCGGGAAGGTTTCAGAAAAGAAATAGTAAAGACAGAATAGATATGTTTTAAAATAAGTAAATAAATGTCACATATCAACCTAAAATAAATGCAAGAAAACCAAATAGTGATTAAAAGGAAACTTAAGTAGAATAAACTGACAATGACATCACATAATTGCACTCTGAGTTCAATTCAAAGATTACCATCAACTTCGCATTTTATAAAAAAAAAAAATTTATTAACACAACACATTCATAGTTTGACTATTCTGGTACAGCTGAAAATTAATTGTTGTTGAAATAAAGAAACCACAATTCCGACAATCTAGGACAGAAAGACAGATAAGATAAGAGGTTTGTCACATTAAAACCCAAAATGAAAAAGAAAATAAATATGGAAATTTCAGTATACCCCAAATTCCAACACCCACCACACACTCCGAATTCCCAAAACACCATAAAATTTCAAAAACCAATAAACCAAAACAAAAAAGCAACCTTTGAACACACTACAACTAAAACAACATCATAAATTAAGCTAAAAACTCATAAATCTCACACCTGTCTAGAACCTAACTGCTGCTGTTGTTGCTGCTGTTGCTGATGTTGTTGCTGATGTTGTTGTTGCTGGTGTTGCTGATGCATAGATTCAAACCCTAATTGTGATGCTGAAGATGAAGATGAAGGTGAAGCAGCTGCCGAGGTAGACGGCCGACCCGCCGGCCGGCCAGGTCCACCACCACCGGAATGCATACAAACAAACTCAGAATTTCCTCAGAATTTCAATTGAGCTACACGTGTCAATAAATAACCCCACAATTCAGATCACTCACACACACTACAAACCTAGCCCAAAAAAACAAAATTTTCAAAATCAATGAGACCCCACAGAAGGAAAAACCTCAAATCCCAAGAAAACCCCAAAATCTTCGGGTTTCCCTTGATTCAAAGAGCTTGATTAATCCAACATTTTTCTGCTTTTTTTCTCTCTCTAGCTGAAGCTTGTAGACACCGATTTTCTCTCTCCAAAAAACCGCGATTTTAGGGAGAAGATGGATCTTGGGAATCGAAGGGTGGTGACAGAGAGGGAAGTTGTCCGAATCGGTGTGGAAATTCCACTGAGCGATTGTGCGATTTTTGGTCAAACCCTAGCTATTTTTTTTCGTATTTTAAAAATAAAAAAAAATTCGTTTTTTAGAGAGAGGAGAGAGAAAAGTTTGAGGATGGTAAAGTTGAGAGTGTATTATAGAAGAGGACCCTTTTGTGTTAGCGTTTTGAGTTTGCCCCTACTTTCTCGTTAAAATTACCGACGTAGCCCTTTCTTAAATCATACTCATGTATTCTTTTTATTGCTTAACTAATAATTAAAAACAAAAATGATATTTTGACACCCACTTTTACACCCTACACCGTATGTACGGACGGTGAACAGTGTCGTCCGTACATGAACAGTTCCTGTCCGTATAATAAACAGCGTCGTCCGTACATGAACAGTTACGTATTTTTGCACATAAACAGTACATGTCCGTACATTACAGACGGTGAATAGTGTCGTCCGTACCGTACGGACATACGGTGTAGTGTAAAGGCTGGTGTCAAGGTAGCAATGTTGAATTAAAAAATATATTTTTTTAAGATGCAAAATTATGAATCAAATTATCATAATTAGTTTTTTTAATATTTATTTTCAATTGATTATAAAGAAAATATATTTCATTGAGATATAATTGATCTTAAAGGATTTTATTAACTTTAATTTTGATATAATTAATGGAAGGATAGTAGGAATAATATTTCAAATTTTCGATTATATTATTGGATCATTATAGCTTTAGTGGTTTCTATACTATTTTAATTTTTATCATTATCAAAATTTTGTTTATATTTTTTACTTTTCTATTAATAGTAATTTTTTTTGTCTATATTATATTATTTACTTTTACACTGTTAACTTATTTACTTGTTAACTTTATTTTTAAATACTTTTTTGTTTAAATAAATTTATATAAATTTTTCTTTTATAATTAAATTAAAATATTTTTGTTAGTTTCAAAAAAATTATAAAAAAATTTGAATTGACATTTCTTTAAATAAAATAACAAGAAAAAATTCAAAATAAACACAAATAAGAAGATTTTTTTCACAGATAAAACAATTAAACAAATATTAATATTTTAAATTAAAATTAAATAAAAAGGTTACATAAATAAATTTTAATTTTGTCTTTGTTATAATTTTGAATATACAATCCTCATTGTAATAACGAATTAAATTAATTATCAAATTTTGTATTATGTTATAGTTCAATATCTTTCAATATTTATTAAACTTTATTTATTGTCACCTTTATTAAAAGAAAATATAATAATAATGATAGTAATAATAATAATTCAAAGGTATTGAATATTTTTTTATCTTGTAGCTTCTAATCTTTTTCTATAAATAAATATTATCTATTTAAATATGTAATAAATATTTTTGTAATTATTTATTTATTCCTAATTTATTATAAAATAGTTTTTTTAATTTTTAAATCTTATAATTAGTTTTTTTATACTTTTATAAATTAAGAAATATTAGAACAAAAGCATATTTTAAATATATTTGTTTTTTATTGTGTATCATGTATGTTATCAATTTTAACCTGCATATCAAAAGGACACAGGACACCCAATTAAATTGTTGTTTCAACCACATAATATGATAAATGACATAAGATCGTCTCAGTTTTGAAATATTTTATTACTTTTACACATTTTATTGAACTTGTACTCTCTTAAAATTTGACTTTGCACCATATAAACTTTTTTCCTCTACAATTTGTAGCGTTCTTTTTCTTCTACAAATTGAGAATTAGTCTCTTCTTCTTTATTGATGATTAAAACACTTTCTGCAATATTCTCTTTCTTCTATCAACGAGATTATTGACTTAGCTATGAGAAGGAAGCGAATATATTTGTTGTTTAAGGTGGACTTCGCGCAAGCATATGATTGCGTGGAGTGGGATTTTTTGGAAAAAGTTGTGAAGGTCATGAACTTTAGTGAGGAATGGTTGAGATGGATGAAAGGTGGAGTGTGTAATAACTTCATGTCTGTTATTGTAAACGGTGGGACTACAAAAGATTTTAAAGGGACAAGAGGGTTAAGATAAGGTGACCCTTTGTCTCCTTTCTTGTTTGCAATTGTGTCAGAGGGGTTAGCTTGCTTAGTTCGTAGGGCTGGAATACAAGGGTTGTTTCGTGGATTCAGACTGAATCAGGTTGAAGATATCAGTCTTGTCCAATTTGCCGACGACACCGTCCTCATTTGTGAAGCTGATTGAGATAGTTTATGGGGCATAAAAGCCAGTCTCAAAGGGTTTAAACTTGTTTCGGGACTGCGTATTAACTTTTGGAAGAGTTGTATTTACGGAGTGGGTATAGATGATGATTTCTAAATGCTTCGGCGCAGATTCTGTTGTGTAAACAAGGAAGTATTCCTTTCAAGTTCCTTGGTCTACAAGTTAGAGGGAATCATATAAGGTACAAGTTCTGGAAACTGATTATTGAGTGTTTTGAATCAAGGCTATCAACTTGGCATGGAAGGTTGTTATCAATGGGAGGTCGGGTTACATTAATAAACTTTGTTCTTACTAACCTACCAATACATTATATGTCGTTTTATCAAGCACCTGTTAAAGTGATCAAGGAATTAATTTTGATCCAAAAACGGTTCTTATGGTCGGGTTCGTTGGAGGTTTCGTTTATGGCGTGGGTGAGTTGGAAAGATATATGTAAACCAAAGGAGTTTGGAGGATTAGGAATAAAAGATATTGCACTCTTCAATAGGGCATTATTGACTAAATGGGTGTTGAGGATTATACGTGACGATGATTCAATTTAGAAATCTATTTTATCTAATAAATATGGCTGCTGCAAAAGAACTTTCTATCTACTGCAAGATGTTGGTAACGCTCGTAATTGATCATTATAGTGGCGAGATCTGTTGAAGATTGGGTTGTCATTAAAAATTGATTCATTCTTAAGCCAAGTTTCATGTAAAGTGGGAGATGGTTCTTGTGTTTCCTTTTGGCATGCTAGATTGATAGATGTTGTTCCTCTTCACATCAGATTTCCGGACTTGTACGAGATGTCAAACTTGAAATTTGGATCTGGGTTGAGAATCAATGGGATTTTCTTCAATAAAACCTTTGGAGTTTTGTCTTCCAAGATCTCAGTGATTTGGGGGTTTTTGCACAAATCTTTGCAGTACAGATTCACCCGAGTGAAAGCCTTGAAGAACGATGTGTTCGGTCAAGGAAGTAGCGGTAACCGGAGGATTCTATTGAAAGATTTGGGGTCAAACGTCTTGTGATCGGAATCAGCCGAGTGAAAGACTTGAAGAATGGAAGGTTCAATCAAGTGATTAGCGGTAACTAGAGGTTTGTTCGAAGAGTTTGATGTTCTTGATTCAGCTGGAATCAAGGGGGTAGAAGTGGATATAATCAACATCAACAATTAGGTTTGATTGTGTGGTAGATATAACTACTCTTGTACAAAACTTTACAAACAGATATTATACATATCTCAATTCTAGTTTTAGAATTGGGGGCAGAAGCACCCGAAGCGAGGACGAAATGGGAACTGCCTAAACAAATCGGGTGTCGTTCTTTATCTCTATCTCTTTATTTTGTGTTGTTAATGTTTGTGTTAAATCAACTGGTAGAAACATTTTGATTGATTTGTAGTGCTTTAAAACTGTTTTGGAAAACCATTGCAATCACTTAGATTGCAAGTGTAAAAAATTATGCACTACAATTTCAAAGAAAAATTGAAATTGGACTTGGGGTGTTTCGCACACCAAGTGTTCGACATATTGATAGCACACAAATTATTCGTAAAATTATCAATTCAATTTTATCGTCTATAATTCATTGGAAATCGGTACACTCAAAATGGTCTTTATTTGAATTGTTTGATTCGGAACTTTATTGATTCAATTATCTCATCAATATTATTCCATTCGGTTTCGCATATCCGATCTTACCAATAACGGTTCGTTTAGACGATTTTAAATCCAATTCCACTCCCGCACATTTTTAAAACAATTTTTAAGCGCCAATTTTTATTAAAATTAGTGATATATTCAGCCCCCTCCCCCTTCTAGATTAATGTCATCGTCTAACAAGTGGTATCACGAGCACTGGTTCATCTAGTGCTTCGCATATAGCTTATTAGAAAATGGCTAACTAACCTAAAGGGGTGTAACACCCTTTTTAAAAAAAAAACAGAACCAAGTGCATATATATGTTTTCAAATCAACGGAGTACGTTAAATTAAATGGAAATCCGGATCTACATAATCGAAAGAACTACAGCATATAATTATAAAAGTAGGACAACTGTTTCAAACTAAATAGTACTATATGCATCAGTAGTGCTTCTCGAGGAAGCAAAGCGTATGTACCTGAATAATACAATACCTAAAATAGAGCTCCTAGCTCATGACATCTAAACATAAGTGTGTCATGGACTTAGGGCATATTGCAACTAGAACATAATAAAAGCTGCTCACTAAAAGTATAATATTATCACGTACAATCATCCCAAAAGGGTACAAAAAAACTACGACTAGTCATCATCTACGTCAGTGTAGTCATGTCAGAGTATGACCCTACAAATAAGCTGGAAGAGCTAGGAGGGACAAATACAGGGGTGCTCGCCACAAACTAGGCAAGAGCTCTCGGAAGAGGCTCGAGCTCGGGAGGTCACCTCATACACATCGGTACTATAATCATCTCCTGACTCCCTGGTGACTAAATCAACCCACATAGTTAAGGTCACTGAGGGAGCTGGAATCTCGTAGCAACTATCCTCCCCTAACGAAACTCCAGGAGGAGATACCAAGTGGGGTACCTCTGGACCCCCTAGAGATCCTAGACCTGCAGCAGTTGATGCTCGAAGCATCGCCTCCTTCAACGTCTCTACGGGTACTGAAGGTCCCCCCACATCGAAACCTCCAAGAGTAGTGGCTCCCAACCCACAAAAAGGTATTGTCTCTCCCACAGAACTCATCTGCGTCTCTGGCTGAGGGCCAATAGGAGCATCCCATGGAACACCGCCTACTCCATGCATGGGAACGGGGAATAAGGGTGTCTGCCAGACCACACTGTGATGTATCTGAAGCGCGCCATATCCAGTAGTAATCACAACCTGCCCGTAATAATATGTCGTACTTGAAGTCGGGTCTAATCTCCAAGCACCAAGCCGACCTCTATCAATAAAATCCCAAGTAGTTGCGGTCGTCATCTCGACCGGTGGCATTAGGGATTCTCCCATGGTCTGGGTGGCCGTTAACCTGCAACATATAGGTAGTAGAAGGGTCACAATCTAAAAACAGCATATATGAAAGAATACACGCATATAAGTACAACATGATATATAACACTTATAACATTATTTCAATATATATGGAAATGTAAAAATAGCCTAATGCATACTCTACATGAGTGTGATCGCCCTAACCGGGTTCCTCACATGCATGAATTATGGAATTTAACCTCTCCGCAGAGAGTCGTGGACCCTTTCCACTAAAGGTGTAGCGTTCCCTACTACACCGACTCAATAAAATCCCGCAGGATTAGGTGGGTTGCGTTCCCTACAGTCCTCACCGGTGTTGTCCCCTCGACATACACGCAACTACGATATGCATGAGTATATGCTTTCCCTACACATACTAATGCAACAATTACATAATCTCATCATACGTAATCATAATCACATGTCAATTCATATATTTATTCAAAATTATATGAAAGCATATTCGCACGTTTAACATCATAGCATAAACACATATTCATAATTGGGCACACCAACATTAAACATTCTCAATCAGGCACACAAAAATCACAAAATCCCCAAGTGGGCACATAATTCATTCATACCAACACATGTGCATTCAATCACATATAATATCGTTAGAAAGTGCCCTTACCGTAGCAAGATTTTCGACTATAGTCTTTATTCACAATCCGCGTACTATCGAACCCTAAATCACATAACATAACGTGTTACCGTTAAATTTATAATTTTTAACTTACAAATAAATTAGGTGATTCCAATTTCTATCTTTTAGGTTTCTTGTTGAATATGTACTCATACACATTACTAACATCTTTTGCCTAAATCCTAATAATTTTACGGTTTACAAAACTTACATTATTTGAAGCATAGTACCTCATTTCATTAAACCAAACTGTTTCAATAGATTTTAGTAAACGAAAATTTAATTTATTTAATCCAAATACTTCATTTGTTTTAATTATGAAAAGTGTGTTATAACTTCACATTATTAAATATTAAATAAAGATGACTCGAGTGTATTAAAGTTATATATATATATATATATATATATATATATATATATATATATATATATATATATATATATATATATATATATATATATATATATTACATTTTTCAAAAGTAGTCTTATTTAATGATAACACCTAGTTTTATACAACCAAACTAAGTTTATTATAAAAATAATACTCATAATCTTAAACAAAAATATAATAGTATCATAAATAGAATTTCAATATAAAAATTAACGAAAATATTTTGAAAAATACAAATTCGTGCCAAGACTTTTATTTTTATTGTTGGTTGGAGTATGAGCATTACTAAACATCCAAACATATATTATTGATTGAAAACTAAAACATGATTATCATTATTTATACCTTTAAATCCCATAGCTTCAAAACAAAAATTTATATCCCATGTATACCAAAATTTTCAACACGTAACACTGGTCATTTAAAAAAAAAAAAACAAGTTATTATCCTTAGAAATAAATATTGTTATCTTTAATTATTTTAAAACAACAACTAATTTAAACCATCCTATAGAATTTTAGTTACAAATAAGAAACTATTTTTTTTAGCTTTAAATCAAATTTAAAGACACATTGCAAAATATTAAATATAATTAGTATTTGATTTTTTATTTTAAAATTAATCTTTTTTTTTTAATTTCACATAAAACAGATTTGATATCCTTATATATAAGTGACATATAAAATTGGTCTATAGTGATAATGAATTAATTTAACTTTATAATCATATTTTTAAAAATTTTACTTATAAAATAAACTCACACTATTTTCAACCAAATTTAATAAAAATAATTCAACTCAAACTAGTAAACAAACTAGGACCATAAGTTTCCTTTCCAAAAAGAACTCTAAGCTTGGCTACCTAAGATGATAAAAGAGGAAGATATTTGGTTACTATAAAAATAGAAGTGAAAACATACCCAAGCTCAAGGTGCGGGCTTTCAAATGGTGAAATGGTGTAGAGGAGAAAAGGAAATGTGAAAGTGTTTTGTGCTCTGATGTTCAGCCGAGAGAGAGAATTGTGTGTTGTGTAAGAATTAATTTTCTTCAAGACTCTTTTATAGACTTAGATTTTTATTATGACCACTAGATGAGATGATGGCTAGTGACATGTGTTCTCCCTAGCCCTTAGATCTCTCTCTCACACATTAATGTCATGATGACTCTTTAGAAAATATCATGATATTTTAGTTTAAGAGCACTACTTAAACTATTATTTTAATACTACTTAAAACCAACGTGTGAAAAAATATTATGGATAACTTGGGTATAAAGAAAATATTTTAAAATGAAATAAAAGCGTAGAAAAGGAGACCGGAATTAATAACAGTCGGACACACGTTTGATCAAAAAATAAAATTGAACACATTAAAATAATCTACGCGGAACGAAGTTATATAAAACAAATTGAAAGAAAATAAAAATCATACTTAAAATTTATCCGCTAATTTTAAGCACAGTGTCCAATTGCTTCGACCGATCAGCCTATAAAATTCCTATTAAATATTTTACAAAATACGAATATTTTGCGTAGATATTTAAGAATTATGAGAACATTGTGTTAACCTTACCAAAGTGTTGGTAGTACTCCGACATGGCCTTGGTAACTTCGTGTTATTTATAGATAATTATTTGGACTAACGATCGAAAAACCCCTAATTTCCGTATTAATTTTACACCCTAATACTTATAGATACCTTAAAGCTATGGGTCTTACATTACTCCGCCCCTAAAAGAAGTTTCGTCCTCGAAACTTAGACGGTGTTGAAAAGCTCTGGATATTGTTCCTTCATCATGCTTTCTAGCTCCCAAGTTGCATCTCCCGTGGCTTCGTTCCAAATTACCTTAACCAGTAATATTTCCTTGTTCCTGAGGCGTTTCGTCTTCCTATCCATGATTTTTATCGGTGGTACTTCAAATGACAAGTTTTCCTTCAGTTAAATGTCATCGGGTGTGATCACATGTGAGGGATCCTGAACATATTTCCTTAGTTGAGACCCATGGAACACGTCATGAATTTGGGATAGTACTGGTGGTAGTGCAATTCTGTAGGCGACCTTCCCAATTCTCTCGGTGATTTGATACAGTCCAATAAATTTAGGGGTCAATTTTCTCGCCTTTAAAGCCCTTCCGACACCAGTGGTTGGCGTAACTCGAAGGAATACATGTTCCCCTTCCTCAAACTCTATAGGCCTACGGCTCTTGTCTGCATAACTCTTTTGGCAATCCTGGGAGACCTTCATCCTCTGCCTAATTGTTCTAACCTTATCTGTAGTTTGTTGCACCATCTCTGGTCCCACTAGCATATGCTCCCCATCTTGATACCAACATAACGGTGTCTGACATCGCCTTCCGTACAGAGCCTCATATGGGGCCATCCCAATGCTTGCATGGAAACTGTTATTATAGGTGAATTCTATCAATGGCAAGACATCATCCCAACTTCCTATGTCGTCTAACACACATGCTCTCAATAAATCCTCTAAGGACTGGTTAGTCCTCTCCGTCTGGCCATCCGTTTGTGGATGATATATCGAACTTAACCTTAACTTAGTACCCAATGCGACATGCAGCGCTCCCCAGAAATGGGAGGTAAATTTAGGATCTCGGTCTGACACAATGCTTACTGGTACTCCGTGAAGCCTCACGATCTCGACTATGTAAATCTCGGTTAGCTTCTCCGTTGTATACGTAGTCTTGACGGGCAAAAAGTGAGCAGACTTTGTTAGCCGGTCTACTATAACCCATATTGAGTCATGTTTCCTCTTAGTTTTTGGTAGACCTGTGATAAAGTCCATCGAGATGTTGTTCCACTTCCATTCTGGTATGTCTAATGATTGTAACATCCCTGCAGGCCTCTGATGTTCTACCTTTGCCTTCTGACAGGTCAAGCAGGATGCAACATATTCCGCTATGTGTCTCTTCATACCTGGCCACCAAAAATCCTGCCTCAGATCCTGGTACATTTTAGTTGCCCCTGGGTGAATACTCAACTTACTCTTATGAGCTTCTTCTAGGATAGTTTTTCTTAGTTCCTTTGCGTCGGGCACACACACCCTACCATTGCATCTTAAAATATTGTCTTCTCCTACCTTGAATTCTGTGGTGGTTCCTCGAACGATCAAATTCTTTTTTCTACAATTAAGTTGTCATCTTGACAACTCGCAATGTCTTCCAATAATCCATTCGATACTTTAATCATTCCAAGCTTCAAAGCTCCTGGTGCAAACTCCACATTTAAATGTAGGTCTCGAAATACTTCCAATAATCTTTGTTGATTTGCCATGACGGTCGACAATGCGGAAACACTCTTCCTGCTCAACGCATCTGCCACAACATTCGCCTTTCCAGGGTGGTATTGTAGTGTGAAATCAAAATCCTTGAGTGTTTCCATCCACCTCCTCTGCCTCATGTTCAACTCTTTTTGGTCGAAAAGATATTTCGAACTTTTATGGTCACTGAACACGATAAAAGTACACCCATAAAGATAATGTCTCCAGATTTTCAAGGCAAAGATCACTACTGTAAGCTCGAAGTCGTGCGTGGGATAGTTCCTTTCATGAGTTTTTAATTGTCGCGATGCATACGCTACTGCTTTCTTATGTTGCATTAGTACATATCCAAGCCCTTGATGAGACGCATCACAATAAACTTCATAAGGTTCATCTGGCTGTGGTAAAACTAATACCGGTGATGTTGTCAATCGCTCTTTCAGCAATTGGAAACTGGTTTCACACTTCTCGATTCAAGCAAATGGTTGATCCTTCCTTGTAAATTGTGTCATTGGTGCCACAATCTTTGCAAATCCTTCAATAAATCTTCGGTAATAACCAGCCAAACCTACGAAACTTCGTATATCTGTAACTGTTTTCGGCTGATCCCATGCAAGTACAGTCTCAATTTTCCCAGGATCCACTGCTATTCCTTCCTTTGATATGACATGACCTAGAAAATTCACTTTTTCTAACCAAAACTCACATTTTGAAGGATTCGCATACAACTCCTTCTCACGCAAAACTTATAAAACCAAGCGGAGATGCTCTTCATGCTCTTCCTCGTTTTTCGAGTAAATCAGTATATCATCGATGAAAACTACCACAAACTTATCCAGGAACGGATGGAAAATCCTATTCATGTAGTCCATAAAAATGGCGGGTGCATTCATCACCCCAAACGGAATTACAAGGTATTCATAATGCCCATAACGCGTACGAAATGTCGTCTTTGGAATGTCTTCATCCCTTACTCTGATCTGATGGTAGCCTGTCTTCAAGTCAATCTTTGAAAAAATTTCTGCCCCTTTCAACTGATCCATTAAACCATCAATTTGGGGCAAGGGATACCGATTCTTAATAGTTACCTTATTGAGTTTTCGATAATCCACACATAAGCGTGAACGCCCATCTTTTTTCTTTACTAAAAGAACTGGCGCTCCCCATGGGGCACACTTGGTCTGATGAATCCTTTTGCGAGTAAATCCTCTACTTGACTCTTTAGCTCCGTCAATTCTGCCGGCGCCATCCGGTAAGGAGAATCTGAAATTGGTCCCGTTCCAGGATGTAAGTCTATAAAGAACTCCACTTCGCGTACTGGGGGAAATCCCAGAATCTCCACTGGGAACACATCTTGGAATTGTTGAACCACACGTACATTTTCGGTTTGAATGTCTGGGGTCACTTCCACACTGTATAGTGACAAAAACTCTTGAGCTTCATCCTTCAATGTCACTCTAAGTTGGTTTGCAGACAAGTATTTAACAACTCCGGGTTCAGGGAAAAACACCATCTTGCAAGCGCAGTACAAGATGACATAATGATAGGACAACCAATCCATCCCGAGAATGATCTCGAGTGACGATAGGGGTAAACAAATTAAATTAACCAAAAACTCCCTATTTTGGATAACTACTAAACAGTGTAAGCATGCTGAACTCACAACTAAATTCTTGGCAGGTGTAGTAACTTGCAAATCAAATAGCAGTGGAGATATCTTCATGTTCAAACGATTTGTACAATCTAAGGAAATGAACGAATGGGTTGCCCCAGTATCAATCAATGCAGTTAAAGTGTTACCTGCAACTTGGCAACTCTCTTGTATCACATTATTGGCTTGGTCACTCTCCTTAGCGCCCACAGTGTAGACACGCCCCTTTGCAATGGGTCGGGCTCCCTGTGTTGCCTTCAACGTTGACTCCACCTTTGGAACCTTGCAATCGCGGGAATAGTGACATGGCTTTTTACAGTTGAAATAAGTAGGTAAATTGGCTTTGCAATCATTAGCATAGTGTCATTCCTGGCCGCAACGGTAACACACTTGTTTCCCCCTCGTTTGATTTCCTTGGGGTAAATTGTTAGAACGATTTGGTCCATGATTATTCTGAGGTGATTGGTAAGGCTTCATCTCTTGTTTACCACGGTTATGATTATGGTTATTTGGACGACTAGGTCCTTCAGCAGTAAAATTTCCTCCACGAGTTACCCTCTTATTCTTCATATCTTCAATCTCTTGGCATTTTTCAACCAGCGTTTGGAATTGTCGGATTCCTAGAGGTACCACTGCGTCTTGCATCTCATACCTCAAACCATCTCGAAAACGACGACATGTGTAAGCTTCATCGATACCATCTCTGAAGAAGCGAAAAAACCTTGATAGAGACTCAAACTTGCTTGCATAAGCCTCAATGGTCATACCCCCTTGGCGTAGTTTCAGGAATTCCTCACCGTACCTTTCCCTAGCAGTCTCTGGAAAGTATTTGGCTAGAAATTTACGTTTAAAGGTTTCCCAGTTTATCTCCTCATAAGCACCTTTCATTATCAACTTAGTGTTCCTCCACCAATACTCAGCATCTCCTAGTAGTTGATAGGTGGCCAGAGTCACCCTTTCCCCCTCAGGGCAGTGAATTGCTCCAAAAATCTTCTCCAAGGCTTGAAGCCATAAGTCAGCAGCACCAGGACCTCCTTCCCCATGGAACTGAGGTGGGTCTTGGTGACGAAATTGGGTGAGAGTACGGGATCCAGCAACACGGATATCTCGATCTCTCATCTCTGCATCTCTTTGCATTTTAGCATTGGTTTGTGCAGTCACAGCAGCTGCCATAGCATTCATTGTATGAGCCATTTGATCTATGGAGGAATCGTTTCTCCTAGGGGATACCGACGCTCGTCGGGGAGGCATCTTCTTCCTACAAATACCAACACTTAGATTAGGATCCTCCCCTGATTTCCCCATAAATGTCTCATTTTATCAGCTCTATAATGAAATCTAAATTAACTATTCGTTAGAATTGACTCGTCCTTAATCTAAAAGACTCTAGACCGATGACTTCCTAATTTACTTTCCCTTTGAAGATCTAAAGCCGGGCTCTGATACCACAATGTAACACCCAATTTTTTTTTAAAACAGAACCAAGTGCATATATATGTTTTCAAATCAACGGAGTACATTAAATTAAATAGAAATTCGGCTCTACATAATCGAAAGAACTATAGCATATAATTATAAAAGTAGGACAACTGTTTCAAACTAAATAATACTATATGCATCAGTAGTGCTTCTCGAGGAAGCAAAGTGTATGTACCTGAATAATACAATACCCAAAATAGAGCTCCTACTTCATGACATCTAAACATAAGTGTGTCATGGACTTAGGGCATACTGCAGCTAGAACATAATAAAAGCTGCTCACTAAAAGTATAATATTATCACGTACAATCATCCCAAAAGGGTACAAAAAAACTACGACTAGTCATCATCTACGTCAGTGTAGTCATGTCAGAGTAGGACCCCACAAATAAGCTGGAAGAGCTAGGAGGGACAAATACAGGGGTGCTCGCCACAAACTAGCCAAGAGCTCTCGGAAGGGGCTCGAGCTCGGGAGGTCACCTCATACACCTCGGTACTATAATCATCTCCTGACTCCCTGGTGACTAAATCAACCCACATAGTTGGGGTGACTGAGGGAGCTGGAATCTCGTAACAACTATCTTCCCCTAACGAAACTCCAAGAGGAGATACCAAGTGGGGTACCTCTGGACCCCCTAGAGATCCTAGACCTGCAGCAGTTGATGCTCGAAGCATCGCCTCCTCCAACGTCTCTACGAGTACTGAAGGTCCCCCCACATCGAAACCTCCAAGAGTAGTGGCTCCCAACTAGGGGTGGAAAAACGAACTCGGCCCGTTGGGCATGCCCGTTTTACCCGCACTTTAGTGCGGGGTGGGCCAAGGTTTTAGGCCTTCACCCTCTAATGTGTCCGTCCCGCCCCGCCCCGTTTTCTTCGCGGGCTTTTACGGGCATAAGCATTTACATAAAATTTTGCATTTTTAGGCTTAAAAGGTAAAGTGCCCGCGGGCTTTCCCTGCCCCGTCCTCACTTTTTTGCGGGGTGGGCCTAGATTTTAGGCCCGCATCCTCAACTATGACCGCCCCGCCCCACCCGTTTTTTTACGGGCATTTGCGTGGCGGGCCTAAACGGGGCGGGCATGCCCGTTTGCCACCCCTACTCCCAACCCACAAAAAGGTATTGTCTCTCCCACAGAACTTATCTGCGTCTTTGGCTGAGGGCCAATAGGAGCATCCCATGGAACACCGCCTACTCCATGCATGGGAACGGGGAATGAGGGTGCCTGCCATACCATACTCTGATGTATCTGAAGCGCGCCGTATCTAGTAGTAATCACAACCTGCCCATAATAATATGTCGTACTTGAAGCCGGGTCTAATCTCCAAGCACCAAGCCGACCTCTATCAATAAAATCCAAAGTAGTCGCGGTCGTCATCTCGACCGGTGGCATCAGGGGCTCTCCCATGGTCTGGGTGGGCGTTAACCCGCAACATATAGGTAGTAGAAGGGTCACAATCTAAAAACAACATATATGAAATAATACACGCATACAAGTACAACATGATATATAACACTTATAACATTATTTCAATATATATGGAAATGTAAAAATAGCCTAATGCAGACTCTACATGAGTGTAATCGCCCTAACCGGGTTCCTCACATGCATGAATTCTGGAATTTAACCTCTCCGCAGAGAGTCGTGGACCCTTTCCACTAGAGGTGTAGCGTTCCCTACTACACTGACTCAATAAAATCCCGCAGGATTAGGTGGGTTGCGTTCCCTACAGTCCTCACCCAGTGTTGTCCCCTCGACATACACGCAACTATGATATGCATGAGTATATGTTTTCCCTACACATACTAATGCAACAATTACATAATCTCATCATACGTAATCATAACCACATGTCAATTCCTATATTTATTCAAAATCATATGAAAGATATTCGCACGTTTAACAACATAGCATAAACACATATTCATAATTGGGCAACCAACATTAAACATTCTCAATCAGGCACACAAAAATCACAAATCCCACAAGTGGGCACATAATTCATTCATACCAACACATGTGCATTCAATCACATATAATATCGTTAGAAAGTGCCCTTCCCGTAACGAGATTTTCGACTATAGTCTTTATTCACAAACCGCGTACTATCGAACCCTAAATCACATAACATAACATGTTACCGTTAAATTTATAATTTTTAACTTGCAAATAAATTAGGTGATTCCAATTTCTATCTTTTAGGTTTCTTGTTGAATATGTACTCATACACATTACTAACATCCTTTGCCTAAATCCTGATAATTTTACGGTTTACAAAACTTACATTATTTGAATCATAGTACCTCATTTCATTAAACCAAACTGTTTCAGTAGATTTTAGTAAACGAAAATTTATTTTATTTAATCCAAATACTTCATTTGTTTTAATTATGAAAGGTGTGTTATAACTTCACATTATTAAATATTAAATACAGATGACTCGAGTGTATTAAAGTTTACTGTAATGGACTTAAACCTCATGAGATGCATGTATTTTATATATATATATATATATATATATATATATATATATATATATATATATATATATATATATATATATATATATATATATATATATATATATATATATAATTATTACATTTTTCAAAAGTAGTCTTATTTAATGATAACACCTAGTTTTATACAACCAAACTAAGTTTATTATAAAAATAATACTCCTAATCTTAAACAAAAATATAATAGTATCATAAATAGAATTTCAATATAAAAATTAACGAAAATATTTTGAAAAATGCAAATTCGGGCCAAGACTTTTATTTTTATTGTTGGTTGGAGTATGAGCATTACTAAACATCCAAACATATATTATTGATTGAAAACTAAAACATGATTATCATTATTTATACCTTTAAATCCCATAGCTTCTAAACAAAAATTTATATCCCATATATACCAAAATTTTCAACACATAACACTGGTCAATTAAAAAAAAAACAAGTTATTATCCTTAGAAATAAATATTGCTATCTTTAATTATGTTAAAACAACAACTAATTTAAACTATCCTATAGAATTTTAGTTACAAATAAGAAACTATTTTTTTTAGCTTTAAATCAAATTTAAAGACACATTCAAAAATATTAAATATAATTAGTATTTGATTTTAAAATTTATCATTTTTTTTTAATTTCACATTAAAACAGATTTGATATCCTTATATATATAAGTGGCATATAAAATTGGTCTATAGTGATAATGAATTAATTTAACTTTATAATCATATTTTTTAAAATTTTATTTCTAAAATAAACTCACACTATTTTCAACCAAATTTAATATAAATAATTCAACCCAAACTAGTAAACAAACTAGGACCATAAGTTTCCTTTCCAAAAAGAACTCTAAGCTTGGCTATTTAAGATGATAAAAGAGGGAGATATTTGGTTACTATAAAAATAGAAGTGAAAATATAGCCAAGCTCAAGGTCTGGGCTTTCAAATTGTGAAATGGTGTAGAGGAGAAAAGGAAATGTGAAAGTGTTTTGTGCTCTGATGTTCAGCCGAGAGAGAGAATTGTGTGTTGTGTAAGAATTAATTTTCTTCAAGACTCTTTTATAGACTTAGATTTTTATTATGACCACTATATGAGATGATGGCAAGTAACATGTGTTCTCTGATGCGTGTTATCCGCAAGTATCCAGGGTTATATGTGTTTGAATAAGGGTTTCCTTGGGCGTAATTAACCTGATATGTGGTACTCTTGGGTAAAAGGTTGCATTCAGCTATAGTATGTCCTGAGGTTCCACAGATTTCACATCCGGGTTGTATATCTGCTATGGTTGTTGTGGGGTTGATAGTCAAGTTTCCTACCTTTTGAGCTATAGCATCCATCTTTGCGTTCATATGGTCAAAACATATCACTTCATACACACCTCATTTGGTCTCTCTCTTCTCCACCGGTGCTCGTTCGGTTCCCCATTGGTAATGGTTTTGTGCCATATCCTCAATGAGAGTGCTAGCCTCGGGGTAGGGTTTGTTCATTAGAGTGCCACTAGCGGAAGCGTCTATGGTCATCTTTGTGTTGTACATGAGTCAATTATAAAAGGTATGGATTATAAGCCATGATGTGGACATGCTCTTAATAGTTCTTTGTATCTTTCCCAAGCGTCGAAAAGTGATTCTCCCTCTCTTTGGGTAAATCTGGTTATTTGGTTTCGTAGAACACCAGTTTTACTCGATGGAAAGTATCTAGCAAGGAATACTTTCTTTAGGTCATTCCAAGTGGTTATAGAGTTGGCTGGAAGGGAATCTAACCATGACCGGGCTCTATCTCTAAGGGAAAATGGGAATAGTCTTAGACGTATTGCCTCAGGAGGAGCTCCGTTCGCTTTTAAGGTATCGACTAGTTGAATAAAGACTTTAAGATGTTGGTTCGGGTTTTCCGTGGAAAGACATGCGAACTGGTTCTGTTGTACTAATTGTAATAGAGATGGTTTTAATTCGAAGTTATTGGCTGGTATAACTGGGTTAACTATACTAAAATGAGGTTCTTCGTTAGAGGGTAGGGCGAAATCCTTAAGAGGTTTAGCGTTTTCTTCGTCTGCCATTGCTCTTTTGAGTTTTCGAAGTAGAAGACGAGCTCGGGCGTAACCTTCAGGTTCTTCTAATGGATCAACTAAGTTTCCGGTACTGCGAGTTCTTCGCATTTACCGGCTAAGGGATGCCATAGTCTAGACAGTGTAACAACAGGGTACGAAATTTTGACGTAATTGGTCCCCGGCAACGGCGCCAAAAACTTGATGCGTGTTATCCGCAAGTATACAGATTACATCAGAGTAATATAAAAGATTTATCGATCCCACAGAGACCAATGTCAATCTATCGGTTACTATTGTTACGTTGCTTATCTATGCCTAAAAATCAGAGTAAAAGTTTTCCACGGAATAAAAAATAGAAATAAATCAGAATAAGACTAATGCTGGAATGGTAATTGGAAACATAACGATAAATTGATTTGCAAAATAAGATATAAAAAAACGTGCGAAGTGTGAGAGTGTATTTCTAGAAAATGAACACAAGTGTCACGCTTAAGTTCAGTTCCAAAAGACAAATCACACAAACGATTAAAGTAATAAAGTAATGACAGAGACGGAAAGTAAACGAATATAAAGCAGTGCAGTAAAGTAAATAAATATAAAGGCAATGCGGATAATGATAAATTGCAAATTATAAAAGAAACCTGCTCCAAAGCGGAGACTGAATTTGGTACAGAGCTGGAAAGTAAATTGCGGGAAAGTAAATAACTTCAAATACTCCTAACTATGGTTGCTCCAATCTAACTAACAACGATAGTGCAATAACCCTTCGATGTGACATATTATTGCCTTACAAAATGAATTTTATGCCTAAGGTTGGAAACTAGGATTGGATGAAATAAAAGTGAAAATACAAGGCCTATTTATAGTGGTCATGAAGCTGTAACTGCCACACGATGTTATGAAGAACGGTTGAGTAATAATCTCCATCATGGGTAACTGCTTCTAACGTTCTTGATCGTTTTCCTGTTACAACGGTCGGCGCCCGCCGACCCCCTCTCAGCGTCCGCCGAGTGTGCCTGTGGAATAAAACGCCTTTTGTGACCGTTGGAATGTGGGCGAAGCCCACTACTCAAATGGCGTCCTCTATGGCGTTCGCTGAGTGAAACAGTTAGTGTACAATTTGCACAAGAAATCTCTGTTTTAGCTCTGTTTTGCGTCGTTTCTTCAGTGCATGCTCAAATCAGGCAATGTATCTGAAAGTAAGACAAAATACCATCATAACATGGGAAAATAACAAATAAACAACTAAAAACATGTGCAATCGGAGTCAAATATACAGTGTGTTTTAGTGTTATCAAATTCTCCCACACTTAAACCTTTGCTTGTCCTCAAGCAAACTCTCATAAGCAGAAAAAGAAAAACAGCAAACATACAAGTATGCTATCTGGGCTAAAGTCTTAAGTTTGATCAATGATACATCAGTAGGTACTAACTCATGAACTAAGGGTATCGTAATGACATTTTCCGCGATTTGCGGGCATAAGTTCCTCTCCTATACAAACCAATCCAAACCATGATGTTATACTTAGGCCTAGCTTACTCATTCCTTTCTTACCCCTTTTCATTCAGGTGCAGTCACATTAAGCCCGTTATCTTGCACTCGCATGGTGAACATAACCTGTGGTAATCCTGATCCTATTATTATATAAAAAACTTGATACTTTTTGCAATTTTTTTTTCTTTTGATATATAATTTTTTTTGCAGTTTTTCTAAAGATACTTTAGCATCTTTTTGGATTTATTTTTCAATGTTGTTTTCTTCTTTTGCAGGATCTTACCTATTTGCATCGGTTTGTCACTTTGCGGTGGCTAAGATGGTGCTGACTGCTAGAATAAACTACTTAAGGATAAGTAATAAAGGGTGAGATTTTAAGGCCATCGTATAATAAAAACTTGATAAGCTCCTATATTTGAGGAACTTACGGTGTAAAAACGATATCGATTTTTCAAAAAGTTTTCCCAAGCCTTTGCAAATGATACTTACTTGTCCTAATAGCCCAAAATTTCAAAATAAATGTTGTTTTCTTTGTTAAAATTTTTTTTGTTAAGGCTCAAGAATTGGGAAAATAGATAAACTCACACAAAATGACTCGTCAAGCACATGTGAATTTTTTTTAAAACAAACTAAAATATACTAGAGAGCAATAATAAAATAGAAATAGTAAAGACAACTAAAAACAGTAACTATCTCCTCCCACACTTAAACCGGACATTGTCCTCAATGTTTCGATAAAAGTGAGAAAGGGATAGGTGAAACCTGGCGATCAATCATATCAGCCACTGGGGCCATCTCCATCATGCTCCGAACGTCTGGGACGACGGCTCCTACTGCGGTGTCGGGTGGTATGTGACAGCTCCATCTGCTCAATCTTCTCTATTAGAGAGGCATTTTGATCTCTAAGTGCTTGGAAGTTCTCAAGAGTGGATTGCTGTGACTCCCGCATAAAATCCATCATCTCCTGCTGCTGTTGGTACATGGTGTAGCGAGCAATTTTGGACGCGGTTCTTAAGCGTTGGTCGCTCTCTGCGGTTTGAGCTTAAACTACAGGTCGATTCATTTTTTATCCTATTGTGAGTTGAATAAGGAAGGGAAATAGATGTCTCCAATTAACCCTGCTTTGCATACTGAGTTTAAACAGCAGTCTGTTAGGTTACGAATGCTATCAATGTGGGGGGGCCTTTGTACTGGTTATTTGTATTTTCGCCAATACGGTTTTCTTTCTTTTTATCTGGGCAGAAGGTTTCTGGTGGGGAACAAGGATTAGGATGTTAGGACTGATGCTTTTGATAGGTGTGGGATTTGGTTTTTTTGTTTAGTGTGCTCGCTAAGATTTTTCTTTCAATCTTATGCCTACGTATTCCCTTTTACCGAAACAGAGAAATCAGAGCGTTCGTAGTTCCTCCTATTCTATGGGAGGAAATTGGTTTTTGGTGTCTTGTTCGAAGCCCAAGACGTGAAGCGAAAAGGTGGTTTGTATCTTGTTCAAAGCCCAAGATGTGAAGCTGAAAGACCTATTTGTGTCTTGTTCAAAGCCCAAGACGTGAAGCTGAAGGACCTATTTGTGTCTTGTTCAAAGCCCAAGACGTGAAGCTGAAGGACCTTGACTTTAGAGAGAATTTGTCATCTCTAAAGAAGAGTCGGTTTGTCACAACTGTTGGGTGACTGGTTGTAAAGGAGAATTACTTTAACCGGGATATGCGAATCCTAGCAATGCCATAATTTCCTTTATAGGGGGTTTTAACCTGAAGGAGAAGACTTTAACTCAGTGTAGAGCAATACCATCTTTCCTTAGGAATTTCTCATGCTAAACGAGGGACAGTGGCGTGGATATAGATGATCCAGAGGCTTGCCGCTTACAGCGATTAGATGAAGGGGAAGGAGTTGTTGATGTTTGTGTACTGTGAACGAGGCACAACTTTGATGTTAAAAGGTTGATTGGATCAACCAGTGGTTTTCTTATATAAAGCCTAAGAGGAGGCTAATATATGTCTCGTACAAAGCCCGAGAGAGAGGCTAAAAGGGTCGACTCAACAGGAGAATCTTTTATACTCAACAAGAGAGTGTTTTTGTATCTCGTACGAAGCCCGAGATGGAGGCTAAAAGTTTGACTGGCTCAATAAGAACCTTTTTGTATCTCGTATAAAGCCCGAGATAGAGGTGAAAGGGGTAATTGACTCGACGAGAGAGTCCCTTATGTGTCTCGTACAAAGCCCGAGAGAGAGGCTAAACGTTGTTTGACTCCGCTGGGGAGAATCATTGTACAAAGCCCAAGAGGAGGCTATGGTTACTGTTTCAGTCAAGTGGCAAGTCCAGTATACTGATTTTGAAAGAGAAAATCAGTTCTTATATGAGCAACACTGTACTCATGGATTTGATTCAAGGATCTGGGTTATTCCTGTTCTTTAAGGAAGCGGGAAATCCGAAGGGTATTGAGACTGTCCGAGTCTACGGGTTTCCTTCCTATTTTTGAAGGGTGCTTGAGAATGTCTTTGAGACTCAAGGAGATTAGACTGTCCAAGTCTAGAGTTTCATCTTTTGTACCATGTTTTGAGAAACAGTAGTAGACTCTATGAAAGGACTTTTCTATGAAGATGACTAAGTTCTGTTCCTATACCTCTAGGAGGTCGTCGGGACAATTTGTACGAAGCCCAAGGGGAGGCTGGAATCTTTTAAGAAGCCGACGGGTCCTTGTACGAAGCCCAAGAGAAGGCTATCATTCCCGGAGGAAGAGATCATTATACGAAGCCTAAGAGGAGGCTGTGAATACTTCTAAGAAGCCGTAGGGTCCTTGTACTAAGCCCAAGAGGAGGCGGGGTTGCTTTTAGGAAGCCTGTGGGTCCTTGTACGATGCCCAAGAGGAGGCTGATGCTTTTAAGAAGCCCGTGGGTCCCCAAACCCCGAGAAATTCAAGGCAAGCTATTCACAAGGAATAGATCAAGTCAGGAAAGTCCGAGAATTTGGAAGAAACTCAAAGATGCCATTCACGGAGAATACATTCATCTTTGGGAGCAGAGTTTCTTGACAATTCCTAATGAGGACAGCCGAAGAGATGACTGTATCTGGTGATCCTATTTGGGATCTAGCTGTTTATTTCTATGAATAAACGAAACGGCGTCACCTAGTTCTAGACGTAGTTGCCGGGGAAACTCGAAATATCTATACTATTATTACACAGTTGATATGAGTTTATGAAAGAAGACTTACAGCGAAACAGCCCCACAATACAGTTATATATATATGAAAGCGGGTAAACACTTACTCGGTTGTAGAGCTTCCATGCTGTTTGGTTAGTTGTTCAACAAAGAAAGATTGAAAACAACAGTATATTCAAAATAAAAGGAGAAAGTGCTTTGAAATAAAAAGATTTGGGGCTTACAACTCAAGGAGAGGCCCAGGGTTTTATCAGTGAGCACACTGTTTGAATTTGTACAGAGGGACTTATACAAGTGACTGAGGCCCAAAATGTTTCTGTACAAAGGGGGTTGGGTCTTACACTCTCTCAAGAGGCCCAAAAAGTTTTAAAGAAAAAGAGTGGGGCTTATAATACGAGGGTAGGCCCAATTGATTTTTTCGTTTAAAAATGGCGATCGCGCCGAGGTTTTCTTTTAACGCAGAGGGACTTATACAATAAGTGAGGCCCAAATGATTTTGGTTAAAAAGGGGTTGGGTCTTACACTCTATTAGAGGCCCAAGAAGTTTTAAATGGGTCTTATAGCTCGAGGAGAGGCCCAGAAGGTTATTTTTAAAAGGCGACGATCGCGCCGTTTGTTTTTGACGGTATTGGGACTTATACAATATACTGAGGCCCAAAATGTTTTGGTCAAGAAAGGATTGGGTCTTACACTCTATTAGAGGCCCAAGAAGTGTTTGAAAAAAGTTTGATGAGGGTTGAATTGATTCAAAACCCTAATTTGTTTTCAAAATGTATTTTTAATTGAATAAAAATTCAATTAAAAGGATCAATGTTTGTTAAATATGTGAAAACAAATTATGATCTTGGATCAATGTTCCAAAAAATCATGTTTCTTCCTACAAAATGATTGAAATCAAATTAGGGTTAGAAAACAAAGGGAGAAAAAATATTTTAAATGCTAAAAACACATAAAACATTAATTCTTTGCAAAAATATCAAATATATGAAATAAATAATATTTTTGGGATTTTATGGTAAAATAAAATATTTAAACATTTTTGTGAATTATTGCAAAAAGAACCAATCAAAATGATAAAAATTGAAGAAGTTATTAATTTTTCAAATCATTAAAAATAATAATATGAAAAATAACAAAACAAAAAAGTGATAAAAAGAAGTCTGGGGCGAGGGGGATTCGAACCCCAGACCTCTCGCTTGCCAATACTCATAAAACCAGCTGATGAACCGCTGGGGCGCAATGCCAATTCATTAATAACATGGCAAGTGAAAAATATATATCAAACTTAGTTGGAAAACCTGAAGAATGGCGCCATGGCCATCTTCTTCCTCGAGCTCGTGCGTGAAGCCCCATATCTCACTCATCTCTCAACCATTGGACATGATTCAAACACCAAACCCATGCGTTTTTTCACAAGAAATAAGATGGCAATACCCAATTTTATTCATTTTCAGTGTGGAGTAAAATAATCATGATGAACACAGATGAACCCTAATTTGCAAAAGCAATCGTGCAGGCATGGTTATAAGGTCTATGATCCAATTTCTTGAGGCAAAACAATCAACACATGATGGCAATCAAATGGCAAAAATATCATGCGAGGAAATATGCATGGATCATGGAGTTTGAGTTTGAAGCTCACCTTGATGCAAGCTGAAATGGAACTTTGCCCAGATGGTGTTCCAGTCGTGAATTGGTGATCCCTACAGCTTCAATGGATGTTATGGAGTGTGTTACAAGCTTTGGAACACTTTAAAATTCTTTGGATCAAGCTGGAGACCTCCACCTGCAAAATTGAAGCATAATGGCTTGGTTGAAGAGTGATTTTGAGCCTGGGGTGTTACAGTTGGTGTTTAAGTGTTTGGACACCTCAAATACATCATATGTGATGTGTTTGAGCAATTGGAATGGATTGATTGTGGCTGCAACTCAAAACCCGATAGTGGTTACTCAAAAACAAGAAAACTTGAGGTTTAAGAAAGAATGAGAGAAAGCAGTGCTGTAACTGGCTTTGGTGTGAGTTGAATGATCCATTGGGACCTCTATTTATTGGTGATCAACTTTTGTTTTGGAGGAATAGTGAATGGCTGCTGGATCAGATCACATTTGCATGGATTGGCTTGGAGGATTTCTTCTCAAGCAAGGCAAGCTAGCCATTCCCAAGAGCAGGGCTATGCCTTGACCAAAACCACATTCCTCAGATGTTTTTAATGTTGTTTAATCAGAGAAATTGACTGAGTAGGGTAGCTACCTTGACAATGCACTATTCCACATTAATGCACTTTGAATTCAAGGCAAAATGTGCCAAAGTGGATGAACTTCAAGTTGGAAGATTCCTTGGCTTTTTTACTCAGATTTATCAGTTGGATCAGATGCAATGTGATTGGTTTGAACACAGGTGGCATAGTGATCCTTAGTCTTTGGCTCAAAATCGTGTGTGGCAAGCAAACATGCAAACTGATTTTTCCAAAACAGCTTGCAGCAGCATGACTTTGGGCATGGATTTCTCATGGCTTAAGTTGAATCAATTCATGCTGTTGAGCTCTTTGAATTCTTAGCAATATATGCAACAACATTGATGTTTAACTTTGGACTTGATTCAGTTTGCATCTATGTGAAAAGATCTCACAAGTTTTGGTGTTTCAACAAAATCTGTCTTGGACAAAATTTTTCTAAGTGTTGGAAAATGGTATATTTTCATGTTTTCAGCCACTTTGGCTCACTCATAGCTCAAAATCCATAATGAATTGGAGTTAGGCCTAGTTGAAGTTTTGTAGAGGGTAATGAGACCTACAAATCAAGCTTTGGATGAAAGAAAATGGCCTTGTGGTTTAGGAGTTATGGTCCTCCAAAGTTGGTACCTTTGTCACTTTATTTTTAACTTAGAAAATTTTCTAAGTTTTTATGGTTACCCCTTTTACAAGTTATCCAACTTTTCTTGATTTTTCTTGATGAATTATGATTCAAATCATACATAAACATCATTTTAGGGTTAAAAATCCATTTTGGTGAAAAATCTCAAAAAGTCAAAGTTGACTTTTGTGCACAGTTGACTTTTTATCAGATGAATTCCAAATTGTGTAATTCTTCAGGAAATCATGTCCTTGACCTAAATCAAACTTGATGGACATGTTCCATGGGTGTCATAGGGTATATTGATGTATGTCCTAGGGTTTGGGAGCATGTCCTGGTCAAAAGTCAAAGTTACAGCTGACTTTTCCCTTAAAACCCTACTTGTGGTGCAGATGAAATTGAGATTTGTTGCTCAAGCTTCTTGGATTAATCCATTGTTCCAAATGGATCAATATAGTTCATTAGAGACCCTCAAACTCTCTCTTGAGGTCTTGGTTCATGATTTGTCCCAAAAGTCAACTTAGGGGTGAATTAGGTCAAGAAACCCTAATTCCTGATTTTTGATGAATGCATCCCCTGAGGCAAAATTGACTTGATGATTGGGTTTATGATGTCCCATGGAGCATCTTAGGTTATGATTTGAAGCATTGGCTTGTGCCCAGATGAAAAATTTCCATCTGGAGGCCCTGGTCGACCAAAACCCTAATTTGGTGACACTGTCGATCTTGAGACTTAATCCACCTGAAAGGGAGCATCCTTGTGCTTAATCCTTAAAGAGGGAGTCCTTTTTGATCCTTTGTGAAGGTTTGAGAGGTTAGACAAGTTGAAGATTATGTCATTCCTTGATTGATCCTTTGTCTAAGGCTCTGAGAGGGCTTAAAACCCTAATTTTGATTGTAGCGGATGCTCAACAACCCTTGAGGCATTTGGTGAGGCATGATGGTTCATCCATATTGTGATGATGATTTGCACAATGATGGGAAATCTAAGTGGTCAAAATTTGGGGTATGACACATGGCATAGAACATGCCATCACGCTCTTCTTCTCTGGCTTGCTGTGCTTGCCACATTTCTTCGGTGATATAAAATCCGGAAGAAGTACCTACAGGATGGTTAGTAACAGGTGGGGTGTGTGCAGGTGATACATGAATGGGAGACTGCTCCATACGGTCAAACTCATCATCCATCTCATTTCCTTTATCCTCGGGGACGTTTGGTAGTAACAGACCTAAAATAGAAGCAGCCTTCAAATCATAGAGCTAGTTTCCTCTTTTGCGCACATCAGTGCGACTTGAGCAAGGTAAAGCGACACTCGGGATGGCAGCGTTGCGAACCATGAGGATATAACTTCCTTCGGCCTCGCTTTGCATAAACGTATATCTCGCAGAAATCTAAAATCAATGATGCGAGGCGGGAGTGGTTCCAATGTGGCTAACTCGGTGTCCAGGTGGAGGGCTCGTGCAATGAAGGTAATCAATCCTTCAAATGACACGGTGCTGCCCTTTTTCTCAATAGCCCGCATATGTGCTATCATAAATGATACAAGATTTAATCTTTTTCTAAGTAAAGCAGCCTGTAAAAATATAAATTCTTTGGAATTCAACTTGTTAGAATTTTCACGAGCAAAAATAGTATCAGCTAATAAAAGGCGGAATACTCGTATGACTGGGTTATGAATGTCGGAAGCCAAATTTCCGTCAAAGGAGTAGGTGGTCTGACCCGTGATGTCTTTCCACAGTTGGAAAGCCTCAGTTGACCAATTTGTGTCTATGGGTGCCTCACAAACTGCACCATTCCCGTAATGGAATCCTAATAACTCAACAAGTGCATCAGTGGTATAAATGTACTCAATGTTGAACATCCTAAACCTCACTGTGCCTACAGTGTTAGCAGTGTTATCTCTGACAGTGTACTCCAAAGAACTCAAAAATTCGCGGGTTAGCCTTTCATAAGTAGGCTCCTTGCGAATAAAGATACTATCTAATTTTAAATTCTCTAACAGATAAAATGCGTTATACCGTATACCAAGGTTATACATACATATATCATTAACGTACCTCGTCGCAAGAATGTTGCGTGTTTGTAGTCTGTCCCATTTTTCCCATTGCTTGACTTCATCCTCTCCATCTCGAAAAACGATGTTTCCTTGTCCCTCCGCTGCCATTGTTGATGTGAAATGAAGGTTTAATTATGGAAAATGGGTAATTTGGGTTTTTGTAGATTTGGGTGAAATCTATGGTTTTTATAGAGAAAATGTGGAATGGAAGTGGGGAAGTTATGAAATAAGGAATGGAAATGGTTTGGGGGGGGGGGGGGGTTATGGTGATTAATTTCGGAGTTATTGGAGGTAGAAGATGAAGAAAGTGGCTAAGAATGGAGGTTTTTTTTTCTATTATGATTCGTTAATATCCCAGGACGCCTCCACGTCCGCCAAGTAGGGGTCCGCGTCCGCGGACTATGTAAATTGGGTTGGCACGGGTTTGGGCTTTGGGTGGTCCATGTATTTCTCCTTGGGGGTGTTTATAGCATATTTGCGAATTTTCTTCATTGGTGTACATGTATGAAACATAGAGAACAAACTTTATAAATTTTTTATTTTATATTTATTTTATATTATATATATATATATATATATATATATATATATATATATATATATATATATAATATGTGAATGTAGAAATTAAATAACAATAATATTATTAACTCTAAGGAATTTTTAAATTATAAAAATGAATGAAATATATTTTTTTTTAAATATTATCAATAGATTGCAATAATGTAGATATTTATTATAACTTAAAATAATATGACACTCGCATATAGCATATGGATGCAATGAGTCTAATAATAATAACGATGGAAAATTAAATTTACTAATAGTCTGATAATAACAATAAAGATAAGGACGTGGTAATGGTAGAAATAAACGATCATAACAAGCATATGGTAAGTCTCCCCCACACAAAGTGTGAGCTATGACCCAGAGCTCCTGAATATCTTTTAGAAAGACTGTCGGTGGACACCCTGACTCATGTGAGGACAAGGTGCCCGTGCTTCTGCAAGCTGGCGTCTGAGATCGTAAATCTCCTGGTATAAAAGATCATATGATGAAGCATTTGCTGCGTCTGAGATCTGGATCTGTAAGGCGAACTCGGCGCATTCTTCGCGAAGAGAAATAATCTCCTTTCGCATAGCATCAAACTCTGAATATATGTCCCTGCGTTGCAGATTAACGTTAGAGGAATAAACAGTAGTCCTTTCAGGATAGGGTGTAGGGTGGTACTCAGGCACAAGTGGGTTTCTAGGTCGGATGGGTGTCTCGTCTTGGCCTTCCAAAGCGTATGACCAGTTAGCTTTGTCATGGATCCTTGTCTGGGTGTGGTTTGGCAAACCAAAGTAGTGAACGACTTCGTCATCTATTAGGAGCTTAAAGTTATCTGCACTAAAGAATGCTCTCCTGATAAGGCCACGGTCAAGGCAATGATTAATGTCAATTAAGGTGTAGCCACAATGAGAGTTAAGATGAGTTAACTTATTGGCTAGACCTAGGGCATAAGCTATGTGTGTAATAGTGCCACCTACATGGATAGGTCCTTTGGAAGATCCAGCAGTTAAGTATAGGTTATACATCAGAAAATTACCACTGGCTAAAGGACGTGACTCAGCAGTGCAAAAGAGCATCAAAATCTCTTCTGCAGCAACCTGGTTCTCAGTTTCACTTCTACAAAAGAAAGTCTCGACTAGGATCATTTGGAAATAACGGAAAGTTGGGTTGTGGATTTTGTTTGTTAATTGGGTGGAAGGATCAGGTCCTCCTCCACCGGTGATTTTGCTCTAGAATCCATCAAGTTCATCTTGCATAACATTGGTTTCATGCATAAAATGGATTGCATCCAAGCCATACTGAAAACCAAGTATTCTAGCAAAATCTATGTGGTTAAGGGTGTACTCATTTACAAATAGTCTGAATCTAATGCTTCCACTGTTGTAACCTCTTCCATTGTAGGGGTCATAAATGAGTGAACTGGGAAACTCTAAGGTTAGATGCTTACAAGTTACATTCATTGCTTCAGAATACTCATCCCACTGGAGCTGGTGACAAAGGTATCTCACACTGGCCTCAATACCTAAGGCTGTTAGACAGTTTGGGTCAGGGTACCTAGTGGGTAGTATCGGTCTCTCAGAAAGGACTACATATTTCTTCCTCTGTGCGTCATCTCTGAACACGATGTGCATGTCATCATAGCTATGCATCCTGAAAAGAAAGTTAGTGTAGAATATCTGGGATGATGTGATCTGTTAACCTGTAAACATAGACATTTCATAAGTCAGTCCAGTCAGTCAAATAATATAAATAATAAATCTTTTTCTTTTTCTGAAATAAATTACATGCATAAATAAAAAAATAAAAAAATGAAAAGAAAGCCGTGGGTTGCCTCCCACGCAGCGCTTGTTTTACGTCGTTAGCTGGACGAATGTAAAACTTATGTTGTGGATGTTGCTATAGGTGGGTCTATCAGAGTGTGACCAGAGTAGTAGGTAGGGATATCACCTCCATAGTAGAGTTTTAATCTTTGTCCATTTACTAAAAAGGGACTACACAAATGGTTTGCAATTTCAAATGCTCTAGATTTCAGGACTTTGGTGACCTCATAGGGTCCAGTCCACCTCGAGCGTAACTTACCTGGAATCAATCGTAACCTAGAATTAAAAAGTAGTACAGGATCACCTACGTTGAACTCCTTTTTGGCAATCCTTTTGTCATGCCATGCTTTGGTTATTTCTTTATATATTACGGCATTTTAATAAGCATTTCGGCGTAACTCTTCTAATTTGTGGATATCTAGAATACGTTTATCTCCGGCTGTTAAGTAATCCATATTAAGAGCTTTTATGGCCCAGTAGGCCTTATGTTCAAGCTCGAAGGGTAAATGGCAAAATTTCCCGTAGACTAATTGATATGGGGTTGTCCCTATAGGGGTTTTAAAAGCGGTTCTATAAGCCCACAAGGCTTCTTATAGTCTTAGGGACCAATCTTTTCTAGAAATTGATACGGTTTTCTCTAAGATTTGTTTTATTTCCCTATTTGATACTTCTACCTGTCCACTAGTCTGCGGGTGGTAAGGTGTGGCTACTCGGTGTTTAACTCTGTATTTCTTTAAAAGGTTTTCGAATATCCTAGATATGAAATGCGATCCTCCATCGCTTATAACTAATCGAGGTACTCCAAATATAGGGAAAATATAGTTTTTAAATAGTTTAATGACTACACGAGTATCGTTGGTGGGTAAAGCTATAACTTCAATCCATTTAGATACATAATCAACAGCTACTAAGATATATTTGTTTCCCATCAAAGATGGAAAAGGTCCCATAAAATCTATACCCCATGAAATTCTGGTACATGTGCAGAATTCAGATGTCCTAGAACATGCCGTTCGACATCTGGTCTGACATGATCACAAAGGGCAAGGTATATTGCAATAATCATGGTACTGAAAAGATAAGAGCAAGACACATAATTGTTAACCCAGTTCGGTCTAACACACCTACTCTGGGGGCTACCAAGCCAGGGATGAAGTCCACTATCAGCAGTATCAATTCAAAGCTAAACTCCCCGTTTACAGCTTATCACTTAATCACTACCTAATGACCCTTCTACCTAGATCATCTCTAGATATGAGAAACCCTTCTCACTCCCAATCATCACAATGATGTCTAGCAGTTGACAATCCGCCACTGCATCAACGACTCTTAACCTATACAACAGTTCAACAAGAATGACACCTCTCCAGGACACAGCTTAGAGTTACTTAAAAGCTTCCTCCAAGAACAATACTCCTCTTACTTAACAACTTCGAGGATCACAATTACAAACTGTCTAACTCACATGTCGAGTGGTACAGGAACCAACCCTAATACTAGAACTTTTACATCTTTGGTTGCGTTTCAAAACTAGGTTACAAAACATCTATATATAACCTATTCCCAACTGGATTTGGGCCTACAAAAACACAACAAATGAGCTGCTACAAGTCAGCAGAAACTTCTGCTACAAAATAGGACTTCAATCTATAACTTCCTAAAATATCTCCATATTTAGAAAGTGTATATTTTCCAATATTCTTCTCAATTTCAGACTTGAATCTTCAGACCTTTTAATTCAGCGCCACATGGAATTTGCATATTGATTCCTGAATCTTCTGCATCTGTTAAGACATATCAGAATTCTGAATTCTCTTCAGTTCTGGCGTGATGTCGAATGAACCTGCATGGGACATCTTGATACGACATGTTATACCAGATGTTGAAACTACTTCAGCTCAACATGTTCCATTGCACACTAGAACTCCTTGCTCAACCTGTTATTCCTTAGCAAGATAAACTATCCTATCTAACACATTGCTGCTATTATTTGTTTTACAAAATTAATGCCAACCCTTAAAAATAAAGAACTAACATTCTCCCTCTTTGGCAAATTTTGGCTAAAACAAATACATAAACATTACAACTCAGAGTACAGCAGCAATCACAACTCTATACTAATGTCAGTAGTCATCAACAACTACTGATCCTAACAGTAACCATCAGTAGCTACTATGAACAGCAATCCTGGAGAATCATCTTCTAGGGAATACTTGAATGATGTTAGGACATCATGTTTGACAACTCTTTTGGCAACACATTTCTATGAGCTCCATAACATCACCTTCGAGCACCACAGCACAATTACTTCAGGCAGCACATCAGGAGGTAAGAAGTAGAAAGTCCCGAAGTTATGCACATGAGGAAGAAGATATCTAGTGTACATGAGGAAGAAGATTTCTGACTCCCCCTTAATCCCACACATTTCTTTTTCCTTCCAGCTCAGACCTGGATAATTGTAGAAGACTCCTCCAGAAAAGAAACGTCTGTCTTCACACAAAAGACCAATGGTGGCATACGAGGTTTCTGCACACCTTTCTTGATCAGACGCCCCCAGTCAACCTGTGGCATAAGATAAAACTTAAGAAGTATCAATCTATCAACCCAGGTAACTCAGAACACAAGTCACAACTGTGTTCATAACTCAGGACACAAGTCACAATCGGAACTCAACACCAACTCAAGGAAATGACACCCTCTTTGCAAAAAATTGGAACTGCAGATTCCAAACAAAGCATCTGCATAACCCATTTCACACACTCTTTCTCCCCCTTTTTAGCCAAAAATTGGCAAAGGAGGCCCTCACAGAACCAGGCCCAAGTGTTGCTTACCCAAATACGAACAAACGCCATAATACTTGTGAAACAAGATCACTCACTTGGTTGAAGGAGAAGAGAACAAACCCTATAAATAGCAGATCTGTTACTTTGGAACTAACGAGCTTTGAATATTTCAAGGTTCTTGGTCAAAGAAACGCTATTTTAGGTACCAAAAACTCCATTCAACATTCAATGCCCACCTTCCAAAAACTGCCTTGACTGCCTTAAATGTTTCTCAACTGAACTTACCATAAATTAGGCCAATAACGCTCCATGGATAGGCAGAGACACGTGTTTCTCCTTATCCTTACACCACCGTCCAGAGAAATTCCTTGTTTGGCTCAAGAGAAACATGTCCTGTACCATGTTCTGACATCTTACCAAAAACCCAAGACTCCACAGACACTTATACAAACACATCTTCTTATCTAATGGATACTGAGACGACTTCTCACAATCCCTTCAAGATTCATTCAGAACCAGCAGAGAAAAATAAAGTCACCCATATACAACAATGCTGCTTTTCAGACCTCTCCTATACAAGCACTAACTTCACACAGCTATGATATGTCTCATCAAGATGTTTGACATCACACTGCACAAACTAGACCAGCATACACGCTTCACAAAAATCTGCGCCCTTGCAGTAATAGACCATAGACAACAGCCTTAACTCCCCCTGACATGAACAACTAATGCTCCTTATGAAGATGAACACTTGACACCAGATGATATTGCCACATTCTCAACATTAAGAACTGCCACTTCTTGTATTTGTTGAGCATAATCTCACCGTGTATATGCCAAGTCCAATATAAAAGCCCACTTGATTTGGAATTTCTCACATATTCCATAACAAATGCCTTTAGATTACTTGCAACACAAGACAAGGACTGCCACCACCTTTTACTTGTATTAGAAGAAATCAACCTTCTATCCTTACATCTAATGAAGTCTTCATCATGAAAGTAGTCATGTATTGCCAGAACAAACTACTTAACATCAAGATCAGAATCTGCCCATTCTAATCCACATTATGTCAGAACTGCCACTTCAGACAATAATGTTGCTTCTTCCAACTCCTTCATCCAGAATACACAACAAACAATGATGTTGTAACATTATGTAGGACATCAGCATTAGATAAAAGATCACACATTCTGCATTTTATTCAGGTAATCACAACCACCTGATCACAATAGAGAGAAATAAACTCTCACACAATTCAAAAATCTGAATTGCATCCACACATCAGATAACTACCAAGCTCCCAACAAGGTATTTGTTTATCCAAGAAGGATTCACAATCAAACAGCAGATGATGCTCACTTCTTCATTCACACACTTCTGATACAGTCAGCTGATAAGGCTACCTCAGGTTGTTATCAATCATAACCACTCAGAAAGAATAAATTCCTGAACCATAATATCCAGACTGCAGACTTGTATAATTCTCTAGACAAATACTTAGTCTCCCGTCAAAGTATTTACCCTTATGCATAACATCAATAATAGACAAATACTAAGTCTCCCGTCAAAGTATATACTATTAGTAAGAATAAGATTACCTTCTCACACAAGGTATGACAATTTGTTTGTAATCTTCTGCATACGTCTGACAACTTCTGATTCATGATATATATTCACAAGTTACTTTAACTTGGATCAGTGGCTTGATCTTGGACTTCTTTCTGCGCAAAACAACCTTGGCTGAACAAGCAACCACCTGAATTGATGTTCCAACATCAATCTCAGTCACACATCTTCACAGAGCTTTTTTGAAGATATCGTCTATAGTAAAGCTCTAGCACACGAGGATCAACCATCAGTACCTGATCAAGCTTTCAGGTCATATCACATTCAGCAACAGGAACAGCTCAAGAGTCTTCTCCTTAAATCACAGCATCTTGCCTGACTTTGAGATGTTGGATGTCATCAACATTCCACAACCAATTTGCCTCTTCTAATCCGTCAGCCAAACTCATCCAAGCACATAGTCACCACCCAACCCCATCGGTTGATTCAACTTCACAGTGCTTAACCCTTGAAAGTTCTCCACTACGCCAGAATAAGAGTTCCATGCTCTCATAGACTTGATAAATGTCATCAAGTTTGAGTAAACAACCTCCATCCTGAATCAAAGAAACATCATCCAGACAGCTTGAGAGAATAAATTCTTAATACATCAGGTACTCTCCCTCTGCCAAGAGCACTTCAGAGAATCATACATTCTTCCCTTTAATAGCAGCACAAACTGTGATTAGATCATCTCAATCCTTAAGCACACATAGTCAATACTTATCTAGCTTCACAAGATCATTCAGATAATGCTTCCAAATAACAGAGAAAAAATCATGACTTTTTTTATCTTTGACCTTCATGTCCAAGAAGTCTGCTAGAGATAATACTTCTTGAATCTCAGGTTCTCCACTCTTGCAGCAAGGACCAGAAATAAACTGACCTCAGGAGTAAATAACATGTTAATCACACCTTGACCAACTCACACCTCTAAGATAAGTTCCAGGGCCAGAAACTTCTTAGACATACCACCCTGATGCCTCCTCTTCCAGATCAGGAGTAGGTTCTAAACCCATGTGATCAAACCACATTTGTTTAGCACCCATAGCATCTGCTATGCCATTCCTTTAGACAACAGAATTCTGCACACTTCTGACGTGATGTTCTAACACAATATAGGACATCATTCCAAGGAACACATCAAGAGATCAAAGACTGGAGATTAGCCCTTTTAGGAATAGAGGCAAAAGTAAATTACTTCTCTTCACTTATCAATGCCATTATGAGTGGACTTGAACAATAATCTTCAAGTATCGTTGACAAAGTAAGTTGAAGCAGTTTTGCACATATCATATCGCCATACATTTAGAGAGGCACAACCTTCTCAATTGCACCCTCAGGAGTTATCGGATAGATACGCAGCGGATCAAAACACAAACTCCTCAAAACCTTCAGGTGTCACATATCACCCCTAGCATCATAGTTCAGGTGACACCACAATACCACAGGTTTGAAAATAAATCAAACCTAACGTAACCACAACACAACAGCTTTTCAACCAAACCTCCAAGCCTTCAGCATATGCCACTGCCTGTCACGAACAGTCCATCCTCCACTTCTAGGGACCATTCTCACACCTATATGAACTACTTCAAGTTCAAACAACTTTTCAGTAGAAAGCTTCTACCTTGACCATGAACCAGAAAGTATCTTCCCTTGGATCTCATCCAGATACAGAACAAAATGACCTGCTCTGATACTAATTGAAATTCTGGTACATGTGCAGAATTCAGATGTCCTAGAACATGCCGTTCGACATCTGGTCTGACATGATCACAAAGGGCAAGGTATATTGCAATAATCATGGTACTGAAAAGATAAGAGCAAGACACACAGAATTGTTAACCTAGTTCGATCTAACACACCTACTCTGGGGGCTACCAAGCCAGGGATGAAGTCCACTATCAGCAGTATCAATTCAAAGCTAAACTCCCCGTTTACAACTTATTACTTAATCACTACCTAATGACCCTTCTACCTAGATCCTCTCTAGATATGAGAAACCCTTCTCACTCCCAATCATTGCAATGATGTCTAGCAGTTGACAATCCGCCACTGCATCAACGACTCTTAACCTATACAACAGTTCAACAAGAATGACACCTCTCCAGGACACAACTTAGAGTTACTTAAAAGCTTCCTCCAAGAACAATACTCCTCTTACTTAATAACTTCGAGGATCACAATTACAAACTGTCCAACTCACATGTCGAGTGGTACAGGAACCAACCCTAATACTAGAACTTTTACATCTTTGGTTGCGTTTCAAAACTAGGTTACAAAACATCTATATATAACCTATTCCCAACTGGATTTGGGCCTACAAAAACACAGCAAATGAGCTGCTACAAGTCAGAAGAAACTTCTGCTACAAAATAGGACTTCAATCTATAACTTCCTAAAATATCTCCATATTTAGAAAGTGTATATTTTCCAATATTCTTCTCAATTTCAGACTTGAATCTTCAGACCTTTTAATTCAGCGCCACATGGAATTTGCATATTGTTTCCTGAATCTTCTGCATCTGTTAAGACATATCAGAATTCAGAATTCTCTTCAGTTCTGGCGCGATGTCGAATGAACCTGCACGGGACATCTTGATACGACATGTTATACCAGATGTTGAAACTACTTCAGCTCAACATGTTCCATTGCACACTAGAACTCCTTGCTCAACCTGTTCTTCCTTAGCAAGATAAACTATCTTATCTAACACATTGCTGTTATTATTTGTTTTACAAAATTAATGCCAACCCTTAAAAATAAAGAACTAACACCCTCTATAAGGATTCAGAAGGATCACCCTAAGGAATTAATCATTGGAGATCTGAATAAAGGTGTAAGAACCAGAATAAGGGAGACTGTGTCAAATGCATGCTTTGTTTCAAAGATTGAACCAAAGAATGTCAAAGAAGCTTTGACAGATGAGTTATGGATAAGTGCTATGCAAGATGAACTTTGTCAGTTTAAGAGGAATGAAGTCTGGGAACTGGTACCACGACCAGCAGGAACAAATGTGATTGGAACAAAATGGGTTTATAAGAATAAGTCTGATGAGCAAGGAGTTGTTACCAGGAATAAAGCCAGATTAGTTGCTCAAGGATACACACAGATTGAAGGAGTAGACTTCGATGAAACATTTGCGCCTGTGGCTCGATTGGAATCCATCAGATTATTGCTAGGAGTAACATGTTTGTTGAAATTCAGATTGTTTCAAATGGATGTCAAGAGTGCCTTTCTGAATAGCTATCTTAATGAGGAGGTCTATGTTGAGCAGCCTAAAGGGTTTGTGGATCCAAACTTTCCTGATCATGTTTACAAGCTGAAGAAGGCTTTGTATGGGCTGAAACAAGCTCCACGAGCTTGGTATGAAAGACTGACTGAGTTCTTAGTCAACAATTGGTATCAGAGCAGGTCATTCTGTTCTGTATCTGGATGAGATCCAAGGGAAAATACTTTCTGGTTCATGGTCAAGGTAGAAGCCTTCTACTGAAAAGTTGTTTGAACTCGGAGTAGTTCATATAGGTGTGAGAATGGTCCCTAGAAGTGGAGGATGGACTGTTCATGACAGGCAGTGGCATATGCTGAAGGCTTGGAGGTTTGGTTGAAAAGCTGCTGTGTTGTGGTTATGTTAGGTTTGATTTATTTTCAAACCTGTGGTATTGTGGTGTCACCTGAACTATGATGCTAGGGGTGATATGTGACACCTGACGGTTTTGAGGAGTTTGTGTTTTGATCCGCTGCGTATCTATCTGATAACTCCTGAGGGTGCAATTGAGAAGGTTGTGCCTCTCTAAATGCATGGCGATAGGATATGTGCAAAACTGCTTCAACTTACATTGTCAACGATACTTGAAGATTATTGTTCAAGTCCACTCATAAAGGCATTGTTAAGTGATGTTGTAAGAAAGAGATCTGAGAAGTAATTTACTTTTGCTTCTATTCCTAAAAAGAGCTAATCTCCAGTCTTTGATCTCTTGATGTATTCATTGGAATAATGTCCTATCTTGTGTTAGAACATCTCGTTAAAATTGTGCTGAATTTTGTTGTCTGAAGGAATGGCATAGCAGATGCTCTGGGTGCTAAACTAATGTGGTTTGATCACATGAATTTGGAACCTACTCCTGATCTGGAAGAGGAGGCATCTGGGTGGTTTGTCTAAGAAGGTTCTGGCCCTGGAACTTATCTTAGATGTGTGAGTTGGTCAAGGTGTGATCAACATGTTATTTACTCCTGAGGTCAGTTTATTTCTGGTCCTTGCTGCAGGAGTGGAGAACTTGAGATTTCAAGAAGTATTCTCGCTTACAGACTTCTTGGACATGAAGGTCAAAGATCAAAGAGGCATATTTTTTTTGGGAGTATCATCTGAATGATCGTGTGAAGCTAGACAGTACTGACTGTGTGTGATTCAATCATAGCCTGTGCTGCTGTTAAAGGTGATTGATTACAAAATGGAGAGTTAGATGAGAGAATACTACTCTCATTCTTCTGTGATGTGATGGGTTATGATGGTTGGTTCTATTCCCGAGGCTTAAAGGGGGGAGGTTGGAGATTCTGTTTTGGAATGTGGTGTTTTTCTTAGTGCAGCTGGATTCTGTTCATGATGTCAAGACTGGTGTCTTAACATCTGTTGGCAAAATATTGTGTTCAGAATGTTATGGTGGTTGTCTCCTGAGATCACAAGCGGCTACCTGATTTATGTACTGATGTAAGGGTTAAGCCGTAGGTGAATATGTTCAGCAGGTGTGTTGAACAGAGGGTGCGCTCTTGAAGGCATGAAGACGAGTCTCATGTTCTCCATTCATTTAAGGTATTCTTCTTGCATAGGAGTACTGGTGGTCTTAGATAGAGAAAAGTTGATCAGATTGGGATCATGTGAGTATTGGTACAAGTGATGACTGTGTTCAACTTGTAAGTTGAACAAAGAGTGAGCTCTTGAAGACATGAAGATGCGTATTATGTTTTCCATTCTTCAAGGTACAAAGAAGCACATGCAATTCTCGGTAGGGGGAAAGTGTTACAATTCTATGCAGCTGGAAGTGTGATGTTAAGGGGGAGATTGATAATTCTGCTGCTTTTGGGATTTGCATACATGATGTGATGTGTCTTGTGCAGTTGTGATCCTTATTGCGTTTGTTTAGTATAAATGGAACAGAATTTAAACAGAATTTTTTTTTGCACTGGTGAAAGCATACAAGATTAGAAAAAAGCAACAAACAAAAAGTATAAAGATTATCCCAACCCCCCGAATCTAGAAAAGTTTTCCAATCTTCGTTCCATTCGTCATCAGAAGCTTGAAGTTTCACTTGGTTCTTCTTGATGGTCTTCATCCTTGTTTCTGATGTCTTTCGTGTTCGTGTTGCTCCTGAAGATGCTCCAGCTGTGGACAGTGTTGTGTCCTTCATCTTCTAAGGATCTGGCTTCTTGTCCTCCTGCATGTGTCTCTTTGTTGCATTCTTGTTAGACTGACTCATGATTCATTCCTTGGTATGCTGATAGGGGCAAGGAGGTTTGGTATTTATAATGGATAAAAAGTCATTGTTTGTATCGCCTGACCAGTCAAAGTAGTCTTTGGTGTGGGAATCTGTATTTCTTGGGAAACTGTTTTTTTGTCACTTTGGATACCAGAACTTCGTGTTTGGTGCCTTGGTAGAGGTTATCCTAGTAGGATGAGACTAGGTCTTGTCTGGTTGTCTGATGAGTTTGCTTTTGGTATAACTGTTGGTGCTGGTTGTGATCAAGTGGTGTGTTCTTTTGTCTCGTGCTAATGTCCTACATTTTGTTACAACATTTTTGTTTGTCGTGTACCATACTTATGGAGTTGGAAGAAGCAACATTATCATCTGAAGTGGCAGTTCTGACATAATGTGGATTAGAATGGGCAGATTCTAATCTTGATGGTAAGTAGTTCTGGAAATACATGGCTACTTTCATGTTGAAGACTCTATTAGGATGTTATAAGGTTGTTGCCAAGAGGTTCCTTCTTATACAAGTAAAAAGTGGTGGCAGTCCTTATCTTGTATTACAAGACATTTGTTTAAAATATGTGAGAAATTTCAAATCAAGTGGACTTGTGTTTATTGGACTTGGCAGACCTTGTATCCAAAATCAACATGGTGAGGCCTTGCTCAACATATATCAGAATGGGGCAATATTGGTGTGATATCATAAAGTGCATTGCATGTTAAGGCTGTTGTCTATAGCCTATTGTTGTATGTGTGCTGGTCAAGTTTGTGCAGTGTGATGTCAAACTTTATGATGGGACATATCATAGCTGTGTAGGAGAGGTCTAAAAGGCAGATTTGGTGGTTCTGGGTGACTTTATTTTTGCTCTGCTGCCTTGAAGGAATCTAGAAGGGATTGAGAGAAGTCGTCTCAGTATCCATTAGATAAGAAGATGGGTTTGTATAAGGTTCTGTGAAGTCTTGGGCTGATAATTTTATGAGCAGGCAGACAAACTGTTTTGGTAAGATGTCAGAACATGGTACAGGACATGTTTTTCTTGAGCCAAACAAGAAATTACTCTGGACGATGGTGTAAGGATAAGGCGAAACACGTGTCTCTGCCTATGCATGGAGTGTTATTGGCCTAATTTATGGTAAGATTCAGTTGTGAAACATTTAAGGCAGTCAAGGCAGTTTTGGAAGGTATGCATTGAATTTGAATGCAGTTTTTGATACCTAAAATAGCGTTTCTTTGACCAAGAACCTTGACATATTCAAGGCTCGTTAATTCCTAAGTTACTGGTCAGCTATTTATAGGGGTTGTTCTCTTCTCCTCTAGCCAAGTGAGTGTTTTGTTTCACTAGTCTTATGGCGTTTGTTCGTATTTGGGTAAGCATCACTTGGGTCTGGTTCTGTGAGGGCCTTCTTTGTCAATTTTTGGCTAAAAAGGGGGAGAAAGGGTGTGTGAAATGGGTTATGCAGATGCCTTGTTTGGAGTCTGCAGTTCCAGTTGTTTGCAAAGAGGGTGTCATTTCCTTGACTTGTGTTGAGTTCCAATTGTGACTTGTGTTCTGAGTTACCTGGGTTGATAGATTGATACTTCTTAAGTTTCATCTTATGCCACAGGTTGACTGGGGGCGTCTGATCAAGAAAGGTGTGCAGAAATCTCGTATGCCACCATTGGTCTTTTGTGTGAAGACAGACGTTTCTTTTCTGGAGGAGTCTTCTACAATTATCCAGGTCTGAGCTGGAAGGAAAAAGAAATGTGTGGGATTAAGGGGGAGTCAGAAATCTTTTTCCTCATGTACACCAGATATCTTCTTCCTCATGTGCATAACTTCGGGACTTTCTACTTCTTACCTCCTGATGTGCTGCCTGAAGTAATTGCGCTGTGGTGCTCGAAGGTGATGTTATGGAGCTCATAGAAATGTGCTGCCAAAAGAGTTGTCAAACATGATGTCCTAACATCATTTAAGTATTCCCTAGAAGATGATTCTCCAGGATTGCTGTTCACAGTAGCTACTGATGGTGACTTGTGTGGATCAGTAGTTGTTGATGACTACTGACATTAGTATAGAGTTGTGATTGCTGCTGTACTCTGAGTTGTAATGTTTATGTATTTGTTTTAGCCAAATTTTGCCAAAGGGGGAGAATGTTAGTTCTTTATTTTTAAGGGTTGACATTAATTTTGTAAAACAAATAATAGCAGCAATATGTTAGATAGGATAGTTTATCTTGCTAAGGAAGAACAGGTTGAGCAAGGAGTTCTAGTGTGCAATGGAACATTTTTCATCTGGTATAACATGTCGTATCAAGATGTCCCATGCAGGTTCATTCGACATCGCGCCAGAACTAAAGAGAATTCAGAATTCTGATATGCCTTAACAGATGCAGAAGATTCAGGAAACAATATGCAAATTCCATGTGGCGCTGAATTAAAAGGTCTGAAGATTCAAGTCTGAAATTGAGAAGAATATTGGAAAATATACACTTTCTAAATATGGAGATATTTTAGGAAGTTATAGATTGAAGTCCTAATTTGTAGGAGAAGTTTCTGCTGACTTGTAGCAGCTCATTTGCTGTGTTTTTGTAGGCCCAAAATCCAGTTGGGAATAGGTTATATATAGATACATTGTAACCTAGTTTTGCAACGCAACCAAAGATGTAAAAGTTCTAGTATTAGGGTTGGTTCCTGTACCACTCGACCTGTGAGTTGGATAGTTTGTAAGTGTGATCCTCGAAGCTGTTAAGTAAGAGGAGTATTGTTCTTGGAGGAAGCTTTTAAGTAACTCTAAGTTGTGTTTTGGAAGGGTGTCTTCCTTGTTGAACTGTTGTATAGGTAAAGAGCCGTTGATGCAGTGGCGGATTGTCAACTGCTAGACATCATTGCGATGATTGGGAGTGAGAAGGGTTTCTCATATCTAGAGAGGATCTAGGTAGAAGGGTCATTAGGTAGTGATTAAGTGATAAGCTGTAAACGGGTAGTTTAGCTTTGAATTGATACTGCTGATAGTGGACTTCATCCCTGGCTTGATAGCCCCCAGAGTAGGTGTGTTAGACCGAACTGGGTTAACAATTCTGTGTGTCGTGCTCTTAATTTTCCAGTACCATGATTATTGCAATATACCTTGCCCTTTGTGATCATGTCAGACCAGATGTCGAACGACATGTTCTAGGACATCTGAATTCTGCACTTGTACCAGAATTTCAAAAACATCGAAGAGTTCTACCTCCTGAATATTTCTCAGAGGCATTTCATCTCTTCTTGAGACGTTCCCAGTGCGTTGACATCTGTCACATTTTACAATGTAGGCATGAACATCGCGCCATAAAGTTGGCCAGAAAAGACCTGCTTGAAGTATTTTAGCGCATGTTTTGGATGAGCCTAGATGTCCACCGTACGGTGAAGAGTGACAATGTTTAATTATAGTTTCTACTTCTTCTTCAGGGACACAGTGACAGAAAATGCCATCTGCGCCTCTTTTGAATAAGAGGGGTTCGTCCCAATAGAAGTGTTTCACGTCGTGATAGAACTTCTTCTTTTGTTGGTAATTTAGATCAGGTGGTATGATATCAGTTGCTAGATAGTTAACAAAATTTGCGTACCAAGGTATGGTTGTCACTACGAGAGCTTTTTCAATGTCTAATTCTAAATAGGGGTCAGGATCATCATCATGGATGGTTATAACTGCTCCTATTAATCTATCGTATGCGAAATCATCATTGATAGGAACAAGATCTGGCTTTAGATATTCAAGTCTTGAAAGGTGGTCAGCAACCACATTTTCAGTGCCTTTCTTATCTCGGATATCCAAATCAAATTCTTGAAGTAAAAGGATCCAGCATAGTAATCTAGGCTTAGCATCCTTTTTGCTTAATAGATATCTTATCGCAGCATGATCAGTGTAGACTATGATTTTTGCTCATACTAAATAGGATCGGAATTTGTCGATTGCAAAGACTACTGCCAGGAGTTCCTTCTCGGTTGTGGCATAATTAAGCTGAGCCGCATCTAAAGTCCTACTGGCTTAGTAAATCACATGGAGTTTCTTATCCTTCTTTTGTTCTAGAACAACGCCAATAGCGTAATCGCTAGCATCGCACATAATTTCAAAAGGTTGGTTCCAATCAGGGGGTTGAATGATGGGCGCGGAAATCAGTGCTTGTTTTAGGTATTTAAAGGCTTTAAGACATTTATCATCGAATTTAAATTCGGCGTCTTTCATAAGTAAGTTGGTTAATGGTTTAGTTATTTTGGAGAAGTCTTTAATGAAGCGTCGGTAGAAACCGGCGTGTCCAAGAAAACTTTAGATTTCTCTAATGGTTTTGGGTGGTTGAAGGTTTTCTATTACTTCTATTTTGGCTTTATCAGCCTCAATGCCTCTTTCGGACACTATGTGTCCTAGTACCATGCCTTCAGTAACCATAAAATGACATTTTTCCTAGTTTAGAACGAGGTTGACTTCTACACATCTTTCCAGGATTTTCTTGAGGTTTGTGTTTTTAAAACTAGATCCACATACCGAGAAATCATCCATAAATACTTCCATGATCTCATCAAGGAAATCTGCGAAGATTGACATCATACAACGTTAGAATGTAGCCGGGGCGTTGCATAGTCCGAATGGCATTCGTCTGTAAGCAAATGTTCCATAGGGGCATGTAAAGGTTGTTTTCTCTTAATCGTCGTGGTGAATGGGTATTTGGAAAAATCTTGAGTATCCATCTAAATAGAAAAAGTAAGAATGCCTAGCTAAACGTTCGAGCATTTAGTCTATGAATGGAAGTGGGAAGTGATCTTTCCTAGTTTCCTTATTAAGCTTCCTGTAATCAATACACATCCGCCAACCATTTTCTATACGTTTGGCTATTTGTTCTCCTTTTTCGTTTTGTACAACAGTGACACCTCCTTTCTTAGGTACCACATGTACGGGGCTTACCCATTTACTATCGGATATTTGGTATATTATTCCAGCCTCTAACAACTTTAACACTTCCTTTTTTACTACGTCACTCATTATAGGATTTATCCTTCGTTGATGTTCTCTGGAGGGTTTTGCGTCTTCCTCCAGCATAATTCGGTGCATACACACGGAAGGAGTTATTCCTTTGAGATTGGAGATATTATAACCTATAGCTGAGGGATATTTTCTTAAAACATCTAACAGTTGATTGGTTTCAGGACCATCTAACGTGGCACTGACTATGACTGGTCGGTTTAATTCTTTGTCTAAGAATTCATATCTTAAATTCTTAGGAAGCTCCTTAAGCTCTATAGATGGTTTTTTCGGACATGGCATATGATCCGGGGTAAGTGCCAAGCATTCGTAAAGACTGTTATCTATGTAAGGTTCATATAAGCTTTCGAATTCGTCGTCCTCCATTATGGGGATCGAAGGTAGTTTGATGGTTTCTACTGGATCTTCTTTATCCAGTTCTCTTATGCATTCATCAATTATATTGATGTCATAACATGAGTCATCCATGACTGATGCATTTAAGAATTGGGATAGTATAAACTCTACTTTTTCATTACCTACCTCGAATGTCATTTTTCCTTTTTTGACATCTATTATAGCTCCAGCTGTTGATAAGAAGGGTCTACCTAAAAGGATTGGGATCTCATCGTCTTCTTTAATGTCCATTACGACGAAGTCCGTTGGAATATAAAGTTTACCAAACCTAACTGGGACGCCTTCCAAAATGCCAATTGGATACGTAACTGATCTGTCGGCTAATTGGAGAGACACCCTAGTCGGTTGCATTTCTCATAGGTTTAGCCTTTTACAAACGGCTAAAGGCATTAAGCTTACACTTGCTCCTAAGTCAAGAAGTGCTTTATCAATAACTTGGTTTCCCAAAACACAAGGTATAGAAAAACTTCCTGGATCTTTCTCTTTCTTAGCAAGCTTATTCTCAACAATTGAATTACATTCTAAAGGTTTAGGATCATCTAATCTTCGTTTATTGGTTAGAATGTCTTTCAGGAATTTGGCATAAGATGGTATTTGGGTAATAGCTTCTGTGAATGGAATCTCTACGTGGAGTTTCTCAATCACTTTTATGAATTTCTTATATTTATTATCTAATTTGGTTTGTTTAAATCTTTGTGGGTATGGAATCAGAGGTTTGTAAGGAGGAGGTGGAACATAAACTTTTTCATTCTCTTCTCTTTTCTTAACTTCCGTATTCTTAAATTTCTCAGGGTCCACCGATTTCTCAACTTCTTCCTCAGGTGTGTTCATAACTTCTTTCCTAGGAGGTTATGGATTATTTAACCTAGGGTTTATAGGCCCATCGTAAGTGGTCCCGCTCCTTAGGGCTATAGCATTCGCGTGCCCTTTAGGGTTAGGTTGAGGTTGTCCAGGAAATTGTCCTCCAGGTGTAGCATGGGTGGATTGTTGTTGTGCTACTTGAGAAATATAGGTTTCAAGCATTTTGTTATGGGTAATTACAGAACCGAGTTTAGTACCCAACTGGGTAATTAATCCATTCATATGAATGTTTTGGTTCATGAACTCCTTCTCCTGTTGTAATTGAGTTGAGATGAATTCGTCCATCTTTTTCTCAAAATTTGATTTCTGAGGGGCATATGGTGTAGATTGATTGGGTCTTTGAGTTTGGAAACCGGGTGGTCTTTGAGGTGTTGAATTTTGAGTAGGGTTATTATTTTATAGGAAAAATTTGGGTGATTCCTCCATCCAGGGTTGTATGTGTTTGAATAAGGGTTTTCTTGGGCGTAATTAACCTGATCTGTGGTACTCTTGGCTAAAAAGTTGCATTCAGCTACAGTATGTCCTGAGGTTCCACAGATTTCACTTCTGGGTTGTATAGCTGCTATGGTTACTGTGGGGTTGATAGTCAAGTTTTCTACCTTTTGAGCTATAGCATCCATCTTTGCGTTCATATTGTCAAAATAACTCACTTCATACACATCTCCTTTGGTCTCTCTCTTCTCCACTGGTGCTCGTTCGGTTCCCCATTGGTAATGGTTTTGTGCCATATCCTCCATGAGAGCGCTAGCCTCGGGGTAGGGTTTGTTCATTAGAGTGCCACCAGCGGCATCGTCTATGGTCATCTTTGTGTTGTACATGAGTCCATTATAAAAGGTATGGATTATAAGCCATTGTTCTAAGCCATTATGTGGACATGCTCTTAATAGTTCTTTGTATCTTTCCCAAGCGTCGAAAAGTGATTCTCCCTCGCTTTGGGTAAATCTGGTTATTTGGTTTCGTAGAACAACAGTTTTACTCGGTGGAAAGTATCTAGCAAGGAATACTTTCTTTAGGTCATTCCAAGTGGTTATAGAGTTGGCTGGAAGGGAATTTAACCATGATCGGGCTCTATCTCTATTGGAAAATGGGAATAGTCTTAGACATATTGCCTCAGGAGGAGCTCCGTTCACTTTTAAGGTATCGGCTAGTTGAATAAAGACTTTAAGATGTTGGTCCGGGTTTTCCGTGGGAAGACCTGCAAACTGGTTCTGTTGTACTAATTGTAACAAAGATGGTTTTAATTCGAAGTTATTGGCTAGTATAGTTGGGTTAACTATACTAGAATGAGGTTCTTCGTTAGAGGGTAGGGCGAAATCCTTAAGAGGTTTAGCGTTTTCTTCGTCTGTCGTTGCTCTTTTGAGTTTTCGAAGTAGAAGACGAGCTCGGGCGTAACGTTCAGGTTCTTCTAATGGATCAACTAAGTTTTCGGTACTGCGAGTTCTTCGCATTTACCTGCTAAGGGATGCCTTAGTCTAGACGGTGTAACAACAGGGTACGAAATTTTGACGTAATTGGTCCCCGGCAACGACGCCAAAAACTTGATGCGTGTTATCCGCAAGTATACGGATTACGTCAGAGTAATATAAAAGATTTATCGATCCCACAGAGACCAATGTCAATCTATCGATTACTATTGTTACGTTGTTTATCTAAGGCTAAAAATCAGAGTAAAAGTTTTCCACAGAACGAAAAATAGAAATAAATCAGAATAAGACTAATGCTGGAATGGTAATTGGAAACATAACGATAAATTGGTTTGCAAAATAAGATATAAAAAACGTGCGAAGTGTGAGAGTGTATTTCTAGAAAATGAACACAAGTGTCACGCTTAAGTTCAGTTCCAAAAGACAAATCACACAAACGATTAAAGTAATAAAGTAATGACAGAGACGGAAAGTAAACGAATATAAAGCAGTGCAATAAAGTAAATAAATATAAAGGCAATGCAGATAATGATAAATTGTAAATTATAAAAGAAACCTGCTCCAAAGCGGAGACTGAATCTGGTACAGAGCTGGAAAGTAAATTGCGGGAAAGTAAATAACTTCAAATACTCCTAACTATGGTTGCTCCAATCTAACTAACAACGATAGTGCAATAACCCTCGATGTGACAGATTGTTGCCTTACAAAATGAATTTTATGTAGGATTGGATGAAATAAAATTGAAAATACAAGGCCTATTTATAGTGGTCATGAAGCTATAACTGCCACACGACGTTATGAAGAACGGCTGAGTAATAATCTCCATCATGGGTAACTGCTTCTAATGTTCTTGACCGTTTTCCCGTTACAACGGTCTGCGCCCGCTGACCCCCTCTCAGCGTCTGCCGAGTGTGCCTGTGGAATAAAACGCCTTTTGTGACCGTTGGAATGTGGGCGAAGCCCACTACTCAAATGGCGTCCTCTATGGCGTTCGCTGAGTGAAACAGTTAGTATACAATTTGCACAGGAAATCTCCGTTTTAGCTCCGTTTTGTGTTGTTTCTTCACTAGATGCTCAAATCAGGCAATGTATCTGAAAGTAAGACAAAATACCATCATAACATGGGAAAATAACAAATAAACAACTAAAAGCATGTGCAATCGGAGTCAAATATATAGTGTGTTTTAGTGTTATCATTCTCCCTAGCCTTTGGATCTCTCTCTCACACATTAATGTCATGATGACTCTTTAGAAAATATCATGATATTTTAGTTTAAGAGCACTACTTAAACTATTATTTTAATACTACTTAAAACCAACGTGTGAAAAATATTATGGATAACTTGGGTATAAAGAAAATATTTTAAAATGAAATAAAAGTGTAGAAAAGGAGACCGGAACGAATAACAGTCGGACACGCGTTTGATCAGAAAATAAAATGGAACACATTAAAATAATCTACGCGGAACGAAGTTATATACAACAAATTGAAAGAAAATAAAAATCACACTTAAAATTTACCCGCTAATTTTAAGCACAGTGTCCAATTGCTTTGACCGGTCAGCCTATAAAATTCCTATTAAATATTTTACAAAATACGAATATTTTGCATAGATATTTAAGAATTATGAGAACACTGTGTTAACCTTACCAAAGTGTTGGTAGTACTCCGACATGGCCTTGGTAACTTCGTGTTATTTATAGATAATTATTTGGACTAACGATCGAAAAACCCTAACTTCCTTATTAATTTTACACCCTAATACTTATAGCTACCTTAAAGCTATGGGTCTTACAAGGGGCATATAATAGAACGTCGGTTTTTTATGGTGAAAACTACAGTTATTGGAAAGATTGTATGCGGGTGCATATCTATTCTATTGATATAAAGGTATGGAACGTTATTCAAAATGGTCTTATTGAAATAACTATTGTGAGGGCTAAGTGTTTTTCATCTAGTTCTGTTTTAATGATGTCAACAAGTAGGATAGTCTCTAGTTTGTAATTTGGACGGTATCACTTCGTTGTCGGTCACATTGCATTTAACCATTAATATTCATGTGTCTAAACACATAGGAAGAGGTCTACATAATTTCTACATGTGCATGATCATGGTATTAATGCTTGGTGTGCATGAATCGAGTCTTAGTTGGTCAAAATGTGCATAAAAATGCATTTCTGAGTTTTTGCAGGTCTTGAGTCGACCTAAGCTAAGCATGAGTCAACTCATGCAATTTTGTCATTTTCTTGTGAAACAGCCGAGTTAGCGCACGGTGACCTCCCTAATGCATGCGGTCAACGCATGCCACTGGGTTTTGTATTTCTGCAAATTCAGCATCTTTGCGTCGACGCAAGGTGATGAGCGGTCGATGCATGATCTGTTAATTTGCATAGATACTTCCACGGGTTAGCTCCCGTCGACCCTCATTTAGCGAGCGGTCGACCCTTCGCTGGTCTGGGCTATTTTTCTGCATTCTGTTTTTTCTATTTTTGTTGTTATTTCATTTTAGTTGGTTATTCTTGCATTATATATAGTGGATTCATCTCTTTTTCAAAAACAACAAGAAACGTAAAAATAGATGCTGATTTTTCTCTTCATCTTCATCTTCAACCTTGTGATCTCTAGCAATTACACATAGTCATTTTTGTTAGTGTCTTGCATTGTGTGAAGTGATAACATTCAGACATAGGTGTTGTATCCTTTGTGCTGGGTTGAGAATCAGTAAGTGTTTCTTGAATAAAACCTCTGGTTTTGTCCTCCAAGAATCCGGGTGATTTTGGGGGTTTTTGCACAAATCGGTTTCTCTACAAGGATTCAGCCGTGCAAAGGTAACTGAAGAATGGGGTGTTCAGTTCAGTTTAGTAGCTACAGTCGGAGGATCGTACGAGAAAGATTTGGGTTCAAATTGTGGAAGATCAAAATCGACCGAGTGAAGGTGATTGAAGAGCGATGGGTTCTTTCAATCTAGTAGTGTGAGACAGTGATTTGTTCGACCAAATTTGAAGCACTTGATTCATCTTGAATCAAGGGGAGAGAAGACTCTGCATCGACGTCAACGACGTTTGAGGGTTTGATTTTTCAGTTTTCTCTTGTACAAAATTTGCAAACAGATATATATATATATATATATATATATATATATATATATATATATATATATATATATATATATAAATAAATAAATAAATAAATAAATAAATATTTGTTCTCTCTTTCCCTACACTTTTACGTTTTGATATTAATCGAATTTGTGAAGTATCAATTAATCGAAAATTTCTGACATAGTGTAATTTAGAGCTGAAAAGTACTTTGTAAATTGATACAATCCCTTGGATTGTATTTGGAATCAGCTTTACATTCACATTATTTGGAAATCTGCACTTAGTGTGTTCGCGCACGTCAAGTGTTTGATAAATTGATTAAGCGCAAAATCGAAGGTTATTTGCGATTAATTTTTGTCGACCTATCTTGTTGGTAATTGGATAAACATCAAGTAAGCGAAACTTGATTGATTGCGTTTAGTTTTTGTTGATTGATCTGTATTTTTCTCTTCCGTTGTATCATTCCCAATATCGTCGTGCATATCCGATCCTTTTAGTAGTGGTTCGTTGTAGATGTGTGATTCAGTGGTCGCTTCCGTAAAAATACTTTAAAACTAATTTTGGAACACCATTTGCGTGTATAAAATTATGGGATCTATTCAACCCCCCCTTTAGATCCTAGCAATCGTCTAATAACTATGACCAATGTGGATAATGTTGTACCTAAACTGGAAGCACAGTGGAACGATGAGGATGAGAAAAAGTACAATTATGATTGGAAAGTTAGAAATATTCTCATATCCTCTTTGGGAGTTGATGATTATTATAGAGTTTCCCATTGTACTACTGCTAAGGCTATGCGGAACACATTACAAGTTGCCCATGAGGGAACTAATGATGTCAAACTAGCTAGAATTAATACTTTGATACAAGAGTTTGATCTCTTTCACATGAAGCATAGTGAAACCATTGCGGAAATGCAAAATAGATTCACTCACATAATCAATCGTTTAAATTCACTTGGTAGACCTGTTTCCAATGATGTTGTTACTAACAAAATTTTGAGATGTCTTAATAGGGAATGACAACCTAAGATTACGACCATCAAGGAAGCTAATGATCTTATGACATTGAACATCACAACATTGTTTGGAAAGCCTGAGGAACATAAGCAAGAGCTCATAAGTCTCGATCAACACGAAAAGAAAGAGAAGTTGAAAGACACGGACAAGAAGTCTATTGCTCTAAAGGCTTATAGCTCAAAGTCCTCCACAAAAGAGCTCAGTGAAAGTGAGTCAAGTGATGGTGATGGTGATGAAGATAATAATTAAGATATGGGGTTGTTCGCGAGAAGGTATAATAGATATATCAGGAAAAATGGAATTTAACATTCGGACAAGAATCTCATCAACTTTCGACGACAATCAAAATCCTTAAAGCATAAAGGAAATAAGAGTGCAAAATCAAAAGGTTCATGCTACAATTGTGGAAAGGTCGGTCACTACAACCAGATTGTCCATTGATGAAGAAAGACAAAGGAAAAGACAAGAATCATCAACAAAAGAAATCGAGCAAACCTAGAAGGGCATACATTGCTTGGGAGAATGATAGTGAGTCCTCTAGCGAAGATAGCTCAAGTGATGAAGACGAAACCGTCAATATTTGTCTCTCGGCTCATCAAAAGAAGAAAAAGAATGTAAGTCATTTTAAATATGAACATCCTGATAAAATGTCTCATTCTGAATTGCAAAATGCCTTTGAAGCTTTACACCATAAGGCTAAAGAAGCTTTCAAACGCTTGGCCTCAAATAAGCAAATTTTTTTACATTTAAAGAAAAAGATTTACGATTCCGAAAAGGAATTAGAAGCTCTTAAAAACTCCATGGTGGAAGCTACAAAATATAAAATCGAGGATGACAAGTGCACTTGGTTAAATTGGGTGGGTTGTGAAACTTGTCACATTTGGCAAAAAGAGGTTAAAACTCTTAAAGCCAAATTAGACAAGGCTTTAGAACCTAGAATTACATTTGCTATTGATCGATCACATTTTAGAAGTAGTATGAATAATCCTTATAAAAAATATACATATGTGATTAGAGAGCAAAGTAGCAAAAGTAACTCCAATGTTAACCTAACTTGTCTATATTATTGCAAGAAGGGACACACCATTGCTAAATGCCGATTTAGGAGATTCTTGGTTCCTAAAGGTATTTTCCAATGGTTGCCCAAATGTAACCAAAGATTCACTCACACACAATGACCCAATAAAAATTGGGTACCTATTTCCCTTGTTTAATTTTGAAGGTAAAATGTCTTGAGTCTACGGAGAGAAGATGGGTTCTCGATAATGGATGTTTAAGGCACATGACGGGAGACATTTCCTTATTCATTGACTTTGTGGAAAATAAGAAAGGATTTGTGACCTACAGTGACAATAAAAAAAGAGCTATACTCGGAAAAGGTAGTGTAGGTAATCCCTCTTCTACTACTATCTCAGACATCCTATTAGTTGAAGGTCTTAAACACAATCTTATTAGCATTAGTCAATTGTGCGACAAAGGCTATAAAGTTTCTTTTTCAAAAGATTGTTGCATGATTGAACACAATGATAAGAAAGATGATTTGTTTAAGGGCTTGATGGTAAACAATGTCTATATGCTGACTTGAGTGAAGTATCTTTGACTAGCACTAAATGTCTTGTCACCATGAGTGAAGACTCATGGCTATGGCACAGGAGCTTAGCGCATGTCAACTTTGACTTGCTAAATAAAGTAGTTTCAAAGGATCTAGTTGTTGATCTACCCATGATAAAATTTTCAAAAGATCACTTATGTGATGCATGCCAAATGGGGAAGCAAACGAGGATCTCAATTAAATCTAAAAATGTTGTTTCTACATCGAGACCTCTTGAACTCCTCCATATGGACCTTTTTGGACCATCTAGGATCAAAAGCTTGGGTGGTAATTATTATGGTTTTGTGATTGTAGACGACTACTCTAGATTTTGTTGGACTATTTTCTTGGCTAGTAAAAGTGATACTTTTTCAGCGTTTGAAAAGTTTGCCAAGCTATCTCAAAACAAATTATATACTAGCATTGTCACTATCCAAAGCGATCACGGGGGTGAATTTGAAAACCACCTCTTTGAGGAATTTTGTGATAAGCATGAATTTTTCCGCTCCACGTAATCCTCAACAAAATGGAGTAGTGGAACGTAAATATAACATTTTAGAAAAGTTGGGAAGAACTATGATCAATGAGAGTGGCCTTCCTAAATATTTTTGGGCTGATGTTATTAGTACGACATATTATGTTTTGAATAGGGTGCTTATACGTCATATTCTCAACAAAAATCCATATGAACTTTTAAAAGCAAGGAAGCCTAATGTATCACATATTCATGTTTTCGGATGTAAATGCTTTATGTTAAACAATGGAAAAGAAAATCTTGGCAAATTTGATTCAAAATTCGATGAAGGTATCTTTCTTAGATACTCTTAAACTAGCAAAGAATATAGAGTATACAATAAAAGGTTACTTATTGTAGAAGAATCTGTGCATGATACTTTTGGCGAATCTTATCCGAAAAATGTCGGGAAAGGTATTTCTTTTCATGGTGCAGGTGTATCTTCAGAAGACATACTCAAAGACACTGAAGAAGGGACTGGTCAACCTGAATCGGTGAAAGTTGAGGAAGAGAAAGATCACAACTCTGAAAGGATTGAGGAGGATCATCCGATTAGCAATGATGACCTTCCTTTGGCTTGGAAATCCTCTAAAGATCATCTAATCAACAATATTCTCAGAGACATAGCAAAAGGAGTAACTACACGGAATAAGATAAGTAACTTTTGTTATCACTTTGCTTTCGTCTCTCAAATTGAGCCTAAAAACTCCAAAAAGGCCTTACTCGATGAACATTGGTTTTTGTCAATGCAAGAGGGATTGAATCAATTCAAAAGAAATGAGGTTTGAGACCTTGTCACCCCTCCACGAGGCCATTAAGTAATAGGTACTAAATGGGTGTTTAGGAAAGATGTTGAGTAAATCAAAAGAAAGTATTGAGTATCGTATCCATAGAGATCGGTGCGTTATTACCAACGTTAGGACAATTGTTATCTTTTTTAAGTGAAGTTTGTAGATTGGTTTGCTTTTAATTTAAGCAGAATCTAAAATCGAAACTTGTTAAAGTAAAGTTTAAAAAGAAAGAGAACTTGTTAGGATTAAAATTCAACTACCGTGCACGTATGATTTTTTTTATACTTCTTTAAAAAAACTTGCTTTTCACATTATCTTCATTAATTCACTCACAACAGAATATATATGTCTATATGCTTGTTGAGATTTCAATTGATTTAGTTTAACCGATGATTTCTCAATCAATTAAACAAAATAATCGCATTAAGAACCAAATGTTATTTATGAAAGTTAAACCCCTGGTTCTATGTCTAGAACGAAGCGTTTAACCGATTATAACCTTTAACTTTAATACAAATGTATTTTTCAATCACAATTCGTATTCATAGGTTTAGAATGACAAAACAAAGATTTAATCGATAATCATGAATAACAAAATTTCATTAACAAAGGAAATAATAATACATACGATTTACGGTAGTTTCCTTCCAATCCTAACAAGAAAAGAGTTAGTTATCCATTGTCATGGTAGCTTGCACAAAAAGGAAGAATTGGAGATTAATTTGCACCAAGGATGATTTCTCGATTCTTGATGCGAACCCAGTTGGATTCTCTCCACACTCATTTTCTTACTAAGACTATATTCTAATTTTCTATTGCAAAGTAATAATGTAGAGTGGTTATCTTCAATGCTTCTGTTGCACTCCTTTTATACTGGTTGAGATGAGGGACTTTTGCTATGCAAAGTTAGTTTGCTTAACCTTGAAGAATTTTAAACCGCCATACTTCGCTATGCGAAGTAAAGTTCGCGTAACAAACTTTTCTCGCTTCTGCACGCTTCAAGCGAAACAGGGTGAGTTTGATCCTGTTTCATTATGTTTTTGTTCGTTTTTTCTCGCGTCACGACCTTCGCGTAGCAAAGTGTCGCGGTGAGAATCAGATATCAAGTTATTAGTTAACTTGAATCGCAAAACATAAAATTCACCACCGAACTTTGATTTATCCAAAGGAAAGGGTAAATATCGAAAAACCCTAAGTGCGCTATGTAGGAACACAACTAGAGATCTAAGGTTCGGGGGTTGGTTATACCTAGGGAATGTGTTAGCATCCTAAGTATCTATAGTACTCTACAGGAACCTCCTGTTAGTATTTGTGTTATGTTATTGTTTGCTTGCTAAGGAAACTGTGCTAAGGTAAATACCTAAGGGTATAAACACTAAGTATGCTCGCCATGACATCGCATCTCGTGCCTAAGTATCTTGAATAAAAGAATAAGAGCATTTGTAGTTCCCCTAAAAAAGGGGTGAGGAACGCTCGACTGTGGTCAAGGTTCCAAGGGAAAGTAAGTGTCTATGGCGAGACACCTACTTGGAGTGCGACGACTCCAAACCTACGGCTAGGTAAAACGGAAAAAGAAGTGTCCGCGACGGAACACCTAAATAGAGCACGACGACTCTAGACCTAAGGTTAGATTAAAAAGGAAAGAGCAGTTTCGATCGCGCGACGGCGTGAGATAGGGGAGTGATGGACAAGGCTATCCTAAATGACGCGACATATCATTTCCTTTGGAATGTGAGGTATAAGTAACAGAAGAACAAAGAGGAGGCCTCGAGTATCAAGTGTAAGATGAATAACAATATAAATAATAATAGTAATGATAATATATAATAATAATAATAATAATAATAATAATAATAATAATAATAATAATAAAATAATTCAAAAAAAACAAGCCACAATATGGGGACGGTGCCCTTTTATATCCAATACTTGTCGATTTTTCTTTTTAAATTTTAAATGGGAAACAAAAAGAATAGAGATTAGCATGTTTGACTAAACTAATAAAAAAATACAAAAAAAAGCTAAAGAAAAAAAGAAAAAGGGAAAATAGAAATCTTAGGTCCTCTCCCCGGGACTCACTTTTCTTCTTCCATTAATATTTCTTCTCTCATTAAAAATATGTCAACAACACAACATTAAAAGTTATAAAAAAACATCTATTAAATCCCAATCATTCAAGCATTGTTGTCTTCAATCAACTTATTTTAAAGTAAAAATCTTCAACTCATTTAGTATACTAACCAAGAAACCAATTAAAAATCCAAATAACATTCATTATAATTACAACACCTAAACACCAAAACAAATAGTAAACTCAAGCATAAATCAAGAAATTAAATAAACACAAAAATCCAGGATAAGCATGAATAACCAACAAATGATAGAAAATAAGAAACAAACCAAACTTGATGATGGCTCAAACAACACGTTTCGGCGGAGTTGAAATGATGAAGTGTTTTGGTTGCTATAGCAGGTGGTTTTTTTAGTGGATGAAGGTGGGATCATGGTGGTAGTCCTTAAGATAATGGAGGAAACAAGGTGTATATAGTTCTTGTGTATAGTGTATGGTGTTGTTGTGGACAGGAAAAGTCACATGAGGGAGTCAGGTAGCGTTGGAGGGAGTAGTACGTTTTTTGTAGCGAGAGAGGGACATGAGATACTGTAAATCCTTTCATCAAAATGAATAAAAACAAAATAGCTTTTCTAAAACTTGTTTATTAAGCATTGTGTAAAATTGATAAAAAAAACGAGAAATTCAAAATATTAATAAAATATTAAATATTAAATAGAATTAAATATTAACTATTTACAAATAAAATAAAAATAAAAAATAAAAACTTATTAATAAAAGTGATTATTAATTAAAAATATAAATAAAAAACGATAAAAAAATGAGTAATTGGTTCGGTATAGAAGTGCTCGAAAAAATAAAATGAATACACCAAAGTGATCAGCAAAAAATATACGATTCGGAAAAATACAGCGTTTGATAAAATTTTGAAATAAATTTTACCCGGTTAAAGGGCTTAAATTGTCCAAAAATGCGACCGAAAAGTGGTTGAAAAATTTAAATGAGCACGCCAGGTTAAACTACGCGAAACGTGGATTAACATGACTGACGTTTACAAGCTCGACTTTAAAATTTTTCGTCCGCTAATTTTACGTACATTTGACTTTTAGTTTGATCGATTCTGCTGTAAATTCAATAAGTTTATTTCAGCTGATAAATTGAGTATTATGCAAGATGACAAACATGATATGCAAAAGGTCAAAGAAATTTTGGTGATGATAAATTGGGGTATGACAGATGCCCCTATTTAAATATCTTCACCGGATGACATGAGTGATGATAATCTTCATGAAATTATGGTGGAAGGTATTTAAATATAGATAATCGAAAATTTTGCCCTCAGATGTGTCACACCCTAATTTTTGACCCTAAAATTTGGTACTTTTCCATGTCGTATATTTCGTATCGATCATTTTAGTGTACTCGATTTATTTATTTTTGATCACTTGGGCGTCCGATTTTTTATTTATTTATTTGGTGTTCGTTTATTTTACATTTCTTAACTAATATTATTTAGAATAAATAATTAGAATAATTAGCATTTTATTTTAATTTTATTTTAAATATTTATTTTTATTTTTAATTTAACTAATGTTTAGAATAAATAAATATGTTTTTTAGTTTCTATTTTAAATTAATTAAGTTGTTTAAATTTTTATTTAATTTTAATGTTATTTTATTTGGGCCTCAAATTGGATATTAGGGACAATATTGACAATTTAGAGTTAACCCTAATTTAAGCCTTATATATTCATAAGTTGCTTTGGGGACGGAGAGGGAGAGACCGAAAAGTAAAAAAAGTTGCGCCGGAAGGTACCAATTACAACCGGATTCCGTTGTACTGTTTACTAACCTCTGTCACTCTGTTTACTATCATTTACTACCATGGTTCCTTCATATTCAGTTATTGATATATACTAGTAGGAAACCCGTGCGTCCGCACAGATTCTGGTGTGGTACGCGGATACGTTACCAATTAGGTTATAAAATAAAATAAAAACGTAAAATATAAAAATTTAGTTGTTAATTAAAAAAAATTAAAATGATACATGAATACCCATAAGTTCGTAAGAGTACTGATGCATTACGCGCATGAGTTTCTAAAATGTAATAAAAATGAGAAAACAGAAAGACAAAATTATTTTCCCATAAAAATAATTATTTAAAAAAACATAATTATATATATATTTGGACCCAGATGATGACTTAAAAAAACATATTTTTAACCCGTGAGTTCGTTAATGATATTTTTTTTTTACAGTTGGACCAAATAATAATTTGTATTGTTTAATATACTGAAGAATGAATAAATATTTACCATATATCATTCATAGAATCAATATTTTTTTTATTAAATAATTGACCCATACAAAACAGTTGGACTGAAATCAGTACCCGTGTGTTACGCGGATTTTTAAAAAAAATGTAAAAAAATGAAACAATTGGCCTAAAATTTGTCTTTAAAAGAATAATATATTTTGATTTAAATTAGAAACATAAATATAATTATTTCATATATACAAATAGTAAAAATATGGTACGCGCAATTTATTAAAAATAAAAAAATAAATTAAAAATATAAATAAAATATTAGAAACAAAAAAGTTAATAATTTTAAAAGGAATAATAATTTTGTGGCTTTAATGAACAACAAATTTTATCCCGTATATTAATGTTAAAATTGTTTTAAGATGACAAATATATTAGAAATATATAATAATAATTGAATGAAGAAAGTATGTTGTATGAAATTGTTTATTTTTATTGAAGTGATATACCATTTTAATTATGTTGTGCAATTGGTTGTAATAATAACTTCGTTCCTCGCAAGTACAATGTAAATGAAAATTGAAGAAGACAATGTAAAAAGTAAATGTAATAAAGCACACCAAGTTGTAGAAGTCTAGAAGTTGATTTCCAGAAACATTGTAAATGTATTTATTGATTTAATGAAAAAAAAGTAATTAAAATTAAAAGATATGGACTAAACAATATAGTAACATTTGATCATAAATTAAAATTTTAATACAATTTATTATGTTTACAATTTAATACAATTCCATTTTAAAATTGAGAATTTTGAAAAATGCTCATAAAAATTAATAATCATAATAACATCTAATAGAAAATATGAAATGTATTATATATATATATATATATATATATATATTAGTGGTCATTAAAGTATCATAATGTTACACCATAAAAATTGATTGTTATAAATTTTTGGTAATAATAATAAGAATTATTTGATACATGATAATAAAATGAAAATTATAAATTAATATAACAAAATTGTTGACATGAAAAATTAATGACTATTTATAGTGTAATTTTTTTTTAAAATATAAGTAAGTTAAATAGACATAATTTTTAAAGAAATATTTTTATTTTCTCTATTTCTCTATTTTATTTAAAAAAAAATAAATTAAAAGTTTCATATATATTAATTACTATGACTGTAAATTAGTAAAACTTTCTATAACATTAAAACATCAAAACTTTGTTATATATTAATTCCTTTTTAAAAGTGAGAAATTTAAAAAACTGTTTATAAAAATTATTAGTCAAAAAACATTTAATAGAAAAAATATTATACCTATATTAAAAAAAACTAAATTCCTTAGAAAAAAAAATTGGACTAAAACTTGTGAACAAATATATATTATAATAAAATCTCATCATTTTATTATATATAATATATTATATTTCTTAATATTTTCAAATTTATTTTAATTTATAATTTATTATTATTTTAAACTAAGATTATTATTTACTTTAAAAATATTTTAGGTTCAAGTTAAAAAGAATTTTAAATTAATTTTCTTCGTTCTAAAAATCTAATTATTTGTATAGGTTCATAGAATTAAAAAAAAAATACTAACTTAAACATAAATTAACAAACACTTTAAATGAACATAATTTCTCTTTTAATTAAAAATAAATTGTAATAATGATCATAAGCAAACATATTAATTTTTTTTAAAACTTATAAATGAGATGACAAATTTATTAAAACTACTATAAATAAAAATAGTATAAAATAACGTCTTTAATTTATGATAAATTTAAAATATAATATCATTAATTATATTAATAGTAATTTATTAATATTTCAATATTAGTTAATTAAAATAACAAAAAAATATATGGCTGATAACTATGAAAATAACATAAATTTATTAAAACTACTATAAATAAAAATAATATAAAATAATTTCATTAATTTATGATAAATTTAAATTATATTCATTTTTTTAGCTGATAATAAAAGTACAAAAGTTCCAAAAACTCTAATTTATTACAAAGTTCCTGCCATCCTAAAAATAACGGTTACCCTACGTAAGGCATACAACACATGAATGTAACTTTTATTCATCAAAATAACGTTGATATTTATTCAGTCTATACAAAGCAGTTCATACAAAATTATTAAATATCAAAAGGCAGAAAATTGCCTAATTAACAAAATTACCAACATCCTAGAATCTCATATGTTGGAAGCCTAATGGTAGATGGTCATTGGTGGTGGGTATTTCCTCAAGATATGATGGGTAATGGCACCCAATATATTATTTTACAAAAAACATTAAAGGTACAACAATGAAAATTGTTTCCCATATAAATAAAATGCACAAAAATGATTATGTTATGCAACTCCAAGCCAGATTGTGGTTAATCATCATGATTTGTCATGAGAAGCAGAATAATCGAACACCATGAAAGTTTGGTGTATGTCATTATAAAAGAAGTCATTTTATATCACTGAAGTTTGACTTCAGAGCAGAGAGAAATGCACCTGCAAAATTGAGTTAAACCACATAATCAAACACCCTAGTTATACTTTCCATTGGCTAATTAAAGTATTTTAATTACCCATACCTCCAACTTTTCCATCAAAGACGCGATGATCGGTAGATAATGTTAAGTTCAACTTAGTGGGAACTGATGGCTTCTCAATTGTTAGTAGAAAAAAAAACCAATGTCAAAGCAAACTTCAAGTTTAAGCATTAAGTGGCATAAAGAACCAAAGCAATAGAACATTTTGATCATTTTAAAATCCAGGGCAACAACCATTATTAAAAACTCTAATTTTTGAAAACATTATTTTTAGTTCTACCAATTGGAACAGTGATGATAACAGCTTTAGTAACAAAGTTCCTGCCATCCTCCAAGGTAACCATTACCTTATTGTAGCCATTGGATATCTTGGCCCCCTACACAGTGAGGTTTTACAAAAGGGTGAAAACCTTGCACTAACAATAAATCAAATAAATCTATATCTTTAATTGTTTCAGATTCAACCATGTCAGCTAAACCTAAGCCAGAGAAACAGTTATGCATTTTAAAAGATCAAGAAATCAATGTGTCAATTATACATTTATCTTCATCTAATTAACTAAAAAGAGAAGTACATATTAAGTTGGTACTTTTGCGGCTTCAAGAATGGCAACAATATATTTTCTTGTTTATGCTCTTGCATTTTGTCCCATAAATTGTGAAAAATGACCATGTAGCTAACTCATGAATATTATTTTGCAGACATACCTGTGGTTCAGCCATATATCAATATCTTTTGCAAGAGCATTTATAACAGGATTATAATCCTTGGACTATAAGTCCATGACCACCAGAGAGGACTTCTTCCTACAGTTAGAAATCAGCAATGTAAGCAATACTTTAGATATTAAATAATACTTAAAAAAAATAGGCGCTGAGTAATGAGTTAATCTTCCACATATTAGGAAATTGGATATGTTGTACACAATGAGGTTTAAAAAAGGTGAAAACCTTGCACCTTAAGTATCTACCCACCATTAAGAGGGGATAAAGGAAAACTTGTGGAAGCAATCTTATTTGAGACTAACAATAAATCAAATAAATCCATATCTTTAATTGTTTCAGATTCAACCATGTCAGCTAAACCTAAGCCAGAGAAACAGTTATGCATTTTAAAAGATCAAGACAACAATGTGTCAATTATACATTTATCTTCATCTAATTAACTAAAAAGAGAAGTACATATTAAGTTGGTACTTTTGCGGCTTAAAGAATGGCAACAATATATTTTCTTGTTTATTTATTGCATTTTGTCTCATAAATTGTGAAACATGACCATGTAGCTAAGTCATGAATATTATTTTGCAGACATACCTGTGGTTCAGCCATATATTAATATCTTTTGCAAGAGCATTTATAACAGGATTATAATTCTTGGACTATGAGTCCGTGACCACCAGAGAGGTCTTGTTCCTACAGTTAGAAACCACAACAATGTAAGCAATACTTTAGATATTAAATAATACTTAAAAAAAATAGGCGCTGAGTAATGAGTTAATCTTCCACATATTAGGAAATTGGATATGTTGTACACAGTGAGGTTTTAAAAAAGGGTGAAAACCTTGCACCTTAAGTATCTACCCACCATTAAGAGGGGATAAAGGAATACTTGTCGAAGCAATCTTATTAGAGACTAACAATAAATCAAATAAATCCATATCTTTAATTGTTTCAGATTCAACCATGTAAGCTAAACCTAAGCCAGAGAAACAGTTATGCATTTTAAAAGATCAAGACAACAATGTGTCAATTATACATTTATCTTCATCTAATTAACCAAAAAGAGAAGTACATATTAAGTTGATACTTTTGCGGCTTAAAGAATGGCAACAATATATTTTCTTGTTTATTTATTGCATTTTATCTCATAAATTGTGAAACATGACCATGTAGCTAAGTCATGAATATTATTTTGCAGACATACCTGTGGTTCAACCATATATCAATATCTTTTGCAAGAGCATTTATAACAGTATTATAATCCTTGGACTATGAGTCCGTGACCACCAGAGAGGACTTGTTCCTACAGTTAGAAACCACAACAATGTAAGCAATACTTCAGATATTAAATAATACTTAAAAAAAATAGGCGCTGAGTAATGAGTTAATCTTCCATATATTTGCAAAATATAACAATAATAACTAATAGATGCATCATATCTCATTTTGTCAACTTAAATGAGGAAGACTGAGGTATAAAAATTAATGACTAACAAAATCAGTAAAAATCTCTTTATTTCCCCATTTTTATTTATTTCCCCATTTTTCAGTCCCTGTATATTCAAAAGAGGCGATACCTGTGAGAACAGTATTGCAAGATTTAGGACTCTCATTGACAATCGTGAAAGTACCAACAATTAATATAAATACATTTGTAAACATTCTTCAATCTTTTATCATCTCCGACATAATCTTGAATTTCTTTAATATGGACATCACCGACATCAATTACCATTCGTGCGTCTTGTGATTCTTTAACTGCATATATTGGGCTGATCAAAACCAATATAAGAAAGACGGTAAATTCAAAAGTGAATTTACATCCCAACAAACAAAAAAACGACTATTAGTGACAATACACTCAAGAAAAAATACAAAATTTTACCTGACTAATCTCCAACTTTAGAAAATTTCACATACCAGCTTCATCTTCCAACTTTAATTCGTCTTCCAGCTTCCGATATTCTCCGGTGAACCCATAAATTCAAAAACCCTAACTTGAACCCACAAAGTTATACAACAACAACAAAAACAGTCAAAAACCTTACAATCAAAATTACGTATGGATATTTTTGGCCTCAAATCATACAACAATAGATGGAGAATATTGGGTTTCAGTACTAACAGAAATTTTGTATCAAATACATTAGCGATAGTTTACTCAGGAAAAAATGCTAAAGTCTACCTCAATAATCGTCAACTATAGAGAATCTCTTCTATCAGCATCCTCTTCCAACCGTCATTCTTGCTTCAGCTTCCGACATTTTCCGGTCAACCCATAAAATCAAAAACCTAACCCGAACCCACAGAATCCTACAACAAAAACAAAACCAGTTAATTGTCATATAATCGATTTTATGTATGGCTTGTTTTTTTCTAGTATTGAAGAAGACGAAGGACAAAGAAGAAGGATGTAAGAAAAAGAGGGGGAAAGAAGAAGGACACGAAGAAGAAAGAAGAAGAAAAGAGAGAGAGAAGATAGAGAGAAAGGATGAGAGAAAAGGGTATGAATTTGAAAATTGATAGTGGGCTTAGCAGAGCGACATGTGTCCAGAAGGTTAAAATGGTAATATTGGTGGTACAAAAATTTCTTATATGGTAGATTACTTATCATATGTGCTAATATACATGTTGATATATACCGCTGCCGTAACCATGCATTACCAATATATGCTTTTCTAACTATACAATCCGCCGCCATGTTTTAATATAATATAACATTGTCAAAGTTACAGTATATATATCACATCTAAGATTATTAATATAACACTGTTGACATAACACGTTTTGTTAAAGTTACAGTATATATATTTTTATATAACACATCTTGTTTTTAAAATATATATATTTTATATTTTATATTGTTAATCCTTTTTTATTAAATTTTTCGAAACGAATCGTGTCAATATGCTATTCGCATATTTGTGTGCTTGATGCGTGACATCTATTGTGATTCGATCCGGTTGCGATGACCGCACTTTTGTGTTAGCAACATTGTTAAGTTTTTACCACATTAAAATTTTTCTTTTTAATACTTAGATCCGCACAATGTGGATCCGGATTGCGATGATCACATTAGGTGTAGCAAGCTATTGAGTAATCTCATCGGTTTATGTATGGTTTTTTATTTTACTCTTTTTAATTATTTATCCTTGTATTTCGATTTTACACGCGTCCGATGGTTTAGCCTAGCGGAAATCCGCTTTTTATGCGCTTACCTATTCGCGTTGTGATCTGCAATTTGTGATTTTATTTAATATTTTTATCTTGTTGATTCTTGGTTCTACTTGCGATGACCGCTTACGCGGTAGCAATTTGCTTTTTTGTTTGTTAATTTTTTTATTAGATTTTTCGGATCGAATTGTGTCGATACACTATATATATATATTCATGTACGTGATGCGTGACATTCATGTGTAATTTGATCCGGTTGCGATGATCGCAATTCTTGCGTTAGCAACATTATTATTTAAAACGTTTAAAAATTTAACTTTTTATGTATTTTTATTTTATGATTTTAGATCCACGCACTCTTAATCCCTATTGTGATGATTGCATCTTTTGCGTTAGCGATATCCTCTTATTAATTCTCGAATAATTCTGATTTCATTTTTCTTAATTCTTGATGTAATTTTGTTTCAATTTTAATCTTAATCTTGTTTGAATTTAGATTTAAATATTGTTATCTCTTTTATTATTAATCTGGTTATTAAGTTTGGATTAAAACTTTTGCTAATTACTGTTGAATTATTGCGTGTTTGAATTGTATATTTATCGCTCATTTTATCCCCATTGGCAAAATGTATCCCAATTCCCATGATGTGTAAAATAATTTTGTTGCTTTCCTTTATTTTGCTCATATCTTGCTACAATATTAAAACCTTTTTTTCAAAAATATCAAACAATTCTCGATTCAATAATCGAGCCCCTTTTTAAACCCTGTAAGTCGATTGTTTCTACGATCGCAATCAACCAAACCCAAAGCATTCTTGATCCACATATCAAGCCATACCCCAACTTGTAAGTCGACTGCTTTTTAGCATCGCCATCGACCTAATGCACACACTTGCACCTTTACTTTGATTACAGTTTCGTTTACTAGGAGCACCCTTAGGGACTAGGTTTCGACTTAACTATTTTTCTCAAAAAAACCTTGATCCAACGTCAAGTGGCTATTTCTCTCGTAAGTAGGTTGCCTTTTGCAATTGACCTCACGCAATTCAAACCTCGATCTTTTGTCGAGTATTTTTCTCTTAAAACTAAAAAAATCTTTTCTCAATCAAATTCCAAAGGAAAGGTCCCGTTGTTGACTGCCATGTCACATATTAGCCTAACATTAGGTCCCTCCCTTTATCCTTAGGATTAGAGTCACCACACTCTTTACATGTGTTCTGCCATGGACACTTTCTACCCTTTTCAACCTAACTTTAACATTAGAGTCACCGCACTCTATGTAGTGTCTTGCCATAGATGACTACTTCCTCCTGGAACCTTGACCACAGTCAAGAGTTCCTCACCCTCTTTGAGGGGAACTACGAATACTCTGATTCCACTCCCGTCAGGATACGTAAGCACAAGATGCGATGTCTTGGCGAGTATACTTAGAAATACTAACCCTAGGTCTTTACCTTAGCATAACACCCTTAGCAAGCGAGTAATACATAACATAAATAATAACAAGAGGTTCCTGTAGAGTACTACAGACGTTTAGGATGCTAATACCTTACCTAAGCGTACCCAACCCCCGAACCTAGATTCTCTTATTAGGATTTTCGATCTTTAACCCTTTCCTTTGGATAAAATAAAGACCGATGGTGAACATTAACATTTGTGATCCTAGTTAACATAATAGCTATGGTATCCGATTCTCACCGCGACAAGATGCACTGACATGCAACGCTATGGACAAAAGAATACCGTTCTGGACTGGGCCAAGGTCTGCCCCTCAGTCGAGAAGGCCTAACCCACAGGACATGAGATGGCCCAACAAGGACCTCTTTACAAGACCACTGTCGGGCACATACACGTCCCAACAGCGTCGGGCACGTGCCACCCCTCAACATTGTCGGGATCAGCAGAGTCCGTCGAGCAGAGGCATCAAGCCCCTCAGGGCTCGCTCTTCCTCGACACTCAGGTGCTCCTCCTTACGATGAGCCATCTCCTTCTCACATAAGAGTCCTCCCCGTAAGGACACGTCTCTCCCCGACACGCAAGACTCCTCCCCGCGATGACACGTTCTCATGTAACCACCCACTCCCGATGGAATCAGTCTGCCCTAATTCCAAAGATCTAGGAACGGTTACCCCAGGGCGAAGACCACGTGCTGGTCTTCACTACGCCACGTAAGCCCTGGCAGTTACTTGGATTGGGCCTGGCAATCCAACCCAATGCAAGTAACCGTTGGCCCCGCGCTGGGGGCTCTCTATACATACCCTCTCACTTGAGAGGGTCAGGTTACACACACTTTCTTACTCTAACCTTGTACTTGCTTTTACTTGTGACCCTTGCCTTACTTGAGCATCGGAGTACCTTGCAGGTACACCCCCCGGCCGTCTTTCAACCTCACCGGAGCTGAAGTCCAGACAACATTATTGGTCATCAGATACTGTCTGATCCAGGTATGATCAGTGGCGCCGTCTGTGGGAACTCTTTACTTCCCCGTTTTTTCCTTCGATAAACCAAAGCAATCATCTCATTCATCACCAGCATGGTCAATCCGTCCGCTAACAAAGCTCTGGACATCGTCCTCGCACAACTCGAGAACGGAAACCACCACGAGGACGCCGCTATCCTTAATGACGATAAAGGCGATGTAAGAGACGGTCATACCGCCTCCCCGGACTCCCAAGACGTGGCTTACAACGCTGCCCACCAAGACGATCAGCAAGCCATTTTTCAGCCACTTGCTCCTCCGCCCAATGCAGATGCGAGCACCGTGGCCCTATTTGCCTTGATCAATCAGACCAATTAGCTGATCGTACACCATAATACCAGAATTGAAGCACTGGAGCAAGGGCGGGCACGACGATCTTCCCTGCGAAGACATCGTCGTCCACCGTCACGTCGCCGTTCTCCTTCCCCGTGAAGGACCTCTTCCGAAGAATCTCGAACCCCTTCGCCGGTGCGCGGGGGCCGCCGGCCACGTCTTGAGCGCCCCCAGCCGACGATCTCCCAGAAACGCCCTCGTTCCCTGCCTCGGAAGGAACCCAGGGCCTCCACCACTACCAAGAAGTCCAAACAGACCGAGGAGAGGCCGAGGAACCGTTCGAGGAATTCCCCTCCACGGCATCAGCGATCCCCTTCGAGGTCTCCGACAGGAAGTGACGACGACGACCAGAGGACCCCTCTGTCATGGGAGATCATGAACGCCCCAATTCCTGCGGGCATGGAGAAACCTCCGCAACTGGGGAACTACGACGGCCTGGCCGACCCCGACGACCACGTCGAAAGTTTCGAAGCCATGCTCGACTTCAGAAACGTCAGGGGAGCCATTAAGTGCAGGTTTTTCCCCACCACCTTGCGGAAGGGCGCCATGACTTGGTACAAGGGTCTGGCACCCGGGTCGATCACATCCTGGAAGTAACTAAGACAACGCTTCACCAAACACTTTACTGCATCTCGTCGACACCTGAAGACGGAAGCTGCCCTAGAGAGCATCTTCCAGGGGAAGAACAAATCTCTCCGGAACTACATTGAGAGATTCAACAGAGAAGCTGTCGAGGTCCATACGACCGACGACATAAAGAAGTATTTAATCATCCATGGGCTACGTTTTGGATCTGACTTTGCCAAGTTTGTGGGCCTCCGCAGACCCCGCCGTCTGGAGGATCTCCTCCAACGGGCTCAGTCATACATCGAGCTCGAGGAGTCGGAGGTAGCGCAGATCGCCCTTGAATCGAGACGCAAAGAAGGCCCCCGCGGCCACAAAGAAGAAGACTCTCCTCCCCGACGAGGAGGAGAAAGAAAGAGAGATAATCGCCCCCGTGAACCTCGTAAACCACGCGGACCAGCTTGCCGGTTCACTGAATACACCCCACTCAATGCTCCCCGCGCGCGAATCCTCTCCGAGTGCCAGAACTCAGAATTTGTGAAAGGAGGAGTCCGCTTTCCGAAGCCCACTGGCCCAAATTAAACGTTGACAAGTCAAAATACTGTAGGTTCCACTGGAGTCACGGGCATGTCACAAAAGACTGCATCCATCTCAAATATGCGATTGAAATTCTGATCAAGGAAGGGCACCTAAAGAAATACGCCCAGAAGAATGATACTCCTCGTCCCAGCTCCCGGGAAGCCTAGAACGTCGAGGAGATGACGCCCCCGCCCGACGAGAGTTGACTTCAGGTCGCCCTCAGCGTCACTCGACCCGAGGACTTCTTTGTCCCCGTAATCATTGAGGGCCAAGAAGCAATTCACAACATGTGGGCGACCTTCCCCCACGAGGACCCCGTCACTGCCCGTAGCACCTGGGAAAACTTCCCCAAAGTGATGGTCATCTCCGGGGGTGGTCCCGAGAAGTTGTTCGTCGGATCGATCAGGCGGAAATTTGATGAGCTGGAATCTGCAACGTCTGCGAAGACAACCACTCTCGAGAAAGTGCGGGGGAACTCCAACCCTATCACCTTCTACCTAGAGGAACTCCCCGGGGGAGTGCCAAACGCCACTATTCCCCTTCTGGTCAGGGCACAGATGGCGAACTTTGACGTTCGAAGGATCCTCGTCGACCAGGGAAGTTCGGTTGACATCATGTATGCCCATCTGTTCGGGACCCTTCAGCTCGACGAGAGACATCTGACCCCGTACGTCGGTTCTGATCTGCAGGGGTTCAACGGAACCACCACCAGACCATGGGGTTACATTGAGCTGATGGTTACATTCGGGGCCGAAGACACTGCCCGACAGGTGAAGATCCATTTCCTGGTGGTCGAATGCCCATCCTTTTACAACTGCATCCTCGGGAGGACCACCCTGGTCGAGCTTACGGCGGTGCCATCAACAGTCCACCTCAAAATGAAGTACTACACGACCAGGGGACGAGTAGTGACAATGCACGGGGACATAGATGCGGCCAGGAGATGCTTCGACGCCACTGTCAAAGGCATGAGTTCCATCGGTACCAAACCCAAGACCGTGGCCAAGCCACCCCCGAACGCCAAACAGGTACCTCTCCCGCGTGTCAACACTGTCGAACTCGACAGCAGGTTCCCGGGCGAACCCGATGAAGACGGGGCAGAAGACCTCGACCTCCAGGCGGAAACCAACGGGCGGCCTCTCCACCCAACGTGCCCCATCCCCGACGGAGACTTTGAGCTCGTGGTACTCGGGCACGATCCAGACCGTAACGTGAAGATTGGCACCGGAATCCCCGACCTGGCGAAGGAGCAACTGAAGGCATGTCTAAGGGAGAACGCCGATCTCTTTGCATGAAGCGCCTCCGAGATGCCTGGCCTCGACCCCGAGGTGGCTTGCCATCAGCTCGCAGTAGATCCGGCCGCTAGGGCTATAGCTCAACGTAGACGTAGGCAGTCTCCCGAAAAAACGGAGGCTGCTGAAAAAGCTGTAAAAGACCTCCTAGAGGCGAATTTTATTTCGGAGACCAGGTACACAACCTGGTTGTCCAACGTTGTACTTGTAAAAAAGAATAATGGAAAATAGAGGATGTACGTTGATTATATTGATCATAACCGGGCTTGCCCGAAAGACTGCTACCCTTTGCCTAACATCGACCAACTGGTCGACAATTCTGTAGGTTACAAACTACTATCCTTCATGGATGCTTACTCGGGATACAACCAAATTCCCATGGTCAAGATCGACAAACAGCACACGGCTTTCATGACCGCGTCAGACAACTACTATTACAACGTGATGCCCTTTGGTCTGAAGAACACCGGTGCGACCTACCAACGGATGATGAATAAGGTTTTCCGGGCTAAAATCGGCGACATGCTCGAGGTCTACATGGACGACATGATAGTCAAATTAGCAGAAGAAGTCGACCATGCCGCGCACCTCAAGAAGGTGTTCGACACAGGGAGGAGGTGCCGCATGAGGTTCAATCCCGACAAATGTACCTTCGGCGTTCGGGCAGGTAAGTTCCTCAGATTTTACCTCACAGAGCGAGGAATCAAAGCCAACACCGACAAGTGTAGGGCTTTTTCCAAGATCCCTACTCCGGACTCAAAGAAGTCGATACAATCATTAAACGGGATGCTCACCGCTCTCTCCCGCTTCGTCGCCAAGTCTGCACAGTACGCACTCCCATTTTTCAAACTTCTTCGACAAAAAGCAGAGTTTGAATGGAGCGAAGAATGTGAGCAGGCGCTCTTCCACCTAAAACACGTCCTATCGTAAGCCCCGGTCCTCTCACGGCCTGAGGGCGGGGAGACGCTTTTCTTGTATCTTGCAATCACGAGTGAAGCAGTCAGCGCCGTACTCATTCAGGAAACCCCGGACGGGAAGAAGCCAATTTACTTCACGAGCAAAGCCTTCCAAGGCCCCGAGCTCAGGTATCAGCAGATAGAGAAAGTCTCCCTAGCCCTCATTGTCGCTCCCGGGATTTTCATCCAAGTACAAACGCAAAAGTGGCACCGAAACAGAGTCGCCAGCAATGTGTATTTATCCCAAGAGAGGGAAAGGAAACACCGCATAAACCTGAAAGAAAGGAAAGAGCGTGGTCTTGCGACCAAGAGAACTGGGTTCGGGAGTCGGTTACGCGAGAGGAAGGTATTAGCACCCCCTCGCGTCCATCGTACCCGATGGGATCCACGCTTGCTGCTTCAATCAAAGGGTGTAAGAAAAGATACTGGAAAAAGAACTGCTAGCTGGCGAACTGGAAAAGGAAAGGAGAGAGAAAGAGAACAAATGTAGGGAAAATAAAAGAAGTGCTCGAATGGGCCCTACCCCACTGCCTACGTATCTCATCGGGAACATGAGAATCAGAGCGACGTAGTTCCCCTCACTAGGGAAAGGTTTGTTTGTATTTTTTAGTGAAAACGTCAGAATACGCGTTCCAGCAGTTAGGTGTTCCAGCTCGCTGTATGGAGACTTAGGCGTTACCTGTTTGCGGTAGAACGGACCTGACGAGTCCTTAAGGAAGGAGTGAATGAGATGAGGAGAGAAATTCCCGAAGGGAAGACGTTATTGTTTGTTTTTTGTCTTTTAAGAAAGAAGTGTTTTGATTGTTTTTGGTGTTTTGTAACACGTATTGCATTCAAGTCTACAACATAGGACCGAATACGTCGCGTATCGTCCCCAACAGGACGTACATTAGGTACCCTAGAAGAATGAAGGGAAACCCCCCATTATTCACTTCCCACATTTAAGGCTCATGCGCAATACACGTTTAACCTTTATTAAGTGTTTTTTACTTTTGTTTTGAGATGAGAAGAAGAGACTCAAATGGTCGAGAAAGGGTAAAATCTAATGAAGGAGACTAAGACTAAATCTTAATGTTATCATACATGGTGATCCTATGGTTAATGAGGTTTAGGAAACCTAATCCTAAAAGAAAGGAAAAGAAGAGCAAAAGAAGCAACTTACTTCCAAGATGGAAGTTAAGTTGATCTTAAAGAGGGATGAAGAAGAAGTTATTCAAAGAAAGCATGTCTATGCTTATCAAAATCACAATTTGAATTATTAAAAGAAATAAGAGAGGATGAGAGAAAGAATTGTATGTGGAAGCATATCCACACACTTACTTACCCTTAGAACCTACATGAAAAGGTTAGTTCACAAAACTATTTACAAGAAAAATCCTAAGTAAAAGGACTTGGTCAAACAAACAAATAGAAGGAAACAATGAAAACAACAGCTATTACAACCCACATGTAACAGAACAACAGTAAATTCAGCTTCATATACCCAACAGCAAACAACAACGCATATTCAACATACAAAATGGGTGTAACAAACATTTGACAGCACATACTATAACATATATGTGTATAGGCAGCAGTGGAAGATTAGAGACAGCATGCATTAGCAAACTCTTTCAATCATGAACAATAATTATCATGCATCAAACTTTGCACATTCATCAAACAAACACGATCATAATCACATTACAAATCATGATGAACAATCTTTGAAATCAAACATGTTATAATGCACATTACAAAAGAATACACATTGTCAAGAATATGAGCAAGTCAAAACAAGTATACATCTCTTGAAATGGAAAGCAAATGAACATGCGCATAGTGATTCCAGCAACATAACATCAATTAGCAATTAATGAGCTCAAAGTGTGTGCATCATGTGTTCATCACATCAATTGATCTACAATGCCAACATTATGCTCAATAATGAAAAACCAATGCACGCATGTCGTAAAATCAAGTTCATATTGTGGTGTGAGTTAAGATAGCTCAAGAATAATCCACCAATCATTAATGCATTGATCCATGAAGTTTAAACATGTTAAGGATGTCAAACAAGCAAGAAAATGCAAGAAAATATCATTCTGCAGCATGGGTAATCGATTACTCACTTTGAGTAATCGATTACTCAGTTGAAATTTGGCTAAAATCATGAAAATAAGGCTGAGTAATCGATTACTCTATTAGGTTAATCGATTACCACTGCAACAGAGACAAAGATTCAGCTTTGAAAAGCATTTTTCAGCAGTGAATGACTTATCCAAACATCCAATTGAACATGTAATCAATTAAGCACGAAATTACATTGAATTATGATTCTCAAACATCAATTAAACTCAATAATCAACCACAACAAAAATCACATTCAATCATATGGATCCAAAATCAAAATCACTAAAAGTCTACATCGAATAAGTTGCGAATAAGCTAAAAACAATGTAGATTTAGGGAAAACTAACCTACAAAGCGGAGACTTGCTTTGGTAATTGTTGCAAAGTAATCTTGGTGCAGAAAAATGAAAGAAAACCAGAGATTCTTCAATCAATAGCCGAAATGCGTCGAAATCGAACGAAATCGCGAAAATCCACCAAAATCCAACTTGCACCAAAATAAATGGTGAGAAACCTTTGGATTGAAGAAGAACAAACTGAAATTCCAGAAAATTCAACCAATGTAAACCAAGAGATGAAGGTTAAGCTCAAGAATTAATCACTTTTCAATGTAAAAAGTGATTATTCTTCAAGAAATAAGAGCTTTTTTGTGTGTGGTTTTGGAAGAGAGAAGTAGAAGTTGATGAAGAATGAGTAGAGAAATTAGAGAGAAATGTGAGAGAATTGAGAGTGAAAATGGAGCAAAAAATGGTTGAAGGTTTGAAAATGAGTGAAGCATCCCTTAAATAGATTTTAGGTTTGGAGTATAAGTGGTTTGGAGTGAGGTTTGGAATGAGGTTTGGGTTTGGAGCTAGGGTCGGAGTTAGTTAGACTCAACTCACCGAGTCAAGTTAGTTAACTTGGTTAGTTAGGATCAACTCGGTTGCTTGGAAAACAAGGAACCAAAATTGGTGTATTGGTGTGTGACTTGGGCTGCAAGCAAGGCCTTGTGACTTGTGAACTTTCAGCATGAAACCCCCATGTTCGAGCCCTCGTATGACCTTCACAACTTGTTCAAATGAAAAAATGTCCAATATCAAAGTTGAAGAGAGCATGGAGATGAACAACTTTGATGTTCAACAATTTTTCATTTGAAGCCTTCTTGATGGAGAAAATTGGCTTGAAATTTGGCACGCCAACTGTTCGATGAAATTATGGCCTATGGGCCTGCACTTGCCTTGCCATGACTTGATTTTTGCCTTGATTTTACCAAACTTTGATCGATCATAACTCCCTCAATTTTAATCCGATGGAAGAGTTCTTTATATGGATTTGAAGATTGAAACAAGATCTTTTGTTGTGGCCTGGTGGATTTTTGATTTGATGCTTTAAAATTGAGAAAGCCTGACTCAAAGAGAGGTGCTAAAATGGCCAAAACTTACTATTTTTGGAAACCCCAAAGTTTCTATTTTTGGTAGTTTTGTAATTTCTTGATTTTTCATTATTCCTCCATCATTTCTTGATCAAATCTTGTCCAATGAACATATATAACTTGAATTTCATGAATTTGACCTTAAAAAGTCAGGAGTTGACTTTTTTCACTGTACAATTGACTTTTTCTCCAATTTCTTGATTATCAAGCAACTGATCAATTGAACCTCCTCTGAAATAAACCAATTGCCAATCTTCTATCATTAGACACTTGATATTATATAGAAAACATTGAGATCAAGTTTGAATCAAAATTTCATCAGGAGACCACTCTTGAATTCAAAACCCTAATTTGACTGTTTTTTATAAGAGATCTTGCATTGTTCAATCCTCTGGATAATTTCCCTTCTTTAAATGCCTTGTGGGATCAATTGAGATGATATATGACATAAGAGACCCTTGAGGCTTGTTTGAAGACCCTTGGATCTTATTCTTTAGCTTTGGATGATCCACCTCTTAGAGAATCACCTGATCTCATGCCCTTATGCAGGATGCAATGCTAAATGCTTGATGTTTTGTTTTTCTATGCTTGAATGCAATGCAATGAAATGAAAGCTCATGCTAAATGATATGAAGAAATGAGAGGGCAAATTTTGGGGTATTACAACTGCCCCTATTCAATCACTGTAGACCTGAATGGATGATAGCGATTGCTGTCAGACTTTCAAGGTATGGAGGGATTGAATACCGAAAATAACCAAAAAATTTGCACTATATGGAGAAAAAGAAAAGGGATATAAACCCAACCCAATGAACTCTGCTTGAAGAAAACTCTGATGAGAAGAATAACACTGGAGGGATGTCTTTTTGAACAACGCCAGACGACTACTGGCTTGCCACGCTACGGGTGGACTGTAACAACGTCTTTTGTACAACGCCAGACGACTACTGGCTTGCCACACTGCGGGTGGACTTTAGCAATGTCTTTTGTACAACGCCAAGCGACTACTGGCTTGCCACGCTGCTGGTGGACTTTAATAACGTCTTTTTGAACGACGCCAGACGACTACTAGCTTGCCACGCTGCTGGTGGACTTTAATAATGTCTTTTGGAACAACGCCAGACGACTACTGGCTTGCCACGCTACTGGTGGACTTTAATAATGTCTTTTGGAACGACGCCAGACGACTACTGGCTTGCCACGCTGCTGGTGGACTTTAATAACGTCTTTTGTACGACGCCAGACGACTATTGGCTTGCCACACTGCTGGTGGACTTTAATAACATCTTTTGTACAACGCCAGAGGACTACTGGCTTGCCACACTGCGGGTGGACTGTCTTTCTGAATGGAGTCAGAAGACTACTGACTTGCCACACAACGGGTGGACTTTTGCCAATCTACGGTTGGACTTTGCAGCTGAATTGCCACACTGCGGGTAGACTTTTGCCAATCTACGATTGGACTTGCCAATGATTTGCCACCCTTGGATGGACTTTTGCCAATCTATGGTTGGACTTAGCTGCAGTCATTTAAAGGGAGTCAGACGACTACTGACTTGCCACACTGCGGGTGGACTTTTGCCAATCTACGGTTGGACTTGCCAATGATTTGCCACCCTTGGATGGAATTTTACCAATCTACGGTTGGACTTAGCTGCGGTCTTTTAAAGGGAGTCAGACAACTATTGACTTGCCACACTGCAGGTGGACTTTTTCCAATCTACGGTTGGACTTGCCAATGATTTGCCACCCTTGGATGGACTTTTGCCAATCTACGGTTGGACTTAGCTGCGGTCTTTTAAAGGGAGTCAGATGACTACTGACTTGCCACACTGCGGGTGGACTTTTGCCAATCTACGGTTGGACTTTAAGAATTTGCCACCCTTGGATGAACCTTTTTCCAATCTGCGGTTGGAATTCAGGAATTTGCCACCCTTGGGTAGACCTTTTGCCAATCTGCGGTTGGACTTTGCAAAATAATCAACACTGGATTACGCTATACATCCATGTCAGACATCTCTGCTGACTCGGCTGATGAATAATGATCAATGACCTGACCTTTAGAGACTCCTGAAAGGATGGTATCTCTGTTGGAGAATGAATGAACCATCTGTTTGCTTCGAATTGTCACACCTGCCAAAAATAAATTGGCCTTTGAGATATGGAGAATAATGACTCTGCCAGGAATTACTTCATCTGCTTGGGGATGAATTCTGGTTATAGCAACTCCGCTGGGGATGAGAATTTTCTGAGTTGGCTGGGGAGAGAATGTACTAACGCTCTGCTAAGGAAGACAAGTCCTTAAAACTCTGCTCGGGGATCTATCAAATCCCAGGAGAATCTGCTAATACTCTGCTGAGAAAGAGATTTTGTTGATCCATAAGCCTCTTGCGGGGAGAAAAATAACTCAGCTGGAGAGTATTGTTGACAAGATTCAATGCTAAACTCTGTGGGGAATACAACTATCAGAGACACGATCTTGCTGGGGATCAGGGATACTCTGCCGGGGATATGCGAATCCTAGTTGAAAGACAATCCATTGCAACATGCTGAGAGAAAGTCCCTAGAGGTCTGCTGGGGAAACACGAAGCAAATGCACTGCGATCTGTTAAGGAACCAGGCTATCAAGCTTAGAATAAGATCCCTAATGTCCCATGCTAGGCGATCTTTCGTCAGACGACTCCACTGGGGATAATGAGTTGACAATAAACTCTGCTGGGGAGAATTGTTTCACAGCGTCTCTCGCTGGGGAATGTCTCTTAAGAGGATTTTACAGAAGACCAAACACCTTCAAACTCTTAGGTAGATGCCGAAACTTGAGCTAGACGTATTAACAGAGAGGTCACTCTACTGGGGATAATAGATCTGGAACACCTCTTGCTGGGGAATTATATGATGCCCCATGTTTGGGAGGGTCAACAACTTGCTTTTTGCTCCATGATACAAACTGATCTGAAGAACGTCATAAGAGGATTTTACATAGGATTAAGCATCTTCAAACTCCTGGCAACTTCACTGGGAATTGACCATTAACTTCGGTGTCTGCGAAGCAACTCTACTGGGGAATTTGCAACCGTTATTGACACAGAAAAGCTTGTAGCTGTTGGAAGTACTGAATGAGAGAATCGACTTAATAAGATACAACGATACCCAGTTGAACTTAATTCACTGATATCAAATCGTCGTAACCGACCGTCGACCGAATGATGGACTCAATCATTAAACGTTGTGACAAAAGGGTGACAAGTGAACCCTTCTCTGAACATGATTGCCCTGGTCTTCCACGTGGGAATCAGTGATACCTGTTACCTGCAACAAAAGAATATGCACACATGCCCCAGGATATTGCGTGGTTTGAATCCACCATCCGGGATTATTCAACGTTCAAAGTGATTTTAAATGTTTTTCCTGTGCATGTTATTTGCAAGGCTACAGTGTTTTCAAATACAATGTTTTATAAAAAATTAGGACGTTTTTGCAAACAAAGCAGTAAAAAACAAAATAAGAAGCATTTGACTGAAATTCAATTTATTGATTGAAAGGCCCAGAATAGGCAAGTACAATTGGGAAGTAAACCCTAGAAAGAGGAGAGTGCTATAAATTGAGAAAAGAAACTATCCTAATGGCAATGTGAAAACGGCATTCCACTGAGTTTCCATTCTGCTATGGCCAGTATGTCTTCAAGACTCCCCGACCTTGCCTTCTGAGGAGTGATCAACCCGATTCCTACCCTTTGGAACGTCAGTTGCTGAAACGGTGATGGAGTACAGATAACTCAGACCGTAGTCGTTCGCTTAAATCCCTCTTTTGCATGGACCTCCCTTTCGGGTTTTCAATCCATCGGGATACCCTTTTTTGCCTGAGTTGTCCTTGCGGATTTTCAACTCACCGGGTGTATAATTTTTATTTATTTTATATCCCTAATTTTTGCCCGAACCCTTTTATTCTGTTTTTGTGGTTCGCCGGGATGCCCTTTTTTGCCTGGACTTTTCTTTTTTTATCCAGCGGGTCTATTTATGCGAAGTATTTTTTGACTACGTCTGAGTTGACAGGGGATGAAAAGTCTTCGCCGTCCATGGTTGTAAGTAATAAGGCTCCGCCCGAGAAGACCTTCTTAACCACAAATGGACCTTCATAGTTGGGAGTCCATTTGCCCCTGTGATCCGTACTAGGAGGAAGGATCCTTTTGAGTACCACATCTCCCACTTTGTAAACCCGAGGACGCACCTTTTGGTCGAATGCCTACTTCATTCTTCGCTGGTATAGCTGCCCATGACACACAGCTGCCAGTCATTTCTCTTCAATAAAGCTCAACTGATTAAATCTGGCACAAACCCATTCAGCTTCGTCTAACTTGACATCCATCATGACTCTAAGGGATGGAATCTCCACTTCGACCGGTAGTACTGCCTCCATACCGTATACAAGTGAGAATGGTGTTGCCCCAGTGGACGTGCGTACTGACGTTCGGTACCCATGCAAGGCAAATGGTAACATCTCATGCCAATCTTTGTATGTGACAACCATTTTCTGCACAATCTTCTTAATATTCTTATTGGCCGCCTCCACAGCGCCATTCATCTTCGGGCGATACAGAGAAGAATTGTGATGTTCAATTTTGAAGTCCCGGCACAACTCAGCCATCATTTTGTTGTTCAGATTAGAACCATTATCAGTAATGATTCTCTCGGGCACCCCATAGCGACAAATGATATCCCGTTTCAGGAAACGAGCTACCACCTGCTTAGTGACATTGGCATAAGATGCTGCTTCAACTTATTTAGTGAAGTAATCAATGGCGACCAAGATAAAACGATGGTCGTTTGAAGCAGTAGGCTCAATCTTTCCGATCATATCAATGCCCCACATGGCAAAAGGCCAAGGAGAGGACATAACACTCAACGGATTTGGAGGAACGTGCACTTTGTCTGCATAGATCTGGCATTTATGACACTTGCGGGCGTACTTGCAACAGTCTGCTTCCATTGTCAACCAATAATACCCCGACCTCAATAGTTTTTTAGCCATTGCGTGTCCTCCGACATGGGTACCGAAAGAGCCTTCATGTACTTCCTGTATTAACATGTCTGCTTCGTGTCTATCCACGCATCTGAGCAGAACCATGTCAAAATTTCGTTTGTACAGCACGTCATCCTGATTCAAAAAGAAGCTACCAGATAACCTTCTCAACGTCTTCTTATCTTTGGCAGGTGCCCCTGGCGGGTACTCTTGACTTCTCAAGAAACACTTGATGTGATGAAACCATGGCTTGTCATCAGACGTTGCATCAACAGTAAACACAAATGCAGGTCTGTCAAGACGAGATACTTCGATCTTAGGTACATGATTCCATCTTTGCACTTTGATCATGGAAGATAGTGTGGCCAGGTGTAGCGAGCGATTTTGGACGCGGTTCTTAAGCGCTGGTCGCTCTCTGCGGTTGAGCTTAAACTACAGGTCAATTCATTTTTTATCCTATTGAAGCTGATGAAGGAAGGGAAATAGATGTCTCTAATTAACCCTGCTTTGCATACTAGTTTAAACAGCGGTCTGTTAGGTTACGAATGCTATCAATGTGGGGGGGCCTTTGTACTGGTTATTTGTATTTTCGCCAATACTGTTTTCTTATTTTTTATCTAGACAGAGGGTTTCTGGCGGGGAACAAGGATTAGGATGTTAGGACTGATGCTTTTGAATTACTGCTTTTGATTGATGGAGATATGGGATTTGGGTTTTTTTGTTGATTGTGCTCGCTAAGATCTTTTCTTTTGATCTTATGCCTACGTATTCCCGTTTACTGAAACAGGGAAATCAGAGCGTTCGTAGTTCTTCCTATTCTATGGGAGGAAATGGGTGTTTTTGGTGTCTTGTTCAAAGCCCAAGACGTGAAGCGAAAGGTGATTTGTATCTTGTTCAAAGCCCAAGATGTGAAGCTAAAGGGGTTTACTTTAGAGAGAATTTGTCATCTCTAAAGAGGGGCTTGTCTATGACAAATATTTATAAAGGAGAATTACTTTAACCGGGATTTGTGAATCCGGCAATGCCATAATTTCCTTTATAGGGATTTTAACCTGAAGGAGAAGACTTTAACTCAGTGTAGAGCAATGCTATCTTTCCTTAGGAATTTCTCATGCTAAAAGAGGGACAGTGGCGTGGATGTAAATAATCCAGAGGCTTGCCGCTTACAACGATTAGATGGAAGGGGAAGGAGTTGTTGATGTTTGTACACTGTGAACGAGGCACAATTTTGATGCTAAAAGGTTAATTGGATCAACCAGTGGTTTTCTTATATAAAGCCTAAGAGGAGGCTATTATGTGTCTCGTACAAAGCCCGAGAGAGAGGCTAAAAAGTTTTGACTCGACGAGGGAATCTTTTGGTATCTCGTATGAAGCCCGAGATGGAGGCGAAAATTCGTTTGGCTTAGTAAGAACCCTTTTGTATCTCGTATAAAGCCCGAGATGGAGGCGAAAGGGTGATTGACTCAACGAGGGAGTCCCTTATGTGTCTCGTACAAAGCCCAAGAGAGAGGCTAAACGTTGTTTGACTCCGCTGAGGAGGATCATTGTACAAAGCCCAAGAGGGAGGCTATGGTTACTGTTTCAGTTAAGTGACAGGTCCAGTATACTGATTTTAAAGAGAAAATCAGTTCTTATATGAGCAACACTGTACTCATGGATTCGATTCAAGGATCCGGGTTATTCCTGTTCTTTAAGGAAGCGGGAAATCCAAAGGGTATTGAGACTGTCCGAATCTGCGGGTTTCCTTCCTATTTAACGAAGGGGTCACTTGAGAATGTCTTTGAGACTCAAGGAGATTAGACTGTCCAAGTCTAGAGTGTCATCTTTTGTACTGTGCTTTGAGAAACAGTAGTAGACTCTATGAAAGGACTTTTCTTTGAAGATGACTAAGTTCTGTTCCTATACCTCTAGAAGGTCGTCGGGACAATTTGTACGAAGCCCAAGAGGAGGCTGGAAACTTTTAAGAAGCCGATCGGTCCTTGTACTAAGCCCAAGAGAAGGCTATTATTCCTGGAGGAAGAGATCATTATACGAAGCCTAAGAGGAGGCTGTGAATACTTCTAAGAAGCCGTAGGGTCCTTGTACTAAGCCCAAGAGAAGGCTATCATTCCCGGAGGAAGAGATCATTATACGACGCCTAAGAGGAGGCTGTGAATACTTCTAAGAAGCCGTAGGGTCCTTGTACTAAGCCCAAGAGGAGGCGGGGTTGCTTTTAGGAAGCCTGTGGGTCCTTGTACGATGCCCAAGAGGAGGCCGATGCTTTTAAGAAGCCCGTGGGTCCCCAAACCCCGAGAAATTCAAGGCAAGCTATTCACAAGGAATAGATTAAGTCAGGAAAGTTTGAGAATTTGGAAGAAACTCAAAGATGCCATTCACGGAGAATACATTCATCTCTGGGAATAGAGTTTCTTGACAATTCCTAATGAGGACAGCCGAAGAGAAGACTGTATCTGGTGCTCCTATTGGGGATCTAGCTGTCTATTTCTACAAACTAAACGAAACGGCGTCACCTAGTTCTAGACGTAGTTGTCGGGGAAACTCGAAATATCTATACTATTATTACACAGTTGATCTGAGTTTATGAAAGAAGACTTACAGTGAAACAGCCCCACAATACAGTTATATGTATATGAAAGCGGTAAATGAAAGCAATAACCACTTACTCGGTTGTAGAGCTTCCATGATGTTTGGTTAGTTGTTCAACAAAGATAGATTGAAAACAACAGTATATTCAAAATCAAAGGAGAAAGTGCTTTGAAAAAGAAAGATTTGGGGTTTACAGCTCAAGGAGAGGCCCAGGGTTTTATCAGTGAGCGCACTGTTTGAATTTGTATAGAGGGACTTATACAAGTGACTAAGGCCCAAAATGTTTTTCTGTACAAAGGGATGGGTCTTACATTCTTTCAAGAGGCCCAAAAAGTTTAAAGAAAAAGAGTGGGGCTTATAACACGAGGGTAGGCCCAATTGATTTTTCGTTAAAAATGGCGATCGCGCCGAGGTTTTCTTTTAACGCAGAGGGACTTATACAATAAGTGAGGCCCAAAATGGTTTTGGTTAAAAGGGGATTGGGTCTTATACTCTATTAGAGGCCCAATAGTTTTGATTGGGTCTTATAGCTCAAGGAGAGGCCCAAGGTTATTTTTCAAAAGGCGACGATCGCGCCGTTTGTTTTTGACGGTATCGGGACTTATACAATACACTAAGGCCCAAAATGTTTTGGTCAAAAAAAAGGATTGGGTCTTACACTCTATTAGAGGCCCAAAGTGTTTTGAAAATGATTTATGAGGGTCGAATTAATCCAAAAACCCTAATTTGTTTTCAAAAATGTATTTAATTGAATAAAAATTCAATTAAAATGATCAAAATTGTTTAACATGTGAAAGACAAATTGTGATTTTGGATTAATGCTTAAAAAATTAAGTATTGACCTACAAAATAATTAGAAAGCATTAAAAGTTGTAAAATCAATGTGGAAAAAATATTTAAAATGTCAAAAACAATTAAAATATTAATTCTTTGCAAAAATATCAATTATATGAAATAAATAATATTTTTGGGATTTTTTGGGAAAATAAAATATTTTAACATTTTTGTGAATTATTAAAAAAAGAATCAACTCAAAATCATTAAAACTCAGAGAGAAATTAATTTTTGAATCAATTAAACAAAAATCACAAAATTCAAATATTTGAAAATTCAAAAAAGTCGCCAAGAACAGCTGAAGAACACGCGCGTGTTCTGGGTTTGGCTGATTTGCATTTTCTATCCAATCTCCCTGAATACTTGATTATAACATGCAATCCACATATCATTATGCTCGTCTCAACCTCACGATCATGTCTATGTCCATTAATTTCATTTAAATTAAACATAAAACATGAAATCACGAAGAAACCTCAAGAACCCTAATTTCTGCATGAAGGCTAGGATTTTTGATACACGATTCAAATAATGCAATTAATTGAGGGAAAACATTCCATGCATGATTATGAACATATGGCAAAATTATTGTGCGAGGAAATATGCATAGATTGAGAGATGACCAAGTTTATGCTTACCTCTAGGGCGTGACAGCAAGTACAATGTGATTTTTGATTTGGAGGTGTTACAGATGAGTGGTGATGATCTGAACAACTTCCTTACACCCTATGGAGTGTGTTTGAATGCTTGGACTTGATTGAAAATGGCTGGAACGATTTTTGGTACCTCAGCTGCAACTTGATTGAAAGTTTGAGCAACCAGCTGGTGATTTTGTGATTTTGGTGTTCCAGATGTTATGTGAGTGTTTGGATCACTTCTATATGATGTATGTGAGGTGTGTGAGTGATTGGTTTGATTGGAAAAGCTCTCAAACTCAAAACCCGATAGCTACCTTGCTAAGAAAGGCATTTTTGCCAAGAGAAAGAGATTTTGAGGAAAGCATCTGTTAGATGGCTTTGGTGTACTCAAACTGATCACAATTGAGCTCTATTTATAGTAGAGTAAGTTTGTTTTGCAAGGAATAGTGAATGGCAACTGGTAAGTAGGTTTGGCCAATGTTGGCAAATGAAAATCCAAGTCTCCTCTAGCCATTGACTAGAGGTTAGGGCATAGAGCTTTGGTTCCCTTGGTCTTGGATAAGTCTTGACTGATTTCAGATGAGAATGGCTTAGTCCATGCCACCTTGATGCTTCCATTGAATGCTTCAATCCAAATTTGGAGTCTTGTCCCTATTTTGGCCATTCTAGGTTCTACATTAGGTTCTACATGCTATTTCTTGTTCCAAAGACTTTGGAGGCTTGGCTCAGTGATTGTCCCCTTTAGATTCAATCCTCTGAGGTGTCCAAGTGGATAGGAGCATTTGAATTTGGCTGATTTTGGCAAATCGAGCAAAATTGCAAATTCTGCCTTGCCTTTGACAGATTTCAGCAAGGCAACTTGCCAATGTCATATCTCATGGTGTAAGTTGAATTTGGTAATGTTCTTGACCATTTTGGAAAGCCCTTACATGATACAACAACTGTTTGAACATGTTTGGTTTTGATCTCTTTTGAATCCAAGTGAAAAATCCCCCTACATTTGGCAAAAAGTGAAAGCAGATTCTGACTTAGTGAAAATTTCACTAAGTGTTGGAAAAAGTGACATTTTCACTTTTCAGCCATTTTGATCACTCCATAACTCCAAATCCTTAATGAATTAGACTTAGGTCTAGTTGAAGTTTTTGTAGAGGGTAATGAGGGCTACAAATCCATCTTTGGATGAAAAAAAATGGCTTTGTGGTTTAGGAGTTATGATCCTCCAAAGTTGGTACCCTTGTCACTTTATTTTTAACTTAGAAAATTTTCTAAGTTTTTATGGTTACCCCTTTTACAAATTATCCAACTTTTCTTGATTTTTCTTGATGAATGATGATTCAAATCATACATTAACATCATTTTAGGGTTAAAAATCCATTTTGGTGAAAAATCTCAAAAATTCAAAGTTGACTTTTGTGCACAGTTGACTTTTTATCAGATGAATTCCAAACTGTGCAATTCTTCAGGAAATCATGTCCTTGACCTAAATCAAACTTGATGGACATGTTCCATGGGTGTCATAGGGCATATTGAATCATGTCTTAGGGCTTGGGAGCATGTCCTGGTCAAAAGTCAAAGTTACAGTTGACTTTTCCCTTAAAACCCTAATTGTTGTGCAGATGAAATTGAGACTTACTGCTCAAGCTTCTTGGATTAATACATTGTTCCAAATGGATCAATATAGTTCATTAGAGACCCTCAAACCCTCTCTTGAGGTCTTGGTTCATGATTTGTCCCAAAAGTCAACTTAGGGGTGAATTAGGTCAAGAAACCCTAATTCCTGATTTTTGATGAATGCATCCCCTGAGGCAAAATTGACTTGATGATTGGGTCCATGAGGTTCCATGGAGTATATTAGGTTATGTTTTGGATCATTGGCTCATGCCCAGATGAAAATTTCCATCTGGAGGCCCTGGTCGACCAAAACCCTAATTTGGTGACACTGGCGATCTTGAGACTTGATCCACCTAGAAGGGAGCAACCTTGTGCTTAATCCTTGAAGTGGGAGTCCTTTTGATCCATTATGGATGTTTGAGAGGTTAGACAAGTTGAAGATCATGTCATTCCTTGATTGATCCTTTGTCTAAGGCTCTGAGAGGGCTTGAAACCCTAATTTTGATTGTAGTGGATGCTCATCCGTCTTTGGGGAGACCGATGAGGTATGATGGTTCCTACATATTGTGATGATGATTGACACAATGATGGGACATCTTAGTGGTCAAAATTTGGGGTATGACAGATGCCCCTATTTAATCTTCTTGGGCCCGAAGGTGTGAATGACAAAGGTATTCGGGCATTCGGGGTGCAAGAGGATTAAATATCAGAATACCCGGAATTTTGATGGTGGTTATGAATGGCGGATCGCATCCATCTTCTTTAGCTAAGCGATGATGCTTAGAAAAGGTAAACTTCCCCTCGATCCTGGTCTTTAGCCAAGGAGCTGGTCTCAGTTTTTCTTTTGTCAACCTCCCTCCCGTTCCTGGTTTCCTACCAAGGAACTGGTCTCAGTTGCTTAAATAAACTTCCCCTCGATCCTGGTTTCCTACCAAGGAACTGGTCTTAGTTTCTGATGTAAACTTCCCCTCGATCCTGGTTTACTACCGAGGAACTGGTCTTAGTTTCTTTTGTAAACTTCCCCTCGATCCTGGTTTCCTACCGAGGAACTGGTCTTAGTTTCTTTTGTCAACAAACTTAATTGACAAGGGACGCTATGTGTAGCGGTTTTCCTCAAACTTCTCGCCGAATTTTCCTGGGGAGACGCCATTTGACGGAAAAAGTTTTGATGTCAGACTTGCTGGAGAACCCAGTCGTTTGAGTTGTAGAGTTGCACAAACTTCTCTGTTGGAGACACCATTTATCGATTCTACTGGGGAAAGCGAGTCTCTTGAGAGACTGTTTTCGTTTGGGGGCTTACATCATACTTTTCTCAGGATCTTTTCGGAGAAATGCCATATGATGGGATCCAATTTTGAGGTGCCGATGACCTTTTCATCGGTGGGTTTTTCGGAGAATGGCAGCTGTACTGCCAAATCTCTGCTTAGGAGGCTTTCTCTGGGGATTTTTCTTTAATCCGGGAAAGCAAGGATATCATCTTCAATGGCGAAGAGTGACATCGGTCGAAGGTTCTCTGGTCTTTCAGAGGTTCAAGTTATCAAAGTGGTCAAGGGCCAATTCTGATCCAGAAATAAACTGGAGGAGAGAGAATGTTCAGACGCAATGTTTCCTGACGAGGCAAGAACTGACGAGGCAAGAACTGACGACTCGATTGAGAGAATTTCTATCACTAGGGGACAAGACCGACTAGAGTGATAGTGATGCAATATGAAATGTGAATGCAAATCAATAATGCATGATGTGTGTATGTTTATGCTGACAAAACTGACGCGACATACAAACTAATGGGTGAACACGACTAGATACTCGACTATCGCGGGGCGAAGATGTACGTTGGTTCAGAATAGCAATTCCACCTTGTTTAGGAGAGATAGTCCCTGTTGGGAGCACCGCTGATCGGGCTTAGGAGATAAGAACTCGGCCGAGGTGTGTCAGACGAAACAAGGTCTCTAACACAGTTGATCCTTCATTCAGGCGGACTGGTCTAGAAGGAGTACTTTGATTCTGCACTTTGAAGTTCGCTTACTTCTGGAGAAGCGGTTGATGCTCTTTTGATGTTCAACAGTCAAAAGAAATTGTCGTCTTTATTTTAAAGCAGAGAAAAAATTTAACATGTAAATTCATTTTTGTTTTATTTCAAGGATCGTTAATCATATTAAAACGCCATTCTGTAAAGCTAAAACAAATAAGAATTACAAACAAAAGCACAAGGGCTCAAATTTTATTAATAAGATGGAGATCAGCCAAACGCGTGATTCCAAAGAGTACATACAAAGTTAGAAAATGGTAATTTACAGGGAAAAGGGCTACGTCGAAACATAACGACCACTATCCTTCTACCAACTTTGAATTCGGGGCATCCTGAGCTTCTGTCGAAGATGACCTTGACTGGAGTTTTCCTCTGATGGATGGTGTAACTGCTGCTGCTGAGAGACTTGCCTCTGTTGAACATAGTTACCTGCCATTATCCCTAATTTTTGCCTGGATTGTACTATGATGTTTCCAATCCAACGGGATGATTTTTTTTTCTGTCTCTAACTTTTGCCTGGACCGCCCTTTCGGGTTTTCAATCCACCGAGACGTTTTTTTTTAGTTTAGGCGAAGTATTTCTTGACTACATCAACATTCGTGGGGTAGGCAAATTCCTCTCCGTCCATGGTTGCAAGTCTCAAGGCACCGCCTGAGAAAGCTTTCGTGACCACGTAGGGGCCATCATAATTTGGGGTCCATTTGCCCCGAGAGTCAGTGAGAAATGATTGTATCTTCTTGAGCACGAGGTCTCCTTTCCTGAAGACGCGAGGTCGGACCTTTTTGTCAAACGCCCTCTTCATTCTCTGTTGATACAGCTGACCATGGCATAGTGTCGTGATTCGCTTTTCTTCGATCAGATTCAGTTCGTCGTGTCGACTTTGACACCATTCAGCTTCGGTGAGCTTAGCTTCCATCAATACCCGGATTGATGGGATCTCTACCTCTATGGGGAGCACTGCTTCCATGCCATACACTAGAGAGAAAAGGGTAGCCCCTGTTGAAGTGCGGACAGATGTGCGATAACCGTGAAGAGCAAAGGGTAGCATTTCGTGCCAGTCTTTGTAGGTTACGACCATCTTTTGAACGATCTTCTTGATGTTCTTATTGGCCGCTTCTACCGCTCCGTTCATCTTGGGTCGGTAGGGATATGAGTTATGGTGTTCGATCTTGAACTCAGCGCACAACTCCTTCATCATCTTGTTGTTCAAGTTAGATCCATTAGCAGTAATAATCTCGCTTGGAACACCATAACGGCAGATGATATTGTTTTTGATAAATCAGACCACCACTTGCCGGGTTACATTAGCGTATGACGCTGCTTCGACCCACTTGGTGAAATAGTCGATGGCTACTAGGATGAACCGATGTCCGTTTGAAGCCTTAGGTTTAATCATGCCGATCATGTCGATTCCCCATATGGAAAAAGGCCATGGGGAAGAGAGAACTTTGAGATGTGATGGCGGTACATGAATTTTGTCGGAGTATATCTGACACTTGTGACACCTCCTCATGTACTTGTAGCAGTCGGATTCCATTGTCAACCAATAGTACCCTGCTCTTAAAAATTTTCTCGCCATTGTGTGTCCGTTGGCATGAGTGCCAAAGGACCCTTCATGAATTTCTTTCATCAGCATTTTTGCTTCTAGTCTATCGACGCATCGGAGCAAAACCATGTCAAAATTTCTCTTATAGAGAGTGTCACCACTCAGGAAGAAGTTTCCAGCCAATCTTCTGAGGGTTTTCCTGTCTTTTCTGAGTGCCCCAGATGGGTACTCTTATTTCTGAAGGAAGCATTTGATATCGTGATACCAAGGTTTGTCGTCTATGACTGCTTCAATAACGAAGACGTAAGCGGGCCGTTCAAGGCGCATTATGTCGATCTTAGGTAGGTTATTCCATTGACCTACACTAATCATGGAAGAGATAGTGGCTAATGCATCAGCCATGTGATTCTCCTCACGAGGGATATGATGAAACTCGACTCTGTTGAAGAAAGGTAACAACCTTCTTGCATAATCTTTGTAAGGAATCAGTCCTGATTGGTATGTGTTCCAATCTCCTTTTATTTGATTGATAACCAAGGCTGAATCGCCGTATACGTCCAAGTTCTTGATCCTTAAATCAATCGCTTCTTCGAGACCCATAATACAAGCTTCGTATTCGGCCTCGTTGTTCGTACATTTGAACGTAAGTCTAGCAGTGAAAGGAATGTGGGTACCCTGAGGGATAACAATGATTGCCCCAATTCTGTTTCCGTAATGATTAACTGCTCCGTCAAAGATAAGTCCCCACTGGGAACCTGGTTCTGGCCCTTCACTGGGTAACGGTTCATCGCATTCTTTCATTTTTAGATACATGACATCTTCGTCTGGGAAGTCAAACCCGATTGATTCTTGATCGTCAATCGGTTGATGAGCCAAATGATCGACTAAAATACTTCCTTTAACGACTTTCTGAGCGTGGTACTCTATGTCATATTCTGATAACAACATCTGCCAACGGGCAATTCTTCCCGTGAGAGCAGGCTTTTCGAAAACGTACTTGATTGGATCCATTTCGGAGACCAACCAAGTAGTATGACGAATCATGTACTGGCGAAGACGTTTGGCTACCCAAGCCAAAACGCAGCAAGTTTTCTCGAGCATCGTGTACCGAGTTTCACAATCGGTGAATTTCTTGCTCAAATAGTAAATGGCAGACTCTTTCCTCTTTGTTTCGTCTTGTTGGCCAAGTACACATCCCATTGAGTCCTCTAGGACTGTGAGGTAAATGATCAGTGTCTTCCTTCCACTGGAGGTGATAGAATCGGAGGATTCAACAGATATTCCTTAATACTGTCGAAGGCGGTTTGGCAATCTTCTGACCAAACGAAATCCTGGTTCTTTTTCAGTAATTTGAAAATCGGCGCACACGTGGCGGTCATAAGGAATATGAATCTGGAGATGTAGTTCAAACGTCCCAAGAATCCTCTGACTTGTTTTTTAGTTTTCGGAGAAGGCATTTCTTGAATGGCCTTGACCTTGTCAGGATCAACCTCAATTCCTTTCTGGCTGACGATGAACCCTAATAGTTTCCCTGAACGGACACCGAAGGTGTACTTGTTGGGATTCAAGCGGAGCTTGAATTTTCTTAGACGTTCGAACAATTTTGACAGATGTTCAATGTGCTCACTCTCTGTTTTTGATTTTGCAATCATATCATCGACATATACCTCGATTTCCTTGTGTATCATGTCATGAAACAGAGTAGTCATGGCCCTTTGATAGGTTGCCCCGACGTTCTTCAAACCGAACGGCATTACCTTGTAACAAAAGGTACCCCATGGGGTAATGAACGAAGTTTTCTCCATGTCTTTCGGTGCCATTTTGATTTGGTTATAGCCCGAGAATCCATCCATGAAGGAAGAAACTTTGAACTTTGCTGTACTGTCCACCAACATGTCAATGTGTGGTAAAGGAAAGTCGTCCTTCCGACTTGCCTTGTTCAAATCCCTGTAATCAACACACATTCTGACCTTTCCGTCCTTTTTGGGAACGGGTACGATGTTGGCTAACCATTGAGGATATTCAGATGTAGCGAGGAAACCCGCGTCAATCTATTTCTGCACCTCCTCTTTGATTTTGATGGCCATGTCCGGGTGAGTCCGTCTCAACCTTTGCTTTACTGGCGGACATTCCGATCTCAATGGTAAGTGATGTTCCACGATGCTGGTATCCAACCCTGGCATATCCTGATAGGACCAAGCGAATACATCGGGAAATTCTCTGAGAAGCTTTATCAAACTCTCTTTGGCAGTTGGACTGAGCAGTGCCCCAATCCTGATTTCTTTTCTCTCTTTTTCTGAACCTAAGTTTACCGTTTCCAGCGGCTCTTTGTGAGTTTCAATGGACCTTTCCTCTTGTTTGAGTAGTCGGGAGATCTCTTCTGGAATTTCGTTGTCATCTTCTTCTTCAGCCCCAAATATCGGGAACTCAAAGTTGGGAGAAGGCATCGGATCGTATGTTTCAACTGGGTTTAAAACAAGCAATCTGCATGACGTGATGATTCGTGTTTAGAAGAGATAGAGAAAAATGCAAGTGTGTGCAGTGTTTTATTTTACTGCTTGTTTTTATTATTGAATTATTTTTTTAGGATTACCATTTTCTGAAAAAGCAAAAAGAGAAAACAACAATTAATGCGGAAATTACAGAACGACGTTATTTTATTAATGAACAAGTCGACTCTTGAAACTACAGCCCTATAAAACAAAACTCTGTCGCTTTGGGCAAAGCAAAGAGGGTTATTTTACAGAAAGCGAGCCCTATCAAAACATCCGTTTCACCTGGGCAGGGTGAAAGGTTAAAGATGGCAATTACTTTGACTGGTGAACGACCTTCAGAACCTCGATAGCAATCCATTGGCGGCGAACTCCTCGGTGAAACACAAAGTCTGGTACCTTCTTTCTTGGTTTGTCTTCAGAAATGACGCTGATTTCTGGTGGAGCGGGATCATTGGAATCTGTCTCCCAGGCAGAATTGTCGTAGGAGAATTCCTCTGTTGCATTTTCCATAGCATTTGTGCTCTCAGCTGTACCTCCCCATCCAGTTGGCTGGATGTTTTCGAGCCTGATACGAGAGCTTTCGGGAGCGGTGTACTTGACCATATAGTCGTATTTTCCACTTGATTCTCCCAGCGTGTCCCAAACTTCTTTGGAACTGGAGGAGTCATCCCTCTCGATGACGTTAACTTTAGGAAGAGCATAGTTGATGAATTCAAGTCCTACAAACGTTGCGAATTCATCTTCATGTTGAGTAGTTTCTGAATGACCTGAGTGTTGATCCCATGACATGGTGGGGACACAGGTATTCTGTTCAATGATGGTCAGCTGATTTTCATTGTTCGGCTGACTTTCTTGCCTCAAGTTTCCTGGGTAAGGCTGCCACATTGGTAGACCATCCATTGGGCCATAGTAATCGTGGTCAAAGTTGTCTTTCATCAGAGTGTCCTCCTCTAATGAATTTGGCGGAGCGCGGCATCCTTCCGGATCACAATCCCCGTATATCATTTTAATGTCTGACCGTGGTATAAATCTCGGACTTTCTGTGGGAAAGCAAAAAGGCCTAGGCACCTCTTCCTGAGACATATAACCGTCCTCATTAAGATAGGACTTCCATTCTTCATCTGGGTCAGAGGGATCTTCCTCATCGATAACATGTACTGCTTGAGACACTGGGTGAAGAAAACCTCCACCGTGGAAGAAATTTTGAAGGGGATGAAGACTTTCATCGCTGGCAGCTGTCTGGGTACAGGTTGCAGAAAAACCAAGACCCTTCTTTGTTTTATTGCCAGTAGGAATGACAAGTTGTCCCCATCCTGTTGTATCGGTACTCTCGACCGCTTTGATAACATCTTTGTATGAGGAAATCGAGGTTTCTCCTTTGAACTGATTGTTCTTGCTCATCGACAGTGCTTGGAACTGCGTTCCAATAACCTCCTCGGGTTCTATACCAGTATATGATGACAAGTTGCTTACAAGCAAGGCTTGTTCCCCACAAACTGTGACAAGTTGATCGTTCTTGACGAACTTTAGCTTTTGGTGGAGGGTTGAAGTAACCGCTCCAGCCTGGTGTATCCAAGGTCTTCCTAATAAACAATTGTACGTTGCCCGGATGTCCATGACCTGGAAAGTAACTTGGAAAGTATGAGGACCGATAGTTATGGGAAGATCAACTTCGCCGATAACCGTTCTTCTGGATCCGTCGAATACCTTGACGACAACCTCGCTGATTCTCATCGGAGGGCCCTTGAATGATAATTGCATCAAAGTAGACTTCGGCATAACATTCAGGACTGACCCTGTGTCTACCAGTACGCTGGCTAAAGCATCGTCCTAGCAGTTAACTGTGATATTGAGTGCCATGTTATGACGGCGACCCTCTTCAGGTAATTCCTCATCACTAAATCCCACATTATTGCAGGAAGTGATGTTAGAGACAATGCTATCGAACTGTCTGATTGTTACATCCTGTTCCACAAATGCTTGCTCCAAGACTTTCTATAGAGCCTCCCTGTGGGCTTCTGAACTGAGTAACAGCGATAATACCGAGATCTTTGAAGGAGTCTGTAATAGTTGATCAACAATGTTGTATTCACTCCTTTGGATGAGCTTCAGCATCTCATCATTATTTTTTGAAAGGTCGGGATTACTGGATTGACCGACTGGTGGATCGGGAGCTTCTGTCTGAAGTTCCTTTTCTTTGTTAAGTTCTCCAACTCCTCGGTTGAAGATTCTACCACTCCGTGTTACACGACTGATGTCTGAAATACTCACGACGGAGGGTAATGGAATTTCCTTTCCATTTTCAATTATCGTTGTACCGTATTTGTAAGGGATAGCTTTAGCTCATTCATACGGTAGTGGTCCCGGTAGATAGATGACTATGGGAACCTTCTGATTTTTCTGACCATCATAAGTGATCTCGATTCGTTCCCGGTTGGGAACTTTAGATTCATCAAGTAGAGGGATAATGGCAAAAACATCCCTGGTCCTGTGATGACCAGAGATTGTGACAACATCCTCAACTTGATCGACAAGGTAGTTCGGCGTCCAGTTGATGGGTCCAGAACCCGGATATGGACGAATTTCTCCACGATCAACCTGACCCTGAAGAGCTGCTCTCACAAAGTAACACCCTCGGTTACTTTCCGAATAGACGCCGCAACATTCATAGTTATGTGGTGGCACCTGGCCATGGCCACTTTGAATACAATGTAACCTCACTAGGTTAGCTTCCACTGATCGGACATCCTGACTCTGACGTCGAGTAGGATTCCTGTTATTGATACTAATCTACTGAGTATCTTCATCCATATAGATTGGCTTCCACCAGTGATTTAACAAGTGCTGAAGTGCCTCCTGGACAAGGGTACAACCTCGATCGTTTTCACAACCCGCTTTACAGCTTTGATAGTCATGTGATATTAAGAATCCGAGTCGGACCTGCTCAGCATGTAACTCTACCAGGTTGGTATTCATCACGCGAATATCGAAGATCTGAACCATGTTGATCTGATAAGGGTTCCTATCATGGTAGTCTTGGATCCATCCAAGATCCATCTGACGCTGGAGGGCCTCCTGTATGAAAGAGCATCCCTGCTTGTTTACCGAGCAAGTCAGACAGGAATTGTAATCGTGCCGCGGCAGATTATGATACTGGCTTTGCCTTGAGTGCATTGCCACCAAGTTGACACTCATTGCACGGATGTCGTGGTTCTGAATGATGTTAGAGTTTGTGTAGACCATGTTAACTCCACGAACTCGGTGCTCTTGGATCCATCCGAGATCCATTTGTTCCTGTAGAGCTGCTTGCACTACAGAACATCCTTGATTGTTTTTAGAGCAGATATCACACTGATGATAGTTATGAGGTGGCACATGGCCATATCTACTTTGTCTACAATGCATCTTGACCAAATTGGTTTTCAACAAGAGTACATCGTGAATTTGATAGCATTGTTAGATTCTCTCTCAATCAGATTGACTGCAGCTTTCTCGTATTGAGGCAGCGGGTTCGTGAGAACATTGGGATTCGTATCTTTGAAAGATAAGAGCCCGCTCCTAACAAGCTTTTGCACTTCGGACTTGAAATTGAGACAAGTCCCAATGTTATGCCCTGAACCTCCTTGATGGTAAGGGCAAGTTTGATCCACCTTAAACCAAAAAGGCGTATTTTCTGGTACTGTAAGAGGAGATTTAGTCTGAATGTACCCCTTAGCCAGTAGTAATGGAAATAGCTCTGCGTACGTTACAGGTATAGGATCAAATCTTGGTGGCCGTGTTGTACAGTTGTTGTTATATGGAGGTCGAGCCTGCTGAAGAGGCTGTTGTGTCCTTTGTTGGTCAGGTTGGCTCTGCGCAACCTGAGGTTGATACGTAGGAATAGACGCAGGGTTGATAGCAGGAGTCACAGCTTCTACCGGTTGATAACGTCGCCTTTGTTTTCCGAGAGAGATATTCCCAATATCTTGCTCTTTTTTCTTAGGGAGAGCACTACCGTATTTTTTAGTACCGCTCGTCGATCCAGTGTCTTTTACCAAACATCCTTCTCGGACGACTTCCTCAAGACGTACGCCCATGCCGACCATTTCGGTGAAATCACTGGGCGCACTGGCAACCATTCGGTCATAGTAAAATGAGCTTAAGGTCTTTAAGAAGATCTTTGTCATCTCTTTTTCCTCAAGAGGTGGACAAATTTGAGCGGCAATTTCACGCCACCTTTGAGCATAATCCTTAAAGGTTTCCTTGTCCTTTTACGACATTGATCTGAGTTGATCTCTGTCGGGTGCCATGTCCAAATTGTATTTGTATTGTTGGACGAAGGCAGTACCAAGATCTCTGAAAGTGCTGATCGTGGCACGGTTTAAACCCATGTACCATTTGAGTGCGGCACCGGTTAAACTATCCTGAAAGTAGTGAATCAGTAGGTCCTGATTCTCCGTCTGAGCTGACATTCGCCGAGCGTACATCACCAGATGGCTCTGAGGGCAAGAGTTACCCATGTACTTTTCAAAGTCGGGCACTTGGAATTTGTGCGGGACTTTCACATTTGGGACCAAGCAGAGATCTGCGGCGTCCTTTCCAAATAGATCCTGACCGCGAATGGCTTGCAGCTCCTTCTGCATTTCCAAGAACTGCTCCTGGAATTCCTCCATTCTGTCAAACATAGTTTCCTTCTTACCAGAAGGTGTCTGTGGAATCTGCCCTTCCGGGACAGCATGCACCACAGGGGGTGGTACCGTGACTACGGTAGTGAGTCTTTGCGTCTCCCGAAGTTTGTAACCTTCAGGAGTCTTCAGTATGCCCCTGGCATCTTCGCTTTCCCAAAGTTTGTAACCTTCAGGCCCAGCGGCTTCTGTTGTGATTCCCTTATCTTTAGTGATCGGCGGAACATATCCTTCCGGGATATAGTTAACAGGCATGCCCCAAGGACGATCTTTCGGCATTTGATACCTAGGATCATACTTTTCTACTATGGGCGTTGAGGTGATCTCTGAGATCACAGTTCTTTGTAGCTGAGCTTCTGCCATGGCTTGCATGTCATTACGAAGCTTTCTCATATCCTCTCTTAGAGCGTCGATCTCTTCTTTCAACTCTCTGTTTTCTTCCTCAAGATCATCCATCTTTTTCTGACGATTGGCCCGAGTATTATACGAATGAGATAGTTTGACTCTAGAACCGAGACACAAACGTGAGATTCGTAGGTAAGAGGAATACGCGATGTGAGAATGATGAATGCAATAATTATATTAATTGTTTAGGGTTTAATCAAAATAAACTTCGACAATTAGATTGCAAATATCAAACGGTGGGGAAACCCCTTTTTATTGAAATTCAAAGGATTACAGAAACGGAAATACAGTAGATTACAAGGTGCGGAAACAGAAACCTAAGCTAATGGGTCCCGAGTCCTCTCTAAAGAGAAATCAGGTGCTGATTCTGGTATATTCCTTTTCTTGGACCGGGGCTCTTAGGCCTTTGTCGGGTTGTCATTCCTTTGCCAGGTGAAAGGAGCAAGCAAATTCCTTTGGTCATCCTGATTATCCATAGCATGTTGCTCCAAAATTTCAATCAGAGCATCCTTTTCTTTCAGTAATTGCTGTATTTTGATGCACTCCACGTTGAGGGTGCGGTACTTGTTCTTCCAAGACCTTCTCTCCTTTTGAACTTTATTGAGAGTAACCTGAAGCTTTTCAGTTTCCATCATGAAGTACATGATAGATTCCCTCGGCGGAAGAATTCCGTAACGAGGATAAGGCATCTTTAGCTTGAGAGCTCTAGTTTGTACCCAATGGAGATAAGGCTCCACCGAGACACAATCCAGTTTTCCTAGAGACTCTCGTCCTTTCTTATGAACATGCTTCCAAGCTTGCACTATTTCCATCTTTAGTGCTATGTCGTTTTCTCCTTCTTTGAAGAAAATACCTTCCAGATGAACACCCCGTGGGACGTGTCTCATCAGGTATCCAAATTGACGATGAACCAATACTGGATGGTAGTTGATTCCTCCCTTAGTTCCTATAAGGGGTACGTTGGGGAAGTTTCCACAATGATCAATGATCCTGATTCCATCATAAATCCTAATACACCAATCTATATCAGAGTTGGTGAGGGACATGATTTTCTGCGACCAACGTAAGGCACTCTTACAATCCCAAAAAGCAGCAGGCTTGGGCAAGTGAGAGATAAACCATTTGTAAAGCAAAGGTACACAGCATGTGATCTCCCCTCCGCTGTACAAATTTCCCAAGTGTACAGAATGATACGCATCTGCGAGCAAAGTCGGCACAAGATTTCCAATGAGAAAAATCTTAATGGAGTTAATATCGACGAAGTTATTGATGTTGGGAAACAAAAATAACCCGTAGGCGAGCAAGACAAAGACGCTTTCAAAAGCAGTCACGTTTCCTATACTGGCGAAATACAGGGCTTTCTTTGTCAAGAACCGGGCTGGCAAACCTTGGATGCCACCCTTAGTAGTAAGGTGTGTCCTAACCTCAGACTCGTCCAAATGAATTGCTCTTGCAATGGTCTGATTCTTTGGAATTTCTTCCAGTCCAGAAAATGGAGCTCGATCTGTGATGTGTAAATCAATCAAATGAGAAAACTCTTCCAGCGTTGGTGCTAACTGGTAATCCGGGAATGTGAAACAGTGATAAACCGGATCGTAAAACTGAATGAGCGCATCTATGATTCCCTCAATCACATGGACTCTTAATAGTGGTAGCAAACCTCCGTGCTTGGCTCTGAAAGCCTCTGGGTTAGTGATCATCCTCACTAACCTTCTCAAATCCTCTAGTTTTGGAACCTTGAAGGTATAACTATGAGTTCTCCTTCTACCGAAATCCATTAGTGCAATCCCTTTCTCTGATATTTGCAATCACAGTCTTAGTTTAATTTGAAAAACAGAGAGACTAGAAGAGAAGAGTTTTTTGAATGTTTTAATGTTTTTTTTAAAAATGAATGCATGAATGCAGCACACAAAAACATAGAAAAAACATGGGGTCAAAGGGTCGTTGTCATGAAGTCAAGGCTCTACCCATCCCCAAAGGTTTATACTAGGGTGATATTTGTACCTGTACTCATTATCATCAGCTCCTCCCAGGAAAGCAAAACAACAAGCGGATCGCCAGCGAGTTGTAGAGCGATCTTAGAGTAAGTGCCATTCACCGAGAATAGATCACCAGCCTCAAATTAGGGTAGTATCGCGTAACAACTATTTCCGATAGTTTCTGCACTACGAAAGGGTTTTGGCTCCTCAGCTTCTCAGACTTAACAACCGGCCCATTGTCTAGGTGAGAGAATGGGTTGCATTAGTCAGCCTCCACTGAGGTTGATGGTCGACCTCGTCGCCATCACTTATCTTAAGTGTATACTCAATCTTTCCACATACGGCATCACCCGCATTTCCATTAGCAGAAAAATAAACACGTATAGCAATTAGGAAAAGCGGTATATATATTTGTCCTAAACATCCTAGACTTTTAAAGCTACGAATCTTAAATTCCTGACAGAAAATGGGTTCCCCGGCGGAAGCCCCAATCTGTGGTATCACACAAGAGATAAAAAGGAAGACCGTGCCTAGATCTAACTTTGAAAGGCCCCACGGTGGGCACCATTTTTCTGTAGCGAGCGATTTTGGACGCGGTTCTTAAGCGCTGGTCGCTCTCTGCGGTTGAGCTTAAACTACAGGTCGATTCATTTTTTATCCTATTGAAGCTGACGAAGGAAGGGAAATAGATGTCTCCAATTAACCCTGCTTTGCATACTGAGTTTAAACAGCAGTCTGTTAGGTTACGAATGCTATCAATGTGAGGGGCCTTTGTACTGGTTATTTGTATTTTCACCAATACTGTTTTCTTCTTTTTTATCTAGACAGAGGGTTTCTGGCGGGGAACAAGGATTAGGATGTTAGGACTGATGCTTTTGAATTACTGCTTTTGATTGATGGAGATATGGGATTTGGGTTTTTTTTGTTGATTGTGCTCGCTAAGATCTTTTCTTTGATCTTATGCCTACGTATTCCCGTTTACCGAAACAGGGAAATCAGAGCGTTCGTAGTTCCTCCTATTCTATGGGAGGAAATGGGTGTTTTTGGTGTCTTGTTCAAAGCCCAAGACGTGAAGCGAAAGGTGATTTGTATCTTGTTCAAAGCCCAAGATTTGAAGCTAAAGGGGTTTACTTTAGAGAGAATTTGTCATCTCTAAAGAGGGGCTTGTCTATGACAAATGTTTATAAAGGAGAATTATTTTAACCGGGATTTGTGAATCCGACAATGCCATAATTTCCTTTATAGGGATTTTAACCTGAAGGAGAAGACTTTAACTCAGTGTAGAGCAATGTTATCTTTCCTTAGGAATTTCTCATGCTAAAAGAGGGACAGTGGCGTGGATGTAAATAATCCAGAGGCTTGCCGCTTACAACAATTAGATGGAAGGGGAAGGAGTTGTTGATGTTTGTGCACTGTGAACGAGGCACAGTTTTGATGTTAAAAGGTTAATTGGATCAACCAGTGGTTTTCTTATATAAAGCCTAAGAGGAGGCTATTATGTGTCTCGTACAAAGCCCGAGAGAGAGGCTAAAAAGTTATGACTCGACGAGGGAATCTTTTGGTATCTCGTATGAAGCCCGAGATGGAGGCGAAAATTCGTTTGGCTTAGTAAGAACCCTTTTGTATCTCGTATAAAGCCCGAGATGGAGGCGAAAGGGTGATTGACTCAACGAGGGAGTCCCTTATGTGTCTCGTACAAAGCCCGAGAGAGAGGCTAAACGTTGTTTGACTCCGCTGGGGAGGATCATTGTACAAAGCCCAAGAGGGAGGCTATGGTTACTGTTTCAGTTAAGTGACAGGTCCAGTATACTGATTTTAAAGAGAAAATCAGTTCTTATATGAGCAACACTGTACTCATGTATTCGATTCAAGGATCCGGGTTATTCCTGTTTTTTAAGGAAGCGGGAAATCCAAAGGGTATTGAGACTGTCCGAGTCTGCGGGTTTCCTTCCTATTTAACGAAGGGGTCACTTGAGAATGTCTTTGAGACTCAAGGAGATTAGACTGTCGAAGTCTAGAGTGTCATCTTTTGTACTGTGCTTTGAGAAATAGTAGTAGACTCTATGAAAGGACTTTTCTATGAAGATGACTAAGTTCTGTTCCTATACCTCTAGGAGGTCGTCGGGACAATTTGTACGAAGCCCAAGAGGAGGCTGGAAACTTTTAAGAAGTCGATCGGTCCTTGTACTAAGCCCAAGAGAAGGCTATCATTCCCGGAGGAAGAGATCATTATACGAAGCCTAAGAGGAGACTGTGAATACTTCTAAGAAGCCGTAAGGTCCTTGTACTAAGCCCAAGAGAAGGCTATCATTCCCGGAGGAAGAGATCATTATACGAAGCCTAAGAGGAGGCTGTGAATACTTTTAAGAAGCCGTAGGGTCCTTGTACTAAGCCCAAGAGGAGGCGGGGTTGCTTTTAGGAAGCCTGTGGTGTGAGGGATACTCTTCTAGCCTTCTTGTTTTAATGATGTCAACAAATGCATTAGATTGTAATTTGAGCAGTATCACTTCACGTGTCGGTCATGTCCATATTGGTCAGGTGTTTAGATACCTAAGATCTTATTCCTTCCAAAATACATGTCCACAAGTGATCTAATAGTATCTCGCATGTAGGTCTGACTCTGTTCTGGTGAAAAACAATTCAAAAAATTGAATTTTCTTAAAAAATCAGCATTATGCGTCGACCTCAGCATTCATGCGCTGACCTCAAAATGGTCATGCGCTTACCCGTGATAAATGGCTCAAAACTGGCACTTTATGCGTCGACGCATAAAACCCATAGGTCGACGCATGAACTTGTTTTTCGCCCTTTCCACTTAAATTCGTGTTTGTTATTTTCTGTTATTTTTTTTGGTCATATTTTTTATATAAATAGTTTTGGGTCTTCATTTTTCATACATAGAACAAGAAACGTGAAAAATATATGTCAGTTCTCTCTTCATCTTCATCTTCTTCATTGTGTAAACAAACAATCACACATAATCATCTTTGTTTGTGTCACCCATTGTTAGAAGTGATAACGTTCAGAATTTAGGAAGTGTGATCTTCATCTTCTAGGTTGAGAGTTTGGCAGGTGTTTCTTGAATCAAATTAGTTGGGTTTGTCCTCCAAGAATCGAGGAGATTTTGAGGGGTTTTTGCACAAACTGTTCTTTCTACAGGGATTCAGCTGGGCGAAGGTAACTGGAAATTGGCGCAACTGTTTCGGTTTAGTAGCTGTAATCAGAGGATCGTAGAAGAAGGTTTGGGTTCGAATTCTTGGAAGATTTCAATTGACCGAGTGAAGGTAACTGAAGAACGAAGTTTTCTTTCGGTTTAGTAGCGTGGGACGGTAATTGAATCAACCAAATTAGGAGCACTTGATTCATCTTGAATCAAGGGAAGAGAAAATTCTGCATCGACGATCGAAGACGTTCGGGGTTTGTATGTTCATAGTTTTCTCTTGTAACAAACAATTTGCAACAACAATATATATATATATATATATATATATATATATATATATATATATATATATATATCTCAATTCCGTTTGCGGAGTTGGGGGCAGACGTACCCAAAGCGAGGACGATTGGGGAACTGCCTAATCAAATCTCTGGTGTTCTCTCTCTTTCCCTTAACTCCTTTACATTTCAGTAGTGTTCGATTTCGTAACGTTGCAAACTTTCGTAATTTCTGTCGTGGAATAATTGTACGCTGATAAACTGCTTTTGGTTAAATCAATACAATTCATTGAATTGTGTTCTGGAGCAGCTGCACATTATTCTCCATAGAAATTCTGCACATAGTGTGTTTACGCACACTACGTGTTTGATAATTTATTTTCAAGCAAAATTCGAACACAGTGCTTTTAATTGTTTATCAATTAACCTCATTGGATTGGAATAAACATCAAGCAAGTGATTAATTTGTTGTCTGCGTTTGTAAGTGAAATACTCAGAACTGAATTTTTCTCCTTCATACTCATCCAAAATATATTCGTGCATATCTGATCCTTTTGGTAGAAGGTTCGTTGTAGACGATTTATCCAGCAGCAACTTTCGTTAAACAGAATTTTTTAAAACAGAATTTTGTAGTCCATTTGCGTGTAAAACTCAAGGGATCTATTCAACCCCCCCTTCTAGATCCATAGCCATCGTCTAACAAGTGGTATCACGAGCTCCGGTTTATTCTGGTGCTTCGGTAAAACTTCTTGGATCATGGCGAACGAACCTAAGGGGGCTTATAATAGAGCTCCAGTTTTTACAGGTGAAAACTACAGCTACTGTAAGGATTGTATGCGCGTTCATATTAATTCCTTAGATCGGAAGGTTTGGAACGTTATTTTAAACGGTCCCATGGCAATTACTATGACTAACGCGGAAGGCGTTGTCGTTCCTAAACCCGAAGCTCAATGGAATGAGGAGGACGAGAAAAAGTACAGTTATGATTGGAAGGCTCGTAATATGATCATCTCCTCCTTGGGAGTTGACGAGTATTATAGAGTCTCTCATTGTGAAATGGCCAAAGCCATGTGGGATGCTTTACAAGTAGCTCACGAAGGCACAAATGATGTTAAGTTGGCTCGTATTAATACACTTACGCAAGAGTTTGATTTGTTTTACATGAAGCAAGGGGAAACCATTGCGGATATGCAAAAACGATTCACTCACATTATCAACAAATTGCATGTCCTTGGTAAACCAATTCCAAATGAGGTTTCTACTAATAAAATTCTGAGGTGTCTTAGCAGGGAATGGCAACCAAAGGTTACCGCTATCAAGGAGGCCAATGATCTTGCTACATTAGACCTCACAACACTCTTTGGTAAACTTGATGAGCATGAGCAAGTGCTCATTAGCTTGGATAAGTATGAGAAGAGTATAAAGAAAGAGAAGGCAAAAGATACGGAAAAGAAGTCGATAGCTCTTAAGGCTTCTTGTTCAAAGTCCACACATCAAGAGCAAAGTGATGATGAAGCCAAAGATGACAAGGATGAAGAATCCGGTGATGATATGAGCTTATTTGTGAAGAGATACAATAGATACATTCGCAAGAATGATATTCAGCACTCGGACAGAAATCTTGTCAAGTTCCGGAAGCAATCTAGAAGTGAAGGACATAAAAATGGCAAAGTAAAGGGGACGTGCTACAATTGTGGAAAATCTGGGCACTACAAGCCGGATTGTCCATCCCTAAAGAAAGACAAAGATAAGGACAAAGACAAGAGTCGCTCAAACAAAAAGTCCAACAAGTCTCGACGAGCATACATCGCTTGGGAAAGCGATAGCGAGTCGGAGAAAGATGACTCATCAAGTGACGAAAGTGAATCCATCAACCTTTGTCTCATGGCACGTCACAACAAAAGAAAAGAGGTAAAACACTCTAAATATGAAAACTGTCAAAATATGTCTCATGCTGAATTGAAAAGAGCTTTTGACACATTACACCACGAAGCTAAGGAAGCATTTCAACGCTTAGCTTCGAATAAAAAGATTTTTTCCTATTTGGAGAAAAAGGTTTCCGATTCCCAAAAGGAATTGGAAGATCTTAAAAACTCTATGGTGAATGTATCAAAAACTAATATCGATAAGGATGAATATTCATGGTTTGACCTTGGGGGCTGTGGTACTTGTCACATTTGGCAAAGAGAGGTGAGAACCCTCAAAGCCAAGTTAGACAAAGCTCTCATGCCTAAGATTACATTTGCTATTGATCGATCACACTATCGTGAAACAATGAATAATCCGTATAAAAAATACACGTATGTGATTCGAGATAGTGATAGCAAAGGTAAACTCCAATCAAATCGTGATTGCTTGTATTGTTGTAAGCCCGGTCATACTATTGCTAAGTGCCGCTTTCGGAGATATCTTGTTCCAAAGGGCATTTATCAATGGCTGCCCAAGGGCAATATTGGTTTCACTTACCATAAAGGACCCAATGAGAATTGGGTACCTACTCTCCCTTGATTATTTTTGTAGGTACAAAGTCTTGAGACCACCGAAAGAAGATGGGTTCTAGATAGTGGATGCTCAAGACATATGACCGGAGACATATCTCTTTTCATCGACTTTGTGGCGAAGAAAAAGGGGTTTGTCACTTACGGAGATAACAACAAGGGACAGATTCTCGGTAAAGGTAGTATAGGTAACCCCTCATCTACTACTATCTCCGATGTACTTCTTGTGGAAGGCCTTAGACACAACCTTTTAAGCATTAGTCAACTATGCGACAAAAATTATAAAGTCTAATTTTCAAAGGATTGTTGCGTAGTTGAAGATTGCGACAAGAAGAATGTGTTTAAGGGTTTGAGGGTGAATAACGTCTATATGCTAGACTTAAACGAGGTATCATTGGATGGAGACAAGTGTTTAGTCACTATGAATGAAGATTCATGGTTGTGGCATAGACGCTTGGCTCATATCAATTTTGATTTGCTTAATAAAATTGTCTCTAAAGACCTAGTCATCGGTTTGCCCGAAATTAAATTTACAAAGGATCATCTTTGCGATGCATGCCAAATGGGGAAGCAAACAAGGATCTCTTTTAAATCTAAAAACATTGTTTCAACTATGAGACCTCTTGAGCTCCTCCATATGGATCTCTTTGGACCATCTAGGGTTAAAAGCCTAGGTGGTAACTACTATGGGTTTGTTATAGTCGATGATTTTTCTAGGTTTTGCTGGACAATTTTCTTGGCAAATAAGAGTGATACTTTTTCAGCCTTTGAACGATTTGCTAAGTTATCTCAAAACACGTTAAACACAAACATTGGTTCAATCAGAAGTGATCATGGAGGCGAGTTTGAAAATCATTTATTTGAAGCATTTTGTGATTCCAACGGAATTGATCATAATTTTTCCGCACCACGTACTCCTCAACAAAATGGGGTAGTGGAACGTAAAAATAGAGTTTTGGAAGAACTTGGAAGGACTATGATCAATGATAGTGGATTACCAAAATACTTTTGGGCAGACGCCATAAGTACGGCTTGTTACATTTTGAATAGGGTGCTCATCCAGCCTATTATAAACAAGACACCGTATGAGCTTTTAAAAGGGCGTAAGCCAAATATCTCTCACTTTCATGTATTTGGTTGCAAATGTTTTGTGTTAAATAATGGAAAAGAGACACTCGACAAATTTGATGCCAAGGCTGACGAGGGTATTTTTCTTGGATACTCTCAGTCAAGTAAAGCTTATAGAATCTATAATAAAAGGTTACGTGTAGTTGAAGAGTCAGTTCATGTTTCTTTTGACGAGTCTTATCCGAGAAATGTCGGAGAAGGTAGTTCTTTTCATGGTGCAGGTGTACCTACTGAAGACATACTCAAGGACACTGATAAGGGAATTGATCAGCCTGAAGCAGTGCGTATTGAGGAGGAAAAGGATCACCAATCAGTGAAAAGTGAGGATGATCATCATACTAATGAAGATGAACTTCCTCCAGCTTGGAAGTCTTTAAAAGACCATCCAATTGACAACATTCTCGGTGATATCTCTAAGGGAGTAACTACTCGCTCTAAACTTAGTAACTTTTGTTATTACTCTGCTTTTGTCTCCCAAGTTGAACCTAAAAACTCTAAGGAAGCATTACTCGATGAGCATTGGTATCTATCAATGCAAGATGAACTAAATCAATTCTGGAGAAATGAGGTTTGGGACCTTGTCCCCCCTCCACGAGATCATCGAGTAATAGGCACCCGATGGGTGTTTAGGAATAAACTTGATGAAAATGGAGTAATAACGCGTAACAAAGCTAGACTTGTAGCACAAGGCTATAACCAAGAGGAAGGAATTGACTATGAGGAAACTTATGCGCCGGTTGCCCGACTCGAGGCAATACGCCTTCTACTTGCCTACGCTTGCACAAAGAACTTTAAATTATTCCAAATGGATGTTAAAAGTGCATTCCTTAACGGGTATATAAATGAAGAGGTGTATGTTGCCTAACCACCAGGTTTTGAATCACATGAATATCCTGATCATGTCTATAAACTTAAGCGAGCTTTGTACGGACTTAAACAAGCCCCTAGGGCTTGGTATGAACGTCTAAGCAAATTTCTACTTGATCAAGGGTATTCAAGAGGAAAGGTTGACACGACCCTCTTTATTAAACGTCAAGGAAAACACTTAATTTTGGTGCAAATTTATGTTGACGATATTATATTTGGGTCTACTAACATGACCTTGGTCAAGGAGTTTTCTAGTTTGATGCAGGGGGAGTTTGAAATGAGCATGATGGGGGAGCTAAACTATTTCCTCGGATTGCAAATCAAACAACTTGAAGAGGGCACATTCGTGAGTCAAATGAAATATTGTCTTGAGTTACTAAAACATTTTGATATGCTGAACTGCAAAGCAATAGATACTCCTATGCCTACTAGTGCTAACCTCGATCGTGACGAAAAGGGTAAGGATGTTGAGGTAAAGAAGTACCGAGGTATGATAGGATCTCTTCTTTATCTTACCGCATCACGTCCCGATATAATGTTTAGTGTATGCATGTGTGCAAGGTATCAGGCACATCCCAAGGAATCCCACCTGAAGGCAGTTAAGCGCATACTTCGATACCTATCTGGTACTCCAAAGTATGGGCTGTGGTATTCCAAAGGAGGTAATTGTTCTTTAATTGGATACTCCGACTCCGACTTTGCCGGGTGCAAGTTGGATAGGAAAAGTACTAGTGGCACGTGCCACTTTTTCGCAAACTCCTTGGTGAGTTGGCACAGCAAGAAACAGGTTTCCGTTGCTTTGTCAACAGCCGAGGCGGAATATGTTGCCGCCGGTAGTTGTTGTGCTCAAGTCTTATGGCTTAAACAACAATTACTCGATTTCAACCTAAAACTTGAACGTATTCCAATTTTGTGCGATAACACTAGTGCGATTAATCTAACTAAGAACCCTGTACTACATTCACGCACCAAGCATATCGAAATACGCCATCATTTTCTTAGGGATCATGTAGAGAAAGGTGATGTTATCTTTGAGCATGTTGACACTAAGAATCAACTTGCTGACATTTTCACAAAACCGTTAGCTACAGAGCCTTTCTTTCATATCCGTAGGGAACTCGGCATTCTCGATATCTCGGATCGTGCATAACATCTTTTAGTATTATGATCTTCACATATATGTATATGTATATGCTTGTTTTATTTTACTAACAATGCAAAGAGAATTTCATTCATATGTGAGGGATCTCTCCGTCATGACGTTCAAGGTAATATCGTTCCAACTTATAGAGGTTAATCAACATTTTGTGCCATGTTACTTACTCTAATCTTGATGTTTATTTCATTTTGAGCACTTATCATTCATGTGAATGTTTGGTTCTGTGTGTATATGTGTATTTATCTGCTTAAAACAAGAATTATGCAAAAATTTCATTTTTTCACTTCCATGCGTCGACGCCTAACTTCATGCGCTGACCCATTAAACTCACGGGTAAGCGCATAGCCACATGGTCAAATAATTTTAAAACTTTCAGGAAGCATGCGCCGACGCATAGGTTTACAGGTCGACGCATAGAGAATTCGTTCAGACTTCTTTATGCTCTCTGGGTGCGTGCTCCGACCTATAAGTGTTTTACTTCCCTATATTCTCTGATTGCACATTAAACAAGGATTATTGCATGTCATCAAGTTAGCTTTTGTGGTAAATCTCTCCCCATTCTACTCCTTTAAACCTCATTAATCTCAGTAAATCTCCACTAAACCCTCATCAAAACCCTAATAATTAGCAAAAAGGAAAGGCTCTATATACCTACTCCAAGGAAATCAAAGGGTTTCACACATCTTCTCTCCTACCTCTGCAACTATCAAGTTTAAGAATCTTCCTTAAACCCTTCTTCAACAATGGCCTCCAGAAGAAATGCTGGTACAAGAGGAGGAAGAGGATCCACTTCACAACAAAGACCAACAAGAAGCTCATCCACTCAACGGGTAACGTTTGAATCTTTAATTTCTGAAAGGTTAGCCACTCCGTTTGCTGAAATATTTTCTAAACGGGCTGTTATTAGACAACATGGATTTTATCCGTTGATGGGTCAAGATTTTCACATTCCTGAAATTTCTGAACTCATCAACTTTCAAAATCTGAATGAATTTGTTGAATGTGATGACAAGTACAGTGAAGACTTGACTAGGCTGTTCTATTGTGGATTGAAAGGAAAATTTCGTGGAGCTGAATTCAAATTCTCTATAAATAATACACTATGTCAGGTGACAAACGCTGTATGGTCTACATTGTTTGTGTTGAAAACTGATGAAAATCTTCCAAAGGTTACTGATAACACCTTTGTTCGGGGGTATGAATTCAAAACTGCTCTGAATTCAATGTTGAGGGAACCATATCCAGCTGAGTTTGTGGCAAGTGAAGCATTTCCTAAGAGTGTCACCACAGGTCACTTGAAATTTAAGGAACGTATTCTTCAGTGGATCGCTGCTCGCATCTTGCGGCCTAAGAAAGGAGGCCTCTCAAGAGTTGAACAAGCAGAAGTGCATCTGATCTACATCCTGAGGGAAAAGATTAAAATCAACTGGCCTTACTACTTTGCTTCTAGAATGTTTACAACTCGCAGCTCTGGAAAGTGTTTAGCACTTGGATATGCATCTGCAGTGGTAAATTTTCTGAATCACTTTGATATCCCTATTCCACAGATTTGTCATATTCACATTACTGCTGAACAACAGTTTCTGGCTAGAACTTTGTCCATGATGGGTTACTATTGGAGCTCACGTGAGCAAAGGTTCATCTATAGATAAATAGCTACCCATCCTGAACCTGTCCATCTTGAAGCAAGTGAGGATAAAGGAAGTCAAGGTAATGGAGATCCTGTTGGTAATAATGAAAATGTGGTGATACAGGAAGACGTTGTCATGTAAGACAATCCACTGGAAGAAGAAGACAATCAAGAAGACACTCAGGCATGGATGGGATATCAACCAGAAGAATCCTATGCCAATCAAGGCTGGGGTCAGTGGAATTAACAAAACCGCTGGACCAACCTTGGCGCTGCATATGTTCCTCCATCCTATGATGCTGACTCTGAATGGCAGATTCCAGAAAATTCTGCTCCACCAACTCCACCGTCTCAGCATTATTCACAATCCAATGATGAAATTTTGGCAAGACTGACTGAGTTATCTCTGCAACATCAAGAATTTCAAGCGCAGCAGGAAACTCGATATCTGACTCAACAAGAACAGCTTACCAACTTGTCTAACCAACTGTCATCTTATGCCACCAATTTCAACAATTTTGCAAATGCTGCTATGACAAGGTTCAATCAAATGGATGCCAATCTGACTCAGCAAAATCAAAATTTAGCCAACAGCCTTGGTAACCTAAATAGCACCTTGATTGACCTCAACCTTCAACTAGAGGAGTTTCCACCACCAAGCCAACACCACAGGGGAAGAGGTTATCCATTCAGGGGGAGGAGACCATAAATCTTAGGGCATCATATTTTGTTGTGCATGAATGTGTGTTTTGTTGTTTGCTTTCTGTTATGTGGCCATGTACTAAACTTTTCCGTTATGGTTTACATCTTTTGAAGTGAATGTTTTTGCTTTAATATTGTTGTTCCGTATTTAATCATTGCTCATTTACATTAGCGGTATCATATGTGGATACTGATAATTGTTTTTGTTGTTGCAAATATTTGATGATCCATTCCATATTATAAATATCCTATTTTGACCTCTGTCTTCTCGTCTTTTTGATGTTGTCAAAGGGGGAGAAGAATGAATATAAGCTACAGAAACGTCGAACCGGATGCTAAAGTGTCAAAGACAGGGGGACCATTGATCATCTCAAATTACATCTCTCATGACAATCAAGGAAGTGTTGCCATCATAAAAAAGGGGGAGTATGTGAGGGATACTCTTCTAGCCTTCTTGTTTTAATGATGTCAACAAATGCATTAGATTGTAATTTGAGCGGTATCACTTCACGTGTCGGTCATGTCCATATTGGTCAGGTGTTTAGATACCTAAGATCTTATTCCTTCCAAAATACACGTCCACAAGTGATCTAATAGTATCTCGCATGTAGGTCTGACTCTGTTCTGGTGAAAAACAATTCAAAAAATTGAATTTTCTTAAAAAATCAGCATTATGCGTCGACCTCAGCATTCATGCGCTGACCTCAAAATGGTCATGCGCTTACCCGTGATAAATGGCTCAAAACTGGCACTTTATGCGTCGACGCATAAAACCCATAGGTCGACGCATGAACTTGTTTTTCGCCCTTTCCACTTAAATTCGTGTCTGTTATTTTCTGTTATTTTTTTTTGGTCATATTTTTTATATAAATAGTTTTGGGTCTTCATTTTTCATACATAGAACAAGAAACGTGAAAAATATATGTCAGTTCTCTCTTCATCTTCATCTTCTTCATTGTGTAAACAAACAATCACACATAATCATCTTTGTTTGTGTCACCCATTGTTAGAAGTGATAAAGTTCAGAATTTAGGAAGTGTGATCTTCATCTTCTGGGTTGAGAGTTTAGCAGGTGTTTCTTGAATCAAATCAGTTGGGTTTGTCCTCCAAGAATCGAGGAGATTTTGGGGGGTTTTTGCACAAACTGTTCTTTCTACAGGGATTCGGCTGGGCGAAGGTAACTGGAAATTGGCGCAACTGTTTCGGTTTAGTAGCTGTAATCAGAGGATCGTAGAAGAAGGTTTGGGTTTGAATTCTTGGAAGATTTCAATTGACCGAGTGAAGGTAACTGAAGAACGAAGTTTTCTTTCGGTTTAGTAGCGTGAGACGGTAATTGAATCAACCAAATTTGGAGCACTTGATTCATCTTGAATTAAGGGAAGAGAAAATTCTGCATCGACGATCGAAGACGTTCGGGGTTTGTATGTTCATAGTTTTCTCTTGTAACAAACAATTTGCAACAGCAACATATATATATATATATCTCAATTCCGTTTGCGGAGTTGGGGGCAGACGTACCCAAAGCGAGGACGATTGGGGAACTGCCTAATCAAATCTCTGGTGTTCTCTCTCTTTCCCTTAACTCTTTTATATTTCAGTAGTGTTCGATTTCGTAACGTTGCAAACTATCGTAATTTCTGTCGTGGAATAATTGTACGCTGATAAACTGCTTTTGGTTAAATCAATACAATTCGTTGAATTGTGTTCTGGAGCAGCTGCACATTATTCTCCATAGAAATTCTGCACATAGTGTGTTTACGCACACTACGTGTTTAATAATTTGTTTTCAAGCAAAATTCGAACACAGTGCTTTTAATTGTTTATCAATTAACCTCATTGGATTGGAATAAACATCAAGCAAGTGATTAATTTGTTGTCTGCGTTTGTAAGTGAAATACTCAGAACTGAATTTTTCTCCTTCATACTCATCCAAAATATATTCGTGCATATCCGATCCTTTTGGTAGAAGGTTCGTTGTAGACGATTTATCCAGCAGCAGCTTCCGTTAAACAGAATTTTTTAAAACAGAATTTTGTAGTCCATTTGCGTGTAAAACTCAAGGGATCTATTCAACCCCCCTTCTAGATCCATAACCATCGTCTCAAACTCAAAACCCGATAGCTACCTTGCTAAGAAAGGCATTTTTGCCAAGAGAAAGAGATTTTGAGGAAAGCATCTGTTAGATGGCTTTGGTGTACTCAAACTGATCACAATTGAGCTCTATTTATAGTAGAGCAAGTTTGTTTTGCAAGGAATAGTGAATGGCAACTGGTAAGTAGGTTTGGCCAATGTTGGCAAATGAAAATCCAAGTCTCCTCTAGCCATTGACTAGAGGTTAGGGCACAGAGCTTTGGTTCCCTTGGTCTTGGATAAGTCTTGACTGATTTCAGATGAGAATGGCTCAGTCCATGCCACCTTGATGCTTCCATTGAATGCTTCAATCCAAATTTGGAGTCTTGTCCCTATTTGTCCATTCTAGGTTCAACATGCTATTTCGTGTTCCAAAGACTTTGGAGGCTTGGCTCAGTGATTGTCCCCTTTAGATTCAATCCTCTGAGGTGTCCAAGTGGATAGGAGCATTTGAATTTGGCTGATTTTGGCAAATCGAGCAAAATTGCAAATTCTGCCTTGCCTTTGACAGATTTCAGCAAGGCAACTTGCCAATGTCATATCTCATGGTGTAAGTTGAATTTGGTAATGTTCTTGACCATTTTGGAAAGCCTTTACATGATACAACAACTGTTTGAACATGTTTGGTTTTGATCTCTTTTGAATCCAAGTGAAAAATCCCCCTACATTTGGCAAAAAGTGAAGGCAGATTCTGACTTAGTGAAAATTTCACTAAGTGTTGGAAAAAGTGACATTTTCACTTTTCAGCCATTTTGATCACTCCATAACTCCAAATCCTTAATGAATTGGACTTAGATCTAGTTGAAGTTTTTGTAGAGGGTAATGAGGGCTACAAATCCATCTTTGGATGAAAAAAAATGGCTTTGTGGTTTAGGAGTTATGATCCTCCAAAGTTGGTACCCTTGTCACTTTATTTTTAACTTAGAAAATTTTCTAAGTTTTTATGGTTACCCCTTTTACAAGTTATCCAACTTTTCTTGATTTTTCTTGATGAATGATGATTCAAATCATACATTAACATCATTTTAGGGTTAAAAATGTATTTTGGTGAAAAATCTCAAAAATTCAAAGTTGACTTTTGTGCACAGTTGACTTTTTATCAGATGAATTCCAAACTGTGCAATTCTTCAGGAAATCATGTCCTTGACCTAAATCAAACTTGATGGACATGTTCCATGGGTGTCATAGGGCATATTGAATCATGTCTTAGGGCTTGGGAGCATGTCCTGGTCAAAAGTCAAAGTTACAGTTGACTTTTCCCTTAAAACCCTAATTGTTGTGCAGATGAAATTGAGACTTGCTGCTCAAGCTTCTTGGATTAATCCATTGTTACAAATGGATCAATATAGTTCATTAGAGACCCTCAAACCCTCTCTTGAGGTCTTGGTTCATGATTTGTCCCAAAAGTCAACTTAGGGGTGAATTAGGTCAAGAAACCCTAATTCCTGATTTTTGATGAATGCATCCCCTGAGGCAAAATTGACTTGATGATTGGGTCCATGAGGTTCCATGGAGTATATTAGGTTATGTTTTGGATCATTGGCTCATGCCCAGATGAAAATTTCCATCTGGAGGCCCTGGTCGACCAAAACCCTAATTTGGTGACACTGGCGATCTTGAGACTTGATCCACCTAGAAGGGAGCAACCTTGTGCTTAATCCTTGAAGTGGGAGTCCTTTTGATCCATTATGGATGTTTGAGAGGTTAGACAAGTTGAAGATCATGTCATTCCTTGATTGATCCTTTGTCTAAGGCTCTGAGAGGGCTTGAAACCCTAATTTTGATTGTAGTGGATGCTCACCCATCTTTGGGGAGACTGATGAGGTATGATGGTTCCTTCATACTGTGATGATGATTGACATAATGATGGGACATCTTAGTGGTCAAAATTTGGGGTATGACACCAGGGCATCAGCAAACTTATTCTCATCTCGAGGAATATGGTACAACTTCACTGTTGTGAAAAATGTCAGCAATCTCCTTGTATAATCTCTATACGGAACCAGATTTGCTTGGTGCGTGTACCAACTCCCTTTCACTTGATTGATTACCAAAGCTGAATCACCAAAGATATCAAGGGTCTTAATTCATAAATTAATCGCCTCCTCAATCCCCATTATACAAGCTTCATATTCTGCTTCATTGTTGGTGCATCCGAAAGTTATTCGGGCAGTGAAAGGCATATGAACACATTCCGGCGTGATAAGAACTGCTCCAACTCCACATCCATTCATATTGACGGCCCCATCAAACATCAAACTCCATTTGGATTCAGGGTCTGGCCCCTTCTCCGAGAGTGGTTCCTCGCAATCTTTAGCTTTGAGAAACATGATGTCCTCATCAGGGAAATCAAATTTCATGGGTTGGTAATCATCAATCGGCTGTTACGCAAGATAGTCTGACAAGATACTTCCTTTGATGGCCTTTTGAGAAGTATACTGGATATCATATTCTGTCAAAACCATTTGCCACCGTGCAACTCTACCTGTTAGTGCTGGTTTCTCGAAAATGTATTTGATAGGATCCATTTTTGAAATCAACAAAGTTGTGTGCCTGATCATATACTGCCTCAATCGCTTAGCAGCCCATGCAAGTGCACAACATGTCTTCTCAAGCATTGAGTACCGGGACTCGTAATCATTGAACTTTTTGCTCAGGTAATAGATAACATGCTCCTTCCTACTTGTCTCGTCGTGTTGACCGAGAACACAACCCATAGAACCTTCAAGCACTGTCAAATACATTATCAAAGGCCTTCCTGAAACTGGAGGCATGAGAATTCGAGGTTCCTGCAAGTATTCTTTTATTTTATCGAATGCCAATTGGCAATCGTCATTCCACCTGACCGTTTGATCTTTTCTTAGCAGTTTGAATATTGGTTCGCATGTGGCTGTTAGGTGAGATATGAACCTTGGAATATAGTTCAATCTTCCTAAGAAACCACAAACCTCCTTTTCTGTTCTCGGTTCAGGCATCTCTTGTATTGCTTTAACCTTGGCAGGATCAACCTCAATCCCTTTCTCACTCACAATGAAACCCAGCAACTTTCCAGAACGCACCCCGAAAGTGAACTTGTTTGGATTCAACCTTAAACGGAACTTTCTCAACCTTTCAAACAACTTTTTCAAGTTAATCAGATGTTCTTCCTCCGTCCGCGACTTGGCAATCATGTCGTCCACATAACATTCAATTTCTTTGTGAATCAAGTCATGGAATAACGTTACCATTACTCGCTGGTACGTTGCCCTTGCGTTTTTCAACCCAAAAGGCATAACCTTATAATAGTACGTACCCCATTGAGTAATGAACGTGGTCTTCTCCATATCCTTAGGTGCCATCTTAATCTGGTTGTACCCGGAGAAACCGTCCATAAACGAGAACACTGAAAACTGAGCTGTATTGTCAACCAGCACATCGATGTGGGGTAGTGGAAAATCATCTTTCGGGCTAGCTTTGTTAAGATCTCGATAATCCACACACATTCTAACCTTTCCGTCTTTCTTTGGTACCGGCACGATGTTCGCAACCCAAGGCGGATAATTGGTCACAGCAAGAAACCCTGCGTCCCACTGCTTCTGAACTTCTTCTTTGATCTTTATGGCCATGTCGGGATGAGTCCGACGAAGTTTCTGCTTGACTGGCGGGCATTCTTCTCTCAATGGCAGTCTGTGCACAACAATATCAGTATCTAGCCCTGGCATGTCTTGATACAACCAGGCGAAGATATCAACATATTCACACAACATCTCAGTCAAAGCTTTCTTCACATCTGCTTTCAGGCTGGCGCCAATCTTGATCTCTTTATTAGCATCCTCAGTACCAATATTGATGATCTCTATGGTCTCTTGATGAGGTTGGATGGCCCTTTCCTCTTGTTTCAACAATCTGGCCAGTTCCTCAGGGAGTTCACAACCTTTCTCATCCCTTTCTTCGGCTTGATAAATCGGTTTGTCAAAGTCATACATAGCTATAGCAGAACAATTATCAATGGAATCCGAAGGATCAAGTCTGCACGAACGGGTTCATGCTTTATTTTAGAATTTATTTTTAAAACAAAAAGAAACGAAACACTGCCATTTTATTATTTTTGTGCAAAAACAAAAATGAAAGACAGGGAGCAGAATTTGAGTGCAAAACGTCCTTTATTGATGATTAACATTGCAAATGTAAACAGGGTGGCCCTACAAATGAATCTATACGCCTTGGGCAGAGCGCAAGATTTTAACATGCATTATGGTTAGAAAAACAAAGAAAATTACTCTGTTTGAAGAGTAACTCGGATGACTTCTTTAACGGACCAATTCTACAATGATTGTCCCGGAGCACGTGGGCGTACCCAGTTGTCCAAGTCACAGTCACTGTCAACACCGTCTTCTATAGCTGCACAAGGCTGATCTGGGTAAATGATTCCTCCACTGCTGAAAGTGATGGGTCCACTGTTCTCTGCAACTGAAGTCATAGAGGGATGATAGCCAATACCAAACTTGTCCTCCTTCATTGGTGTCTCTATCAGCTTGCCCCAACCTTGGGCATTGCCTGCTCTGACAACCTCGACAGCTTGTTTATAGGACGAAATGGATGTACCGGCTCTATCTGGTGCAAGGGAAGATTCAGGCACGTTGTCAATATTCACCGCTTCAAATGACTGGCAAAGCATTTCGTGAATTTCCCCATCCATCTCAATATACTTAAACGTGGACAGATGACTAACAAAAATGTCTTCCTCGCCACACAATGTCACAACTTGTCCCTCGAACTCATATTTCAGCTTCTGGTGTAAGGTGGATGTAACAGCCCCGGCCGCATGAATCCAAGGGCGACCTAGTAAGCAGCTATACGCATGCTGTATATCCATCACATGGAATGTAGATTTGAACACTTGCGGTCCAATTTGCACGGGCAATTCCACTTCACCAAACACAGATCTCTTCGTTTCATCGAACGCTCGGACAACCAAATCACTTGGCCTTAAAATCAAACCATCAACTTCCAGCTTCATCAGCGCCTTTTTAGGCAAGACATTGAGCGAGGAACCAGTGTCTACCAGTACGTGAGACAACACTGCGCCCCGGCACTCCATTGTGATGTGCAAAGCTTTATTGTGGTTTCTTCCTTCAGAAGTCAAATCTCTGCTTGTGAACCCCAATCCGTGGCTGACATTGACGTTAGAAATTACACCTTCAAGCTGATTAACGGTGATTTCCTGTGGAACATATGCTCTCTTCAACACTTTCAATAGAGCCTCCCGGTGCGCGTCAGAACACATCAACAATGACAAAATTGAAATTTTCGAGGGCGTCTGATTCAGTTGATCGACAATCTTATAATCACTTTTCTTTATTATCCTCATGAACTCTTCCACCTCGTTGTCAAAGGTAATCTTTGTCTCTGTTTCGGGCACAGGCACACCCTCAGCCACCTGTTTTCCTTTAGCTTTTGCAGTGGCCTCAACTTCTTTATCACTGTGCAACGTTTGGGGAGCAAACAACCTTCTGCTCCGAGTAAAGCCACCTACACCACCCACATTATCAATATTCAAACTTACTGATGTCCCGACTTCCTGCTTTTTCCCTTCATAATACACGTCTGCCCCATAGTGCCATGGGATTGCCTTCGTAGTTGTAAACGGAACTGGTCCTGGCACCGTGATTGTAATAGGACTGGATCTTTCTTGCACAACACTTGCTACAGGAGCTGTACCTGCAGGCACCTGAATCTCGGCGGGAGTATAATAGATGGTCACAGTTGACACCTCATCAGTATCCTTCACAGCCCGGTCAAACTGTAGACGTCCCTCGTCAATCAGACTCTACAAACCGATTCTCAACTTATGACAACCATTCTCCTGACTCATACATTCAGAACAATCTTGATCACAACCTGGGAACACCTGTCCCTTCAACAAACGATCCTTCACCACTAGCAACGAAGTCTTTACCTGACTAATATCCATTATCAAATTTAACCTCTTTCCGTCTTCAATTGCACGCACATCTGCCACACCATGATCAGGCATGGGGTTTTGAAGAACATTAGGAGGTAACGAGAAATTGATTGCCTTAGCATCAATCAAGTCTTGCACCTTGTTCTGAAATGCCCAACACTTCTCAGTGGTATGCCCCTGAGCACCTGAGTGGAACTTACAGCGAGCGTTAACATCAAAATTAGGTGGCAAGTTGCCAGCGGCAGGAGGTCTCATAGTACGAAGCTCAACCAACTTCAATTTGAGTAACTGCGGTAACAACGCTGAATAAGTCATAGGGAGAGGGTCAATCTTACGGTCCCTCTGCCTAGACCTCTGTTGGAAAGGAGGTTGCTGCTGTTGCTGCTGAGCTTGCTGTTGTGGTTGTTGTTGCTGAACAGATAGTGCTGGGATTGTCATTGCACCTACTTGATGGTAAACCTGAGAACGTCCTCTGCCTCGTCCTCTATATATAGCGTTGGTATCACCTTTTCTTCTTTTCTGACCACTAGCAAACAGTTTCTTCGTCCCAGAAGAGCCAGCCCCACTTACATCTTGGATCTTCCCAAGTTTCAACAGACTTTCTATTCTTTCTCCAGCAATCACGATATCAGCAAATCCGGTTGATGGACACGTAGCCAATCTTTCAAGAAATGCCCCTTGCAGGGTGCCCATAAACATATCTGCCATTTCTCTATCCAGCAAAGGAGATTGAACCTGTGCAGCCATCTCTCTCCACCTTTGAGCGTATTCCTTGAAACTTTCCTTAGAATTCTGTGACAACCCTTGCAATTGAGTGCGGTTGGGTGCCATGTCAATATTGTACTGGTACTGCTTGAGGAACGCTTCTGCTAGATCCTTCCAACTACTCACAGCAGCTCTGTTCAATTTCATATACCAGGTCAAAGAAGCTCCAGCTAGACTGTCTTGAAAGTAATGCATCCACAACTTCTCATCATCTGTATGGGCTGAGATCCTCCCAAAATAAGCTTGAATATGTGTCAGGGGACACGTATTGTCATGATATTTGTCGAAAGTAGGCGGCTTGAATTTTGGAGGAATTCTGACTCCTGGTACCAGCCCCAAACTAGTAACGTCAATACCCATAGAATTCTTGCACTCTATGGCCCAGATCTTCTCAGCTAACTCATCATACCTTCGGTCACCAGGGTTACCCATATCAGCATACAGCAGGGTAAATTGGTCTTCCAGAACATCTTCTTGAATACCACCAACATTTCTGCCATTTCCATTGCCCAGATTACCACCAGGAGGAGGATTGCCACCAGGAGAAGGATTACAACCAGGAGGAGGAGTGCCCCTTGTTTGTAAGTTTTCCACTTGATTACCTTCAAGCGTGGTTTCTGGACGCTCGACCAGAAGCCTCAATCTTTCCTGAGCCTGTGCCATACCGGTCATAAGAGTCATGAACTGGTCCATGCGTGCCCTCATTTCAGCCAGATCATTCTGCATTTGATCCATAATCCTTGCTTGATTTCTTCGAGTTGAGTATCGGTGAATGTGATTCTCAGCTATAATGCCTACAACCAAATAAAGGTTAGAAAGATCGGAGCAAGTACATGCTATGCAAAAATGCTTATGATTATGAGGATGCCAATGCAAATGCAAACAAGCATATTTAAACATTTCCAGGGCGTATCTGCTTTGATTCCAGCTTTGAAATCGAGCAAGGGATCGGACACAACATCAGAAAATAAATCCGAATCTAGAAATATTGCAGAATCAATCAAAGGAAAACCCATTTCAAACAACTGAGAGCTATTGAGACAAATACGGCTGAACCAAATATTGTAATATCATAGCATAAGGAATCATACAAATAGGTTCGATACAATCAAAAGTGATTCCATCAACAATCCTGATGGTAATCATAGCAAAATACAAACAACAGAATTACTACAAGTCAATTCCAAATAAACTGGCTTCAATCTCCTCAAGAAGGTTCACAGTGTCTGGATGAGTAGGTCTTTCTAGCAACCCTTTGATCAGTCTGTTTCTCTTCTCGACGTCCTGATTCAGCCTAGCAATCTGCTCTTCAACATCATTGCCTTCGTGCTTTGATTTCTTGATTCCCGCTTGCATCTTGAGCTCTTCAATTTCTTTCTGGGCTTCTTTCCACTTACCGGAGAAGTGTTTCTTATCTTCCTTTATTCTTTGAAGTTCTTCTTTTAACTCCCCATTCTCAATCTTGAGCTCCTCCCAGAACTCCTGATATGTGGCAAGCTCGTCTTTGGTTTTGGTCAAGAGCTTCTTGGTTTCCCTGTAGGCTTTGTCGGATGATTCAGCAGTCATACTGATCTTTCTACAGTGCTGAGCTCTGTCATCAAGATCCTTCTCCCTTTTTCCCAAACGCTCTGTCAAATCTTGGACCTTCCATTTCAACCCCAAGTTGTCATGTAGAGTGCCCTGAAGTCTACTGCTCATACTAGCATTTTCCTCTCTCAAATCTTGCACCACTTTTCGTTGCTTATCAAATTCTTCAATTGGTACGGTGATTTGTTCCTCTATCATTTTGGGATATAAGGGAGGCGCCTAATCAAAAGGAAAATAGTACTCTTCGACTCTCTTTTTTATCCATTGATCATATGGAGGAAAAGTTTGATTGTTAGGCACACCCCAAATGGGTTTTCCTCTATTCTGTTGACTGATCCATGCTTTGGCAGCTTTCTGCGCCGTATCCAATCCATCATCAGCCATGTGAAAATACAGAGACTCTTCCAATTCCTTTTCAACTGGGGGACTTCTTAGAGCATACCCGAACTGCCGGATAGCCAAGGAAGGGTTATAGTTAATACCTCATTTTCTCCCTATCAAAGGGACATTGGGGTATTCACCACAACTGTGCAAAATGTCTTTACCCAGCACTCCATGATTCACCCAAACAATATCCTTAGCATCTAGGCCCATCAGACGCTGGCTCAATTTCAGAGAATTCTTAGTATCCTTGAAAGCACCTGACTGGGGTAGATGATTGGCAAACCACTTATAGAAAAGAGGTGCACAACAATGAATTGTCCCACCTCGTTTCTTCTCGTTCCTGTTGTATAAAGCATAATGGAGATCTCCTAATAAGGTCGGCACCGGATTCTGAGTTACAAATATTTTGATAGCATCCGTGTCAATAAAATCAGGCTCATTTGGGAACAAGACAATACCATACACACAGAGAGCCAACACTGCATTGAAGACATTCCACTTCTCCTCCTTTGCTGCCTCTTGAGCTTTGCTTGCCAAGTATGATAGATGATAGCCACGAACTTTTCCCTTGCCGGAAATATCAGCTTCCAAAGTTGCCTTGCTCAAATAAAGAGCACCAGCTACAGCTTGGAAATCAAGATCTGCCTTCGACCCACAGAAAGGAACACCTTCTTTGATGGAAATTCCCAGGATGTTAGAATACTCCTCCAGAGTGGGAACCAAAACATAATCTGTCAACACAAAACATCTCAGGGACAGATCATAGAACTCCATCAAGGTGTGCAAGCCGTTATATTCATATTCACTGATGTTACGAACAAAGGATATGATCCAACCGTACTTCTCTCCGAACACTCCTAACACTTCCGAACTGGCTATCTCTTGTAATTTACAAATCTGACCCAGGATGAGCTTCGGAAACTTGTACACAATAATATTCTTCCTACCCTTCTTGGTGTCCATCCCTATGACTGCCCTTTGACTGGAATCAAAATCAGATAATACCTGAAAAATGAAAAATATGAATGTTAGAGAAAAAGATGCAATGCAAGGCATGGGATCAAGGTGCCACGTGTCTGTGCTGGACTGTAATAGTTGAATAAATTCAGGGCTCAAGTTCTCGAGAATTCCAGAACAACAGAGTAACCACACAGATAAACCATACTGATAAGAAATCCAGTGTACCAAGTATGTTGAAAGTCAAGGGTACCTGCAAACCTGCTAACAGCCCGTCCCTCTCACATGTGGGTACTAGAAAGGTGAGGATCCTCAGTATCCCGGGCTCTCAGGTCGAGAAATGATGATACGTTCACCATTTCTGGTTTGGCATCATCATCAATCGAGGAGGCCTCAACTGATTTCCCTCAAAAAGGATATCCTATAGCAAGTTCCCAGCATTGGGTCCCCGGATCAAGAATGTGCAATGGGTTTTCCATAAAGTGTGGTATGCCACTGTCACAACTCGGGAGGAGTGCCGCAACTGAGTCCTCAGGAGTGGTCACCAGAGTCGACAATTCCTCCAGAGAATATCTACTGGCCTGTATCAAACATACAATAGCAGATAGCTACGGATAGAACCTCGTCTGGTTGTAGGTCTCGTGAACACCCACACGTGGCCAAACACCACGGGAGCGACACGTCCACCTACGCTAATACCTATGTGTATGCTCAAGCCTGGGTAGTGGGCTTATCTCTCAGAATACCCTGCCCACCAAATAGAGAACAACAACACAGTCCAGCATAGCATAATGATGATATGTAATGCAGTAAATGCGATAAATACAGTAAAGTATAGTAAAGCAGTAATACAGTAAATAACAGTACAGTAAAATAGTAAACAGCAAAACACAGCACCACGGTAAACACCCAATGAAAGAAAATAGACAAGCGCTAGGATTGACTCGCTAAGGAAACCAGAGATTCTGGGTTCGGTCCCCAGCAGAGTCGCCAGCTGTCGCTCCCGGGATTTTCATCCAAGTACAAACGCGAAAGTGGCGCCGAAACAGAGTCGCCAACAATGTGTATTTATCCTAAGAGAGGGAAAGGAAACACCGCATAAACCTGAAAGAAAGGAAAGAGCATGGTCTTGCGACCAAGAGAACTGGGTTCGGGAGTCGGTTACGCGAGAGGAAGGTATTAGCACCCCCTCGCGTCCATCGTACCTGATGGGATCCACGCTTGCTGCTTCAATCAAAGGGTGTAAGAAAAGATACTGAAAAAGAACTGCTAGCTGGCGAACTGGAAAAGGAAAGGAGAGAGAAAGAGAACAAATGTAGAGAAAATAAAAGAAGTGCTCGAATGGGCCCTACCCCCTGCCTACGTATCTCATCGGGAACATGAGAATCAGAGCGACGTAGTTCCCCTCACTAGGGAAAGGTTTGTTTGTATTTTTTAGTGAAAACGTCAGAATGCGCGTTCCAGCAGTTAGGTGTTGCAGCTCGCTGTATGAAGACTTAGGCGTTACCTGTTTACGGTAGAACGGACCTGACGAGTCCTTAAGGAAGGAGTGAATGAGACGAGGAGAGAAATTCCCGAAGGAAAGACGTTATTGTTTGTTTTTTTGTCTTTTAAGAAAGAAGTGTTTTGATTGTTTTTGGTGTTTTGTAACACGTATTGCATTCAAGTCTACAACATAGGAACGAATACGTCGCGTATCGTCCCCAACAGGACGTACACTAGGTACCCTAGAAGAATGAAGGGAAACCCCCCATTATTCACTTCCCACATTTAAGGCTCATGCGCAATACACGTTTAACCTTTATTAAGTGTTTTTTACTTTTGTTTTGAGATGAGAAGAAGAGACTCAAATGGTCGAGAAAGGGTAAAATCTAATGAAGGAGACTAAGACTCAATCTTAATGTTATCATACATGGTGATCATATGGTTAATGAGGTTTAGGAAACCTAATCCTAAAAGAAAGGAAAAGAAGAGCAAAAGAAGCAACTTACTTCCAAGATGGAAGTTAAGTTGATCTTAAAGAGGGATGAAGAAGAAGTTATTCAAAGAAAGCATGTATATGCTTATCAAAATCACAATTTGAATTATTAAAAGAAACAAGAGAGGATGAGAGAAAGAATTGTATGTGGAAGCATATCCACACACTTACTTACCCTTAGCACCTACATGAAAAGGTTAGTTCACAAAACTATTTACAAGAAAAATCCTAAGTAAAAGGACTTGGTCAAACAAACAAATAGAATGAAACAATGAAAACAGCAGCTATTACAGCCCACATGTAACAGAACAGCAGTAAATTCAGCTTCATATACCCAACAGCAAACAACAGCGCATGTTCAGCATACAAAATGGGTGTAATAAACATTTGACAACACATACTACAACATATATGTGTATAGGCAGCAGTGGAAGATTAGAGATAGCATGCATTAGCAAACACTTTCAATCATGAACAATAATTATCATGCATCAAACTTTGCACATTCATCAAACAAACACGATCATAATCACATTACAAATCATGATGAACAATCTTTGAAATCAAACATGTTATAATGCACATTACAAAAGAATACACATTGTCAAGAATATGAGCAAGTCAAAACAAGTATACATCTCTTGAAATGGAAAGCAAATGAACATGCGCATAGTGATTCCAGCAACATAGCATCAATTAGCAATTAATGAGCTCAAAGTGTGTGCATCATGTGTTCATCACATCAATTGATCTATAATGCCAACATTATGCTCAATAATGAAAAACCAATGCACGCATGTCGTAAAATCAAGTTCATACTGTGGTGTGAGTTAAGATAGCTCAAGAATAATCCACCAATCATCAATGCATTGATCCATGAAGTTTAAACATGTTAAGGATGTCAAACAAGCAAGAAAATGCAAGAAAATATCATTCTGCAGCAGGGGTAATCGATTACTCAGTTGAAATTTGGCTAAAATCATGAAAATAAGGCTGAGTAATCGATTACTCTATTAGGTTAATCGATTACCACTGCAACAGAGACAAAAATTCAGCTTTGAAAAGCACTTTTCAGCAGTGAATGACTTATCCAAACATCCAATTGAACATGTAATCAATTAAGCACGAAATTACATTGAATTATGATTCTCAAACATCAATTAAACTCAATAATCAACCACAACAAAAATCACATTCAATCATATGGATCCAAAATCAAAATCACTAAAAGTCTACATCGAATAAGTTGCGAATAAGCTAAAAAAAGTGTAGATTTAGGGAAAACCAACCTACAAAGCGGAGACTTGCTTTGATAATTGTTGCAAAGTAATCTTGGTGCAGAAAAATGAAAGAAAACCAGAGATTCTTCAATCAATAGCCGAAACGGGTCGAAATCGAACGAAATCGCGAAAATCCACCAAAATCCAACTTGCACCAAAATAAATGGTGAGAAACCTTTGGATTGAAGAAGAACAAACTGAAATTCCAGAAAATTCAACCAATGTAAACCAAGAGATGAAGGTTAAGCTCAAGAATTAATCACTTTTCAATGTAAAAAGTGATTATTCTTCAAGAAATAAGAGCTTTTTTGTGTGTGGTTTTGGAAGAGAGAAGTAGAAGTTGATGAAGAATGAGTAGAGAAATTAGAGAGAAATGTGAGAGAATTGAGAGTGAAAATGGAGCAAAAAATGGTTGAAGGTTTGAAAATGAGTGAAACATCCCTTAAATAGATTTTAGGTTTGGAGTATAAGTGGTTTGGAGTGAGGTTTGGAATGAGGTTTGGGTTTGGAGCTAGGGTCGGAGTTAGTTAGACTCAACTCACCGAGTCAAGTTAGTTAACTCGGTTAGTTAGGATCAACTCAGTTGCTTGGAAAACAAGGAACCACAATTGGTGTATTGGTGTGTGACTTGGGCTGCAAGCAAGGCCTTGTGACTTGTGAACTTTCAGCATGAAACCCCCATGTTCGAGCCCTTGTATGACCTTCACAACTTGTTCAAATGAAAAAATGTCCAACATCAAAGTTGAAGAGGGCATGGAGATGAACAACTTTGATGTTCAACAATTTTTCATTTGAAGCCTTCTTGATGGAGAAAATTGGATTGACATTTGGCACGCCAACTGTTCGATGAAATTATGGCCTATGGGTTTGCACTTGCCTTGCCATGACTTGATTTTTGCCTTGATTTTACCAAACTTTGATCGATCATAACTCCCTCAATTTTAATCCGATGGAAGAGTTCTTTATATGGATTTGAAGCTTGAAACAAGATCTTTTGTTGTGGCATGGTGGATTTTAGATTTGGTGCTTTAAAATTGAGAAAGCCTGACTCAAAGAGAGGTGCTAAAATGGCCAAAACTTACTATTTTTGGAAATCCCAAAGTTTTTATTTTTGGCAATTTTGTAATTTCTTGATTTTTCATTATTCCTCCATCATTTCTTGATCAAATCTTGTCCAATGAACATATATAACTTGAATTTCATGAATTTGACCTTAAAAAGTCAGGAGTTGACTTTTTTCATTGTACAGTTGACTTTTTCTCCAATTTTTTGATTATCAAGCAACTGATCAATTGAACCTCCTCTGAAATGAACCAATTGCCAATCTTCTATCCTTAGACACTTGATAATATGTAGAAAACATTGAGATCAAGTTTGAATCAAAATTTCATCAGGAGACCACTCTTGAATTCAAAACCCTAATTTGACTGTTTTTGATAAGAGATGCTGCACTGTTCAATCCTCTGGATGATTTCCCTTCTTTCAATGCCTTGTGGGATCAATTGAGATGATATATGACATAACAGACCCTTGAGGCTTGTTTGAAGACCCTTGGCTCTTATTCGTTAGCTTTGGATGATCCACCTCTTAGAGAATCACATGATCTCATGCCCTTATGCAGGATGCAATGCTAAATGCTTGATGTTTTGTTTTTCTATGCTTGAATGTAATGCAATGAAATGAAAGCTCATGCTAAATGATATAAAGAAATGAGAGGAAAAATGTTGGGGTATTACACTCGTTACCACGGCCAGGAGGCTACGCCACTACTTCCTTGCCCACACTGTCGTCGTAAGGACCGAACAGCCTATAAGGCAGCTCCTTGGATGACCGGACATGGCGGGGAGGATGCTCAGGTGGTCGTTCGAACTCGCCGAGTTTGACATCCAATACAAAGGGAGGAAAGCCCTGAAGGCTTAGGTATTGGCCGACTTTGTAGCGGAGATGACCGTCCTGGAACCTTCGACCAACGGATCCCAGAAATGGACGATCTATGTCGATGGAGCATCCAGCCGGAAGGGAAGCTGGGCGGGCATCACCCTCGAAAACGAGGAAGGCATCCTGATCGAGGTATCCCTCGAACTATCCTTCCCGACGTCGAACAACCAAACGGAATACGAGGCCTTCCTCGTCGGACTTCGGCTGGACGAGGACCTCGGCGCCAAGGAGGTCAAACTCTTCACCGACTCCCAGTTCGTGGCCTTGCAAGTCCGAGGAGAGTACCAGGCCAAGAACGACAACCTCATAGAATACTTGGCCTTGGTGAAAGAAAAGATGAAAAAGTTCACCTCCGCGGAAGTAACTCACATCCCCCGCGAGCACAATGCCCGAGCAGATGTCTTGTCCAAATTGGCAAGCACAAAGAAGAAAGGCGGGAACAAATCCGTTATACAAGAAGTACTTTCCCGACCGAGCATCGACAAAACCACTCCAGTGGCGGACGTAAACGCCATTGGTGACAGTAATTGTTGGATGACCCCCGTGTACGAGTACCTCACGACGGGCAAACTGCCCAAAAATCCCAAGAAAGCCGGAATGGTCAAACGGCGGGCATGCTCATACATGATAGTCGAGGACAAGCTATACCGGCGAGGATTCTCTATCCCTCTCCTCAGGTGGGTCGAGGAGACCAAGGTCCTCGACGTCCTCCAGGAAATCCACGAAGGAATCAATGCACAGCACCTCGGCGGGCGATCATTAGCCCGTAAGGCGCTTCGAGCAGGGTATTACTGGCCCACCATGCAACAGGATGCCAAGGAACACATCAAGAAGTGTGACAGATTCCAACGACACGGGGACATGCACCTTGCTCCTCCCAACGAGCTCAAAAAACTGTCCTCCCCGTGGCCGTTTGCGTGGTGAGGGATGGATATCCTCGGACCTTTCGTCCAGGGGTCATATCAAAACAAATACCTCATCGTCGGGGTGGACTACTTCACGAAGTGGATTGAGGCGGAAGCATTGGCCAAAATCACGACCTTCAACATACTGCGTTTTTACAAGAGGAACATCCTCGCCCGATTCGGCGTGCCTTAAGCTATTGTCACCGACAACGGAACACAGTTCACCGACAAGAACTTCCAAGACTTCGTCTCCAAGCTAGGCACGAAGCAGCACTTCACGTCAGTCGAGCACCCTCAAACGAACGGACAGGCTGAGGCGGCGAATAGAGTAATCCTACGAGGACTGAAACGTCGATTAGGCAATGCCAAACAACGGTGGGTCGAGGAGCTACACAGCGTCCTCTGGGCCTACCGAACGACCCCACATTCCACGACCGGGGAGACCCCTTTCCGTCTGACCTACGAAACAGAAGCGGTGATCCCCGTGGAAATCAGGGAATCCTCGAGGAGGACAGAAGCCCCCTCGACGGGGACGCGAACGACGAAGCCCTGAGGAAAGAACTCGATTTCGTCGAGGAGACACGTTCGGGCGCTTCTCTCCGAGAAGCTTCACTTAAGCAGAAAATAACACTACGTTATAACGACAAAGTTATCAAACGTGATTTTCAGGTGGACACCCTCGTCCTACGAAGGAACCAGAAAGACTCGCGAGAAAGTGAACTCGCCGCGAACGGGGAGGGCCCGTACCGCGTCCGCGCGAAAATGGGGACAAGAGCCTACTTCCTCAAAAATCTGCACGGGGAAGAACTTGCTCGACCATGGAACGCTGAGAAGCTCAAACAGTACTACAGTTAACCACTGCCCGCGACTCACTAGCACCGCGATTACGGGGACGCACTAGGTACGAGCGCGGCACCCCTATATAGAACACGATGATCGAAGGCCGCGTTGTGTGTGCGCGAGGACTTTTGATCCGACGGGGATACCTCGATCGAGCTTCGCCGTTGTTATACCAATTAGGCAGAACACCCAGCTCATGATGGGAAGTTTACGCCACGAAGCTAAGACCTCGATCGAGCTCTTAGCCTCGTTGAAGGTCGGAATACGCCTCCGACCACCCGACCAGCTCTCCACGCGGTCAGGGTTTATCAAGGTCGAGAAAATCCCAAAGTCTTTATTACTTAGACAAAAACAAAGTATAACAAATGCTATAACATCACACACAGTATAAACCATACAAACCACACAAGTAGATAAGTAAAAATGCATTGAAGCGGGCAGAAGCCCATTATACAAATATTACAAACAAGTATCAAAAACCCTTGGCACGCAGGCCAGGCATACGTATTGAAAAATAAATAAAATGGCTCGCAGGCCGAACAAAACGAAGAAGAAAAGCCTACTCGGCGACAGTCCCTTCAAGCTCCTCGCGTTCATGAACCTCGTCCACCCGCATCGGCTGCACGATTTGACCGTCGACCACCTCGGAGTCGGGGTCAATCCCTTCGGTTGTGAGGTCGGGGTTGAGAACCCGAAGCTGCTGCACGACGTTTCTGAATCCTATGTCGGTCGCTTCGAGGTTGTCCTCCTCGGATTCTCAGAGGTTCGCTATGAGCGCTGCCCGCGAGGTCAGCAACCTATCTTCCTCGGTTTCCTCATCAGCGGGGTGGACAGCCTCCTCCAACTCGGCATTCCTCGCCAAGAGACGATCCATCTCCTCTTCAAACCCGACGAGACGTCTCCGCTCTTCCTCAGCATTCTTCAACTTTTCCTACAACTTCCCTTGAAGCTCGACTTGGGCCTGGTTCTGGCTTTTGCAGTCGGCCAGCTCCTTGCTCACCTTCTCCATTACGCCTGAGATAGACTAGAAACCCTCGCGCAACCTGTTCAGTTCGCCTTCCGGGCACGCCTCGTCGGGAAGCCGCACAAACCCGCATCACAGCGGACACATCCTCTACCAGCGCCTTTCTCCGAGAGACCTTGTCGACGCCTAAGATGGCCTGAGCTTCGGGGGCACCCACGCAAAGGGAATTATTCCCCATGAAAAAGTTCGGCCTCGAGTGACAAGGCGGGAGCACGAATTTTACAGCAGGGGAACCTCGTTCTCAGTAAGGTCGATGGCCACTGTGTCCGCAACCCGCCGACTCTTCGGGGAGACCTGGGGGCTGGGAGAATCACTATCCTGGTGAGAACCAGAAGAACCCCCGGTTGTCTGAGTGGGAACAAACTCCTGCGCTCGGATCTGCTCGAGACGGATTTTGCCTCCCTTCTTCGTAGCGCGGTTAGCCTTCAACTTTTTGAGGTGCTCCTCAGCAGACGACATCTTACCTGCATAGAAAATAAAGAGGTCAGTAATTAGAAAAGAAAGACGAAGGGAAAGGCAGGTCGGGGAGGCACCCCACCTAACAGTTTGAGAGCCTCCTCGTCAGAAAACGTCTCGAGGAGAGCCCTAGTGTTGATCAATCGACGCTTCGTTAAGACCTCCCCATAGTCGCCCAGAAGGAAGTCCCCGTTCGGCGTCATGAACATGGCTTTGTTAAACCCACTGATGAACTTGACTATGGCCTCGTGAGCCAAGCGATCCGCTTCGCAGAGTTTACCAGGGCTGACGATATAACTGTCCGCCCCCCTCTTGAAGTGTTCTTCAATCCAGAACAACGGAAACCTGGGTACAAGGGCTTCCTCTCGCCGTCCATCCACTTCCTCGACGACCCGACGATACACTGTATTTACGGCCTCATGTGTGACCGGCCTCACGAGGAAGTACCGATACTTGAAGTCTCGCACGGAGTCCAGATAAGTGTGAAACAGGCTGCTCACCTGCTTGAACGACACCAAACCATGCTTGCCGTCGACAACCTACCGTTGAAGATGGAAAATGCGAAAAAATAGGGGCACCGTCGCCCCAATCTTCAGATATTTACACACGAGCTCGAAAGCCCTGATGAATGCGAGAGAGTTGGGGTGGAGTTGAGAAGGGGCCAAATGCAGGTGGGCAAACACTGACTGTTGAAAATCCGTGAAGGGCAAACGCCACCCCGCCTCGTCAAACATAAACTCATATACGAGAAACTACATCCCGCTATATGTCGAGCATATTCGATGATGTGGTAAGGGCCTGAACACGTTCCACGACTTCTGTGAACCTATTAGGCGGTGCTCGACGGTACAAAATATGTCGGCCTCGTTCAGGTCAACAAACTCGGAGATCATGTTCACTGCCTCTTCGCAGGCCCGCTCATCGGGAAGCCTCTCCCCGACGCTGGTTGTCTCCGCCATAGGCGAATCGGGGCCGTCGTAAATATCCAAAGATCCCTCAGCCACGGGCAATACGTCCATTTACCTGAAAAGCAGAAGGAAATGGTGAGTTCGATGACCCATATCAAATCCACCCCTTCCACCGTTGATCAAGTGAAAGGGCGAAGAGGAAACGTCGGGGAATGCAAACCTGCGACCATCCTCAGGTCTGTTGGGAGCGAAATTGGGCGGGATCCCGGGGTATTCGACCCATATCCCCGAGATAAACGTCGGCTCCACGGGGATTTCATCCTTGATCCCCGGAATGTTCAACAAAGAGCTGAGAAACGTTCATCTCATGACCTCGAGATATTCTTCGTGTCCTCGGGGATTTCATCGCCTCTCCCTGCGAGATTCAACAACTAAACTATGAAATTCCGCCATTTTCGCCGGATATTTCGTGACTTCCATGGGAACTTCATCAGTTCACCATAAGATTCACCCTACAAAGGCAGACAAAAGGAGAAAAAAAGAAAGAAACTTACTTGAAATACGCTTTTTAGGGTTCCAGCACGACGATCGTCGGTGGAGAAGGGTGGAAGGCAGCGGCGAAAAAACAGAGAAGAAGAGAGGGAGAGTCTGAGAGGAAAAGAGAAAATGGTGCAAGTGAAACGAGGCGAGGCCTATTTATAGGATCCTCACGGAATTTGAAGAGTTTTAGACTACTAGAGTACACTACCCTAGCCTAGTCGCCCCTAGGCAATGATGGCGTCTGACACGCGGCATACATGCGACCGTTCGCTCCCCAACACACGTCTCTCCATTTGCTTCGACACCCAAGTTCAAACTTCTCGCATCCCCACTGAGTCGACCATCCGCGAACTACCACGCTCGAGTCTCCCCGACGATACGGCCAACGGATCTCAAACAAGTTCCCCTCATCGCGGTCACGCGGTCGATACCCCCCGACATGCTTGTTGGCCCTTAAGTCATTACTCTGACACTTTGGAGCAACGACTTGGGGGGCTCCTGTTCTGGACTGGGCCAGGGTCTGCCCCTCAGTCGAGAAGGCCCAACCCACAGGACATGAGATGGCCCAACAAGGACCTCTTTACAAGACCACTGCCGGGCACATACACGCCCCAACAACGTCGAGCACGTGCCACCCCTCAACATTGTCAAGATCAGCAGAGTCCGTCGAGCAGAGGCATCAAGCCCCTCAGGGCTCGCTCTTCCTCGACACTCAGGTGCTCATCCCTGCGAGGAGCCATCTTCTTCTCACATAAGAGTCCTCCCCGCGAGGACACGTCTCTCCCCGACACGCAAGACTCCTCCCCGCGAGGACACGTTCTCATGTAACCACCCACTCCCGATGGAATCGGTCTACCCTAATTCCGGAGATCTAGGAACGGTTACCCCAGGGCGAAGACCACATGCTGGTCTTCACTACGCCACATAAGCCCTGGCAGTTACTTGGATTGGGCCTGACAATCAAACCCAATGCAAGTAACCGTTGGCCCTGCGCTGGGGGCTCTCTATAAATACCCTCTCACTTGAGAGGGTCAGGTTACACACACTTTCTTACTCTAACCTTGTACTTGCTTTTACTTGTGACCCTTGCCTTACTTGAGCGTCGGAGTACCTTGCAGGTACACCCCCCGCCGTCTTTCAACCTCACCGGAGCTGAAGTCCAGACGACGTTGTTGGCCACCAGATACTGTCTGATCTAGGTACGATCAAATACTAAACAACAATGCCGACATGCTATGAACTATAGCATGATGAAAATGATGGAATGACAAATGTAGACGAAAGGAAAGCAGACGGAACAAAGCCCACACAATGAGCAATCACTCACTGGGGATGACAATAACACTAGGGAAACTGAAATAAAACTGGGGAAATCTAAGGTGATAGAACAATTAGTTTAAGCGTGACAGGCTGACACTTTAGAAAGAAAAAGATAACACACGATTTTCAATGGAAATACCACCGAAAAGACGGTTTCTACTAGGGAATCAGATAACAAAGACTCAATCTGGAAGAACATCAGAAAGAGAAACGCACATCCGGAAGAGCATCAGATGGTCACAAAAAGAAACCAGACATCCAATAATGGGTTTGAATGAAAGGTACAATCACAATATCTGATAATGACCTTAGATAAAAGTGAACAAAGTAGGTATCCAAGAAGGCATTGGATGTAAAGAAACTAGTCATCCAATAATAGCTTTGAATAAAAGGTAAATTCATAATATCTGAGAAGGCATCAGATAAGAATGAGATAAAAAAGGTAATCCAAGAAGGCATTGGACAAAAAGACACCATACATCCAATAATGGCTTTGAATGAAAGGTAAACTCATAATATCTGAGAAGGCATCAGATGCAAATGAGATAAAAAGTGAAATCCAAAAAGGCATTGGATACAAAGAAACCAACCATCCAATAATGGCTTTGAATGAAAGGTAAATCTCACAATATCTGAGAATGCATCAGATGAGAATGAGATAAAAAGGTGAAATCCAAGAAGGTAATGGATGTAAAGAAACCAGACATCCAATAATGGCTTTGAATGAAAGGCAAACTCATAATATCTGAGAAGGCATCAAGTGAGAATGAGATAAAAAGGTGAAATCCAAGAAGGCATTGGATGTAAAGGAATCACAGTATCCAAGAAAGCATTGGAGGAATGATACCAGGCATTTAATAATGGCTTTGAATGAAAGGTACAATCACAATATATAATAATGGCTTTAGATAAAAGTGAACAGAGTAGGGATCCAAGAAAGCATTGGACAAAAAGACACCAGACATTCAATAATGGCTTTGAATGAAAGGTACAATCACAATATTTGAGAATGGCATCAGATGAATGTGAGAAAGGAAGAGATCCAAGAAAGCATTGGATAAACACGACAATATTTGTTTGGTAGGTGCCAAGTAAGTTGGACTTTGACCACAAGATAAGACGTGGATAATAACACGACCTCGAGAGAAATGTAAATGAGGATGAAACACTCATGCTATGCATATCTATATGAAGTATGCTATGATATATGATCAATGCAAATGCATATGTTGACGACATGGCTCGACTCTTTTAGGGAGAAGACAGGACTGAAAGATTGATTCCTCAACACGTAGATCACTGCCATTCTACTTGGGGACTAAAGATGCTACTACTGAACACACCTCTGCCACAGTGGTAAACTGTATCAAGTTGATCACCCTTGTAGGAAGGATGAAGTGCTGTTTGGGGATTCTTCAAGGTAACTGCCCGATATTAGCTGACAGTTGTAGATGAACTGATCATTGTTTCAGCTTGTCTGATTTTGAAATGACTGTTTCACGGTGCTCTTGGAAAGCTTGCTCTAGTCTGAATCTTGAAATATCTTCTAAAAAAATCAAATCTGAGAAAGACTTGCTCCTGATAGGATCATCGACCAAGTTTCTTAATTGTTTGAAAATTCCTTGAGAAGAAAGCCAATTTGCAAACAAACCTATTTATACAAACATATTAATTTTAAAGCAGAGTCATGCAACTTTTGAAATCAAAATCATTTCTGAAAGATGAAAAAAAATGAATCACTGGTCTGAACATGGCGGTTCAAGACATTTAAGAGTGAAAGGTAAAACACAAGTGTGATGCTAAAACAAATGATCTGCAAAGATCTTTTGGAGTCAGTTTACGCAACCTTGTTGTAGTATGCTTTCAAAATAACCTTGTTTTAGTTAGGTCTTTTGATGGTTGTAACGTGGACTGGTTCACGGTTTATGAAACAAAGGATAAAGGCTTAAAGTATATTTCTACCCACCCAATCTACGTGATGATATTCAATCCTACGCTTAGTTAACTCAGACTATACTCTCGTTCCCAAAATGTTGGAAATTGCACTAATGATAATGATGATGATGGTCCAAAAGTCAATGGACGTGAAATGGTGACCACTACTTCCTTACCAATGTTTTCCATTGAGGACTTTCATGGTTAAGGATTTAAAGGTTTCCTATTTTTGGTTGTCATACAAACTTTTTGCGTAGGCAAAGTCATGAGCTTCCCGTCTTTTTTAGCTTTTGCCTTGAAAGGGACTTGGCTCATTCTTTGGGTAAGGAAAGTGGCTCGCCAGCTTAATGATTACGGTAAACCATCATTGGCATTTGACTTGAAGGACATCTTCGACACTGGTTTGTTGTGTGCGAAGGAAAATTTGTGAGTGCAACCTTTATGTGAAAGGTGTCTTGCATGAACTCACAACCAAGCTAACTGAGAGCTACCCACCCCAAGGTTAAGATTGCGGTTTTATGTAAAGAAAGAAACTCCTACTTCTAGGCTCTAAGGGGTTGACAATAGAATAACTTCCTTATTTCTCCGGTGTTTGGGGGATTAAAACAATGCCTTACATCGTCAACAAAGTTTATTTGAAAGCATACTAGCAATTATGAGTATTTTGTTTTCATCATCCTCCCCTCAATCTTTGCATAATAAAAAATAAAGTGGAAAAGAGATAAAATATTTTTTGAAAAAGAAAGCATAATGATGTAAATAACAGACAAGATGAATTGAATCAAAAGTTGCACTGCTCATTTCATTAATCAACGAAAGTAAAAACATAGTTTGAAGGCAAACAACCAGTACAAAATAAAGAAAATGCAAACAACAAGAAACAAGGCCTACTGACTAGTTAAACACAAGGATACGTTGTCATGTCTTCGAGAAGTAGCTGAGCTGAAGTCGACTGAAGCTTCATTTGGCATGCCCTGGCAAAGGGTTGTTCTGGACATTAGGATTGAAGTCCCGAAATGAGAGGATTTTATTTCTGATCAGCTCTTGTACTCTAGCCTTCAACGCAAAGCAACCTTCCAAATTATGGCCTGCACCACCTTGATGGTATTCATAGTGAAGATCAGCCCTATAGTCGACTGGAAGAGGATTTGGAGGAGGAGGTATAGTCCTTGTGGTAATCAACCCTTTTTGAACCAAACCAGGATAAAGTTCAGTGTATCTCACGGGAATAGGATCAAATTGATTCCTATTACGGTACTGGTTCTGTCCAATAGCTGGATGTTAGGGAGCTTGAGCTGGTTGTGGAGTAGCAACCTCGGGAGTAACAACAGCAACAGCAGGGTGATCACCATACTGAGATCTAGGACAAGGCCTTCTTGTTTCAATCATGACAACATTAGTCTGATCTTACCCATTCTTCTGAAAGTTCCCATAAGATTTCTTCACACCGTTGAAAGATTCAGCAGCCTTGGATACTTTACCATTCTTAAGTCCTTCCTTGAGCCTTTGGTCGATAGTAACCAAATCAGTGAAGTTGGAGGAAACACTTCGGATCATTTTCTCCTAATAGAATGGGGACAGAGTGTCCATGAACATTCCAGTCAATTCCTTCTCAGCCAAAGAAGGTTTAACTTAGGAAGCCAACTCTCTCCAGCGCTGAGCATACTCCTTAAAAGATTCCTTCTCATGTTGGGCCATGTTTTGAAGCTGGCGACGATCAGGACCCATGTCGAGGTTATACTTATACTGCTTCATGAAGGCATTCTCAAGATCTTGGAAGCAGTGAATGGAGTTTTGCTCGAGACTCATATACCATTTGAGTGAGGCTTCACTCAAGCTGTCTTGAAAACAGTGGATAAGCAGTTTCTGATTGTTGGTATAAGCAGCTATCTTGCGAAAGTACATGACCAAATGAGCCCTTGGACAAGAGTGGCCTTTATACTTCACAAACTCTGGAGTTTTAAACTTGGCTGGCATAACGAGGTCAGAAACTAAGCACATGTTATCTGCATCCACATTAAATAAGTCATTCCCCTCCACGGCTCGGAGTCTCTTGTCGATGGTCTCAAACTATTCTCGGACAACTTCAGGTTCAACAAAGTCTTCACGGTCTTCACCCTGAGCAATGGCAGCATTGTACTCATAGAGAGGATTCTCGAAGGGAGCTCGAATAACATGGGTAACAGCATGGACCACAGGCCCGGGCTCGGCGAAAATAGGAGCTTGAAAAACAGGCATAGCAATATGACTAACCATAGCGATAGATGCAATCGGAGGAGAGTAGTTGCGTGGCAAACTAAACTCGAGCCAAGTTGAAGGTGGCACTTGAGTAGGTGGAGGATCAACACTTGAAACTTCTTGGATGACAGTCCTTTGAGGTTGCTCTCCTCTAGCAATCAAGACTTGAAGCATCTCAGTGAGTTTAGTCATGCTTGACTTAAGGTCGTCGATCTCCAGTCGGATCTCAGCATTGTGTACCTCTTGCTCTGACATCTTGCGTCTGTAGTTAGCTCTAGTCCGGTATCAGTGTCGAGGAATCAACTTAACGACTCACATATGACACTGGAAGATAGAGATAACTGGAAATGAGTTGCTGGACAAACAGACGCATGCAATGAATCATGCAAAGATGCAAATGATATGCAATGCAAACAGGAGACAAAACACATGCAATAGGATCGAAGGGTTCGAGATCACAACATAGAGTCTGGGTAAAGAACCAACCACAGGGTATGTACTAGGGTTCTTGTATCCAAAGAACAGGGTTCTAAGAGGTTCCCAAAGTCATTAATAAATCTTTCGGATATTATCGGCCTACACGACTACTCGTGCGGGTTACTAATATTCTCAAGATAAACTCGTCTGAGTGTAGTATCGCATGACAACCATCATAGGTCTACACCTGGATAATCACTGCACTATATCCTAAAAGGCTAAGAGGGGTGAAGGATAACTAAAGGTCCTCATCTTCACGGACTCCCAGGTCGGAGAAAGTGATATCAATACGACTACTCGCATCAGACATCAGTAATCCCAAAGGGGCCTCCACTGAGAGTGGTCATCATATGCTAGACATTTTAGGACTACTCCCAATAGCCAACTATTGATTACACCACAATCTTATCATAGGTGTATGCTTAAGTCCGGGTTAGGACCTATCTCACCACTCAAGGTAACATTCCTGCACATAGAAAAACCCAAGCACAACAAGTATATATACAGATATAGAAGCAAGCAAACATGTAAATTACATAATACAAACAAGATAGGCTTAACCCTCTTAGGGGAATTTCCGCAGTGAAGTCGCCATTTCTATCGCGGTGAGAATCAGATATCAAGATATTAGTTAACTTGAATCGCAAAACATGAAATTCACCACCTAACTTTGATTTATCCAAAAGAAAAGGTAAAGATCCAAAAACCCTAAGTACGTTAAGTAGGAACACAGCTAGAGATATAAGGTTCGGGGGTTGGTTATACCTAGGGAAGGTGTTAGCATCCTAAGTATCTATAGTACTCTACAGAAACCACTTGTTAGTATTTATGTTATGTTATTGTTTGTTTGCTAAGGAAACTGTGCTAAGGCAAAGACCTAAGGGTATATACACTAAAAATGCTTGCCAAGACATCGCATCTCGTGCCTACGTATCTTGACTAAAAGAATCAAAGCATTCGTAGTTCCCCTCAAAAAAGGGTGAGGAACTTTCGACTGTGGTCAAGGTTCCAAGAGAAAGCAAGTGTCTATGGCAAGACACCTACATGTAGTGCAGCGACTCCAAACCTATGGCTAGGTAAAACGGGAAAAGAAGTGTCCGCGGCGGAACACCTAAATAGAGCACAACGACTCTAAACCTAAGGTTAGGTTAAAAAGGGAAGACCAGTCTCGATCGCGCGGCAGCGTGAGATAGGGGAGTGATGGACAAGGCTATCCTAAATGACCTGGCAGTCAACGGGAACGACCATTTCCTTTGGAATGTGAGGTATAAGTAACAGAAGATCAAAGAGGAGGCCTCGAGTATCAAGTGTAACATGAATAACAATATAAATAATAATAGTAATGATAATATATATTATAATAATAATAATAATAAAATAATTAAAAAAAAACAAGCCACAATATGGGGACGGTGCCCTTTTTATATCCAATACTTGTCATTTTTTCTTTTTAAATTTTAAATGGGAAACAAAAAGAATAGAGATTAGCATGTTTGACTAAACTAATAAAAAAATACAAATAAAAAGCTAAAGAAAAAAAGAAAAAGGGAAAATAGAAACCTCAAGTCCTCTATGCGGGACTCACTTTTCTTCTTCCATTAATATTCCTTCTCTCATTAAAAATATGTCAGCAACACAACATCAAAAGTTATAAAAAAACATCTATTAAATCCAAATCATTCAAGTACTGTAGTCTTCAGTCAACTTATTTTAAAGTAAAAATCTTCAACTCATTTAGTATACTAACCAAGAAACCAATTCAAAATCCAAATAACATTAATTATAATTACAACACCTAAACACCTAAACACCAAAACAAATAGTAAACTCAAGCATAAATCAAGAAAATAAATAAACACAAAAATCCAAGATAAGCATGAATAACCAACAAATTATAGAAAATAAGAAACAAACTAAACTTGATGATGGCTCAAACAACACGTTTCGGCGGAGTTGAAATGATGGAATGTTTTGGTTGCTATAGCAGATGGTTTTTTTTAGTGTATGAAGGTGTGATCATGGTGGTAGTCCTTAAGATAATGGAGGAAATAAGGTGTATATAGTTCTTGTGTTTAGTGTATTGTGTTGTTGTGGACAGGAAAAGTTACATGAGGGAGTCAGGTAGCGTTGGAGGGAGTAGTACGTTTTTTGCAGCGAGAGAGGGACATAAGATACTGTAAATCCTTTCATCAAAATGAATAAAAACAAAATAGATTTTCTAAAACTTGTTTATTAAGCATTGTCTTAAATTGATAAAAAAAAACAAGAAATTCAAAATATTAATAAAATATTAAATATTAAATAGAATTAAATATTAACTATTTACAAATAAAATAAAAAATAAAAACCGATTAATAAAAGTGATTATTAATTAAAAATATAAATAAAAAACGATAAAAAACGAGTAATTGGTCCGGTATAGAAGTGCTCGAAAAAATAAAATGAATACACCAAAGTGATCAGCAAAAAATATACGATTCGGAAAAATACAGCGTTTGGTAAAAATTTGAAATAAATTTTACCCGGTTAAATGGCTTAAATTGTCCAATAATACGACCGAAAAGTGGTTGAAAATTTTAAATGACCACGCCAGGTTAAACTACGCGAAACATAGATTAACATGACTGACGTTTGCAAGCTCGACTTTAAAATTTTGCGTCCACTAATTTTACGTACAGTTGACTTTTAGTTTGACCGATTCTGCTGTAAATTCAACAAATTTATTTATTATGCAAGATGACAGGCATGATATGCAAAAGATCAAAGAATCTAAGGGTAAAATTTGGGGTATGACACATGCCCCTATTTAAATATCTTCATCGGATGACATGAGTGATGATAATCTTCATGAAATCATGGTGGAAGGTATTTAAATATAGATAACAAAAAATTTTGCCCTCAGATGCACTGTCATGCAACGTTATGGACAAAATAAAACTAAAAAACAATGCTGACATGCTATGAACTTTAGCATGATTAAAATGATGGAATGACAAATGCAAAATGCAGACGAAACGAAAGCAGACGGGACAAAGTCCATACAATGAGCAAATACTCACTGCGGATGACAACAACACTGGGGAAACTGAAATAAAACTGGGAAAATCTAAGGTGATAGAGCAACTGGTTCAAGCGTGATCGGCTGACACTTTAGAAAGAAAAAGATAACACAAGATTTTTAATGGAAGTAGCACCGAAAAGACGGTCTCTACTGGGGAATCAGATAACAAAGACTCAATCTGGAAGAACATCAGAAAGAGAAAGGCACATCCGAAAGAGCATCAGATGGTCACAAAAAGAAACCATACATCCAATAATGGCTTTGAATGAAAGGTACAATCACAATATCTAATAATGGCTTTAGATAAAGGTGAACAAAGTAGGGATCCAAGAAGGCATTGGATGTAAAGAAACTAGTCATTCAATAATGGATTTGAATGAAAGGTAAAGTCATAATATCTGAGAAGGCATTAAATAAGAGTGAGATAAAAAAGGTAATCCAAGAAGGCATTGGACAAAAAGACACCATACATCCAATAATGACTTTGAATGAAAGGTAAACTCATAATATCTGAGAAGGCATCAGATGCAAATGAGATAAAAAGTGAAATCCAAAAAGGCATTGGATGCAAAGAAACCAATCATCCAATAATGGCTTTGAATGAAAGGTAAAACTCATAATATATGAGAATGTATCAGATGAGAATGAGATAAAAAGGTGAATCCAAGAAGGTATTGGATGTAAAGAAACCAGACATCCAATAATGGCTTTGAATGAAAGGCAAACTCATAATATCTGAGAAGGCATCAGATGAGAATGAGATAAAAAGGTGAAATCCAAGAAGGCATTGAATGTAAAGGAATCACAATATCCAAGAAAGCATTGGAGGAATGACACTAGACATTCAATAATGGCTTTGAATGAAAGGTACAATCACAATATCTAAGAATGGCTTTAGATAAAAGTAAACAAAGTAGGGATCCAAGAAAGCATTGGACAAAAAGACACAAGACATTCTATAATGGCTTTGAATGAAATGTACAATCATAATATTTGAGAATGACATCAGATGAATGTGAGAAAGGAAGAGATCCAAGAAAGCATTAGATAAACACGATAATATTTATTTGGTAGGTGCCAAGTAAGTTAGACTTTGACCACAAGGTAAGACGTGGATAACAACATGACCTCGAGAGAAATACAAATTAGGATGAAACACTCATGCTATGCATATCTATATGAATTATGTTATGATATATGATTAATGCAAATGCATATGTCGACGACATGGCTCGACTCTTTTAGGGAGAAGACAGGACTGGAAGTCTGATTCCTCAACACGGAGATCACTGCCATTCTACTTGGGACTAAAGATGCTACTACTGAACACACCTCTGCCACAGTGGTAAACTGTATCAAATTGAGCACCCTTTTAGGAAGGATGAAGTGTTGCTTGGGGATTCTTCAAGTTAACTGCCTGATATTAGCTGACGGTTATAGATTAACTGATCATTGTTTCAACTTATCTGATTTTGAAATGACTGTTTCACGGTGCTCTTGGAAAGCTCGCCCCAGTCTGAATCTTGAAATATCTTCTGCATAAATCAAATCTGAGAAAGACTTGCCTTTGATAGGATCACCGACCAAGTTTCTTAACTGTTTGAAAATTCCTTGAGAAGAAAGCCAGTTTGCAAACAAATCTATTTGTACAAACATAGTAATTTTAAAGCAGAGTCATGCAACTTTTGAAATCAAAATCATTTTTGAAAGATGCAAAAAAATGAATCACTGGTCTGAACATGCCGGTTCAAGACATTTAAGAGTGAAAGGTAAAACACAAGTGTGATGCTAAAACAAATGATCTGAAAAGATATTTTGGAGTCAGTTTACGCAACCTTGTTGTAGTATGCTTTCAAAATAACCTTGCTTCAGTTAGGTCTTTTGATGGTTGTAACGTGGCCTGGTTCACGGTTTATGAAACAAAGGATAAAGGCTCAAAGTATATTTGTACCCACCCAATCTATGCGATGATATTCAATCCTACGCTCAGTTAACTCAGACTATACACTCAGATTCCCAAAAGGTTGGAAATTACACTGATGATAATGATGATGATGGTCCAGAAGTCAATGGACTTGAAATGGCGACCACTACCTCCTTACTAATGTTTGCCATTGAGGACTTTCGTGGTGAAGGATTTAAAGGATTCCTCTTTTTGGTTGTCATATAAACTTTTTGCGTAGGCAAAGTCATGAGCTTCCCGTCTTTCTTAGCTTTTGTCTTGGAAGGGACTTGGCTCATTCTTTGGGTAAGGAAAGTGGCTATCCAACTTAATGATTACGGTAAACCATCATTGAGATTTGACTTGAAGGACATCTTCAACGCTGGTTTGCTGTGTGCGAAGGAAAATGTATGAGTGCAACCTTTATGTGAAAGGTGCCTTGCATGAACTCACAACCAAGCTAACTGAGAGCTACCCACCCCAAGGATAAGATTGCGGGTTTTTATAAAGAAATAAACTCCTACTTCTAGGCTCTATGGGGTTGACAAGAGAATAACTTCCTTATTTTTCCAGTGTTTGAGGGATTGAAACAATGCCTTACATCGTCAGCAAAGTTTATTTTAAAGCATACTAGCAATTATGAGTATTTTGTTTTCATCATCCTCCTCTCTATCTTTGCATAATAAAAAAGAAAGTGGAAAAGAGATAAAATATTTTTTGAAAAAGAACGCATAAAGATGTAAATAACATACAAGATCAATTGAATTAAAAGTTGCACTGCTCATTTCATTAATCAACAAAAGTAAAAACATAGTTTGAAGGCAAACAACCAGTACAAAATAAAGAAAATGCAAACAACAAGAAACAAATCCTAGTGACTAGTTAAACACAAGGATGAGTTGTCATGTATTCGGGAAGTTGCTGAGCGGAAATCGACTGAAGCTTCACTTGGCATGCCCTGGCAGAGGGTTGTTCTGGACATTAGGATTGAAGTCCCGGAATGAGAGGATTTTATTTCTGATAAGCTCTTGTATTCTAGCCTTCAACGCAAAGCAACCTTCCAAATTATGGCCTGCACCACCTTGATGGTATTCACAGTGAAGATTAGCCCTATAGCCGGCTGGAAGAGGATTTGGAGGATGAGGTATAGTCCTTGTGGTAATCAACCCTTTCTGAACCAAACTAGGATGAAGTTTAGTTTTTGTCACGGGAATAAGATCAAATTGATTCCTATTATGGTACTAGTTCTGTCCAACAGCTGGACGTTGGGGAGCTTGAGCTGGTCGTGGAGCAGCAACCACGGGAGTAACAACAACAACAACAGGGTGATCAACATACTGAGATCTAGGACGAGGCCTTGTTTCAATCATGACAGCATTAGTCTGATCTTACCTCTTCTTCTGAAAGTTCCCATAAGATTTCTTCGCACCATTGAAAGATTCAGCAGCCTTGGATACTTTACCATTCTTAAGTACTTCCTCGAGCCTTTGGTCGATAGTAACCAAATCAGTGAAGTTGGAGGAAACACTTTCGATCATTTTCTCCTAATAGAATGGGGACAGAGTGTCCATGAACATTCCAGTCAATTCCTTCTCGACCAATGAAGGTTCAACTTAGGAAACCAACTCTCTCCAGGGCTGAGCATACTCCTTAAAAGATTCCTTCTCATGTTGGGCCATGTTTTGAAGCTGGCGACGATCAGGAGCCATGTCGAGGTTATACTTATACTATTTCATGAAGGCATTCGCAAGATCTTGGAAGCATTGAATGTAGGGATGTAAATGGATATCCATGGGGACAGATACTATGATATTCGTATCTGCCCCATTGGATAAATATGATATCCATATCTGCCCCATATCCATGCGGATATTCGTTAAGCGGGTAATTCGCGGGTTTTACGATATTCGCGGATATTTACAGGTATCCATGGATAATATTCTTTTTATGAAAATTAATTTTTGAAAAAAATATTTTTAACATAGCATCGATACAATTCGCTCTTAATTTAACAATAAAATTTCATCGCATTAATTTTCTTCTTATTCACCAAAACATAATTAGATCCAAACATAATATCCATTGTCATACCCCAAATTTTGACCACTAAGATTTCCCATCATTGTGCAAATCATCAGCACAATATGGATGTACCTTTGTACCTCATTAGTCTCCCCAAAGGTGGGTGAGCATTCACTACAAACAGGATTTAGGGTTTCAAGCCCTCGCAGAGCTCTTAGACAAAGGATCAATCAAGGAATGACATGATCTTCAACTTGTCTAGCCTCTCAAATATCCACAATGGATCAAGAGGACTCCCACTTCAAGGATTAAGCACAAGTTTGCTCCCTTCTAGGTGGATCAAGCCTCAGGATCGCTAGTGTCACCAAATTAGGGTTTGGTCGACTAGGGCCTCCAGATGGAAATTTTCCTCTGGGCATGAGCCAATGCTTCAAAGCATAACCTAAAATGCTCCATGGAACATCATAAACCCCATCATCAAGTCAATTTAGTCTCAGGGGATGCATACATCAAAAATCAGGAATTAGGGTTTCTTGACCTAATTCACCCCTAAGTTGACTTTTGGGACAAAACACGAGCCAAGACCTCAAGAGAGGATTTGAGGATCCCTAACACACCACATTGATTCATTTGCAACAATGGATTGATCCAAGAAGCTTGAGCAACAAGTTTCAATTTCATCTGAACCACAATTAGGGTTTCGCGAGAAAAGTCAACTGTAGCTTTGACTTTTGACCAGGACATGCTCCCAAGCCGTGGGACACGATTAAATATACCCTATAACACCCATGGAACATGTCCATTAAGTTTGATTTAGGTCAAGGACATGATTTCCTAAAGGATCGCACAGTTTGGAATTCATCTGATAAAAAGTCAATTGTGCACAAAAGTCAAACTTTGACTTTTTGAGATTTTTCATAAAAATGGTTTTTTAACCCTAAAATGATGTTAATGTGCGATTGGAATCATCATTCATCAAGAAAAATCAAAGAAAGTGGGATAACTTGTAAAAGGGGTAACCATAAAAACTTAGAAAATTTTCTAAGTTATGAAAAAAAGTGGCAAGGGTACCAACTTTGGAGGATCATAACTCCTAAACCACAAAGCCATTTTTCCCCATCCAAAGATGGATTTGTAGCCCTCATGGCCCTCTACAAAAGTGTCAACTACACTTCATCCCAATTCATCATGGATTTTGAGTTATGGTTGGATCAAAATGGCTAAAAACCTAAAATTGACATTTTTCAGCACTTAGCCAAAAATCTGCCTTGTAATTTCAGCACAATGTCCCAACTTCAAGGCTGTTTTTCTCCATGATCCAAGTTGAACCAGGTCTAATGTCAAACATCAAAGTTGAAGTACGTCATCTAAGCTTTCCGGAAAGTCCTAGAACATCCATGTAGCATACTCGAGCAGGGAGTTATGGATCTTACAAAAGGCCTTGCTGAAGCTGAATTTTTCAGGGCAGATTTGCACTTTTTTTGTGCCTAACGAATTTTCAAGCCTTGTCATCAGTTTGGACACATCTAAGGATCAAATCCAAGTGGGATGATCTGATCCATGAACCTCCCAAGTCCAAGGAACCAAAAAAAGCATGCCAAAACCTAGAAATCCCTAAAAGAGGGACAAAACTCCAATTTTGGTTTGGAGCATTTAATGGATGCTTAGAGGTGGCATGTACTGAGCCATTCTCATATGAAATCAGTCAAGACTTATCCAAGACCAAGGGAACCACAACCATGTGCCCTAACCTCTAGTCAATGGCTAGAGGAGACTTGCATTTCCATTGGCCAACATGGAACAAACACCTGCTGCAATTGTCATTCACTGTGGATCCCAAAACAAACTTGCTCCACTATAAATAGAGCTCATTTTTGTTCAGTTTGAGTACACCAAAGCCATCAAACAGATGCTTTCCTCAAAATCTCTTCTTTCACCTCAAATTTGCCTTCCAAAGCAAGTAATTCTGAGTTTTTGAGCTAGAGAGCAATTCCACTCAAAATAATCACACACACACCTCATATATATCATATGTAAGCTGTGCAAACCATCAAAAGTGACCTGTAATCACAACATCACAAAGTCACCTCTCAAAACCTCAAAATGACACTTTTTTGCATTTTTCAAGCCATTTCTTGATTAAGTCACTTTCCAAACCAGATAAAACCTCAAACACACTCTAAATATCATCCTTGAACTGTCCCAAATGGTGCCACACATCTGGAACACCATTTGAGAGAGTTGGCATTTTGGCCACTTTTGACCATTTTGCGAGAAAGTGCGCAAACTTGCTCCAGAGGTTTTCAGCTGATTCCAACCATCCTAAAAGCTTCTAAGAGGTCATTTGAGGTTGTCCAAAGCATCAAATCATTTATGGAACAAAGCACTTGGTAGGTTGCCCAAAATCTCCAAAAAAGAGGTAAAATCCACAACTTGAATTCTTTGAATCATGCTTTCCTTTGTTGTCCACATACATGCATCATATTGAACAATTCTTGAGGAAAAAATGTAGTCCATAATGTGTATGTTGTGATCTTCCCACTGTTTGCATTTTAACATGTTTATATGTGGAATTTTGGTTGTTTTAAAATCATATCGAGTTCTGGTTTTTTTTATTGATGTGTTCTGTACATTAAGTTTTAGTGTGCATGAGTAATACCATTGGATTCCTTGCGAAAAATCGGTCAAGATAGGTTTTTACGGATTTTAATTCGGTTAAAAATCGAGAGAGTTACGCGTGTTGGAAATTCGACGCGGAACGACGTTTTCACAACGTAGCAGCTCTGGTTTTTTTATTGCTGCATTTTGTACGTTGAGTTTCAGCATGCATGTGCGATACCATTGGATTCCTTGCGAAAAATTGGTCGAGATAGGTTTTTTCGGATTTCAATTCGGATAAAAATCGAGAGAGTTACGCGTGTTGGAAATTCGACGCGGAACGACATTTTCACAACGTAGCAGCTCTGGTTTTTTTATTGTTGCGTTTTGTACGTTTAGTTTCAGCATGCATGTGCGATACCATTGGATTCCTTGCGAAAAATCGGTCGAGATAGGTCTTTTCGGATTTCAATTCGGATAAAATCGAGAGAGTTACGCGTGTTGGAAATTCGACGCGGAACGATGTTTTCAAAACGATAGCAGTTTTGGTTTTAACTTCTGCGTTTTGTGTGTTGATTTTCCATGTGCGTGAGTAATACCATCGGATTCCTTGCGAAAAATCGGTCAAGATAGGTACTTCCGGATTTTGATTCCGATAAAAATTGAGAGAGTTATGAGTGTTTGAAATTTGATAAAAAACGTGTTGAAAATTAAAGTTTCGGTACTCGTTTTTACCCCAAAAGAAATGTCGGAGATGATATTTTGATATCTTTCCTCTTTTTCTTACTTTTTATTTTCAAAACTCAACCAATTTTTTTTACATAGTAAAAAATCATCATTTTTCAATTCATACCCCATAATATTTTAATCCACAAAAAATCACAAAAAAAGTATTATTTTTAATATATTTAAAAATAGTGTTTTAAATTGTTTTAAATGCTTTTAAAATGATTTCTTTTTTCTTGATTTTTAAAACCAAAATGATTTTAAATATTTATATGGATAAAATATTTTTTTCATAAACTTTAATTATTATTTAATGATTTTATTTGATATTTTTTTATCATTTTTTACTTAATTTTTCTTGGAAAAATGCCTAAAAAAAATGAAATTGGGGTTTTCTTTGATTTTCACCCTAACAAATCTTTTTCAAACATTTGGGCCTCTAATAGAGTGTAAGACCCGATCCTTTTTTGACCAAATCATTTTTGAGCCTCAGCTATTGTATAAGTCCCGATACGTTAAAAATCTCAGCGCGATCGCCATTTTCAAACTGAAAATATTTTGGGTCTCTCCCTAAGTTGTAAGCCCCATCTTTTGTACAAAAATACACTTTGGGCCTCTAATAGAGTGTAAGACCCAACCCCACTTTTTTATATTTTCTCATTTTATTTTATAATGATTTAGAAAATTAATAACTCCTTCAATTTTGATTATTTTTTATTGGTTCTTTTTCTGAAAAATCACAAAAATAGTAAAATATTTTATTCTTTAAAAAAATCAAATTTATATTATTTATTTAATATAGTTGGTATTTTTGTGAATAAATTCATTTTTAATTGTTTTTAAGCATTTTAAAAGTGAATATTCATCTTGAAAATAAAGACCTTGGGCCTCCCCTCGTGTTGTAAGTCCCATTTCTTTTCCTTAAACTCTTTGGGCCTCTATTAGAGTGTAAGACCCAACCCCTTGTGTACAGAAAACTTTTTGGGCCTCATTCGTTGTATAAGTCCCTCTGTACATTTTCAAATAAACGGCGCGATCGTCGCCCTTTTCAAAATTAACCATTGGGCCTCCCCTCGTGTTGTAAGCCCCATTTCTTTTCTTTAAAATTTTTGGGCCTCTATTAGAGTGTAAGACCCAACCCCTTATGTACAGAAAACTTTTTGGGCCTCATTCGTTGTATAAGTCCCTCTGTACATTTTCAAATAAACGACGCGATCGTTGCCAGTTTAAAATTAACCAACTGGGCCTACCCTCGAGTAGTAAGACCCATTTCCTTTGTTAAAAGCTCTTTGGGCCTCATGAGAGAGTGTAAGACCCATCCCTTTGTACAGAAAACCTTTTTTGGGCCACAGTCACTTGTATAAGTCCCTCTGTACAAATTCAACAGTGCGCTCACTGATAAAACCCTGGGCCTCTCCTTGAGCTGTAAGCCCCAAATATTTCTTTTTCAAAGCACTTTCTCCTTTGATTTTGAATATACTGTTGTTTTCAATCTTTCTTTGTTGAACAACTAACCAAACAACATGGAAGCTCTACAACCGAGTAAGTGTTTACCCGCTTTCATTTACCGCTTTCATATGTATATAACTGTATTGTGGGGCTGTTTCACTGTAAGTCTCCTTTCATAAACTCATATATATATAACTGTATTGTGGGGTTGTTTCGCTGTAAGCCTTCTTTCATAAACTCATATCAACTGTGTAATAATAGTATAGATATTTAGAGTTTCCTCGGCAACTACGTCTAGCACTAGGTAAAGCCCTGTTGATCACTCTGAACTCACAGTCAAAACTAGATCCACATAGGATTACCAGACACAGTCTTCCCTCCTCTTGGGGTTAAACAATATGGAGATGTGAAAGGTAGATTCTTTTTGAACCCTTTCTCAGACTGTCACTCTTAGAAATAGACTGAACTAGATCCCCAATAGGATCACCAGATACAGTCTTCTCTTCGGCTGTCCTCATTAGGAATTGTCAAGAAAATCTACTCCCAAAGATGAATGTATTCTCCATGAATGGCATCTTTGAGTTTCTTCCAAATTCTCGAACTTTCCTGACTTGATCTATTCCTTGTGAATAGCTTGCCTTGAATTTCTCGGGGTTTGGGGACCCACAGGCTTCTTAAAAGCATCGGCCTCCTCTTGGGCATTGTACAAGGACCCACAGGCTTCATAAAAGCAACCCCGCCTCCTCTTGGGCTTAGTACAAGGACCCGTCGGCTTCTTAGAAGTATCTACAGCCTCCTCTTAGGCTTCGTATAATGATCTCTTCCTTCGGGAATGATAGCCTTCTCTTGGGCTTCGTACAAGGACCTCTCGGCTTCTTAAAAGTTTCCAGCCTCCTCTTGGGCTTCGTACAAATTGTCCCGACGACCTCCTAGAGGTACAGGAACAAAACTTAATCATCTACATAGAACAGTCCTTTCAAAGAGTCTACTACTGTTTCTCAAAGCATAGTACAAAAGATGAAACTCTAGACTTGGACAGTCTAATCTCCTTGAGTCTCAAAGACATTCTCAAGTGCCCCCTTCGTTAAATAGGAAGGAAACCCGTAGACTCGGACAGTCTCAATACCCTTCGGATTTCCCGCTTCCTTAAAGAACAGGAATAACCCGGATCCTTGAATCAAATCCATGAGTACAGTGTTGCTCATATAAGAACTGATTTTCTCTTTCAAAATCAGTATACTGGACCTGTCACTTAACTGAAACAGTTACCATAGCCTCCTCTTGGGCTTTGTACAATGATTCTCCCCAGCGGAGTCAAACAACATTTAGCCTCCATCTCGGGCTTCGTACGAGATACCAAAATTCTCCCCAGTGGAGTCAAACAACGTTTAGCCTCTCTCTCGGGCTTTGTACGAGACACATAAGAGACTTCCTCGTTGAGTCAATCACCCCTTCAACCTCCATCTCGGGCTTCGTACGAGATACAAAAACTCTCTTGTTGAGTCAAATAGCCTCCATCTCGGGCTTTATACGAGATACCAAAAGATTCCCTCGTCGAGTCAAAACCTTTTGGCCTCTCTCTCTCGGGCTTCGTACGAGACACACAAAAAAACCCTCTTGTTGGGCCAATAGCCTCCTCTTAGGCTTTGTATAAGAAAACCACTGGTTAATCTAATTAACCTTTTAGCATCAAAGTTGTGCCTCGTTCACAGTACACAAACATCAACAACTCCTTTCCCCTTCATCTAATCGCTGTAAGCGGCAAGCCTCTGGATCATCTACATCCATGCCACTGTCCCTCTTTTAGCATGAGAAATTCCTAAGGAAAGATAGCATTGCTCTACACTGAGTTAAAGCCTTCTCCTTTAGGTTAAAAATCTCCTATAAAGGAAATTATGGCATTGCCGGATTCGCATATCCCGGTTAAAGTAATTCTCCTTTATAAACAGTTGTGACAAAAACCCCCTCTTTAGAGATGACAAATTCTCTCTAAAGTCAAACCCTTTAGCTTCACATCTTGGGCTTTGAACAAGATACAAATAGACTTTTCAGCTTCACATCTTGGGCTTTGATCAAGATACAAATCACCTTTCGCTTCACGTCTTGGGCTTTGAACAAGACACCAAAACACCCATTTCCTCCCATAGAATAGGAGGAACTACGAACGCTCTGATTTCCCTGTTTCGGTAAACGGGAATACGTAGGCATAAGATCGAAAGAAAAGATCTTAGCGAGCACACTAAACAAAAAAACCAAATCCCATATCTCCATCAATCAAAAGCAGTAATTCAAAAGCATCAGTCCTAACATCCTAATCCTTGTTCCCCGCCAGAAACCTTCTGTTAAGGTAAAAAGAAAGAAAACAGTATTGGCGGAAATACAAATAACCAGTACAAAGGCCCCCCCACATTGATAGCATCCGTAACCTAACAGACCGCTGTTTAAACTCAGTATGCAAGCAGGGTTAATTGGAGACATCTATTTCCCTTCCTTAGTCAGCTCACAATAGGATAAAAAATGAATCGACCTGTAGTTTAAGCTCAACCGCAGAGAGCGACCAGCGCTTAAGAACCGCGTCCAAAATCGCTCGCTACATCCATACATTTCATTTTTAACCAAAAAAATAAACGATATTGTGATTGTGAGCTATGATGGAAGAGCGGACGATATAGGAGTAGAAAGGGAGACACTGGTTTGACAGAGGAACGACGACACTAGTTGGTTGGACTATGAAATTTTTGAAGTGAGATATGAAGTAATGAAGAGTTTAAATATGAAATGGCTAATCGAATTTGAATGAAATGTGAAAGATTTTCTTCAAATAAAATTTCAAAAAAAAAAAAGAGAGAAAGAAATATAAGAAAACTATTTTTTTTTAAAGATGAAAAGATAAGGTATAATAAATTAATAATATTTAAATGATTTTTATAACTTAATAACTGATATGGATATCCGCGGGCACAAATATCATTAAACCTGTATCCATATCCATTAACAAACGGGTATTTAAATATCCATTTATTTTATCCGTGAATATCCATTAAACTTTCTGTCTCATATCCGTGACAGATTTTATCCGCGGATATCCGCGGGTACGGATTTTTTTGCCATCCCTAAGTGAATGGAGTTTTGCTCGAGACTCATATACCATTTGAGTGAGGCTCCACTCAAGCTGTCTTGAAAATAGTGGATAAGTAGTTTCTGATTGTTGGTATAAGCAGCCATCTTGCGAATGTACATGACCAAATCAGTCCTTGGACAAGAGTGGCCCTTATACTTCACAAACTTTGGAGTTTTAAACTTGGCTGGCATAACGAGGTCAGAAACTAAGAACATGTTGTATGCATCCACATTAAAGAAGTCATTGCCCTCCATGGCTCGGAGTCTCTTATCGATGGTTTGAAACTATTCTCGGATAACTTCAGGTTCAACGAAGTCTTCACGGTCTTCACCCTGAGCACTGGCAGCATTGTACTCATAAAGAGGATTCTCGAAGGGAGCTTGAATAGCCTGGGTAACAGCATGGAACACAGGTCTGGGCTCGCCGAAAATAGGAGTTTGAAAAACAGGCATAGCAAAATGACCAACCATAGCAGTAGATGCAATTGGAGGAGAATAGTTACGTGGCAATACAAACTCGAGCCAAGTTGAAGGTGGCATTTGAACAGGTGGAGGATTAACACTTGAAACTTCTTGGATGACAGTCCTTTGAGGTTGCTCTCTTGTAGCAATCAAGACTTGAAGCATCTCAGTGAGTTTAGTCATGCTTGACTTAAGGTCGTCGATCTCCATTCGGATCTCAGCATTATGTACCTATTGCTCTGACATCTTGCGTTTGTAGTTAGCTCTAGTCCGGTATCGGTGTCGAGGAATCAGCTTGACGACTCACAGATGACACTAGAAGATAGAGATAACTGGAAATGAGTTGCTAGACAAATAGATGCATGCAATGAATCATGCAAAGAAGCAAATGATATGCAATGTAAACAGGAGACAAAACACATGCAACATGATCGAAGGGTTCGAGATCACAACATGGAGTCTGGGTAAAGAACCAACCACAGGGTATGTACTAGGGTTCTTGTATCCGTAGAACAGGGTTCTATGAAGTTCCCAGAGTCATCAATAAATCTTTCAGATATTATCGGCCTACACGACTACTCGTGCGGGTTAATAATATTCTTAAGATAAACTCGTATGAGTGTAGTATCGCATGACAACCATCACAAGTTTACACCTGGATAATCACTGCACTACATCCTAAAAGGCTAGGAGAGGTGAAGGGTAACTAAAGGTCCTCATCTTCACGGACTCCCAGGTCGGAGAAAGTGATATCAATACGACTACTCGCATCAGACATTAGTAATCCCAAAGGGGCCTCCACTGAGAGTGGTCATCATATGCTAGACATGTTAGAACTACTCCCAACAGCTAACTATTGATTACACCACAATCCTATCATAAGTGTATGCTCAAGCCCGGGTTAGGACCTATCTCACCACTCAAGGTAACAACCCTGCACATAGAAAAACCCAAGCACAACAAGTATATATATAGATATAAATATGTACAGATATAGAAGCAAGCAAACATGTAAATAACATAATACAAACAATATAGGTTTAACCCTCTTAGGGGAATTTCCCCAGTGAAGTCGCAATTTCTGTCGCGGTGAGAATCGGATATCAAGCTATTAGTTAACTTGAATCGCAAAACATGAAATTCACCACCTAACTTAGATTTATCCAAAGTAAAAGGTAAAGATCGAAAAACCCTAAGTTCGTTATGTAGGAACACAGCTAGAGATCTAAGGTTCGGGGGTTGGTTATACCTAGGAAAGGTGTTAGCATCCTAAGTATCTGTAGTACTCTACAGGAACCTCTTGTTAGTATTTATGTTATGTTATTGTTTGCTTGCTAAGGAAACTGTGCTAAGGTAAAGACCTAAGGGTATATACACTAAGTATGCTCGCCAAGACATCGCATCTCGTGCCTACGTATCTTGACTAAAAGAATCAGAGCATTCTTAGTTCCCCTAAAAAAGGGGTGAGGAATTTTCGACTGTGGTCAAGGTTCCAAGGGAAAGCAAGTGTCTATAGAAAGACACCTACATGGAGTGCGGCGACTCCAAACCTACGGCTAGGTAAAACGGGAAAAGAAGTGTCCCCGGCGGAACACCTAAATAGAGCACATCGACTCTAAACCTAAGGTTAGGTTAAAAAGGGAAGACCAGTCTCGATCGCGCGGCGGCGTGAGATAGGGGAGTGATGGACAAGGCTATCCTGAATGATGTGGCAGTCAACAAGAATGACTATTTCCTTTGGAATGTGAGGTATAATTAACAGAAGATCAAAGAGGAGGCCTCGAGTATCAAGTGTAAGATGAATAACATTATAAATAATAATAGTAATGATAATATATATAATAATAATAATAATGATAATAATAATAAAATAATTTTAAAAAAATAAGCCACAATATGGGGACGGTGCCCTTTTTATATCCAATACTTGTCAGTTTTTCTTTATAAATTTTAAATGGGAAACAAAAAGAATAGATATTAGCATGTTTGACTAAACTAATAAAAAAATACAAAAAAAAAAAGCTAAAGAAAAAAAGAAAAAGGAAAAATAGAAACCTCAGGTCCTCTCTGTGGGACTCACTTTTCTTCTTCCATTAATATTCCTTCTCTCATTAAAAATATGTCAGCAACACAACATCAAAAGTTATAAAAAAACATTTATTAAATCCTAATCATTCAGGTATTGTTGTCTTCAGTCAACTTATTTTAAAGTAAAAATCTTCAACTCATTTAGTATACTAACCAAGAAACCAATTCAAAATCCAAATAACATTAATTATAATTACAACACTTAAACACCAAAACAAATAGTAAACTCAAGCATAAATCAAGAAATTAAATAAACAAAAAAATCCAGGATAAACATGAATAACCAACAAATTATAGAAAATAAGAAACAGACCAAACTTGATGATGACTCAAACAACACGTTTCGACGGAGTTGAAAGGATGTAATGTTTTGGTTCCTATAGCAGGTGGTTTTTTTTAGTGTATGAAGGTGGGATCATGGTGGTAGTCCTTAAGATAATGGAGGAAATAAGGTGTATATAGTTCTTGTGTATAGTGTATGGTGTTGTTGTGGACAGGAAAAGTCACATGAGAGAGTCATGTATCGTTGGAGGGAGTAATATGTTTTTTGCAGCGAGAGAGGGACATAAGATACTGTAAATCCTTTCATCAAAATGAATAAAAACAAAATAGATTTTCTAAAAATTGTTTATTAAGCATTGTCTAAAATTCTTAAAAAAACAAGAAATTCAAAATATTAATAAAATATTAAATATTAAATAGAATTAAATATTAACTATTTACAAATAAAATAAAAAATAAAAACTGATTAATAAAAGTGATCATTAATTAAAAATATAAATAAAAAATGATAAAAAATGAGTAATTGGTCTGGTATAGAAGTGCTCGAAAAAATAAAATGAATACACCAAAGTGATCAGCAAAAAATATACGATTCGGAAAAATATAGCGTTTGGTAAAAATTTGAAATAAATTTTACCCGGTTAAAAGGCTTAAATTGTCCAAAAATGCGACCGAAAAGTGGTTGAAAAATTTAAATGAGCACGCCAGGTTAAACTACGTGAAACGTAGATTAACATGACTGACGTTTGCAAGCTCGACTTTAAAAATTTTCGTCCCCTAATTTTACGTACAATTGACTTTTAGTTTGACCGATTCTGCTGTAAATTCAACAAGTTTATTTTAGCTGATAAGTTGGGTATTATGCAAGATGACAGACATGATATGCAGAAGATCAAAGAATCTAAGGGTAAATTTTGGGGTATGACAGATGCCCCTATTTAAATATCGTCATCGGATGACATGAGTGATGATAATCTTCATGAAATCATGGTGGAAGGTATTTAAATATAGATAACCGAAAATTTTTTCAACAGATGCACTGTCATGCAACGCTATGGACATAATAAAACTAAAAAACAATGTTGACATGCTATGAACTCTAGCATGATGAAAATGATGGAATGACAAATGCAAAATGCAGACGAAACCAAAGCAGGCGGGACAAAGTCCATACAATGAGCAATCACTTACTGGGGATGACAACAATACTGGGGAAACTGAAATAAAACTGGAGAAATCTAAGGTGATAGAGCAACTGGTTCAAGCGTGATCGACTGACACTTTAGAAAGAAAAAGATAACACAAGATTTTTAATGGAAGTAGCACCGGAAAGACGGTCTCTACCGGGGAATCAGATAACAAAGACTCAATCTGGAAGAACATCAGAAAGAGAAAGGCACATTCAGAAGAGCATCAGATGGTCACAAAAAGAAACCAGACATCCAATAATGGCTTTGAATGAAAGGTACAATCACAATATCTAATAATGACTTTAGATAAAAGTGAACAAAGTAGGGATCCAAGAAGGCATTGGATGTAAAGAAACTAGTCATTCAATAATGGCTTTGAATGAAAGGTAAACTCATAATATCTGAGAAGGCATCAAATAAGAATGAGATAAAAAAGGTAATCCAAGAAGGCATTGGACAAAAAGACACCATACATCCAATAATGGCTTTGAATGAAAGGTAAACTCATAATATCTGAGAAGGCATCATATGCAAATGAGATAAAAAGTGAAATCCAAAAAGGCATTGGATGCAAAGAAACCAATCATCCAATAATGGCTTTGAATAAAATGTAAAACTCATAATATCTGAGAATGCATCAGATGGGAATGAGATAAAAAGGTGAAATCCAAGAAGGTATTGGATGTAAAGAAACCATACATCCAATAATGGCTTTGAATGAAAGGCAAACTCATAATATTTGAGAAGGCATCAGATGAGAATGAGATAAAAAGGTGAAATCCAAGAAGACATTGGATGTAAAGGAATCACAGTATCCAAGAAAGCATTGGAGGAATGACACCAGACATTTAATAATGGCTTTGAATGAAAGATACAATCACAATATCTAATAATGCCTTTAGATAAAAGTGAACAAAGTAGGGATCCAAGAAAGCATTGGACAAAAAGACACCAGACATTCAATAATGGCTTTAAATGAAAGGTACAATCACAATATTTGAGAATGGCACCAGATGAATGTGAGAAAGGAAGAGATCCAAGAAAGCATTGGATAAACACGACAATATTTGTTTGGTAGGTGCCAAGTAAGTTGGACTTTGACCACAAGGTAAGACGTGGATAATAACACGACTTCGGGAGAAATGCAAATGAGGATGAAACGCTCATGCTATGCATATCTATATGAATTATGCTATGATGTATGACCAATGCAAATGCATATGTCGACGAAATGGCTCGACTCTTTTATGGAGAAGACAGGACTGCAAGACTGATTCCTCAACACAGAGATCACTACTATTCTACTTGGGACTAAAGATGCTACTACTGAACACACCTCTGCCACAGTGGTAAACTGTATCAAGTTGATCATCCTTGTAGGAAGGATGTGTAGCGAGCGGTTTTGGACGTGGTTGCGAAGCACTAACGCTCTTTGGTATCTACAGCTCGATTCATTTTTTATCCTATTAAAGCTGATGAAGGAAGGGAAATAGATGTCTCAAATTAACCCTGCTTACAAACTGAGGTTAAACAGTCAAAACTGTTGGTTTACAGATGCTACAAAGATTCGGGGTCTCTATTAGGTTTATTTTTTTAAAACTGGTGTTCGGTTAATTGGTGGGAGGTTGGGACGGATGTGTGGAAGTATGGGATTTTGGGTTTTTGTTTAGTGTGCTCGCTAAGATCTTTTCTTTCAATCTTATGCCTACGTATTCCCATTTACCGAAACAGGGAAATCAGAGCGTTCATAGTTCCTCCTATTCTATGGGAGGAAATGGTTGTTTTGGTGTCTTGTTCAAAGCCCAAGACGTGAAGCGAAAGGTAGTTTGTATCTTGTTCAAAGCCCAAGATGTGAAGCTGAAAGGTCTAAACTCTAGAGAGAATTTGTCATCTCTAAAGAGGGGTTTGTTTGTCATAACCGTTTATAAAGGAGAATTACTTTAACCGGGATATGTGAATCCGGCAATGCCATAATTTCCTTTATAGGGGATTTCCAACCTAAAGGAGAAGACTTTAACTCAGTGTAGAGCAATGCTATCTTTCCTTAGGAATTTCTCATGCTAAAAGAGGGACAGTGACATGGATGTAGATGATCCAGAGGCTTGCCGCTTACAGCAATTAGATGAAGGGGAAGGAGTTATTGATGTTTGTGTACTGTGAACGAGGCACAACTTTGATGCTAAAAGGTTGATTGGATCAACCAGTGGTTTTCTTATACAAAGCCTAAGAAGAGGCTAATATGTGTCTCGTACAAAGCCCGAGAGAGAGGCTAAAAAGTTTTGACTCAACGAGGGAATCTTTTGGTATCTCGTATAAAGCCCGAGATGGAAGCTATTTGACTCAACAAGAGAGTTTTTGTATCTCGTACAAAGCCCGAGATGGAGGCGAAAGGGGTGATTGACTCAACGAGGGAGTCTCTGGTATCTCGTACGAAGCCCGAGATGGAGGCTAAAATTGTTATCTCCGCTGGGGAGAATCATTGTACAAAGCCCAAGAGGAGGATAGGGTTACTGTTTCAGTTGAGTGACAGGTCCAATATGCCGATTTAAAGAGAAAATCAGTTCTTATATGAGTAATGTTTCCACTCACGGATTTTGATTCGAGGATCAGGGATATTTCCTGTTCTTTAAGGAAGTGGGAAATCCAAAGGGTACTGAGACTGTCCGAGTCCACGGGGCTCCTTCCTATTTTAGAAGGGGTCACTTGAGAATGTCTTTGAGACTCAAGGATGTTAGACTGTCCGTGTCTAGAGTTTCATCTTTTGTACTATGCTTTGAGAAACAGTAGTAGACTCTTGGAAAGGACTGTTATATGAAGATGACTAAGTTCTATTCCTATACCTCTTGAAGGTCATCGGGACAATTTGTACGAAGCCCAAGAGGAAGCTGAAAACTTTTAAGAAGCCGAGTGGTCCTTGTATGAAGCCCAAGAGAAGGCTATCATTCCCGGAGGAAGAATCATTATACGAAGCCTAAGAGGAGGCTGTGAATACTTCTAAGAAGCCGACGGATCCTTGTACAACGCCCAAGAGGAGGCGGGGATTCTTTTAGGAAGCATGTGGGTCCCCAAACCCCGAGAAATTCAAGACAGGCTATTCACGAGGAATAGGAAAGTTCAAGAATTTGGAAGAAACTCAAGAGATGCCATTCACGGAGAAAAGATCATCTCTGGGGAATAGAGTTTCTTGACAAGTGCTTTTAAGAAGCTCGTGGGTCCCCAAACCCCGAGAAATTCAAGACAGGCCATTCACAAGGAATAGATCAAGCCAGGAAAGTCCGAGAATTTGGAAGAAACTCAAGAGATGCAATTCAAGGAGAAGAGATCATCTCTGGGGAGTAGAGTTTCTTTGACAACTTCTACGAGTGACAGTCTATGAAAGGGTTCACCGAGAATGCTGTCTTTCATATCTCCATATTGTTTAACCCCAAGAGGAGGGAAGACTGTGTCTGGTAATCCTATGGGGATCTAGTTTTGACTATTTCTAAGAGTGATCAACGGGCTTAATGCTAAACGTAGTTGCCGGGGAAACTCTAAATATCTATACTATTATTACACAGTTGATATGAGTTTATGAAAGAAGACTTACAGTGAAAATAACCCCATAATACAATTATATGTATATGAAAGCGGTAAATGAAAGCATATAAACACTTACTCGGTTGTAGAGCTTCCATGCTATTTGGTTAGTTGTTCAACAAAGAAAGATTGAAAACAACAATATATTCAAAATCAAAGGAGAAAGTGCTTTAAAAAAGAAAGATTTGGGGCTTACAGCTCAAGGAGAGGCCCATGGTTTTATCAGTGAGCGCACTGTTTGAATTTGTACAGAGGGACTTATACAAGTGACTGAGGCCCAAAAAATGGTTTTTTGTACAAAGGGATGGGTCTTACACTCTCTCAAGAGACCCAAAAGGTTTAAAGAAAAATAACGGGGCTTATAACACGAGGGTAGGCCCAAAGTTTGTTTTTCCGTTTGAAATGGCGATCGCGCCGAGATTTTCTTTTAACGCGAAGGGGCTTATACAATATCTGAGGCCCAAAATGTTTTGGTTAAAAGGGGATTGGGTCTTACACTCTAATAGAGGCCCAAAAGTTTTGAATGGGTCTTATAGCTCAAGGAGAGGCCCAGATGGTTTATCTTTAAACTGGCGACGATCGTGCCGAATTTAAAAATGTACAGAGGGACTTATACAATAAGTGAGGCCCAAAATATTTCTGTACAAGTGGGTTGGGTCTTACACTCTAATAGAGGCCCTAAAAGTGTTTGAAAATGATTTGTGAGGGTTGAATTAATCAAAAACCCTAATTTATTTCCAAAATGTATTTTAATTGAATAAAAATTCAATTAAAATGATCAAAAATTGTTTAACATGTGGGAAACAAATTATGATCTTGGATTAATGCTTCAAAAATCAAGTATTAACCTACAAAATAATTAGAAGTCATTAATCTTTACAAAATCAAGAGGAAAAAAATATTTTAAATGTCAAAAACAATTACAATATTAATTCTTTGCAAAAATATCAATTATATGAAATAAATAATATTTTTGATATTTTTTGGGAAAATAAAATATTTTAACATTTTTGTGAATTATTAAAAAAAGAATCAACTCAAAATCATTAAAACTCAGAGAGAAATTAATTTTTGAATCAATTAAATAAAAATCACAAAATTCAAATATTCAAATGTTGGAAAATGGCGCCAAGAACAAGGGCAAGAACACGCGCGTGTTCTGAGATTCCCATATTTGTATTTTCTATCCAATCTCACTGAATACTTAATCATATCATGCAATCCACATACCAATCAACTCGTTTCAACCTCACGATCATGTCTATGACAATTAATTTCATTTAAATTAAACCTAAAACAAGAAATCATAAACAATCCTCAAGAACCCTAGATTCTGCATGAAGGCTGGGATTTTTGATACACGATTCAAACAATGCAATTAATTGAGGGGAAACATTCCATGCATGATTATGAACATATGGCCAAATTATTGTGCAACAAAAATTGCATGGATCATAGAGTTAGAAGAGCTCATGCTTACCACTTGCAGCTGGTGATCGTGATTTGTGTTGGAGGTGTTACAGATGAGTTGTGATGATCTGAACAGCTTCCCTACACCCTATGGAGTGTGTTTGAATGCTTGGACTTGATTGAAATTGGCTGGATCACTTCATGGCATCTCAACTGCAACTTGGTTAAAACCTTGAGCAATTGACTGGTGATTCTGAGAAATCAGTGGTCCAGTTGTTGTTTAAGTGTTTGATCAGCTCATATGTGATGTATATGAGGTGTGTGTGTGTGATTGATTTGATTGGAAAAGCTCTCAAACTCAAAACCCGATAGTGACTTGCCTTAGAAGGCAAAATTGGAGTGAAAGAAGAGATTTTGAGGAAAGCATCTGTTTGATGGCTTTGGTGTCCTCAAACTGATCACAATTGAGCTCTATTTATAGTAGAGCAAGTTTGTTTTGCAAGGAATAGTGAATGGCAACTGATGAGTAGGTTTGGCCAATGTTGGCAAATGAAAATCCAAGTCTCCTCTAGCCATTGACTAGAGGTTAGGGCACAGACTGCTGGTTCCCTTGGTCTTGGATAAGTCTTGACTGAATTCAGTTGCTAAGAGCTCAGTCCATGCCACCTTGATGCTTCCATTGAATGCTCCAATCCAAAATTGGAGTCTTGTCCCTATTTTGGCAATTCTAGGTTCAACATGCTATTTCTTGTTCCAAAGACTTTGGAGGCTTGGCTCTGTGATTGTCCCCTTTAGAATCAATCCTCAGATGTGTCCAAAGTGATGACAAGGCTTGGAATTAGCTGATTTTGGCAAATCGGCCAAAAGTGCAAAAATCTGCCTTGCCTTGGCAGATTTCAGCAAGGCATCTTGCCAATGTCATATCTCATAGCTCAAATTGAATTTGGTAATGTTCTTGGCCATTTTGGAAAGCCCTTACATGATACAACAACTGTTTGAACATGTTTGGTTTTGATCTCTTTTGAATCCAAGTGAAAAATCCCCCTACATTTGGAAAAAAGTAAAGGCAGATTCTGACTTAGTGAAATTTTCACTAAAGTGTTGGAACAAAGTGACTTTTCTTGATTTTGATCACTCCATAACTCAAAATCTATGAGGAATTTGGACATAGGTCAGTATGAAGCTTTTGTAGAGGGCAATGTGATCTACAAATCAAGATTTTAATGGGGAACAATGGCCTTGTGGTTTAGGAGTTATGGTCCTCCAAAGTTGGCACATTAGTGTCACTTTTTCCATAACTTAGAAATTTTTCTAAGTTTTTATGGTTACCCCTTTTACAAGTTATCCCACTTTCTTTGATTTTTCTTGATGAATGATGATTCAAATCATACATTAACATCATTTTAGGGTTAAAAATCCATTTTGGTGAAAAATCTCAAAAAGTCAAAGTTGGCTTTTGTGCACAGTTGACTTTTATCAGATGAATTCCAAACTGTGCAATTCTTCAGGAAATCATGTCCTTGACCTAAATCAAACTTGATGGACATGTTCCATGGGTGTCATAGGGTATATTGAATCATGTCTTAGGGTTTGGGAGCATGTCCTGGTCAAAAGTCAAAGTTACAATTGACTTTCCTTGGGAAACCCTAATTGTGGTGCAGATGAAATTGAGACTTATTGCTCAAGCTTCTTGGATTAATCCATTGTTGCAAATGGATCAATATAGTATATTAAAGACCCTAAAATCCTCTCTTGAGGTCTTGGCTCATGATTTGTCCCAAAACTCAACTTAGGGGTGAATTAGGTCAAGAAACCCTAATTCCTGATTTTTGATGTATGCATCCCCTGAGATCAAATTGACTTGATGATTGGGTCCATGAGGTTCCATGGAGTATATTAGGTTATGTTTTGGATCATTGGCTTGTGCCCAGATGAAAAATTTCCATCTGGAGGCCCTGGTCGACAAAAACCCTAATTTGGTGACACTGTCGATCTTGAGACTTGATCCACCTAGAAGGGAGCAACCTTGTGCTTAATCCTTGAAGTGGGAGTCCTTTTTGATCCTTTGTGTATGTTTGAGAGTGTAGACAAGTTAAAGATCATGTCATTCCTTGATTGATCCTTTGTCTAAGGCTCTGAGAGGGCTTAAAACCCTAATTTTGATTGTAGTGAATGCTCAACAACCCTTGAGGCATGATGGTTCATCCATATTGTGATGATGATTTGCACAATGATGGGAAATCTTAGTGGTCAAAATTTGGGGTATGACAGATGCCCCTATTTAATCTTCTTGGACCCGAAGGTGTGAATGGCGAAGGTATTCGGGCATTCGAGGTGCAAGAGGATTAAATATCGGAATATCCGAAAATTTGATGGTGGTTATGAAAGGTGGCTTACGTATTCATCTTTTTTTGCTAAGCAATGATGCTTAGAAAAGGTAAAACTTCCCCTCGATCCTGGTTTCCAGCCAAGGAACTGGTCTCAGTTTCTGATGCGAACTTCCCCTCGATCCTGGTTTCCTACCAAGGAACTGGTCTAAGTTTCTGATACAAACTTCCCCTCGATCCTGGTTTCCTACCAAGGAACTGGTCTAAGTTGCTGAAATAAACTTCCCCTCGATCCCGGTTTCTTACCAAGGAACTGGTCTCAGTTTCTTTTATCAATAAACTTTATTGATAAGGGACGCTATTTGTAGCGGCTTTCCTCAAACTTCTCGCCGGATTTTCCTGGGGAGATGCCATTTGAGTGGAAAAAGTGATGTCAGACTTGCTGGGGAACCCAGTCGTCTGAGTTGTAGAGGTGCACAAACTTCTCTGTTGGAGACACCATTTGTTTCTACTGGGGAAGACGAGTCTTCTGAAAGACTGCCTTCGTTTGGGGTCTTACATCATACTTTGCTCGGGATCTTCCCGGAGAAATGCCATATGATGGGATCCAATTTGAGGTGCTGATGACCTTTTCATCAGCGGTCTTTCGGAGAAAGGCAGCTATAATGCCAAATCTCTGCTTAGGAGGCTTTCTCTGGGGATTTTTGTTTAATCCGGGAAAGCAAGGAGATCATCTTCAATGGCGAAGAGTGACATTTGTAGAAAGCTTCTCTGGCTTTTCAGAGGTTCAAGTTATCAAAGTGGTCGAGTGCTGACTGTAATCCAGAGATACACTGGAGGAAAGAGGTAGTGCAGAAGCAACATTTCCTGACGAGGCAAGAACTGACAACTCGATTGAGAAGACTGTTATCACTAGGGGATAAGACCGACTAGAGTGATAGTGATGCAATATGAATATGAATGCAAATCAAATGCATGATGTATGTATACATGCTGACAAAACTGATGCGACATACAGACTGACGAGTGAACATGACTGGATACTCGGCCATCGTGGGGCGAAGAAGTACCGTTGGTAAAAAAAGTAGCAATTCTACCTTGTTTAGGAGAGATAGTCCCTGCGGGGAACACCGTTGATCGGGCATAGGAGATAAGAACTCGGCTGAGGGTATCAGATGGGAAAGCTGCATCTCATATAGTTGATCCTTCGTTCAAGCGTACTGGCCTAGAATGAGTACTTTGATTCTGCGCTTTGAAATTCAAACACCTTTGGAGACGCAATCGACGTTCTTCCGATGCTCAACAGTCAAAAACAATTGTCATCTTTAATTTAAAAGCAGAAAAAGTTTTAACAAGTAAATTCATTTTCGTTTCATTTCAAGAATCGCTAATCATGTTAAAACGCCATTCTGTAAAGCTAAAACAAATCAGAATTACAAACAAAAGCACAAGGGCTCAAATTTTATTGATAAGATGGAGACCAACCAAACGCATGATTCCAAAGAGTATATACAAAGTTTGAAAATGGTAATTTACAGTGAAAAGGGCTACGTTGAAACATAACGACCACTATCCTTCTACCAACTTTGAATTCGGGACATCCTGAGCTTCTGTTGAAGATGACCGTGACTGGAGTTTTCCTCCGATGGTTGGTGTAACTGCTGCTGAAGGACTTGCCTCAGTTGAACATAGTTACTTGCCATTATCCCTAATTTTTGCCTGGATTGTACTTTGATGTTTCCAACCCATCAGGATGATTTTTTCCATGTCTCTAGCTTTTGCCTGTACCGCCCTTTCGGGTTTTCAATCCACCGAAACGTTTTATTTTTTATTTTTTTTTAGTTTAGTTTAGGCGAAGTATTTCTTGACTACATCAACATTTGTGGGGTAGGTAAATTCCTCTCCGTCCATGGTTGCAAGTCTCAAGGCACCGCCTGAGAAAGCTTTCGTGACCACATAGGGGCCATCATAATTTGGGGTCCATTTGCCCCGAGAGTCAGTGAGAAACGATTGTATCTTCTTGAGCACGAGGTCTCCTTTTCTTAAGACGCGAGGTCGGACCTTTTTGTCGAACACCTTCTTCATTCTCTGCTGATACAACTGACTGTGGCATAGCACCGTGATTCGCTTCTCTTCGATCAGGTTTAATTCATCGTGTCGACTTTGACACCATTCAGCTTCTGAAAGCTTAGCTTCCATCAATACCCGGATTGATGGGATCTCTACTTCTATGGGGAGAACTGCCTCCATGCCATATACTAGAGAGAAAGGGGTTGCCCCTGTTGAAGTGCGGACAGATGTTCGATAACCGTGAAGAGCAAAGGGTAGCATCTCGTGCCAATATTTATAGGTTACAACCATCTTTTGAATGATCCTCTTGATGTTCTTGTTAGCCGCTTCTACCGCTCCGTTCATCTTGGGTCGGTAGGGAGATGAGTTATGGTGTTCGATCTTGAACTCAACGCACAACTCTTTCATCATCTTGTTGTTCAAGTTAGATCCATTATCAGTAATGATCTGGCTTGGAACACCATAACGGCAGATGATATTGTTTTTGATAAATCGGACCACCACTTGTCAGGTTACATTAGCGTATGACGCTGCTTCGACCCACTTGGTGAAATAGTCAATGGCTACCAGGATGAACCGATGTCCGTTTGAAGCCTTAGGTTCGATCAAGCCAATCATGTCGATTCCCCATATGGAAAAAGGCCACAGGGAAGAAAGAACTTTGAGATGTGATGGCGGTACATGAATTTTGTCGGAGTATATCTGACACTTGTGACACCTCCTCATGTACTTGTAGCAGTCGGATTCCATGGTCAACCAGTAATACCCTGCTCTTAGGATTTTTCTCGCCATTGTGTGTCCGTTGGCATGAGTGCCAAAGGATCCTTCATGAATTTATTTCATAAGTATGTCTGCTTCTGGTCTGTTTACGCATCGGAGCAAGACCAAGTCAAAATTTCTCTTATAGAGAGTATCACCGCTCAGGAAGAAACTACCAGCCAGCCTTCTGAGGGCTTTCCTGTCTTTTCTAGACGCCCCATGTGGGTACTCTCGTTTCTGAAGGAAGCATTTGATATCGTGATACCAAGGTTTTTCGTTTATGACTACTTCAATCGCGAAGATGTAAGCGGGCCGCTCAAGGCGCATTATGTCGATCTTAGGTATGCCATTCCATTGACCTACGCTAATCATGGAAGAAAGAGTGGCTAAGGCATCAGCCATGTGATTCTCTCTACGAGGGACGTGATGAAACTCGACTCTGTTAAAGAAGGGTAACAACCTTCTTGCATAGTCTTTGTAAGGAATCAGTCCTGATTGGTATGTGTTCCAATCTCCTTTTATCTGATTGATAACCAAGGCTAAATCGCCGTATACGTCCAAGTTTTTTATCCTTAAATCAATCGCTTCTTCGAGACCCATGATACATGCTTCGTATTCGGCCTCATTGTTCGTACATTTGAACGTGAGTCTGGCGGTGAAAGGAATGTGGGTACCCTGAGGGGTAACAATTAATTCCCCAATTCCGTTTCCATAATGATTAACTGCTCCGTCAAAGATTAGTCCCCATAGGGAACCTGGTTCTGGCCCTTCACTGGGTAGCGGTTCATCGCAGTCTTTCATTTTTAGATACATGACATCTTCGTCTAGGAAGTCAAACCCGATTGATTCTTGATCGTCAATCGGTTGATGAGCCAAATGATCGGCTAAAACACTCCCCTTAACGGCTTTCTGAGCGTGGTACTCTATGTCATATTCTGATAATAACATCTGCCAACGGGCGATTCTTCCCGTGAGAGCAGGCTTTTCGAAGACATACTTGATTGGATCCATTTCGGAGATTAACCAAGTAGTGTGACAAATCATGTATTGGCGAAGACGTATGGCTGCCCAAGCCAAAGCACAGTAAGTTTTCTCAAGCATCGTGTACTGAGTCTCGCAGTCGGTGAACTTATTGCTTAGATAGTAAATGGAAGACTCCTTCCTTTTGGTTTCGTCTTGTTGGCCAAGTACACATCCCATTGAGTCCTCTAGGATTGTGAGGTAGATGATCAGTGGTCTTCCTTCCACTGGAGGTGATAGAATCGGCGGATTCAACAGGTATTCCTTAATACTGTCGAAGGCGGTTTGGCAATCTACTGACCAAACGCAATCCTGGTTCTTTTTGAGTAATTTGAAAATTGGCGCACACGTGGCGGTCATAAGGAATATAAACCTGGAGATGTAGTTTAAACGTCCCAAGAATCCTCTGACTTGTTTTTCAGTTTTCGGAGAAGGCATTTCTCGGATGGCCTTGACCTTGTCAGGATCGACCTCAATCCCTTTCTGGCTGACGATGAACCCTAAGAGTTTCCCTGAACGGACACCGAAGGTGCACTTGTTGGGATTCAAGCGGAGTTTGTATTTTCTCAGACGCTCGAAAAGTTTTAACAGGTGGGTCACATGCTCCTCTTCTGTCTTAGCTTTTGCAATCATGTCATCGACATATACCTCTATCTCTTTGTGTATCATGTCATGAAACAGAGTAGTCATGGCCCTTTGATAGGTTGCCCCGGCGTTCTTCAAGCCGAACGACATCACCTTGTAACAAAAGGTACCCCATGGGGTAATGAACGAAGTTTTCTCCTTGTCTTTCGGCGCCATTTTGATCTGGTTATAGCCCGAGAATCCATCCATGAAGGAGAAAACTTTGAACTTTGTTGTACTGTCAACCAACATGTCAATGTGTGGTAAAGGAAAGTCGTCCTTTGGACTTGCCTTGTTTAGATCTCTGTAGTCAACACACATTCTGACCTTTCTGTCCTTTTTCGGAACAGGTACGATATTGGCTAACCATTGAGGATATTCTGACGTGGCGAGGAAACCCGCGTCAATCTGTTTCTGTACCTCCTCTTTGATTTTGATGGCCATGTCCAGGTTAGTGTGTCTCAATCTCTGCTTTACTGGCGGACATTCCGATCTTAATGGTAAGTAATGTTCCACGATGCTGGTATCCAACCCTGACATGTCCTGATAGGACCAAGCAAATACATCGAGGAATTCTTTGAGAAGCTTTATCAAACCCTCTCTGGTAGTTGGACTGAGTAGTGCCCCAATCCTAATTTCTTTTCTCTCTTCTTCCGAACCCAAGTTTACCGTTTCCAACGGCTCTTTGTGAGGTTCAATGGACCTTTCCTCCTGTCTGAGTAGTCGAGAGATCTCTTCTGGAATTTCGTTGTCAACTTCTTCTTCAGCCCCAAATACCGGGAACCCAAAGTCGAGAGAAGGAATCGGATCGTATGTTTCAACTGGGTTTAAAACAAGCAATCTGCATGACGTGATGATTCGTGTTTAGAAGAGATAGAGAAAATGCGAGCGTGTGCAGTGTATTTATTTTACTGCTTGTTTTTATTTTTAATTGTTTTTTAGGATTACCATTTTCTGAAAAAGCAAAAAGAGAAAACAGCAATTAATGCGGAAATTACAGAACGACGTTATTTTATTAATAAACAAGTCGAACCTTGAAACTACAGCCCTATAAAACAAAACTCTGTCACTTTGGGCGAAGCGAAGAGGGAAATTTACAGAAAGTGAGCCCTATCAAAACATCTGTTTCACCTGGGCAGGGTGAAAGGTTAAAGATGGCAATTACTTAGATTGGCGAACGACCTTCGGAACATCGACAACAACCCATTGGCGACGAACTCCTCGGTGAATCACAAAGTCTGGCACCTTCCTTGATTTGTCTTCAGAAATAACGCTGATTTCTGGTGGAGCAGGATCATTGGAATCTGTCTCTCAGGCAGAGTTGTCGTAGGAGAATTCCTCTGTTACATTTTGCATAGCATTTGTGCTCTCAGCTGTATCTCCCCATCCAGTTGGCTGGATGTCTTCGAGCCTGATACGAGAGCTTTCGGGAGCGGTGTATTTGACCATATAGTCGTACTTTCCACTCGGTTGTCCCAAGGTGTCCCACACTTCTTTTGAACTGGAGGAGTCATCTCTCTCGATGACGTTGACCTTGGGAAAAGCATAGTTGATGAATTTAAGTCCTGCAAACGTTGCAAATTCATCATCGTGTTGAGTAGTTTCTGAATGACCCGAGTGTTGATCCCATGACATGGTGGGGACACAGGTATTCTATTCAATAACGGTCAGCTGATTTTCATTGTTCGGCTGACTTTCTGGCCCCAAGTCTCCTGGGTAAGGCTGCCACATTGGCAGACCATCCATCGGGCCATAGTAATTGTGGTCAAAGTTGTCTTTCATCGGAGTGTCTTCCTCTAATGAATTTGGCGGAGCACGGCATCCTTCCGGATCACAATCCCCGTATATCATTTCGATGTCGGACCTGGGTATAAATCTCGGACTCTCTGTAGGAAAGCAAAAAGGAGTTTGCCTTTCATCCTGAGACATATAACCGTCCTTGTTAAGATAGAATTTCCACTCTTCCTCTGTGTCAGAGGGATCTTCCTCATTGATAGCATGGACTGCTTGAGGGACTGGGTGAAGAAAACCTCCACTGTGGAAGAAATCCTAAATGGGATGAAGACTTTCATCGTTAGCAGCTGTCCGGGTACAGGTTGTAGAAAAACCAAGACCCTTCTTTATTTTATTGTCAATAGGAATGACAAGCTGTCCCCATCCGGTTGTATCGGTACTCTTGACCGCTTTGATAGCATCTTTGTATGAGGAAATTGAGGTTCCTCCTTGGGATTGATTGTCCTTTCCGACCGACAGTGCTTGGAACAGCATCCCAATAACCTCCTCGGGTTCTACACAAGTAGATGATGATAAGTTACTCACGAGCAAGGCCTGTTCTCCACAGACTGTGACAAGTTTATCGTTCTGAACGAACTTTAGCTTTTGGTGGAGGGTCGAAGTGACCGCTCCAGCCCGATGTATCCAAGGTCTTCCTAATAAATAACTGTATGTTGCCCGGATGTCCATGACCTGGAAAGTGACTTGGAAAGTGTGAGGACCGATAGTTATGGGAAGATCAACTTCGCCGATAACTGTTTTTCTGGATCCGTCGAACGCTTTGACGACGACCTCTCTGGTTCTCATCGGAGGGCCTTTGAATGATAATTGAGTCAAAGTGGACTTCGGCATAACATTCAGGGCTGACCCTGTGTCTACCAGTACGCTGGCTAAAGCATCGTCCTGGCAGTTAACTGTAATGTTGAGCGCCATGTTATGACGGCGACCCTCTTCAGGTAATTCCTCATCACTAAATCCCAAATTATTGCAGGAAGTGATGTTAGAGACAATGCTATCGAACTGTCTGATTGTTACATCCTGTTCCACAAAGGCTTGCTCCAAGACTTTCTGTAGAGCCTCCCTGTGGGCTTCTGAACTGAGTAACAGTGATAATACCGAGATCTTTGAAGGAGTCTGTAACAGCTGATCCACAATGTTATATTCACTCCTTTGGATGAGCTTCAGCATCTCATCATTATTTTTCGAAAGGTTGGGATTACTGGATTGACCGACCGATGGATCGGGAGTTTCTGTCTGAAGTTCCTTTTCCTTGTTAGGTTCTCTAACTCCTCGGTTGAAGATTCGACCACTCCGTGTTACACGACTGATGTCTGCAATATTCACGACGGAGGGTAATGGAATTTCCTTACCATTTTCAATTGTCGTTGCACCGTATTTGTAAGTGAAATTCTGGTACATGTGCTGAATTCAGATGTCCTATAACATGTCATTCGACACCTAGTCTGACATGAACACACATGGCAAGGTATATAACAATAAGCACGATACTGAAAAGATAAAAGCAACACACAGAATTTGTTCACCCAGTTCGGTCTAACAACCTACATCTGGGGGCATACCAAGCCAGGAAGGAAGTCCACTATTAGCAGTATCAATTCGTAGACCCTACAATCAACATACCCGTTGATGATCTACTCACTTAATCCCTACCCAATGACCCTTCTACCTAAGTTTTCCCTAGGTAAGAGACTCCATCTCACTTCCAATCATCGCAATGATGTCTAGCAGTCAACATCTCAGTCACTGCATCAATAGCTTAATTTCCAACAACTCTCCAAACACATAAAAATAGAAGACACACTCCTATAACAATACCTAGACATGACCCTCATGACTAAGAACAATGCTTAGAGTTACTTAACAGCTTCCTCCAAGAACAATACTCCTCTTGCTTAAAAGGTTCAAGGAGAACAGTGACCATCTCACAATCCGAGTGGTTCACACATACCAACTCTCCTAGAGAGTGGTTCACAAGAACGAAACCCTAATAATTTTACATCTTGGAATCGTTACTAAATCAGGTTACAAACACTCCTATTTATAACCTACATCCCAACTGGATTTGGGCTTCAAATCACAGCATATCAGCTGCTACAAATCTGCAAAATAAACTCCAAGAAAATAGGTCTTCAATCTAATATTTCCTAATATGTCTCCATATTTAGAAAGTAGTGAAAATCCGAAAACCAACACAAAATCTCAACTCAATTACTTTGGACGCCACATAGGATAACTAAATATTCACAGAATATTCAGCATCTGTTAAATCACAACAGAATTCAACTGTCCAGCTCAGCTCAGGCGCGATGTCGAATGATACAGCATAGGACATCTTATCCGACATGTTGAATGCAGTAAACCAGAACATCTTGTTTCAACATCTTGATTAACCATCACATGACAGCAAAAAAACAACACCTTAAAACAACCATGCACTCATATCAGCTTAGTGCATAACAGCATGTCAAGACATCCTCCTTGACATTTCACAACCTGCAACTAAACTATTATGGCAGATACACAAAACAACATGTTAAAACAACTTTAGTGACATAAATCTATCATATTGGTTTTAACAAAATTTAGCCAACACAAATACTGCATAGCTGCAGAACTAACAAACTCCCCCTTTGGCAAATTTTGGCTAAAACCATCATATCATATCAAATATATCAGCAGCAGAAGATAGTCACACACATCAGTAGCAGATAAAACAATTATCAACACTGCAACACCTACACAAGCAGATCAGCACTCAATCTTCATCTGCACACATACACAACCTCACACAGCAGCAACTCCACAACAACATTTACAACTAGCTCACCACTCACACTAGCAATCTCAAATAAATGTTAGAACATCATATGGGACATCAGATATCAGCACATCATGCAATCACACACTCTCCCCCTTTTTAGCCATATTTGACAAAGCAATAGCACACCAGAGCAATATCCATACAACCTTTGAATAACACAACCAGCTCCCCCTCAAGGAAACAACCAAGGAACACTACTACTTCTTACTTCTCCCCCTTTTTAGCCATAATATACCAAACCAAGCAATTATGCATCTAAGGACAATCAACCAACAGCAAGCAAGTCAGTAGCGGAACACATCCAACTCAGAAGCTTGTACAATTTGACAGTATACAGTATTCTCCCTGACATGGATAACCAATGCTCCATTGCAAGAAGAACACCCAAAATGAATGGAAAACATAAGACGCGTCTTCATGTCTTCAAGAGCGCACCCTCTGTTCAACACACCTGCTGAACACATTCACCCACTGCTTGACCCTCAAGCAAACAGTACATAAATCAGATAGAAGCTTGTGTTCTCTGGAGATAAAAACCATAACATTCTGAACAGAATGTTCTGTCAGCAGATGTTAAGACATCAGTCTTGACATCATGAACATAATCCATCTGCACTAAGGAAAAACACCACATTCCAAATAAAAATAGAATCTCCAAGCTCCCTCTTAAGCCAAGGGACCAGAAACAACCAGAACAAAAACACATCACATCACAGAAGATCACAAGAACACAGGAACAGTATTCTCTCACCCAATTCTCCAAAGGTAATTATTCCCTATCATTCTCCCGTATGATAATTTGGAATACTCCTTATCAATTGATGAGTATCTTCACCTTCAGACTTTCAAGCAATCAATACCTGATCTGCTTCAGTCTTCTCTACATTCTCCATCCAAGACAGACCTTCTGCTTCATCATTCTCCCGTATGACTATGTAGACGTTCCTTAGGCATAATATAGGCACCAAGCTCTAGAACCAGAGCAAAATCATCCTTCACCAAGGATATCCATCCCGGATAATGTTCCAACACCAAGTTAGAACATCTCCCACACACCAAGACATCATCACCATGATTCTTGATATGCTCTACCAACTGGACTTACTAGCATAGTAATCCACAGAACTAGAGAAATAAACTCTCATCCACCTTCAAGAAGAATAATCTACTTGAGTCTTCAACTCATCACCCTTCTGCCCAAGAGTAACTTGTTCCAAGACAATCCTCAATAATAACCAGCTGCGACACTCTGATTATCTTGATTCTTCGAATCCACTTCTGAGATCAACCAAATGCCACAGTTTGATCACCTCATTCATGAATCCTCATATGAAAACAACCAAATGCCACCTTTTGATCTTTTTCACGTTTGTCATAACTCTCGCAAAGATATCTTGATCCACCAAGGAAACTAGATCTTCAAGTCACATGTTCCAATTGCTCAATAGCAAACACACTTAGACTCCCAAAGCCATGGTCATGTAACATCTTCTCCTTCCTGCAGCTCCCACAAACTGCCATGAGAACGATCTTTTGAACCATCCTATTGTTCATTCCAGTAGATCACCCTATCATAAGCTGATGTGCCACATCACCAACTGAGACTTCTGATGTTAAGCTAGATGTCAGAACATTATGACATCCAACTGTTGAATTCAGCTCTTCCTTCTGCCACTCAAAAGAACCTCCTCCCTTTGTAGAAACGGATTTCCATGCTCTCATAGACTTGATTCAACAATCAAGTTTGAGTAGACAACCTCCATCCTGCTTAGAAACTCCAAAGACTTCAAATCTGCCATATCTGATTCTTCAGAAAATAAGTAGTCTAAGACTACCCCATAGCCACACAATCTCATCTTTATAATCCCAAGCTTCTTTTAACCACCATGATAGTTTCAATATCATGTAGGACATCAACACAGAGTTCCTTGAACCCAGGATGATCTCCAAGGATCACACCTTCAACAGCTAATTCAGGTCGTCACACACCAACACACCACGAAGAGAAATAAACAGCCACATTGAGAAAAGTAAATTGACAACACTTCAGCAGTCCTTCACTTTTACATCAGACTCCCGTCAATGTATATTGTCATTAGTTTAAAGCACAACATATTAGATAAACACTCAGCTCCCGTCAGAGTATTCATTATCGGTTAGATGCACATCCTTATCAAAAACAGACAAATACTCAACTGCTGTCAAGCTATTTATCATATGTGATAAGGTAACCTTCTCACACAAGGTACGGCATTTGATCTGGTCTGACATTCTTTTCCAGCACCCTTGTGGCACTAGCTGATCCCTCTTTTATTAATCCACACCACTGATCACTTTAGATTAGGTAAATGGCTTGACCTGATACTCCACCATGAGCACAACTAACTTTCTTTGGCTGAGGAAGCAGTGAACTGAAATGATGTTTCAAAATTAGTTCCGACATCAGTCTAAATCACATTAACCATCTACTATGACTTTGGAGACAACAACCACAATAATCCACACACATCTCTTGCTAGGGACACACGAGGATCGACCATCAACATCTGATCAACCTTCAAAACCAGACCATACACACAAGTAGGAACCTGCATACTCTACATCTCAAGAATCTTCTTCTCAACCTTCTGATATTCAGACCTTCTGTCTGTCTTTGAGATGTTGAATGACATCCTTCTGCACCTAAAGAGGAGATTCCCTCTAACAGGTTTCTGGAGCAAAAAAAAATATTGACTGGTCATCACAAACAGATTGTTAAATAAAATATGCTTCTCCCTAATCCTTGCAAAAACATGTTCCATTATGTGAGGACACCACATAACTGAACTCCTGCTTAAGAAGAACCTTCTCATGCCAATACCAGGGAACCATAATCTTTTGGTTCAAAAAGAAACACCAACTCCTCCTTGCTCCAAACACATTTGCAATGCCAAATCTTTATCCACAAGATTTTGCACACTCCACTGGTTTGATGTCACAACAACTGATAGGATATCATTCAAGAACAACACCATGGGATCCTTCAATTTAGACCTGTAAATGGTCTTTCAGAGAAGAGAGCAAAAATAAATTGCATCCTTCTGATCTCTCATCAACATACTTATTGAAAATGCCTTTATGAGTGGACTTGGGTCAAACCTCTGTATCTTTGGTCACTTTAATAAGTCAGTCAATATTATCCTCAAGTATCACAACACCATGTGATACACCTTCAGAGGAGAACAGAGTGTTGCAGCCTCAACACACAAAACCACCATGAATTTTCCATCAGATATATATAAGCAACAGAACACACACCAGGAAACTCCTCTATAACCCTTGCACAAACACGACACTCCATAGGTTTGAAATTAAATCAAACCACACAGCAGCTCACCATCAAAGCTACAAGCCTGATAACAATAGACAAGTCCAATACACACTCTGTCATGAACAATCCATCCTCCACTTCTAGGGACCATTCAACCAACAAAATAAACTTCTTAAAGTTCAAGCAACTTTTCAGTAGGTACAACCTACCTTGCCCATGACCAGAAAGTATCTTCCCTAGGATCTCACCCAGAAACAGAACAGGATGCCTGCTCTGATACCAATTGAAATTCTGGTACATGTGCAGAATTCAGATGTCCTATAACATGTCATTCGACACCTGGTCTAACATGAACACACATGGCAAGGTATATAACAATAAGCACGATACTGAAAAGATAAAAACAACACACAGAATTTGTTCACCCAGTTCGGCCTAACAACCTACATCTGGGGCCATACCAAGCCAGGGATGAAGTTCACTATTAGCAGTATCAATTCGTAGACCCTACAATTAACACACCCGTTGATGATCTACTCACTTAATCCCTACCCAATGACCTTTCTACCTAATTTCTCCCTAGGTAAGAGACTCCATCTCACTTCCAATCATCGCAATGATGTCTAGCAGTCAACATCTCAGTCACTGCATCAACAGCTTGATTTCCAACAACTCTCCAAACACATAAAAATAGAAGACACACTCCTATAACAATACCTAGACATGACCCTCATGACTAAGAACAATGCTTAGAGTTACTTAACAGCTTCCTCCAAGAACAATACTCCTCTTGCTTAAAAGCTTCGAGGAGAACAGTGACCATCTCACAATCCGAGTGGTTCACACATACCAACTCTCCTAGAGAGTGGTTCACAAGAACGAAACCCTAATAATTTTACATCTTGGAATCGTTACTAAATCAGGTTACAAACACTCCTATTTATAACCTACATCCCAACTGGATTTGGGCTTCAAATCACAGCATATCAGCTGCTACAAATCTTCAAAATAAACTCCAAGAAAATAGGTCTTCAATCTAATATTTCCTAATATGTCTCCATATTTAGAAAGTAGTGAAAATCCGAAAACCAACACAAAATCTCAACTCAATTACTTTGGACGCCACATAGGATAACTAAATATTCACAGAATATTCAGCATCTGTTAAATCACAACAAAATTCAACTGTCCAGCTCAGCTCAGGCGCGATGTCGAATGATACAGCATAGGACATCTTATCCGACATGTTGAAGCAGTAAACCAGAACATCTTGTTTCAACATCTTGATTAACCATCACATGACAACAAAACAGCAACACCTTAAAACAACCATGCACTCATATCAACTTAGTGCAGAACAGCATGTCAAGACATCCTCCTTGACATTTCACAACCTGCAACTAAACTATTATGGCAGATACACAAAACAGCATGTTAAAACAACTTTAGTGACATAAATCTATCATATTGGTTTTAACAAAATTTAGCCAACACAAATACTGCATAGCTGCAGAACTAACAGTAAGGGATAACCTTAGTTGATTCATACGGTAGTGGTTCCGGTAGATAGATGACTATGGGAACCTTCTGATTTTTTTGACCATCATAAGTAATCTCGATCCGTTCCCAGTTGGGAGCTCTAGATTCGCCAAGTAGAGGGATGATGGCAAAAACATCCCTGGTCTGGTGACGACCAGAGATTGTGACAACATCCTCGACTTGATTAGCAAGGTAGTTCGGCGTCCAGTTGATGGGTCCAGAACCCGGATATGGGCGAATCTCTCCATGATCCACCTGACCCTGAAGAGCTGCTCTCACAAGGTAACACCCCTAGTTACTTCCCGAACAGACACTACAACGTTCATAGCTGTGTGGTGGCACCTGGCCACGCCCACTTTGAATACAATGTAACCTCACTAGGTTAGCTTCCACAGATCGGACATCCTGACTTTGACGTCGAGTAGGATTCCTGTTATTGATACTAATCTGCTGAGTATCTTCATCCATATAGATTGGCATCCACCAGTGATTTAACAAGTGCTGAAGTACCTCCTGGACAAGGGTACAACCTCGATCGTTTTCGCAACCTGCTTTACAGCTTTGATAGTCGTGTGATGTTAAGAATCCGAGTCAGACCTGCTCAGCATGCAACTCTACCAAGTTGGTATTCATCAAGCGAATGTCAAATATTTGAACCATATTGATCTGATAAGGGTTCCTATCATGGTAGTCTTGGATCCATCCAAGATCCATCTGACGCTGGAGGGCCTCTTGTATGAAAGAGCATCCCTGTCTATTTACCGAGCAAGTCAGACAGGAACTGTAATCGTGTCGTGGCAGATTATGATATTGGCTTTGCCTTGAGTGCATTGCCACCAAGTTGGCATTCATTGCACAAATGTCGTGGTTCTGAATGGCGTTGGAATTCGTATAGACCATGTTAACTCCACGAACTCGGTGCTCTTGGATCTATCCGAGATCCATCTGTTCCTGTAGAGCTGTTTGCACCACAGAACATCCTTGATTGTTTTTAGAGCAGACATCACACTGGTGATAATTGTGAGGTGGCACATGGCCGTACCCACTCTGTCTACAATGCATCTTGACCAGATTGGTTTTCAATAAGAGTACATCGTGAATTTGATAAACTTTGTTAAATTCTTTCTCAATCAGGTTCACTGCAGCTTTCTCATGTTGAGGCAGCGGGTTCGTGAGAACATTGGGATTCGTATCTTTGAAAGATAAGAGCCCGCTCCTAACAAGATTTTGTACGTCGGATTTGAAATTGAGACAGTTCTCTATGTTATGCCCTGATCCTCCTTGATGATAAGGGCATGTTTAATCCACCTTAAACCAAAAAGGCGGATTTTCCGGTACTGTAAGATGAGACTTAGTCTGGATGTGCCCCTTAGCCAGTAGTAACAGAAATAGTTCTGCGTACAACATGGGTATAGGATCAAACCCTGATGGTCGTGTTGTACGGTTGTTGTTATATGGAGGACGAGCCTGCTGAAGAGGTTGTTGTGTCCTTTGCTGATTAGGTTGGCTCTGCGCAACCTGAGGTTGATACGTAGGAATAAGCACAGGGCTGATAGAAGGAATTAGAGCTGCTACTGGTTGATAACATCGCCTTTGCTTTCCGAGAGAGATATTCCCAATATCCTGCTTTTTTTTCTTAGAGAGAGCACTACCGTATCGTTTTGTACTGCTTGATGGTCCAGCGTCTTTTGCCAAACGTCCTTCTCGGACAGCTTCCTCAAGAAGAACTCCCATGCCCACCATCTCGGTGAAATCACTGGGCGCACTGGCAACCATTCTGTCATAGTAAAATGAGCTTAAGGTCTTTAAGAAGATCTTTGTCATCTCTTTTTCCTCAAGAGGTGGACAAATCTGAGCGACAATTTCGCGCCATCTCTGAGCGTACTCCTTAAAGGTTTCCTTGTCCTTTTGTGACATTGATCTGAGTTGATCTCTGTCCGGTGCCATGTCCAAATTGTATTTGTATTGTTGGACGAAGGCAGTACCAAGATCTCTGAATGTGCTAATCGTAGCACGGTTTAAACCCATGTACCATTTGAGTGCGGCACCGGTTAAACTATCCTGAAAGTAATGAATCAGTAGGTCCTGATTCTCCGTCTGAGATGACATTCCCCGAGCGTACATCACCAGATGGCTCTGAGGGCAAGAGTTACCCTTGTACTTTTCAAAGTTGGGCACTTGAAATTTGTGCGGAACTTTCACATTGGAGACCAGACAAAGGTCTGCGGCGTCCTTTCCAAATAGATCCTGACCACGAATGGCTTGCAGTTCCTTTTGCATTTCCAAGAACTGTTCATGGAATTCATCCATTCTATCGAACATAGTTTCCTTCTTATCAGAAGGGATCGGTGGAATCTGTCCTTCCGGGACAGTGTGCACCACAAGGGGTGGTACCGTGACTACGACAGTGAATCTTGGCGTTTCCCGAAGTTTGTAACCTTCAGGAGTCTTCAGTATGCCCATGGCATCTTCGCTTTCCCGAAGTTTGTAACCTTCAGGCCCAGCGGCTTCTGTTATGATTCCCTGATCTTCAGTGATCGGCGAAACATATCCTTCTGGGATATAGTTAACAGACATGCCCCAGGTACGATCTTTCGGCATCTGATACCTAGGATCAAACTTCTCCACTATGGGCGCTGAGGTGATCTCTGAGATCACAGTCCTTTGTAGCTGAGCTTCTGCCATGGCTTGCATGTCGTTACGAAGCTTTCTCATATCCTCTCTCAGAGCGTCGATCTCTTCTTTAAACTCTCTATTCTCTTCCTCAAGATCATCCATCTTTTTATGACGATTGGCCCGAGTATTATACGAATGAGACAGTTTGACTCTAGAACCGAGACACAAACGTGAGATTCGTAGGTAAGAAGAATACGCGATGTGAGAATGATGAATGCAATGATTATATTAATTGTTTTTTAGGTTTAATCAAAATAAACTTCGACAATTAGATTGCAAATATCAAACAGTGGGGAAACCCCTTTTTATTGAAATTCAAAGGATTGTGGAAACGAAAATACAGTAGATTACAAAGTGCAGAAACAGAAACCTAAGCTAATGGGTCCCGAGAGAACTCGGGTGCTGATTCTGGTATCTTCCTTTTCTTTGACCGGGGCTCTTGAGCCGTTGTCGGGTTGTCATTCCTTTTCCAGGTGAAAGGAGCGAGCAAATTCCTTTGGTCATCCTGATTTTCTACAGCATGTTGCTCCAAAATCTCGATCAGAGCATCCTTATCTTTCAGCAGTTGTTGTATTTTGATGCACTCCACGTTGAGGGTACGGTACTTGTTCTTCCAAGACCTCTTCTCCCGTTGAACTTTGTTGAGAGTAACCTGAAGCTTTTCAGTTTCCGTCATGAAGTACATGACAGATTCCCTCGGCGGAAGAATTCCGTAACGAGGATAAGGCATCTTTAGCTTGAGAGCTCTAGTTTGTACCCAGTGGAGATAAGGCTCCACCGAGACACATTCTGGTTTTCCTAGAGACTCCCATCCTTTCATATGAACATGTTTCCAAGCGTGAACTATTTCCGTCTTTAGTGCTCTGTCACTTTCTCCTTCCTTGAAGAAAAGACCTTCCAGATGAACATTCCGGGGAACATGTCTCATCGGGTATCCAAACTGACGGCGAACCAATATCGGATGATAGTTAATTCCTCCCTTAGTTCCTATAAGGGGTACGTTGGGGAAGTTTCCACAACGGTCAATAATCCTGATTCAATCATAAATCCTATTACACCAATCTATATCAGAGTTGGTAAGAGACATGATCTTCTGCGACCAGCGCAAGGCACTCTTATGATCCCAGAAAGTAGCAGACTTAGGTAAATGAGAGATAAACCATTTATAAAGCAGAGGTACACAGCATGTGATCTCCCCTCCGCTGTTCAAATTTCCCAAGTGTACAGAATGATACGCATCTGCGAGCAAAGTCGGCACATGGTTTCCAATGAGAAAAACATTAATGGAGTTGATATCGACGAAGTTATTAATGTTGGGCAACAGAAATAACCCGTAGGTTAGTAAAACAAAGATGCTTTCAAAAGCAGTCACGTTCCCGATACTGGCGAAGTACATGGCTTTCTTTGTCAAGAACTGAGCTGGCAAACCTTGTATGCCACCCTTAGTGGTCATGTGAGTCCTGACCTCAGACTCGTCCAAATGAATTGCTCTTGCAATGGTCTAATTCTTTGGAATTTCCTCCAGTCCAGAAAATGGAGCTCGATCAGTGATATGTAAATTGATTAGATGAGAATATTCCTCCAGCGTTGGTCCTAGCTGGTAATCCGGGAATGTAAAGCAGTGATAAACCGGATCGTAGAATTGAACGAGCGCGTCCATGATTCCCTCAATCACATGGACCCTTAACAGAGGGAGCAGACCTCCGTACTTGGCTCTGAAAGCCTCTTGGTTTGTGATCATTCTCGCCAAACCTCTTAAATCCTCTAGTTTTGGAATCCTGAAGGTGTACTTATGAGTTCTCCTTCTACCGAAATCCATTAGCGCAATCCTTTTCTCTGATATTTGCAATCACTGTCTTAGTTTAATTTGAAAAACAGAGAGACTAGAAGAGAAATTTTTTTGAATGTTTTAATTTTTTTTTTAAATGAATGCATGAATGCAGCACACAAAAACATAGAAAAAACATGGGGTCAAAGGGTCGTTGTCATGGAGTCAAGGCTCTACCCATCCCCAAAGGTTTATACTAGGGTGATTTTTGTACCTGTACTCAAAATCATCAGCTCCTCCCAGGATAACAAACAGCAAGCGGATCTCCAGCGAGCTGTATGAAATCTTAGAGTAAATGCTATTCACCGAGAATAGATCATCAGCCTCAAATAGGGTTGTATCGCATGACAACTATTTCCGATAGTTTCCGCACTACAAAAGGGTTGGCTCCTCAGCTTCTCAGACGTCACAATCGGCCCATTGCCTATGAGAAGGAATGGGTTGCATTGGGAAGCCTCCACTGAGGTTGATGGTCGACCTCGTCGCCATCACTTATCTTAAGTGTATACTCAATCTTTCCACATGCGGCATCACACGCATTCTCATTAGCAGAAAAATAAACACATATATCAATTAGGAAAAGCAGTATATATATTTGTCCTAATGTCCTAGACCTTTTAAAAAACTACGAATCTTATGTTCCTGACAGAAAATGGGTTCCCCGGTGGAAGTCCCAATCTGTGGTTAGAAGAGCCCCTACGGTGGGCGCCACTTTTAAAGTTTCCACCTAAGAGATGGGAAGAGAACAAAATCTCGCTACAAAGGTGAGATAAATCCTAATGACATATCCCCAGTAGAGTCGCCATTTTCTGTGGAAAATGGGGACGATGCCCTAAAAAACACTCTAATGATTCTCCCCAGCAGAGTCGCCATTTTTCTGTGGAAAATGGGGACGATGCCCTAAAAGAAACTCTAATCCCCAGCAGAGTCGCCATTTTTCTGTAGCGAGCGGTTTTGGACGTGGTTGCGAAGCACTACCGCTCTTTGTTATCTACAACTCGATTCATTTTTTATCCTATTAAAGCTGATGAAGGAAGGGAAATAGATGTCTCAAATTAACCCTGCTTGCAAACTGAGGTTAAACAGTCAAAACTGTTGGTTTACAGATGCTACAAAGATTCGGGGTCTCTATTAGGTTTATTTTTTTAAAAGTGGTGTTCAGTTAATTGGTGGGAGGTTGGGACGGATGTGTGGAAGTATGGGATTTTGGGTTTTTGTTTAGTGTGCTCGCTAAGATCTTTTCTTTCAATCTTATGCCTACGTATTCCCGTTTACCGAAACAGGGAAATCAGAGTGTTCATAGTTCCTCCTATTCTATGGGAGGAAATGGTTGTTTTGGTGTCTTGTTCAAAGCCCAAGACGTGAAGCGAAAGGTAGTTTGTATCTTGTTCAAAGCCCAAGATGTGAAGCTGAAAGGTCTAAACTCTAGAGAGAATTTGTCATCTCTAAAGAGGGGTTTGTTTGTCATAACCGTTTATAAAGGAGAATTACTTTAACCGGGATATGTGAATCCGGCAATGCCATAATTTCCTTTATAGGGGATTTCCAACCTAAAGGAGAAGACTTTAACTCAGTGTAGAGCAATGCTATCTTTCCTTAGGAATTTCTCATGCTAAAAGAGGGACAGTGGCATGGATGTAGATGATCCAGAGGCTTGCCGCTTACAGCAATTAGATGAAGGGGAAGGAGTTGTTGATGTTTGTGTAATGTGAACGAGGCACAACTTTGATGCTAAAAGGTTGATTGGATCAACCAGTGGTTTTCTTATACAAAGCCTAAGAGGAGGCTAATACGTGTCTCGTACAAAGCCCGAGAAAGAGGCTAAAAAGTTTTGACTCAACGAGGGAATCTTTTGGTATCTTGTATAAAGCCCGAGATGGAGGCTATTTGACTCAACAAGAGAGTTTTTGTATCTCGTACAAAGCTCGAGATGGAGGCGAAAGGGGTGATTGACTCAACGAGGGAGTCTCTGGTATCTCGTACGAAGCCCGAGATGGAGGCTAAAATTGTTAGCTCCGTTGGGGAGAATCATTGTACAAAGCCCAAGAGGAGGCTAGGGTTACTGTTTCAGTTGAGTGACAGGTCCAGTATGCTGATTTAAAGAGAAAATCAGTTCTTATATGAGTAATGTTTGCACTCAGGGATTTTGATTCGAGGATCAGGGATATTTCTTGTTCTTTAAGGAAGTGGGAAATCCAAAGGGTACTGAGACTGTCCGAGTCCACGGGGTTCCTTCCTATTTTTGAAGGGGTCACTTGAGAATGTCTTTGAGACTCAAGGATGTTAGAATGTCCGTGTCTAGAGTTTCATCTTTTGTACTATGCTTTGAGAAACAGTAGTAGACTCTTGGAAAGGACTGTTCTATGAAGATGACTAAGTTCTGTTCCTATACCTCTAGGAGGTCGTCGGGATAATTTGTACGAAGCCCAAGAGGAGGCTGGAAACTTTTAAGAAGTCGAGTGGTCCTTGTATGAAGCCCAAGAGAAGGCTATCATTCCCGGAGGAAGAATCATTATACGAAGCCTAAGAGGAGGCTGTGAATACTTCTAAGAAGCCGACGGGTCCTTGTACAACGCCCAAGAGGAGGCGGGGATGCTTTTAGGAAGCCTGTGGGTCCCCAAACCCCGAGAAATTCAAGACAGGCTATTCACGAGGAATAGATCAAGCCAGGAAAGTTCGAGAATTTGGAAGAAATTCAAGAGATGCCATTCACGGAGAAAAGATCATATCTGGGTAATAGAGTTTCTTGACAAGTGCTTTTAAGAAGCCTGTGGGTCCCCAAACCTCGAGAAATTCAAGACAGACCATTCACGAGGAATAGATCAAGCCAGGAAAGTCCGAGAATTTGGAAGAAACTCAAGAGATGCAATTCACGGAGAAGAGATCATCTATGGGGAGTAGAGTTTCTTTCACAACTTCTACGAGTGACAGTCTATGAAAGGGTTCACCGAGAATGCTGCCTTTCATATCTCCATATTGTTTAACCCCAAAAGGAGGGAAGACTGTGTCTGGTAATCCTATGGGGATCTAGTTTTGACTATTTATAAGAGTGATCAACGAGCTTAATGCTAAACGTAGTTGCCGGGGAAACTCTAAATATCTATACTATTATTACACAGTTGATATGAGTTTATGAAAGAAGACTTACAGCGAAAACAGCCCCACAATACAGTTATATGTATATGAAAGCGGTAAATGAAAGCATATAAACACTTACTCGGTTGTAGAGCTTCTATGCTGTTTGGTTAGTTGTTCAACAAAGAAAGATTGAAAACAACAGTATATTCAAAATCAAAGGAGAAAGTGCTTTAAAAAAGAAAGATTTGGGGCTTACAGCTCAAGGAGAGGCCCATGGTTTTATCAGTGAGCGCACTGTTTGAATTTGTACAGAGGGACTTATACAAGTGACTGAGGCCCAAAAAATGGTTTTTTGTACAAAGGGATGGGTCTTACACTCTCTCAAGAGGCCCAAAAGGTTTAAAGAAAAATAATGGGGCTTATAACACGAGGGTAGGCCCAAAGTTTGTTTTTCCGTTTGAAATGGCGATCGCGCCGAGATTTTCTTTTAACGCGAAGGGGCTTATACAATATCTGAGGCCCAAAATGTTTTGGTTAAAAGGGGATTGGGTCTTACACTCTAATAGAGGCCCAAAAGTTTTGAATGGGTCTTATAGCTCAAGGAGAGGCCCAGATGGTTTATCTTTAAACTGGCGACGATCGTGCCGAATTTAAAAATGTACAGAGGGACTTATACAATAAGTGAGGCCCAAAATATTTCTGTACAAGTGGGTTGGGTCTTACACTCTAATAGAGGCCCAAAAAGTGTTTGAAAATGATTTGTGAGGGTTGAATTAATCAAAAACCCTAATTTATTTCCAAAATGTATTTTAATTGAATAAAAATTCAATTAAAATGATAAAAAATTGTTTAACATGTGGGAAACAAATTATGATCTTGGATTAATGCTTCAAAAATCAAGTATTAACCTACAAAATAATTAGAAGTCATTAATCTTTACAAAATCAAGAGGAAAAAAATATTTTAAATGTAAAAAACAATTAAAATATTAATTCTTTGCAAAAATATCAATTATATGAAATAAATAATATTTTTGGGATTTTTTGAGAAAATAAAATATTTTAACATTTTTGTGAATTATTAAAAAAAGAATCAACTCAAAATCATTAAAACTCAGAGAGAAATTAATTTTTGAATCAATTAAATAAAAATCACAAAATTCAAATATTCAAATGTTGGAAAATGGCGCCAAGAACAAGGGCAAGAACAGCGCGTGTTCTGAGTTTCCCAGATTTGCATTTTCTATCCATTCTCACTGAATACTTAATCATATCATGCAATCCACATACCAATCAACTCGTTTCAACCTCACGATCATGTCTATGACAATTAATTTCATTTAAATTAAACCTAAAACAAGAAATCATGAACAATCCTCAAGAACCCTAGATTCTGCATGAAGGCTGGGATTTTTGATACACGATTCAAACAATGCAATTAATTGAGGGGAAACATTCCATGCATGATTATGAACATATGGCCAAATTATTGTGCAACAAAAATTGCATGGATCATAGAGTTAGAAGAGCTCATGCTTACCACTTGCAGCTGGTGATCGTGATTTGTGTTGGAGGTGTTACAGATGAGTTGTGATGATCTGAACAGCTTCCCTACACCCTATGGAGTGTGTTTGAATGCTTGGACTTGATTGAAATTGGCTGGATCACTTCATGGCATCTCAACTGCAACTTGGTTAAAACCTTGAGCAATTGACTGGTGATTCTAAGAAATCAGTGTTCCAGTTGTTGTTTAAGTGTTTGATCAGCACATATGTGATGTATATGAGGTGTGTGTGTTTGTGATTGATTTGATTGGAAAAGCTCTCAAACTCAAAACCTGATAATGACTTGCCTTAGAAGGCAAAATTGGAGTGAAAGAAGAGATTTTGAGGAAAGCATCTGTTTGATGGCTTTGGTGTCCTCAAACTGATCACAATTGAGCTCTATTTATAGTAGAGCAAGTTTGTTTTGCAAGGAATAGTGAATGGCAACTGCTGAGTAGGTTTGGCCAATGTTGGCAAATGAAAATCCAAGTCTCCTCTAGCCATTGACTAGAGGTTAGGGCACAGGTTGCTGGTTCCCTTGGTCTTGGATAAGTCTTGACTGAATTCAGTTGCTAAGAGCTCAGTCCATGCCACCTTGATGCTTCCATTGAATGCTCCAATCCAAAATTGGAGTCTTGTCCCTATTTTGGCAATTCTAGGTTCAACATGTTATTTCTTGTTCCAAAGACTTTGGAGGCTTGGCTCAGTGATTGTCCCCTTTAGATTCAATCCTCAGATGTGTCCAAAGTGATGACAATGCTTGGAATTAGTTGATTTTGGCAAATCGACCAAAAGTGCAAAAATCTGCCTTGCCTTGGCAGATTTCAGCAAGGCATCTTGCCAATGTCATATCTCATAGCTCAAATTAAATTTGGTAATGTTCTTGGCCATTTTGGAAAGCCCTTACATGATACAATAACTGTTTGAACATGTTTGGTTTTGATCTCTTTTGAATCCAAGTGAAAAATCCCCCTACATTTGGAAAAAAGTAAAGGCAGATTCTGACTTAGTGAAATTTTCACTAAGTGTTGGAACAAAGTGACTTTTCTTGATTTTGATCACTCCATAACTTAAAATCCATGAGGAATTTGGACATAGGTCAGTATGAAGCTTTTGTAGAGGGAAATGTGATCTACAAATCAAGCTTTTAATGGGGAACAATGGCCTTGTGGTTTAGGAGTTATGGTCCTCCAAAGTTGGCACATTAGTGTTACTTTTTCCATAACTTAGAAATTTTTCTAAGTTTTTATGGTTACCCCTTTTACAAGTTATCCCACTTTCTTTGATTTTTCTTGATGAATGATGATTCAAATCATACATTAACATCATTTTAGGGTTAAAAATCCATTTTGGCGAAAAATCTCAAAAAGTCAAAGTTGACTTTTGTGCACAGTTGACTTTTTATCAGATGAATTCCAAACTGTGCAATTCTTCAGGAAATCATGTCCTTGACCTAAATCAAACTTGATGGACATGTTCCATGGGTGTCATAGGGTATATTGAATCATGTCTTAGGGTTTGGGAGTATGTCCTGGTCAAAAGTCAAAGTTACAGTTGACTTTCCTCGCGAAACCCTAATTGTGGTGCAGATGAATTTGAGACTTGTTGCTCAAGCTTCTTGGATTAATCCATTGTTGCAAATGGATCAATATAGTATATTAAAGACCCTCAAATCCTCTCTTGAGGTCTTGGCTCATGATTTGTCCCAAAAGTCAACTTAGGGGTGAATTAGGTCAAGAAACCCTAATTCCTGATTTTTGATGTATGCATCCCCTGAGATCAAATTGACTTGATGATTGGGTCCATGAGGTTCCATGGAGTATATTAGGTTATGTTTTGGATCATTGGCTTGTGCCCAGATGAAAATTTTCCATCTGGAGGCCCTGGTCGACCAAAACCCTAATTTGGTGACATTGTCGATCTTGAGACTTGATCCACCTAGAAGGGAGCAACCTTGTGCTTAATCCTTGAAGTGGGAGTCCTTTTTGATCCTTTGTGTATGTTTGAGAGTGTAGACAAGTTAAAGATCATGTCATTCCTTCATTAATCCTTTGTCTAAGGCTCTGAGAGGGATTAAAACCCTAATTTTGATTGTAGTGAATGCTCAACAACCCTTGAGGCATTTGATGAGGCATGATGGTTCATCCACATTGTGATGATGATTTGCACAATGATGGGAAATCTTAGTGGTCAAAATTTGGGGTATGACAGGATGAAGTGCTGCTTGGGGATTCTTCAAGTTAACTGCCCAATATTAGCTGACGATTATAGATGAACTGATAATTGTTTCAACTTGTCTGATTTTGAAATGACTGTTTCACGGTGCTCTTGGAAAGCTTGCCCTAGTCTGAATCTTGAAATATCTTCTGAATAAATCAAATCTGAGAAAGACTTCTGCCTGATATGATCACCGACCAAGTTTCTTAACTGTTTAAAAATTCCTTGAGAAGAAAGCCAGTTTGAAAACAAACCTATTTGTACAAACATAGTAATTTTAAAGCAGAGTCATGTAACTTTTGAAATCAAAATCATTTTTGAAAGATGAAAAAAAAATGAATCACTGGTCTGAACACGACGGTTCAAGACATTTAAGAGTGAAAGGTAAAATACAAGTGTGATGCTAAATCAAATGATCAGCAAAGATCTTTTGGTGTCAGTTTACGCAACCTTGTTGTAGTATGCTTTCAAAATAACATTGCTTCAGTTAGGTCTTTTGATGGTTGTAACGTGGACTGGTTCACAGTTTATGAAACAAAGGATAAAGGCTCAAAGTATATTTGTACCCACCCAATCTACGTGATGATATTCAATCCTACGCTCAGTTAACTCAGACTATACACTCAGGTTCCCAAAAGGTTGGAAATTGCACTGATGACAATGATGATGATGGTCCAGAAGTCAATGGACTTGAAATGGCGACCACTACCTCCTTACCAATGTTTGCCATTGAGGACTTTCATGGTGAAGGATTTAAAGGTTTCCTCTTTTTGGTTGTCATACAAACTTAGTTTGAAGGCAAACAACCATTACAAAATAAAGAAAATGCAAACAACAAGAAACAAGGCCTAGTGACTAGTTAAACACAAGGATGAGTTGTCATGTCTTCGGGAAGTAGCTGAGCTGAAGTCGACTGAAGCTTCACTTGGCATGCCTTGGCAGAGGGTTGTTCTGGACATTAGGATTAGAGTCCCAGAATGAGAGGATTTTATTTCTGATCAGCTCTTGTACTCTAGCCTTCAACGCAAAGCAACCTTCCAAATTATGGCCTGCACCACCTTGATGGTATTCATAGTGAAGATCAGCCCTATAGCCGGCTGGAAGAGGATTTGGAGGAGGAGGTATAGTCCTTGTGGTAATCAACCCTTTCTGAACCAAACCAGGATAAAGTTTAGTGTATGTCACAGGAATAGGATCAAATTGATTCCTATTACGGTACTGGTTCTGTCCAACAGCTGGACGTTGGGGAGCTTGAGCTGGTAGTGGAGCAGCAACCATGGGAGTAACAACATAAACAGCAGGGTGATCAACATACTGAGATCTAGGACGAGGCCTTCTTGTTTCAATCATGACAGCATTAGTTTGATCTTACCTCTTCTTCTGAAAGTTCCCATAAGATTTCTTTGCACCATTGAAAGATTCATCAACCTTGGATACTTTACCATTCATAAGTCCTTCCTCGAGCCTTTAGTCAACAATAACCAAATCGGTGAAGTTTGAGGAAACACTTCCGATCATTTTCTCCCAATAGAATGGGGACAGAGTGTCCATGAACATTCCAGTCAATTCCTTCTCGGGCAAAGAAGGTTCAACTTAGGAAGCCAACATTCTCCAGCGCTGAGCATACTCCTTAAAAGATTCCTTTTCATAAGCGGCCATGTTTTGAAGCTGGCGATGATCAGGATTCCTGTCGAGGTTATACTTATACAGCTTCGTGAAGGCATTTGCAAGATCTTGGAAGCAATGAATGTAGTTTTGCTCGAGACTTATATACCATTTAAGTAAGGCTCCACTCATATACCAAATGAGCCATTGGACAAGAGTGGCCCTTATACTTAACAAACTCTGGAGTTTTAAACTTGGCTGGCATAACGAGGTCGGAAACTAAGCACATGATGTCTGCATCCACATTAAATAAGTCATTACCCTCCACGGCTCGGAGTCTCTTGTCGATGGTCTGAAACTATTCTCGGACAACTTCAAGTTCAACAAAGTCTTCACGGTCTTCACCTGAGCACTGACAGCATTGTACTCATAGAGAGAATTCTCGAAGGGAGCTCGAATAGCCTGGGTAACAGCATGGACCACAGGTTCGGGCTCGGCGAAAATAGGAGCTTAAAAAATAGGCATAGCAATATGACCAACCATAGCAGTAGGTGCAAGCGGAGGAGAGTAGTTGCGTGGCAAACCAAACTTGATCCAAGTTGAATGTGGCATTTGAACAGGTGGAGGATCAGCACTTGATACTTCTTGAATGACAGTCCTTTGAGGTTACTCTTCTTTAGCAATCAAGACTTAAGGTCGTCGATCTCCATCACATCTCAGCATTGTGTACCTCTTGCTCTGACATCTTGCGTCTGTAGTTAGCTCTAGTCCGATATCGGTGTCGAGGAATCAGCTTGACAACTCACAGATGACACTGGAAGATAGAGATAATTGGAAATGATTTGCTGGACAAATAGACGCATGCAATGAATCATGCAAAGATGTAAATGATATGCAATACAAACAGGAGACAAAACACATGCAACATGATCGAAGGGTTCCAGATCACAGCATGGAGTCTGGGTAAAGAACCAACCACATGGTATGTACTAGGGTTCTTGTATCCATAAAACAGGGTTCTAAGAAGTTCCTAGAGTCATCAGTAAATCTTTCGGATATTATCGGCCTACACGACTACTCGTGCGGGTTAATAATATTCTCAAGATAAACTCGTTTGTGTGTAGTATCGCATGGCAACCATCACAGGTATACACCTGGATAATCATTGCACTACATCCTAAAAGGCTAGGAGGGGTGAAGGGTAACTAAAGGTCCTCATCTTCACGGACTCCCAGGTCGGAGAAAGTAATATCAATACGACTACTCGCATCAGACATCAGTAATCCCAAAGGGGCCTCCACTGAGAGTGGTCATCATATGCTAGACAGGTTAGGACTACTCCCAACATCCAACTATTGATTACACCACAATGCTATCATAGGTGTATGCTCAAGTCCGGGTTAGGACCTATCTCACCATTCAAGGTAACAACCCTGCACATAGAAAAACCCAAGCACAACAAGTATATATACAGATATAAATATGTACAGATATAGAAGCAAGCAAACATGTAAATAACATAATACAAACAAGATAGGCTTAACCCTTTTAGGGGAATTTCCCCAGTGAAGTCTCCATTTCTGTCGCGGTGAGAATCGAATATCAAGCTATTAGTTAACTTGAATCGCAAAACATGAAATTCACCACCTAACTTTGATTTATCCAAAGGAAAAGTTAAAGATCGAAAAACCCTAAGTGCGTTATGTAGGAACACAGTTAGAGATCTAAGGTTCGGGGGTTGGTTATTGAAATTCTGGCCTATGCAGGCAACAGATGTCCTAACACATGTCAAGACATTGTGCTACATAATCATTTAAACTTAGAGGCGCAACAGTAGACTGATACCTTGAATATCAGAACTGCACCATCACAGATGTCACGACATCTGATCCAACATATCTGTCAAGAACATTAACAAAACTGTAAAGTTAGAATGTTATATAAGATAGTAATTGTTAACCCAGTTCGGTGCAATTCACCTACATCTGGGGGATACCAATCCAGGATGAAGACTTCACTATCTGTAGAACTGTTACAAAGCTAAACTCCCCCGTTTACAACTTCATATCTAACATCTACCCAATGAACATCTTTATCAAGGCTAAAATCAACAGTTTACAACCTTGATATGAGATACCCACTTACATCCTAATCACAACCTGTGATATCTCTGTCCTCTGCCAATTCAGAACTGTCACAGTTTCTTGACCTTCAAGCTATCTTGGATTTACTTCAAAGCTTCGTCCAAGAACAATATAACAACCATTACCTACAAGTTTCTGGTTGTGTTCATGCACCTATGTCGTCCTCTCTGCATCCCATATTACAGAGGGGAACTACAACCCTAAGAGCCAACGACCCTTAAAACCTAAACCCTTATTTTTACAAAAGAGAACTAGGTTACAATTGTTACATCAGGCCGCACCAACCCTAGGTCTAAGTCTTCATATATATAGTCTTCTGTCTTGGGCTTTCTATTTTTGATCCTTGATCCAGTATTAAAAAGCTTCGCAAATCTTGGACAGAATTAAATCCTGCTATATCAGTCCAGGATGTCGCATCTTGCTGTTAGGACATCTTCTTCGACATCTTAGATCTTGGCAGTTTCTTCATCTTTATTGTTGATATGTTTTTACCAAAATTTAGTCAAACTCTAGGAGCTTTCAATCTCCCCCTTTTGACAAATTTTGGCTAAAACATCTTCTTCTGTATTCTGCCATCATCAAGACTCCTCTATCTTGAGAATTGATTGGAGTTTGAAGAAATCTCCCCCTCAACACATTTCTTTTTCCATCCAAGAAAGATCCAGAACCAGTGTAGAAGACTCCTCTAGCAAAGAAAAACCAGTTGTAGCCTTTGTAACACCGAGTACAAGAATTATGTAACTCAGGTCACAAGACACAACCTGTTTCACAACTCAGATCACAAGACACAAAAACTAGAAATTAGTAGGTAGAGATGATAGAACATCTTCCTCCAGCATTCTTGCACTGCCACTGCTCGAATGAACCCAAACACCAGAACACTATTCTTCTCCCCCTTTTTAGCCTAAACTTGGAAAAAGTGACCAAGACAGCTCCATATCCAAACGCAACTCATCCAGATCTTGAAAAATGCCATCGAACACTCACTTGGAAAGAAGGAATTATGAGACCAAGAAGTGTCACAACAATCCTATTTATAGCAGATAATTGCCTTTGAAAGAAACGAACCATCGAACAAAATGCAAGTCAATTCAAAGCGCCAATAACTCTACTAAATGCGTACCAGCCAAGACTGTTGACTGTTTCTCCTTTTAAGAACACCGACCCAAGAACCCATTACATGCAGACATGTTTTATACCAATGTCCCGACATCATGTCAGACATTGTCTATTCTTCCCAGATTCTTCTTCTAATTTGACAATACAGAGACTTCTTCACAAGATTATGATCCCAGTCTGCAAGAGAAAAAAAATTCTCCCAGACTCAGTCAATGATTCTTAAGCATCCAATAAGAACCATTCAAGTATGCATTGCCAAGTTTCCCACAACTTGCAACAATACTCTAATGTCAAGACATCCTCCTTAACATCTCAGTTTGCTTGACGCACAAATGCAAACTGGAATTTTCAATAATAATGTCAAGCCATCCTCCTTGACATCTCAGTTTTCTTGACGCACAAATGCAAACTAGGACTTCAATAAAAATGTCAAGCCATCCTCCTTGACATCTCAGTTTGCTTGACGCACAAATGCAAACTGGAACTTCAACAATAATGTCAAGCCATCTTGACATCTCAGTTTGCTTGACGCACAAATGTAAACTGGAACTTCATCAATAATGTCAAGCCATCCTCCTTGACATCTCAACTTGCTTAACACACAAATGCAAGTTGAAACTTCATCTCAGATCAAGAGGCCTCTCCCCCTGACTGAGGTAACTGGTGCTCCTCCAGTGAACACCCAAGTTAATGACTGGAAAACATAAGACGCATCTTCATGTCTTCAAGAGCACACCCTCTGTTCAACACACCTGCTGAACGCAACCATTAACTCTTTATTGTTCCCTCTGACAAGAAACAATAATCACTCACAGATGATCAATGTCATGCATCCCGTGAGGACGTGTATACCAACCATAACAAACTCTTGGCTTAAGATCAAAGTCCCATTAATCCCCCTCATTCCACAACTATCTTATACACCACACGAACTCCTCTTGAATTCTCATGTATAGATACCCCGTTGCTTGAGGCACAAACCAATTGATTTAGAATGCTTTCCATTCCTCAAAGAGACGCACGGGGCCCCTTAGTTTGTTACCATGATGTCAGCTATCGTATGCATGCTCAAGAACTTCACAGCTGCTAAACTGATCCACTACTAGCATGACTTGCTCCAAGGGCTCCAATGTCGTATGCAAGATTTTCCACTGACCTCACCAGGCCAGCAATAGAGATAAACACCCCGCAATCCAAGACAGTCATTCCTATCATTCTCCCGTATGATAACCTGGAATACTTCTGATTTATGGTGAATCTCCACTTCTGAATGCATTCAGGAAATAGACTTCCATGCAATCAACACATGATCCACTTCAGTCTTCACAAACACTTACATCCTCCTTCCAAGGAACCCTTCTACTCCATCATTCTCCCGGCTGATCATGTAGATACTTCTTGGTCACGATGCAAGTAACCAGTTCATCACAGAACCTGAAATCCTTCACCAAGGATAACTAACCCAAGGATGTTCTAAAATCTGTTAGGACTTCTTCAGCACATCACAGACACCACACAACATGGTTCTTGATATGCTCCACCACTGGACTTACTATCATCATAGTAATCCACACTGAAGATCTTCACACAACACTGCACCACCAGCTTAAACAAAGAAGACTTCAGAAACCCAGAGAGAAATAAACTCTCATCCACCAAGAAGGTATGCTTCCATTCTCAACCCAGAAATTCTGACACAAGCTCCCAGAGAACCAGAACCTTCAAATAATTTCAACTAACTACTCTTCTACAAAAGAGCAATCAGTTTCAAGCACCCTACTTGAACGCACATTGTGAAACCAATCAAATGCCACCTTTTGATTGACCTCACTCATCTTCAGAATTCCCACAAGATACCCTGATCTACTAATGAAATCAGATCTTCAAGTCACATGAATTACTTGCCCTATAGCAAGACATCTTGGATCCACCAAGCCTCTTAGTCATGTAACATCTTCTCATCCACAGCTCCCGCACACTGCATGAGATAGACCTTTTTGAAGAATCCATCACTCTCATTCTCCTGTAGATCACCTTATCTTAAGTTGATGTGCCACATCACCAGCTGAGACTTCTGATGTAAAGCTAGATGTCAAAACATTATGACATCAAACTGTTAAATTCAGCTATTCCTTCTGCCACTTAGAAGAACCTCCTCCCCTTGCAAAAATAGATTTCCATGCTCTCACAGACTTGATTCAACAACCAAGTTTGAGTAGACAGCCTCCATCATGCATTGAAACTCCAAAGACTTCAAACCTACCACGTCTGAATCTTCATAAAATAAGTAGTCCAAGACTACCCCATAGCAATACCAAAGAATGCTACTTCCCTTAGTAGAGCCGTCAGTAGAAAGCCAGAGATAACTGCCACTTATCCTCGACCTTCACAACCAGAGCAAACACTATGCTCCAAAGCACCTGGTTCAGAAATAAACTGACCCAAGCTGTAACCATCAAGATTATGATGTCTTCATAGTCTTCCATCTCCATCTTCAACAGCATCCCCATCTGGACAAGTCATTCACAATACTTTCCAGGAACAAGTGCTAAGCCAATAATACCAGGTCAACACCTAGGAGACTTTTAAGCGAATGCATAACCCCTCCCATGATTCTCCAAGCCTCTGATGAAAAGATGTTAGAACATCTGACAGAACATCCTCAATCTTGACTTTCAAGGATAATCAATTAAATACATGTGGATTCCACAAGTAGCAATTGATCTTAAATCCTAGTATAATAACCCTTCTTCACTGCTGTAGCTGAGCTCCACCAGATCATGTCATGAACACTTATACAGTATTCAATCTATTTGCAAGTATCTTCTTCAATAACAATGCTGAGATACCAAGGCTGCCACCCTTGACTCAAGTAACTAAGACTTTCTCTGAATATGTCTTATTTACCTCAATAAATCTTCAATCAGATTGGATTCACTCTTAGGGTCAAGAGAGATGAATCCTTCCTTGCTGTTTTTGGATGGTGAAAATAAATCACCTCCACGTTCTTCAAATTGTGTCTCAAGGAAACACCTTCTAGTTAGAAGAGTAACTAGAAGACTCCAGATACATGACATAGATGTCTTTATGAGTGGACTTGAGATAATTCTCAAGTATCTTTGACAACCTAGCCGACTAAACATTTATCAAACTCCTAGAGCAAGAACCTGATAAACTTTCACTCAACTCCTCCCCTCTTCAACTGACTCCAAACTGCACTAAGAAACCAAGCTTCCTAGTATCAAGTCACCATACCAGATATCTAACCATAACTCCCTTTACTCCATTGCTCCCGACTTTGGAATAAAAGAATGCAGATATCTTCAAACATAGAGGCCGATGATTGAGACCTTCCACCAACTGTCTTCAGTAGCAACTCCAGAATCCCATAATTCTATAGCTCTTCCATCAGAAACACATGCAGCGGAACCACCAAGGAATAGATCCTGCTTGCCCTAATAAGATGTCACAATATCTTATAAGACACATCAACAAGAGAACTAGTCACTTCTCCTGTAGTTGTTGTAGAATCTCCTCAGCAACATGAACAACCTCCGGGTTGCTCCCCTCAATCCAGAACATTCATCTCATCCATTAATACCCTTGGGTATGTTTGAGTTAATTGATCTGATCTCCAAAACTCCTCCTTGTTTAAACGCAAGAAAATATCTCCCAAAGATCTCATCCAGAACCAGACAGGATGCCTGCTCTGATACCAATTGAAATTATGGCCTATGCAGACAACATATGTCCAAACACATGTCAAGACATTATGCTACATAATCATTTAAACTTGGAGGCGCAACAGCAGACTGATACCTTGAATATCAGAACTGCACCATCACAAATGTCACGAAATCTGATCCAACATGTCAGTCAAGAATATTAACAAAACTGTAAAGTGCAGAATATTAAAAAAGACAGTAATTGTTAACCCAGTTCCGTGCAATTCACCTACATCTAGGGGATACCAATCTAGGATGAAGACTTCACTATCTGTAGAACTGTTACAAAGCTAAACTCCCTCGTTTACAACTTTATACCTAACATCTACCCAATGAACATCTTTATCAAGGCTAAACTCAACCGTTTACAACCTTGATATGAGATACCCCACTCACATCCTAATCACAACCTGTGATATCTCTGTCTTCTGCCAATTCAGAACTGTCACGGTTTCTTGACCTTCAAGCTATCTTGGACTTGCTTCAAAGCTTCGTCCAAGAACAATACAACAACCATTACCTACAGGTTTCTGGTTGTGTTCATGCACCTATGTCGTCCTCTCTATATCCCAGATTACAGAGGGGAACTACAACCCTAAGAGCCAATGACTCTCAAAACCTAAACCCTTATTTTTACAAAAGAGAACTAGGTTACAACTGTTACATCAGGCCGCACCAACCCTAGGTCTAAGTCTTCTTATATATAGTAGTCTGTCTTGGGCTTTCTATTTTTGATCCTTGATCCAGTATTAAAAAGCGTCGCAAATCTTGGACAGATTTAAATCCTTATATATCAATCTAGGATGTCGCATCTTGCTGTTAGGACATCTTCTTCGACATCTTAGATCTTGGCAGTTTCTTCATCTTTATTATTGATATGTTTTACCAAAATTTAGTCAAACTCTAGGAGCTTTCAGTTATACCTAAGGAAGGTGTTAGCATCCTAAGTATATGTAGTACTCTACAGGAACCTCTAGTTAGTATTTATGTTATGTTATTGTTTGCTTGCTAAGGAAATTGTGCTAAGGTAAAGACCTAAGGGTATTTACACTAAGTATACTCGCCAAGACATCGCATCTCGTGCCTACGTATCTTGACTAAAAGAATCAGAGCATTCGTAGTTTCCCTCAAAAAGGTGTGAGGAACTTTCGACTGTGATCAAGGTTCCAAGGGAAAGCAAGTGTCTATGGCAAGACACCTACATGGAGTGCGGCAACTCCAAACCTATGGCTAGGTAAAACGGGAAAACAAGTGTCCGCGGCGGAACACCTAAATAGAGCACAGTGACTCTAAACCTAAGGTAAGGTTAAAAAGGGAAGACCAGTCTCGATCGCGCGGCGGCGTGAGATAGGGGAGTGATGGACAAGGCTATCCTAAATGACCTGGCAGTCAACGGGAACGACCATTTCCTTTGGAATGTGAGGTATAAGTAACATAAGATCAAAGAGGAGGCCTCGAGTATCAAGTGTAAGATGAATAACAATATAAATAATAATAGTAATGATAATATATATAATAATAATAATAATAATAATAAAATAATTTAAAAAAAACAAGCCACAATATGGGGACGATGCCCTTTTTATATCCAATACATGTCAGTTTTTCTTTTTAAATTTTAAATGGGAAACAAAAAGAATAGAGATTAGCATGTTTGACTAAACTAATAAAAAATACAAAAAAAAGCTAAAGAAAAAAAGAAAAAGGGAAAATAGAAACCTCGGGTCCTCTCTGCAGGACTCGCTTTTCTTCTTCCATTAATATTCCTTCTCTCATTAAAAATATGTCAGCAACACAACATCAAAAGTTATAAAAAAAACATCTATTAAATCCTAATCATTCAAGTATTGTTGTCTTCAGTCAACTTATTTTAAAGTAAAAATCTTCAACTCATTTAGTATACTAACCAAGAAACCAATTCAAAATCCAAATAACATTAATTATAATTACAACACCTAAACACCAAAACAAATAGTAAACTCAAGCATAAATCAAGAAATTAAATAAACACAAAAATCCAGGATAAGCATGAATAACCAACAAATTATAAAAAATAAGAAACAAACCAAACTTGATGATGACTCAAACAACAAGTTTCGGCAGAGTTGAAAGGATGGAATGTTTTGGTTGCTATAGCAGGTGGTTTTTTTAGTGTATGAAGGTGGGATCATGGTGGTAGTCCTTAAGATAATTGAGGAATTAAGGTGTATATAGTTCTTGTGTATAGTGTATGGTGTTGTTGTGGACAGGAAAAGTCACATGAGGGAGTCAAGTAGCGTTGGAGGGAGTAGTACGTTTCTTTGCAGCGAGCGAGGGCCATGAGATACTGTAAATCCTTTCATCAAAATGAATAAAAACAAAATAGATTTTCTAAAACTTGTTTATTAAGCATTGTCTAAAATTGATAAAAAAACAAGAAATTCAAAATATTAATAAAATATTAAATATTAAATAGAATTAAACATTAACTATTTACAAATAAAATAAAAAATAAAAACTGATTAATAAAAATTATTATTAATTAAAAATATAAATAAAAAATGATAAAAAATGAGTAATTGGTCCGGTATAGAAGTGCTCAAAAAAATAAAATGAATACACCAAAGTGATCAACAAAAAATATACGATTCGGAAAAATACAGCGTTTGGTAAAAGTTTGAAATAAATTTTACCTGGTTAAATGGCTTAAATTGTCCAAAAATGCGACCGAAAAGTTGTTGAAAATTTTAAATGAGCACGTCAGGTTAAACTACGCGAAACGTAGATTAACATGACTGACGTTTGCAAGCTCGACTTTAAAAATTTTTGCCTGCTAATTTTAGGTACAGTTGACTTTTAGTTTGACCGATTCTGCTGTAAATTCAACAAGTTTATTTCAGCTGATAAATTGGGTATTATGCAAGATGACAAACATGATATGCATAAGATCAAAGAATCTAAGGGTAAAATTTGGGGTATGACAGATTCCCCTATTTAAATATCTTCATCTGATAACATGAGTGATGATAATCTTCATGAAATCATGGTGGAAGGTATTTAAATATAGATAACCAAAATTTTTTCCCTTAGATGCACTGTTTTAGGGAGAAGACAGGATTGAAAGACTAATTCCTCAACACGGAGATCACTACCATTATACTTGGGGACTAAAGATGCTACTACTGAACACACCTTGCCACAGTGGTAAACTGTATCAAGTTGATCACCCTTGTAGGAAGGATGAAGTGTTGCTTGGGGATTCTTCAAGTTAACTGCCCCAGATTAGCTGACGGTTGTAGATGAACTGATCATTGTTTCAGCTTGTCTGATTCTGAAATGACTGTTTCACGGTGCTTATGGAAAGCTTGCCCCAGTCTGAGTCTTGAAATATCTTCTGAATAAATCAAATCTGAGAAAGACTTGCCCCTGATAGGATCACTGACCAAGTTTCTTAACTGTTTGAAAATTCCTTGAGAAGAAAGCCAGTTTGCAAACAAACGTATTTGTACAAACATAGTAATTTTAAAGCAGAGTCATGCAACTTTTGAAATCAAAATCATTTTTGAAAGATGCAAAACAAATGAATCACTGGTATGAACACGGCGGTTAAAGACATTTAAGAGTGAAAGGTAAAGCACAAGTGTGATGCTAAAACAAATGATTTGCAGAGATCTTTTGGAGTCAGTTTACGCAACCTTGCTGTAGTATGCTTTCAAAATAACCTTGCTTCAATTAGGTCTTTTGATGGTTGTAACGTGGACTGGTCCACGGTTTATGAAACAAAGGATAAAAGCCCAAAGTATATTTGTACCCACCCAATCTACGTGATGATCTTCAATCCTACGCTCAGTTAACTCAGACTATACACTCGGGTTCCCAAAAGGTTGGGAATTGCACTGATGATAATGATGATGATGGTTCAGAAGTCAATGGACTTGAAATGGCAACCACTATCTCCTTACCAATGTTTTACATTGAGGACTTTCATGGTGAAGGATTTAAAGGTTTCCTCTTTTTGGTTGTCATACAAACTTTTTGCGTAGGCAAAGTCACGAGCTTCCCGTCTTTCTTAGCTTTTGCCTTGAAAGGGACTCGGCTCATTCTTTGGGTAAGGAAAGTGGCTAGCCAGCTTAATGATTATGGTGAACCATCATTGTCATTTGACTTAAAGGACATCTTCGACACTGGTTTGCTGTGTGCGAAGGAAAATTTGTGCGTGCAACCTTTATGTGAAAGGTGTCTTGCATGAACTCACAACCAAGCTAACTGAGAGCTACCCACCCCAAGGTTAAGATTGCGGGTTTTTGTAAAGAAAAAAACTCATACTTCTAGGCTCTAAGGTGTAACACCCTTCTACCCAAAGAATATTCACGACAATGATACATAAGTAAATCAGAGTAAAATCACCAAAAAGGGTGCCACATGCTTCATAAAAACATCATAATAAACTTCCTGCTCCGTAACACGGGTTTTCAAACATTTATAGTAATAATTTCTTCGATAACATCAATAAGTAAAATTCAAACTTCGTAGAAGAATCATAGTCTCAAAATAACTTCATTTATTACATAAAACATAAAGACCTTTTAGTCATTGTCAAAAGTCGTCGTCAAATAAATTCAACATTTAGAAAACTCATAAAATATGTTTTATAAAACAACACAACTTCAACTCAAGCGTTCTCCACCCGATGTAACATATCAGAGTAAGACACCTCTATTATTAACGGAAATAGAGTAAAATAACTCCAAAGCTAAATCTTCATGCGTCTACAAGCTAATCTTGATCACCTGCAAGTTACCCACCATAGAGGCAACATTTCCAAGCAGGCAGGGTGAGTATTTAAAATTCATTATAAAAGATATAAAGAAAAGAATACTAATAGGGCAGAAACAACAACATCATGATATCCTCAATAAAATACACATATTAATCAACAATCAACCCATACACATGCAATGCCACTTAGAATGAAATGCAACTTCATCGGAAACATGCATGGGGTACCAATTCAATCATGTGATGGACACTAGGCCATCAACCCTCCACAAGGGAGCACAACATAATCATCATGTGATGGACACTGACCATCAACCATCCACAAGGGAGCACAACATAATCACTCCAATCCACACAATGGGATTGAAACCAACAACAACGGAGCAAAGTCCCAACATAGTATGCCATGAATGCCATGATGCAACAACATCTACATAATCAACAAACTCCTCAAATTGCATCCGCATTCATGTAATCATTAATCATAATCATCATAAAGCATATATACATCAAATATGCACATCATCGACTCCTTCATCATCACAACATCATAACCATCATAATATAACATCACAACTTTATTTTCAACATCATAATGCATCTATCACCATAATAATTCCAACACAATTCTCTTACCCCATGTATACATTTAACACATACATCATTAAACAATCATCATAGATCACATCAACACATAACAACAACTTCACAACAACTCCATATCATCACTAAGATAGTCATTTAAGTAGAACATCATAGCATATCATCCATATAAGACATTTGCTTACATTCCACAAAAATGAAATAACTCGACACATTCAAAAGACATGTCCACGCATCGAATATCTGGAATTCTGGTACTAAAAATATTTTTAAGATAAATTACGTTAACTCAGCTTTCCAACGATCTGAACCACGCATCAATTGGATGCTCACAGCTCAAGTTATGAATTTTTAAAGTTTTTCAACAAACACAGACACTGACATCTTACACTGACACCATAAAGCCTCATTAGAACCTAGTTAATTTTAATTTCAGGACTTGAAACCATTTTTACAAGAAATTATACTGTATTAGCTTTCCACAGGTTTGAACGGCGAGTCAAACGGACACCCGAGGCTCAAGATACAAATTTTTGAAGTTCTTAAACAAATATGTCCCAGGGTAATCGGTTACTGCATTAGGGTAACCGGTTACTCTGTTACAGAATCACTTTTCTGTTGTATTTTTGTGCGAAAAAACACTTATTTAACCCATCCCAACATCCCCAGACATCATTTATCATAGAACTCGGATTTCTACATCAGTATACAACAATACACGTTCATTAGAAACTCTTATAACACTAAAAATCACAATTCAACCAAGCAATTTACACAATTCGAGCAGTTTTATTATCACCGACACGTAACTCCAACTTCTCACCAGAAACACCAAACAATCAACAAACACATGGATAAAAACCCAACAATTTATCTACCTTCATACATGCATCATTCTAAATCAAAACATACATCCTAAATTCATCACTTTCTATCTATTTCATCAAGAATTCATCATAAACCCAAAACCCCATAAACCCCAACCTATCTATATTCAGATTTTTACATCAATCATAATGAAAGTTATACTCCCCATACCTTATAATTGATTTTTTTTTCTGAATTCTTTCTCTTGAGTTCTGCAGCAATCCCTCCAGAACCCTAGCTTTCTCCCTCTTTTTTCTCAGAGCACTTCTCACAAAAGTTACGATCAATCAAAATAACTTCTCACTTCTATTTTCTTATTAAGTCGAAATACCCCTAATAATGGTTTCCCAATTATATCCTCACTTATCCTTTACAAAAGAACCACCTTGCCCTTATTATTACTCATCTTATTTAAAATAATAATAATCTAAATAATGCCATCTATATTATGATTATTATTATTATAACTCGACACATAATATGATTAAATTATTTAAATCTAAATAACTCTAATTATATCAACTTCTCACTAATACCCACAACACACATCAATAAAACCACTCAATGCGTCATATAATTCATAATCATTCACCATAATCACCATAATCATAAATAATTAATTAAATAATTAAATATGAATTTTGGGGTATTACAACTCTCCCCCACTTAAAGAATTTTCGTCCTCGAAAATTACCTGATGTAACTAACTCTGGATATGACCCTCGCATCCTTCCCTCCGACTCCCACAACGAGTTTGACAACAATTCGAATACCACTAATCCAAATTCCACATTGTTGCCTACAACAATCCAACAAGATGCAATGCTACCGAGTTATGAACGTACCATTCATTTCACTCTTTGTCTCATCACCTTAGGATCTCATTCGCTCTTGAACCAGAACACAACAAGGTCGTTACTATCGCCATCAACATCGTCATAAGAACATCAATATAACCATAATACCGGCAACTCTGTCACGCAACATTAGTACCGCAATGATGTGACTCCTCAATCAACATATAATTTGATACGTCTATTGACATGGCAGTAACATGAATAATATATAAACCTTTCACATATTATTTCCATTCTGGAATATCCAATGGTTTGCATCATACCCAAAGGCTTCTGATGTTCGATCTTTGACTTTTGGCAAGTCAAACTTGCATACACAAATTCAGTAATGTCTTCTTTCATACCCGACAGCCAAAACAACTTCTGCAAATCCTGATACATCTTTGTAGCACCAGGATGGATACTCAGTCCACTTTGATGTTCTTCCTCCAAAATACTCTTCTTAATTTCCGGAACATCTGGAACACATACTCTGTCACGGAACCTCAATACACCATTCTCATCAATCCAGAATTCACCTCCGTTACCTTGGTTAATTAAAGTTATCTGATCAACCAACCTCAAGTCAGATTTCTGACCCACTCAAATTTCTTCCAAAATATCATTAGTTAGCTTTAACATACCTAACTTCACACTGTCTGATGTAGTCTCACATAGCAAACTCATGTCTCTGAACTATTCAATCATCTCTAGTTTCTTTACGATAAGCATCGACATATGCAGTGACTTCCTACTCAAAGCATCTTAACCACATTCGCTCTACCGAAAGTGTAACTCAAATCAAAATCATAATCCTTCAATAATTCTAACCATCTTCTCCGCCTCCTATTCAACTCCTTCTAATCAACAAGTACTTTAAACTCTTATGATCGATAAACACTTCAAATCTAGAGCCAAAAAGATAATGTCACCAAATTTTCAACACGAATACCACGACTGCCAATTCTAGATCATGTTTAGGATAATTCCTTTCATGGACTTTCAACTGTCGTGAAGCATAAGCCACAACCCTACCATCATGCATTAACCCACCACCCAAACCCATCAAAGAATCGTCGTAATACACCACAAATGGTTCATCCGGTTTAGGTAAAGTCAAAACTGGAGCTGTAGTCAACCTCTTCTTCAGTTCAATGAAACTTTTCTCATAGTGAATATATTACACAAACGCGTTACCCTCGTAAGTTAACTGAGATAATGGAAGGGCTAACTTGGAGAAAACCTTCCATAACCTACGGTAATAACCAACTAAGTCCAAAAATCTTCTAATCTCCTTAACCCACTTTAGAGCTTCCTCGTTGTAGGTCTACATCTATCTTGGATGGATCCACAACAATACCCTCATCTAAAATAACATAACCAAGAATACTAACATCTACTAACCAAAAATCACACTTCGATAACTTAGCACATAACTTCATCTTTTTCAATACTTGTAACTCAATTCTCAAATACTCTACACGCTTTTCTCCTGATTTTATAATAGGTCAGAACATCCCCCAACGAACACCACTTCAAACTTATCCAAATAAGTATGGAATATACTATTCATATTCTCCACACACACCTTAAGGCATACTAGCCACTACTATTCTCTACCCAACATTCTTGGTTAAATCATGGTCTCACATTTCCATTTACTCCCTCATTGGATCATCTTTCTAATGCTTCAAGTCCCATGTCAATCGGATTCTTGATTCATGAATTTCAGAGAAAAAAATAATTATATACATTACATTTCTATATTTCTATTATCAATCCATGGCATATAACCATGTTCTTACCTTACCATCACATAGAGCATAAAATTATCTTCCCAACACTTTCGATCGGGCGTCAAACGGAGTTACGAAACTCAAGTTATGACCGATTCAATTTCTGAATTTTTTTCACACAACAGTGGTAATCGGTTACTCAAATTGGATAACCGGTTACTGGCTCAAAAATAACGCAGAAACACCATTTTTCCAAGGGTAATCGGTTACTCCCAGTAGGGTAACCGGTTACTGCTGTAACAGAGCCAAAAATTACATTTTTCTTCATTCCAAAACACTTCTAAACCATACTCCTTCAGCCCCAATGATCACAATGCATTTAGCAATCCAAGTTAACATGTTATAACACAATAAGACATGCATTTCATCAATCCATCCATCACATATTCACATAAACCTTAAACCCTAATTTCTTTTCCACCAACCTCTACCCCAAAGTTTCTAACTAATGGAACTCACGCACAACTGGTGGTCCATCGTTGTGACTTCACTGTCAATTTCCAGAACATAGTCATTGCAATCATGGCAAACATCTGAGCCTCATCTCCTAAGGGTTCTTCTACTTAGTTAGCAGATATAAACCTCGACCCTTCACCTTCGTTGAATTTAAGTTCACTCTCTACTCTCTGAGAAGCAACCATCAACAATACCTGATCGACATACAAAAACCTCGAATCCACCTCATCTTCAGATGTAAGGATCGACATCGACTAATCAAAACAACTCGTAAGCACTTGACCAGCTGGCAAGATATGTCTATCCCATACAACATGATCCCGTCCACTATCAACAAGAAATTAAGGGTGATTAGTTCCTCAATTTGCCAATAGATAGCTGACAATCATGATGGGGGTATAAACCATATTTACTAACTACAATAGCGTTCCTTGCATCTTATGCACTAAGCTACTCCAGCCACAAATTCTTAGTTGCATTAAGTCTTGTCTCCGTATTTCCTTCAGTTTCGGAAACAACACAACTTCCACAAGGCTTGCATCCTTGAAATCAGTGGCACACTGAACAAACATTCCTCCACCAAAACATCTAAGAAAAGCCAAAGCTTCTCCCCCACGTATTTCAAACCAAATCCTGGAGACATCGGTTAGAAAACAAGCAAGTACCGACACTGTTTCACACACATGTCGCGTACTAAGGAACAAACAACATTTGACAACCTGGTCGGATGGATCGACTAGGCTCTGATACCACTAATGTAACACCCTTCTACCCAAAGAATATTCGCGACAATGATACATAAGTAAATTAGAGTAAAATCACCAAAAAGGGTTCCACATGCTTCATAAAAACATCATAATAAACTTTCTACTCCGTAACACGGGTTTTCAAACATTTATAATAATAATTTCTTTGATAACATCAATAAATAAAATTCAAACTTCGCAGCGGAATCATAGTCTCAAAATAACTTCATTTATTTCATTAAACATAACTCAAGTGTTCCCCACCCGATGTTACATATCAGAGCAAGACACCTCTATTATTAACATAAATAGAGTAAAATAACTCCAAAGCTAAATCTTCATGCGTCTACAAGCTAATCTTGACCACCTGCAAGTTACCCACCATAGAGGCAACATTTCCAAGCAGGCAGGGTGAGTATTTACAATTCATTATAAAAGATATAAAGAAAAGAATACTAATAGGGCAGCAACAACAACATCATGATATCCTCAATAAAACACACATATTAATCAACAATCAACCTATACACATGCAATGCCACTTAGAATGAAATGTAACTTCATCGGAAACATGCATGTGGTACCAATTCAATCATGTGATGGACACTAGGCCATCAACCCTCCACAAGGGAGCACAACATAATCATCATGTGATGGACACTGGCCATCAACCCTCCAAAAGGGAGCACAATATTATCACTCCAATCCGCACAATAGGATTGAAGCCAACAGCAATGGAGCGAAGTCCCAACATAGTATGCCATGAATGCCATGATGCAACAACATCTACATAATCAACAAACTCCTCAAATTGCATCCGCATTCATGTAATCATTAATCATAATCATCATAAAGCATATATACATCAAATATGCACATCATCGACTCCTTCATCATCACAACGTCATAACCATCATATATAACATCACAACTTTATTTTCATCATCAAAACATCATAATTCATCTATCGCCATAATAATTCCAACACAATTCTCTTACCCCATGTATACATTTAACCGCACATCATTAAACAATCATCATAGATCATATCAACACATAACAACAACTTCACAACAACTCTATAGCATCACTAAGGTAGTCATTCAAGTAGAACATCATAGCATATCATCAGTACAAGACATTAACTTACATTTCACAAAAACGACATAACTCGACACATTCAAAAGACATGTCCACGCGTCGAATAGCTGGAATTCTGGTACTAAAAATATTTTAAAGATAAATTATGTTAACTCAACTTTCCAACGATCCGAACCACGCGTCAATCGGATGCTCACAGCTCAAGTTATTAATTTTTAAAGTTTTTCAACAAACACAGCCACTGACATTTTACACTGACACCATAAAGCCTCATTAGAACCTAGTTAATTTTAATTCCAGGACTTGAAACCATTTTTAGAAGAAAGTACACTGTATTAGCTTTCCACAGGTTTGAACGGCGAGTCAAACGGACACCCGAGACTCAAGATACGAATTTTTGAAGGTTTTAAACAAATCTGTCCCAGGGTAATCGGTTACTGCATTAGGGTAACCGGTTACTCTGTTACAGAATCACTTTTCTGCTGTATTTTTGTGCGAAAAATCACTTATTTAACCCATCCCAACATCCCCAGACATCATTTATCACAGAACTCGGATTTCTACATCAGTATACAACAACACGCATTCATTAGAAACTCTTATAACACTAAAAATCACAATTCAACCAAGCAATTTACACAATTCGATCATTTTTATTATCACCGACACGTAACTCCAACTTCTCACCGGAAACACCAAAAAATCAGCAAACACATGGATAAAAACCCAACAATTTATCTACCCTCATACACACATCATTCTAAATCAAAACATACATCCTAAATTCATCACTTTCTATCTATTTCATCAAGAATTCATCATAAACTCAAAACCCCATAAAACCCCAACCTATCTATATTCAGATTTTTACATCAATCATAACAAAAGTTATACTCCCCATACCTTGTAATTGATTTTTTTTCTAAATTCTTTCTCTTGAGTTTTGCAGCAATCCCTCCAGAGCCCTAACTTTCTCCCTCTTTTTCCTCAGAGCACTTCTCACAAAAGTTACGATCAATCAGAATAACTTCTCACTTCTATTTTCTTATTAAGTCCAAATACCCCTAATAATGGTTTCCCAATTATATCCTCACTTATCCTTTACAAAAGACCACCTTGCCCTTATTATTACTCATCTTATTTAAAATAATTATAATCTAAATAATGCCATCTATATTATGATTATTATTATTATAACTCAACATATAATATGATTAAATTATTTAAATCTAAATAACTCTAATTATATCAACTTCTCACTAATACCCACAACACACATCAATAAAACCACCCAATGCATCATATAATTCATAATCATTCACCATAATCATAAATAATTAATTAAATAAGATTGCGGGTTTTTGTAAAGAAAGAAACTCCTACTTCTAGGCTCTAAGGGGTTGACAAGAGAATTACCTCCTTATTTCTTTGGTGTTTGGGGGATTGAAACAATGTCTTACATCGTCAGCAACATTTATTTGAAAGCATACTAGCAATTATGAGTCTTTTGTTTTCACCATCCTCCCCTCAATTTTTGCATAATAAAAAAGAAAGTGTAAAAGAGATAAAATATTTTTTGAAAAAGAAAGCATAAAGATGTAAATAACAGACAAGATGAATTGAATCAAAAGTTGCAATGCTCATTTCATTAATCAACGAAAGTACAAACATAGTTTAAAGGAAAACAACCAGTACAACATAAAGAAAATGAAAACAACAAGAAATAAGGCCTAGTGACTAGTTAAACACACGGATGAGTTGCCCTGTCTTCGGGAAGTAGCTAAGCTGAAGTTGACTAAAGCTTCACTTGGCATGCCCTGGTAGAGGGTTGTTCGGTACATTAGGATTGGAGTCCCGGCAGGAGAGGATTTTATTTCTGATCAACTCTTGTACTCTAGCCTTTAACGTAAAGCAACCTTCCAAGTTATGGCCTGCACCACCTTGATGGTATTCACAGTGAAGATCAGCCCTATAGCTAGTTGGAAAAGGATTTGGAGGAGGAGGTATAGTCCTTATGGTAATAAACCATTTCTGAACCAAACCAGGATAAAGTTCAGTGTATGTCACGGGAATAGGATCAAATTGATTCCTATTACGGTACTGGTTTTGTCCAACAGCTGGACGTTGGGGAGCTTGAGCTGGTCGTGGAGCAGCAACCACGGGAGTAACAACAGCAACAGCAGGGTGATCAGCATATTAAGATCTAGGACGAGGCCTTCTTGTTTCAATCATGATAGGATTAGTCTGATCTTACTTCTTCTTCTGAAAGTTCCCATAAGATTTCTTCGCACCATTGGAAGATTCAGCAACCTTGGATACTTTACCATTCTTAAGTCCTTCCTCGAGCCTTTGGCCGATAGTAACCAAATCAGTGAAGTTGGAGGAAACACTTTCGATCATTTTCTCCCAATAGAATGGGGACAGAGTGTCCATGAACATTCCAGTCAATTCCTTCTCGGCCAATGGAGGTCCAACTTGGGAAGCCAACTCTCTCCAGTGCTGAGCATACTCCTTAAAAGATTCCTTCTCATGTTGGGCCATGTTTTGAAGCTGGCGACGATCAGGAGCCATGTCAAGGTTATACGTATACTACTTCATGAAGGCATTCACAAGATCTTGGAAGCAGTGAATGGAGTTTTGCTCGATACTCGTATACCATTTAAGTGAGGCTCCACTCAAGGTGTCTTGAAAACAGTGGATAAGTAGTTTCTGATTGTTGGTATAAGCAGCCATCTTGTGAAAGTACATGACCAAATGAGCCCTTGGACAAGAGTGGCCCTTATACTTCACAAACTCTGGAGTTTTAAACTTGACTGGCATAACGAGGTCGGAAACTAAGCATATGTTGTATGTATCCACATTAAAGAAGTCATTGCCCTCCACGGCTCGGAGTCTCTTGTCGATGGTCTGAAACTATTCTCGGACAACTTCAAGTTCAACAAAATCTTCACGATCTTCACCCTGAGCACTAGCAGCGTTGTACTCATAGAGAGGATTCTCGAAGGAAGCTCGAATAGCCTGGGTAATAACATGGACCATAGGTCTGGGCTCGAAGAAAATAGGAGCTTGAAAAACATGCATAGCAGTCTGACCAACCATAGCAGTAGATGCAATCGGAGGAGAGTAGTTGCGTGGAAAACCAAACTCGGGCCAAGTTGAAGGTGGCATTTGAACAGGTGGAGGATCAGCACTTGAAACTTCTTGGATGACAGTCCTTTGAGGTTGCTCTCCTCTAACAATTAAGACTTGAAGCATCTCAGTGAGTTTATTCATGCTTGACCTAAGGTCGTCGATCTCCAAGGTTCTAAGAAGTTCCCAGAGTCATTGATAAATCTTTCGGATATTATCGGCCTACACGACTACTCGTGCGGGTTAATAATATTCTCAAGATAAACTCGTCTGAGTGTAGTATCGCATGACAACCATCACATGTCTACACCTGGATAATCACTCCACTACATCCTAAAAGGCTAGAAGGGGTGAAGGGTAACTAAAGGTCCTCAGCTTCACGGACTCCCAGGTCGGAGAAAGTGATATCAATACGACTACTCGCATCAAACATCTGTAATCCCAAAGGGGCCTCCACTGAGAGTGGTCATCATATGCTAAACATGTTAGGAATACTCCCAACAACCAACTATTGATTACACCACAATCCTATCATAGGTTTATGCTCAAGTCCGGGTTAGAACCTATCTCACCACTCAAGGTAACAGCCCTGCACACAGAAAAACCCAAGCACAACAAGTATATATACAAATATAAATATGTACTGATATAGAGGTACGAAAACTTGTAAATAACACAATACAAACAAGATAGGCTTAACCCTCTTAGGGGAATTTACCCAGTGAAGTCGCCATTTTTGTCGCGGTGATAATCGGATATCAAGTTATTAGTTAACTTGAATCTCAAAACATGAAATTCACCACCAAACTTTAATTTATCCAAAGGAAAGGGTAAAGATCAAAAAACCCTAAGTGCGCTATGTAGGAACACAACTAGAGATCTAAGGTTCGGGGGTTGGTTATACCTAGGGAAGGTGTTAGCTTCCTAAGTATCTGTAGTACTCTACACGAACCTCTTGTTAGTATTTGTGTTATGTTATTGTTTGCTTGCTAAGGAAACTGTGCTAAGGTAAAGACCTAAAGGTATATACACTAAGTATGCTCGCCAAGACATCGTATCTCGTGCCTACGTATCTTGACTAAAAGAATCAGAGCATTCGCAGTTCCCCTCAAAAAGGGGTGAGGAACTCTAGACTGTGGTCAAGGTTCCAAGGGAAAGTAAGTGTCTATGGCAAGACACCTACATGGAGTGCGGCCACTCCAAACCTACAACAAGGTAAAACGGGAAAAGAAGTGTCCGCGGCGGAACACTTAAATATAGCACAACGACTCTAAACCTAAGGTTAGGTTAAAAAGGGAAGACCAGTCTCGATCGCGCAGCGGCGTGAGATAGGGGAGTGATGGACAAGGCTATCCTAAATTACGTGGCAGTCAACGGGAACGACCATTTCCTTTGGAATGTGAGATATAAGTAACAGAAGAACAAAGAGGAGGCCTCGAGCATCAAGTGTAAGATAAATAACAATATAAATAATAATAGTAATGATAATAATAATAATAATAATAATAATAATAATAATAATAATAATAATAATAATAATAATAATAAAATAATTCAAAAAAAACTAACCACAATATGGGGACGGTGCCCCTTTTATATCCAATACTTGTCAGTTTTTCTTTTTAAATTTTAAATGAGAAACAAAAAGAATAGAGATTAGCATGTTTGACTAACTAATAAAAAAAAATACAAAAATAAGCCAAAGAAAAAAAGAAAAAGGGAAAATAGAAACCTTAGGTTCTCTCTCCGGGACTCACTTTTCTGCTTCCATTAATATTCCTTCTCTCATTAAAAATATGTCAGCAACACAACACCAAAAGTTATAAAAAAACATCTATTAAATCCCAATCATTCAAGCATTGTTGTCTTCAGTCATCTTATTTTAAAGTAAAAATATTTAACTCATTTGGTATACTAACCAAGAAACCAATTCAAAATCCAAATAACAGTCATTATAATTACAACACCTAAACACCAAAACAAATAGTAAACTCAAGCATAAATCAAGAAATTAAATAAACACAAAAATCCAGGATAAGCATGAATAACCAACAAATGATAGAAAATAAGAAACAAACTAAACTTGATGATGGCTCAAACAACATGTTTCAGCGGAGTTGAAAGGATGTAATGTTTTAGTTGCTATAGCATGTGGTTTTTTTAAGTGGATGAAGGTGGGATCATGGCGGTAGTCCTTAAGATAATGGAGGAAATAAGGTGTATATAGTTCTTGTGTATAGTGTATGATGTTGTGGACAGGAAAAGTCACATGAGGGAGTCAGGTAGCGTTGGAGGGAGTAATACGTTTTTTTGCAGCGAGCGAGGGACATGAGATACTGTAAATCCTTTCATCAAAATGAATAAAAGCAAAATAGATTTTCTAAAACTTGTTTATTAAGCATTGTCTAAAATTGATAAAAAAACATGAAATTCAAAATATTAATAAAATATTAAATATTAAATAGAATTAAATATTAACTATTTACAAATAAAATAAAAAAATAAAAACTGATTAATAAAAGTGATTATTAATTAAAAATATAAATAAAAAACGATAAAAAAACGAGTAATTGGTCTGGTATATAAGTGCTCGGAAAAAAAATGAATACACCAGAGTGATCAGCAAAAAATATACGATGCGGAAAAATACAGCGTTTGGTAAATTTTTAAAATAAATTTTACCCGGTTAAATGACTTAAATTGTCCAAAAATGCGACTGAAAAGTGGTTGAAAAATTTAAATGAGCACGCCAGGTTAAACTACACAAAACGTAGATTAACATGACTGATGTTTGCAAGCTCGACTTTAAAATTTTTCGTCCGCTAATTTTACGTATAGTTGAATTTTACTTTGATCGATTCTACTGTAAATTCAACAAGTTTATTTTTGTTGATAAATTGGGTATTATGCAAGATGACAGACATGATATACAAAAGATCAAAGAATCTAAGGGTAAAATTTAGGGTATGACACAAAGCACTGGCTCGCGATGCGAAAGTTCATCGCTTCCTCTCGCTTCTCTTGCTTCAAGCGAACTTTTGTGCTTTTGATTATGTTTTTGTCTATTGTTGCTCGCTTCAGTTTTGCGTAGCGACCTTCGCGTAGCGAAGTGTTTACTCGCGATACGAAAGTTGCAGGGCATGGATTCTTTTTGCTTGTAACTGTTGTTTTCTTTTGTTAATTCCTGCAAAAACATAACAATTCAAGAGTACATTCTTTTGGATCATGGTTAGTCAAGTTTCATCTTTAAAAGTTAATGGAAGCAAGCATTTTGTTCAAGTTTTCACCAAAGATTTGTCAACTATTGGACTTCCATCAAATTCTCCTCAACAGAGTTTCTTGGTTGCCATCAATCAAGAGCATGAGCTTTTCAAAATGTTTTCAGGATTTTTAATCAAGTATTTGAAATAATAATTTGAAACATGAATGGTTCAAATGATTACTTGTCAAGCAAGAAACATGTTCAACTGATTGTAGAATCAGAGCATGATTATGAAATCAAGTTCTCGCCCACAAAATCAAATCATGTACTAAAAAATATAATGACACAACTCACTTGATTCTTTCCTAACACTCTTATTCATAAAAAGGAATGAAGACTTTGAAGTTTGTTTTAATCATGCGGTGTGATGACTCTCATCTAATCAGTTGGTCAACATCCGGGTCGATTCATGTTTTCATCCAAACAATTCAGTAATTTGAGCAAATAAAAGTATAAATCACATAGGACTTGTGAAGGTTGTAATGTGGTTAGGTTTCATAAAGAGATGGGTTTTCTCCTAAAGCTAATTTTCAAAAATCTGTCCACTTTTGTAACTTGCTTCACTCATTGATTCATCACCATGATCTTGTCTTTGTTTGTATTTTCAATCTTTCATTTTCTCCATGATACCAAGTTTTTTTTTGCTTTTTGTATCTTTTTTTCACATTTTATCTTTCCTTTCTTTTTCTTTTCCTTTTGGCATCAACATCCATTTTCTCCCCAACTTATTTCTTTTTATGAGTGAAGCTATTGATTATTTATATCATTATAATTCAAGTTGTGCAAAAAGAAATTGGAATGGATCATAACTTCACTAAGTGGTTTTCTTAGTGGTTTTGTATTTTCAAAGTTTGATCTATCCTTTGATTTTTCTGGTTCAAAGAGGGTGCATAAATGCTCACTCACTTACTGGTTTTTATGAGATTCTTTTTAGCTATGGTGGTTTTTCTCAAAATCAAACAATTGCTTTGATCATCTTTATACTTTTACAAAGTTCAAATGGAATTTCTGGATTGAACATGAATCAACCGAGTTTAACACAAGGATTACACAGTTTGTTTATGTAAATAATGGAAATTCACTTCACTTTTTCTGGTTTTTGCTAAATGATTCAAGCAAGCGTGTACAATGTAAAATGAGACATGATATGAATTTGTAAGAGAAAACAAAATCCAAAATCATGCTAACATTCTACAAAGCAAGTAAACATGTACCTTGCTTGATTTTCATCTAATTCTTATCATTACCACTCACTCTCTTTTTGTTGAGTGTTCAAAATACTTGTTTAGTTTGTTCAAAATGCCAGAAGAAGCATTTCATACCCATGATGAAGATTTGCTTTTGTTGAGAGATTTGACTTGAAACATAACTAAAGATAACACAATTTGAAACACACAAACTTAAACACATAATGTTACTAAAATACTTAGTACAACTTGTCCAACTACGGTTTAAAAACCGTTCAAACGAAACACACAGATTTACCCCAAAAGTTGCAACACAATAACAAACAACTGAAATCCAAACGATTAGAATAATTGACAAAAACTTGAAATGCGATAATAGTCAAAACATAAAGAAATTAATGACTGAAAACTTTTAAATGATTTCACTTGCTAGGTGAGCTTTTAATCATGGCACAACAATCTAGTCCTCATTCGTCTCTTTAGCCTCATTTTCTACCTCTGCAGTGGCCTCTTCTTATTCATCCTCCTCTTCTTCCTCGGCTTCTGCTTCAACTTCATTCTGACCGGCATTACCACTACCAGATGCATCAATTGAGTCAGCAGTCACCATAGATAAAATGGCTTGTCCCAAGGCCAGGAAACCTAAGTTTGGTATGCGTTCGGGGTGAGAATCTGATGAGCAGCGTCTTCCGGCCTCCCCATTTGGAGTTGCAACCTATACATAGAATCCTAAATGTTAGACATGGCTCGTTTAGTGGCCTCATTCTGATCCCATGTGTATGAGAAGGATGCCCGAAATCGAGGGTCCCAATCATTAAAGTTCAAGGTGTCTGATGAAGGGTTTCTTTGAGTTTGCCTGGTTATGGTGTCTATCTTGCAGAACTGGGTAATGTGGGCATCATTGACTGTCCCCTTTAAAGTCTTGTGCACCTGGTTTGGGATTACCATGTGTGATGTGCATAGTAACCCCATAAACAGACCTGGAAAAATTAGAGGACACGAAGCTTTGGCTCCTGTCCCAGCCTCTCTGCCACTTTCAGCTACAATTTTCATCTCATTTGCAATAATTTGTGCGACGCACACTCTTTTGCCACTCAAGATAAAGTACAACAGTTGTATGGTATCTAAAGTAAATGTGGTAGTGTGGCTACGGGGTCTTATGTTGTGCAAAATGAGCATAAGTATTACCTGAGCAATTTGGTTCAAATCCTTACGGAGGAAATGAGTTGATACGGAAGCAGCATTCCATTGCACCTTCCCTCCTCTAAGTAAGATTCTCTTGGAAATTTCTTTGACAATTGGCTTTACATTCAGGTTGAGTTCATAGGCGCGAGCATGTCCTTCGGGTACGTTCAGAGCATTTCCAAGATAGTTGTTGATTGCATTCCGACTGAAATCAATGGCGCGTCCTTAGATAGTGGTTGTGTAACTGAAAGCTTCACCCTCTGTTGGAAGAGCGTTGGCATAAAATTCATGAACCATGTCATAGTTGAGGCGGTTTAGAGGGCTACACAGTATCTCCTATTTCCTGCTCTTCAGCATCATATTAACCTCTCAGTATTCACCTTCTTCGTCCACCTCAAACCTTCGTTCAGGCCAAATGGTTCTGGACTCCAATTCTTTGAACCTCTCTTCCTGGGGAGCTCCGACAAAACGAGATTGATCAAAAGTTCTTGCTCGTGAAGAGCCTTCTTCTATAACCTTTTGTTTCTTTTGAGGAACCTGTTTCTTGGGGACCATTTTCTGTAAGTTTCTTAAATAAAATTGAAAAGAAGATGAAGGTGTGCTAGGGTTTGCAATTAGTGTGAGAGCAAAAGAATAAGTTTGTGAATAAAATGAGTTATTTTGATTAACTACGCATTATAGTGAATTAAAATGGGTGGATAATGGTTGGGCGCCCACATTTAATGTCATAAATACAGGTTTGACTGATTAAAGTTCGCGTCGCGAAGGTTAGTTCGCATAACGAACTTAGCAGAATTTTGTTTTCTACAGAACCTGTCATGATGCACTTTGTTGCCCCCATATACCAAAAAATTTGAAACAAAAACATAAAGCAGGAAAAGTACTTACAACGTTGGGTTGCCTCCCAACCAGCGCTTGTTTAACATTGTTAGCTTGACGTCTGATTCTTCATGGTTTGTTCAATGGAATTGTGGTGGTAATTCGATCAATCTCACCACCTGAGTATAACTTCGGCCTTTGGCCGTTAACGGTCCAAGTTGCATTAGTGTTTGGATCTTCTAGCTCAATTGATCCATAAGGCTTGATGTCCTTTATTTGGAACGGTCCGGGCCACTTTGATTTGAGTTTTTCGGGAAATAATCTTAACCGCGAGTTGAAGAGTAAAACCATTTGCCCTACTTTGAAATATTTGGTAAGGATTCTGAAGACTCTAAAAGATTTGACTTAAATTTTGGTAAAACTTGATGTCAAACACAATGTTCCAACTTGAAGAATCTTGCCAGAGAACAAGAATGCTGCAGAAGACAAAGATGTCGAATACAATGTTCCAACATCCAGATTCGACATCCTGGACTGATATAGCAGGTTTTAAATCTGCTTCAAGACTCTAGGAAAAATCACAACAGTGGATCAAGGAATCATTGAACTAAAGATTTGATGCCCAAGACAAATGACTATAAAGGAATACCAAGACCTAGAACAGACTAACTAATCCTTATGTAAACTTTTGTAAAGTAGAAAATATGGTTTAGGGTTTTGAGAGTCATAGGATTTCTTGTGTTGTAAGTCTCCCTCTGTATCAGTTTGATACATTGTGGAAGACATAGTTGTTATACAGATTTAGAAACCTGTAGGTAATGAATCGTGTATTGTACTTGGATGAAGCTTTGAAGCAAATCCAAGTTGTGTTGTTAGTCGAGAATGCTCGACTGAACTTTGTATTGAAAGAGGTGTCTTTCAAGTAGGATGATACAGTTATTGTGACTATAATTATTAGTGATCACAGGTTGTGATTTTGGGAGTGAGATGGGTTTCTATTATCAATTAGATGTGACTTTTAATGATAAAGTTTCCATTGGTTAGTGATAGGTAAACCAGAGGTTGTTTACATAAAACTATACTACTGATAGTGGATTCTTCTTCCTGGCTTGGTAGCCCCCAGATGTAGGTGATTTGCACCGAACCAGGTCATCATATTCTGTGTTTTTATCATTCTGCAATTTACAGTTCAGTATTGATTAACATGTCGTAACAGATGTTGAAACATTTATTGTGAATCTGTTGTTGATATTCAGAATATCAGTTTGTTTATTCTGCCTTTGTTTTAAAGTTAAGCAGAGAACAATGTCATGACAAGTGTTAGAACATCTGTTATCTGGTATGCCAGAATTTCAATTGGTATCAAAGCAGGCATCCTATCTGTTTCTGGATGAGATCTTGAGAGATACTTTTTGGTTTTTAAATAAGGTGTGTGTGAGATCGGATCATTCACTCTGATGTACTCAAGGGTATTAATGGATGTGATGGATGTTCTGGATCAAAGACAATAACTACTGGTGGTTGTTCAAGTTTTCTGAGGAGTTTATACAACAACTACAGGAGGAGTGGCTAGTTCTTCTGTATGGTGTCTTATAAGATGTTTTGACATCTTATTGGGCATGTTGAAGATGTTCTTTGGTGGTTCCGCTGCATATGTTTCTGATAGAAGAACTCTGGTATTTAAGTGATTCTGGAGTTGTGATAGAAGAAAGATGGTGGAAGATCTTGATTGTTGACTTCTATTCTTGAAGATATCAGCACATATGAAAGCTCTAGTCGTTCCAAAGTCGGGAGCAATGGAATGGAGAAAGTTGTTGGTTGATGTCTGTCATGTAGACTTGGTACTTGGAAGTTTGGTTCCATCTTGTATCTTGAAGTCAGTTTGAAGAGAAGGTGAGTTGAGATCGTGTTTATCAAATTCATGATCTATGAATTTGGTAAATATTCTTTTCAACAAAGTTGACAAAGATACTTGAGTTTTCACTGAAGTCCACTCATAAAGGCATCTCTGGCCATGTTTAAGAGTTCCTTCAGAAGGATAATCTGGTTCTCATGCTGAAGATGGATTTCTGAAGATCTCTGGTGCTGATGGATGTTATTCAACTTGGAGATAATGGGAGGTGATTTATTTTCACCATTCATGATTTACAAGGATTCTATTATCAAAGGAAAGTCATAGGCAGGGTTGAGTCAAGGGTGACAGACTTGATGTCTCAACATGTTGTTTGACTAGAAAGATGTTGACACAAAAATTCTTGATTTGTGTTGATATCTGGTAGATCATATATCCTACAGGATGTATGGTTTTGTGGACAAGGATTTAAGATCAATTTCTATGTGTGGAATTCACAAATATTTAATTGATTATCCTTGTATTTTGGAGTACAAGATTACCGGTGACAAGTTGGTACATCAGGAAGTGCAACATCTCTAGTTGCATATGCTCAAGGATCTGTTCTTTGGAGAATGGGTACAGTCAAGATAAGGAATTAATGTTCTATTAGATGTTGAAGCATCTTGACAGTGAAGTATGTGCAGAATCTTACTGATTCAAGGAGTGAATCTCTGGAGCAAAGGAGTTGTAGCTGATAATCTTGGTACCATACATGTGTGTGGTAGGATATGTCTTTATTCTGGTATTGCAAGGTACGTAATCAGACTAGGAAGTTTCGTGGCAGAAAGCTTATCTAGAATGTAGTGTTGATGGAAGTGAAGATGAAGACATTTTTTTGGATCATTTTATTTCTGATCTAGGTGCATTGGAGTGCAACAGGGGTGTTCATGTCTCTACTATAGGAGCATGTGATCTTGCTCGTCTTGGAGTTCAAGGATAAGTGGCAGTTATCTCTGACTTTCTGAAGAAGTCCCTACTTAAGGAAAACGGGATTCCTTTTGTAAAGATCTTGTGTGACTAATCTCTTCTGAAGAATCAAGCTTTGGCATGTTTGGTTTCTCTGAAGATGAGGTGGTTGTTGTAGCACAATAAAGCAAGATGAAGGTTGTCTACTATAAATTGATATCATTAATCAAGTCTATGAGAATATGGAACTCTTGTTCTGTTATAGGGAGAAGGTTCTTCTAAGTGGCAGAATGAAGGATTGAACTCTCCAGCTGGATGTCTGATCAGATGTTGTGACATCAAGCGGAAACTTCAGGGTCTTAGTTAATGTTGTGGCACATCATTGTAAGGTAAGTTAATCTTCGCAGAAATAAATGGAATTAATGCTTCAAAAAGGTCTATCTCATGCAGTTTACGGGAGCTGTAAGAAGGAGTAGATGTTACATGTCCGAGTTTTGGTGTATCTAAGATGGCTTGCTATGAAGCAAGTAAGATATGTAACTTGAAGATTAAGTTTCATTAGTGGATCAGAAGATTTTCTGTAACTCTGAAGAAAGTTGAGATTAACCAAATAATGGCATTTGGTTGATCTTTATTGTGAATTCAAGCAGTGTGCTTGGAACTAATTACTATTGTGCAGAAGGGTAGTTGGTAGAAAATCAAAGGAGGTTCTGGATCTGTTCATATCTTGGAGTTTGTGGTAGAAACCCTGAGTTGCTTATGGAAGATTACCTTCTTTTGAGATATATATGAGAGTTCATTTCTCTCTTTGGTTGTCTGGAGTTCTTATTGTTCAAGCTGGTGGAGTTATGTTCCCTGAAGATCTTCAGTTGGATTACTATGCAGATAGTGAGTCCAGTGGTAATTGTATTAAGAACCATAGTGTATGGTGTCTGTGATATGATTTGGATGTCCTAATTGATGTTAGAACATCATCATGTTTTCTGAACTTAGAGTTTAGATTGTGGAAGCTGATATTCGCCAGTTGAATCAGAAGTGTTCCAACTTATCATATGGGAGAATGATGAAATGAAGGATGTCTTGGATCATGGGGTGTTTATCGGGTAGTCTGACTCTTGTTGAGGTCATAATGCTTGTGGAGAGGTGGTTTCTTCTGCTACAAGTAACTCTAGAAAGAAGTGGATTAATTTGGTGCTTGTGAAGCAAGTAATCTGAGGATTTCTGGAGCATGTATTTGATGTTTTCAAGTGTGAATGATATCTGGGCTAGCTGACAAACTAAGGGACTATGTATGTCTCTTTGAGAAATGTGAAGCATTCCAGATTCAATTGAATTTATTCTCAAGGAACAAGGATATCTATGGCTGTAAAATTCATGGTGGATTTGTACAGATTATGGATGGTTTTTGGATGAGAGGGATCAATGGTGATTTTGGTCTCAATCCAAGAGTTTGTTGGTTGTGGTACAATGATGTGATCTCGGTACTCTCTCACTATATGATCATGAAGTTTGTCATGGGATATCATGTGGTGATTTTGGGTGCTTCTTGTCGGGAGGAGCATCTTTTATAAAAGACAAGAGAACTTTTGTCTGATAGGTGCACTAGTGTGGTACATGGATTTCTTATGGATCAAGCTTTGAGTGAATGTGTTCAGCAGGTGTGTTGAACAGGGGGTGCGCTCTTGAAGACATGAAGATGCGTCTTATGTTTTCCATTCATTCTAAAGTGTTCTTCTTGCAAATGAGCACTGGTTATTCTTGACAGGGGGAGTTGGACTTCTGTTTTGGATCTGTTGCTGCAGTAGTACATTTGTTTATCAAGATTGTTTGTGGTTTCAAACAGTCTGTGATAGAATACCTCTGGTGAGGGTGTAATGTCAGACGAGATGTCATGACATTGTGTTACTGGTTTAGTTCTGGGAGGACTTGACTAATTGATTTTGATTCAGTCATTGGGTGTCAATGGATTGAATTAGACTTGTTCAAGCTTCTTGGGAGTGTCCTGACAGTCATTGCTTGTGTCTGGGAGAATTTATTTTTCTCTGGAGAATTAGCTAAGGGTCTTGGAAGACTTTGTTGCTATCTGGAAGATGTTTGAAGAAATGTCTTAACATCTTGGTCAGATATTCTTTTTCTTCTGGTTGAAAGGATTATTCTTGGGGCTCATTGAAAGGCATTGTGACTATGCATCAGAGGATTACAAGAGGGATTAAACAAAGTCTGATAAGGGGTTAGGACATTGGTTAGAACGTATGGCTGAGTGTCTTGGATAGTGGATATAATGTGTCTTAAGGAACGCGTGTTAAACATGCGTCTCGGTGAATGCGTATTCCTTGGACGATCCTCGTTAAAAAAACAGTCATATGCGATTTGGCTGGTGCACATTTGTCTGTGAAGTTACATCCCTCGTTTAATGCGCTCATTGAATGGACGTGTGTTACTTTCAATGGTTCGTTACCTCCTAAGGTAATTGCTTGGGTATTTAAAGAGGGTCTTTGGCTTCTTCTGTCTCATGTTGTGTTGTGTTCTAATGACATTTGTTCGTGTCTAGATAAGTAATGTTTGGGTTTGGGGCTGTCTTGGCTGCTTTTGTCAATTTTTGGCTAAAAAGGGGGAGAAAAAGATATAGGGGTTGAGTCTGTTCTTGCAGCTGTTTTGCAAGGATGTTGGACAGGATGTTCTGACATTCTGTCTGAGTCTCAGGTTTCCATTCTATTCTGAGTCCTTCCTTTGTGTCTTGTGCTCTGAGTTATGAACACAGTTGTGTCCTGTGTTCTGAGTTACCCACGTTGGTGTTTGGTTGCTTCAGTAGCAAAATTCTCCCCCCAAGTGAGGAAGTATAGATTCATGGGGTAAGGGGGAATGTTGTGTTGGTGTAACCCCTAGAGACCAATACTTTTGGTACTTGTATCAAATTATTTATTAATAATAAAAGACATTTCTTTATTATGTTTGTTTAACAAATTGATAAAGTCCCTAGAATAGCTAGTTCGTTTAATGAAATATTAAGTGTGACTTAATCATGAGATTCCATTAAACATAAGGACACTATTCTTAAAGTATCTGTAGTCGAGCTTTAATGTGAAATGGGATAACCTTAAAGCATTAAGACTATTATGTAGATAGACTGATGATCACATCTCATGGATCATGGATAAGGAGTTATCGAGTCTTAACATAGGTATGAATATTAGGAGTAATATTTATATTGGATTGACCCACTATGACAGTACTACGTAGAATGTTATGCAAAGTGTCATAAGTTACTCTCATGGTGATAGTGGTGTATACCACCCTTCGACCTGAAAACCACTATGGACCCTAGATGCAGAGTCAAGTACTTTATTGCTGATCAAACATTGTCTATAATTGGATGACTATAAAGACAGTTGATGGGTACTTCATAAAGCATGCTGAGGGACTTGAGTGACCTAGATGAAATTTCCCATCCTGCATAATAGGATAAATGTCTAAGGGGCCAATATTGAACTGAACAAGGATGACACGGTATATGCCTTGTGTTCAATATAGACATAAGGGCAAAAGGGTAATTGTACACACAAGCACTATCACAAAAGTTTTTGTCATATTACATGACAATTTTGTGACTTGGGTAGCAGTGATGTGTTGCTAGATACCGCTCACTGTTTATTATGTTAAATGCATGATTTAATATAATTACCAACGCCGCAAAATCCTACAGGGTCACACACATAAGGATAATTTAATAAGAGGTAGAGTAAATAAGGAATACCATAAGGTATGGTGTACTTAAGTAAATATGTAACACCGTAAGTTACGGTGCACTTAAGTGGAATACGAATTGTGGTAAGGTACCGCGTGCTTAAGTGATTTACAATACATCATAAGATATGATGTGCGTGCACTTAAGTGGGCTTTTTAGCTTGCTGCCCACACAAGTGGTTCTATAAATATAACTCTTGTGCAGAAGCATAAACACTTGATGAAAATTCAGCTGTGAAACCCTAGCCATATTTTCCTTCTCTCTATCTCTCACTCAAAGCCTTCAATCGTAGTAGCTAGCACTGAGACTGAAGGAAGCTGTTCGTGTGGACTAAGTAGAGGTGTTGTTTATCATACATCGCTCGTGATTATTCCTTCAATTCAGAATCAAAGGTTTCATCGCCACAAGAGGTAACCATTCTATCATAGATCATGATCTTTCGTAAGGATTGCTAAAGGGAAATTTTAATTTCCGCTGCGTTTTTGAACCGCGATTTCCCTTCATGTTGCTCATCCTCTTCCTCATGTACACCAACATGAGTTGAGTCTCATCAGTATTCTAATCATAACCTCCACTCAGGGTGAAGAGACGTTAGGAGCATCCTGGCTTTATTGTACAACAGAAGTTTTAGCCAAAATTTGTCAAAATGGGGAGATTGAAGACTTTAAAAGATTAGACTTAAATTTTGGTAAAACTTGATGTCAAACACAATGTTCCAACTTGAAGAATTTTGCTAGAGAACAAGATAAACAACATGAAGAATGTTGCAGAAGACAAAGATGTCGAGTACAAAGTTCCAACATCCAGATTCGACATCCTGGATTGATATAGCAGGTTTTAAATCTATTTCAAGATTCTAAGAAAAATCACAACAGTGGATCAAGGAATCATTGAACTAAAGATTTAAAGCCCAAGACAGAATACTATAAAGGAAGACCAAGACCTAGAACACACTAACTAATCCTTGTGTAAACTTTTGTAAAGTAGAAAATAAGGTTTAGGGTTTTGAGAGTCGTAGGCTTTCTTGTGTTGTAAGTCTCCCTCTGTATTGGTTTGATACATTGTGGAAGACATAATTGTTATACAGATTCAGAAACCCGTAGGTAATGAATCGTGTATTGTTCTTGGATGAAGCTTTGAAGCAAATCCAAGTTGTGTTATTACTCGAGAATGCTCAATTGAACTTTGTACTGAAAGAGGTGTCTTTCAAGTAGGATAATACAGTTATTATGACTATAACTGTTACTGATCACAGTGTAGCGTGCGATTTTTGTCGGTGACGCGACCACCTTATCGCCATTGGTTGGAATTGGGTGCTATTTTTTGATTTCTTATTTATCCTATGAAGCTGGAAAGGAAAGGGAAGCTATCTAAAACTAACCTTGCATGCAAATGTTTTCTTTAACAAATGCTTAAGAGATTGGGGGTCCGGGGTTAGGTTATACAATGGGGAGTTATCAATTACCCATCCTATATATGGTTATCCATAGATCGTTAGCAATTTCTACTATTTTCTATTTACTGGTGTTTATCTGTCGAGGGTTGGGAAAGTTCCCCCTTTGGGAGTGTTTGAGAGAGAGAAAGTATTTTTGTTGATGTCGGGTTTTTCTTATGCTTTTTGGTAAGGTAATGGACCTAAGGTTTTTTATTAGTGTGCTCGCTAAGATTTCACAATCTTATGCCTACGTATTTTCGTTAAAGAAAACAGGGAAATCAGAGCAATCGTAGTTCCTCCTATTCTATGGGAGGAAAAGATGATGTTTGGTGTCTTGTTCAAAGCCCAAGATTGAAGCTAAAGGAGTATTGTGTCTTGTTCAAAGCCCAAGATTGAAGCTAAAGGTTTTGACTGAGAGAGAATTTGTCATCTCTAAAGGGAGATATCTCACCTATTTATCACAGTTATTGGATAACTGATTATAAAGGAGAATTACTTTAACTGGGATATGTGAATCCACCAATGCCATAATTTCCTTTATAAGGGATTTGTCCTGAAGGAGAAAACTTTAACTCAGTGTAGAGCAATGTCATTTTTCCTTAGGAGTCTTTCATGCTAAGAGAGGGACATTGGCTTGGATGTAAATAATCCAGAGGCTTGCCACTTACAGCAATTAGATGAAAGAAGGGGATTTACCAGGATAAGAGATGGACTACATCTTGGATATTTGAATCAACAAGTGTGCCACTTACAACAGTTATCTGGAATTAGGTTTGTTTGATTTTCTGTTTTGATGTGTGATTGTACAGAGAAATGTCTTCCTACAGAGAGATTTTTTATTTTCTCTGAGGGGATGTTGATTTTTGTGTGCCTTGATCAAAGCCCAAGGTTGAAGCTAAAAGGTTGACTCTATTAAGGAGTTTTATCTCTGTCTTGTACAAATCCCAAGATTGAGGCTGAAAAGAGACTGACTCTTTTGGGGAGATCATTATACAAAGCCTAAAAGGAGGCGGGAAGGAATTAACTCTTCCGGGGAAATATTTTGTCAGTCTTGTACAAAGCCCAAGATTGAGGCTAAAAGGGATTGACTCTACTGGTGAGAGCTTTTATCTGTCTTGTACAAAGCTCAAGATTGAGGCTAAAAGAGGATTGACTCCACTGGGGAGGTTTTATATGTGTCTTGTACAAAGCCCAAGATTGAGGCTAAAAGAGGATTGACTCCAGTGGGGAGGTTTTATATGTGTCTTGTACAAAGCCCAAGATTGAGGCTAAAAGGGGTTAACTGACTCAGCTAGAGAATGTTTATAGGTGTCTTGTACAAAGTCCAAGATTGAGCCTAAAAGGTGCTAAGGGATGATCATTATACAAAGCCTAAGAGGAGGTTGGGACTGTCCGAGTCTGCTTGTATGAAGCCCAAGAGGAGGCTGAGACTGTCCAAGTTTGCTTGTATGAAGCCTAAGAGGAGGCTAACTTCTGCTGAGGATTATTGAGATCCAGAGACAGGTCCAAATTGGAGAATCAACTCTTGCTGAGTATTACAGAAGAGTTGAAATATCAGAGACCATGAGGTTCTGATTGTGTTTTGTCCCTAACTGGGGAAATTTAAAGTGAGGAATTTAGGGTAGAGTTTCGAGATCCCAAAAGGGGGTGAGACTGTATCTGGAATTTCCTATGGGGAACTAGTTTTGACTGTGTTGAAAGAGTGACCACTGGTTTGATCTAATCCTAGACCTAGTTGCCGGGGAAAACTCTAAGCAGATATACAGGCATATATATATGAAATATATAAACAAGTATGTTGAAGAGTTTAGTAGGACTTACAGGTTAGCAAGCTTCCAGCATTATAAACAAGTATATATAAACAAGTATGTAAAAGAAAGCTGTTAGAACTTACAGGTGAGCAAGCTTCCATTGTTATAGCTGTATGGTTAGTTATTCAAGAAATTAAAGAAAGTTTTGATGATAACTATGAATTTGAATCTAAATCAAAAGGGAAAGTTATTTTGAAAAGAAGTTTGGGGCTTATACTCAAGGAGAGGCCCAGAAATAACAGTGATCGCACCGTTGTTCTGAAAATTGTATCGGGACTTATACAATGACTGAGGCCTAAAAAATATTTATGTACAAAGGAGGTTGGGTCTTACACTCTATTAGAGGCCTAAAGTGTTTGAAAAAAGAAGAAAAATGGGACTTACAACACAAGGGAAGGCCCAGATGATTTTGTTTTGAAAACGACAATCGTGCCGAGATTTTTTTACGTACTGAGACTTATACAATGACTGAGGTCCAAAAAGATTTTTATTTACAAGGGATGGGTCTTACACTCTATTAGAGGCCCAAAGTGTATTTTAAGAAAAGGGAATGAGACTTATAACTCAGAGAGAGGCCCAATGAAAGATAGTGATAACACCGTCGTTTTAAGAATTGCAGAGGGACTTATACAATGACTAAGGCCCAAAAAAGGTTTTCTGTACAATAAGGGATGGGACTTACACTCTATTAGAGACCCAAAGTGTTTATTTTAATACAAAAGACGGGACTTATAGCTCAAGGAGAGACCCAGATGAAAAACAATGATCGCACCGTTATTTTGAAATTTGTACCGAGACTTATACAATGACTGAGACCCAAATTAATTTATGTACAAAGGGGGTAGAGTCTTACACTCTATTAGAGGCCCAAAGTGTGTATGTGAAGTTTGAAAAATAAAAATTTAGAGAAAACCCTAATTTTGAATTTAAAAGATATAATTTTCAAAGGAAATTAAATAAAAAATATTATAAAATACAAAATATATTCAAAAACAAGTTGTATACTTTGAAAAATCATGTTTAATCACATGAAAGGTTGAAATTCATTTGGAATGAAAAATCAAGGTGGGAATTTCATTTAAAAATGTTTAAAAAACAAATAAATGAAATTAATTACAAAAATTCTAACTATATTAAAAAAAATAATATAAATTGGATTTTTTTGTAAAATAAAATAATTTAACATTTTCATGAATTTTTAAAAAAAGAATCAATTCAAAAACATCAAAATTCAGAGAGAAATTAATTTTTGAATCAATTAAATAAAAATAACAAAAATTCAAATAATTTGAATTATGGCGCCAACGGTCAAGGGATGAACACGCGCGACCCTGTTTTTTCAGATTTGCATTTTCTCACTTTTCTCTCTGATTACTCAATGATTTTACACGATTCAAACACCAATCTTGCTCGTTTTTGAACAAGGATCACAACCATATAGATTAATTGCATTTATATTGAGTATGGAGTGAGAAATCAAAGGATAACCTCAAGAACCCTAGTTTCAGCATGAACACAATGAAATTCCATACACGATTGATTAATGGCAATTGATTAAGGGTTATCACTCTATATACATGCAGGAACAAGATGGTAACTCAAAAATTCATTTATGATGCATGAAATATAGAGTTTGAAGGCTTCATGCTTACCTTTTGCATCTGGTGATCGAGCTTGATGATGGAGATGTTACAGATGTGTTCCAATGATCTGGACAGCTTCCTTAGGTGCCAAGGAATGTGTTTGAATGCTTAGAGTGGATTGAAATGAGCTGGAACTTGATGTGGCACCTCAATTGCAAATCTGCTAAAAGTTTGTGCAAATGGATTACTGCTTTTGGATTCTGATGTTCCAGATGTTGTTTTAGTGTTAAGATCACCTACATATGATGTATGTGAGGTGTTTGCATCATTGGTTTGGATAGAAATGTTCTCAAATGCAAAACCCGATAGTGACTTGCAAGAGAAGGTGTTTTTTGGAGTGAAAGAGAAAGTTTAAGGAAAGCATCAGTTTGGGTGCTTTGGTGTACTCAAACTGATCACAAATGAGCTTTATTTATAGTAGAACGAGTTTGTTTTGAAAGCAATAGTGAATGGTAACTGGTACAGGTCTGTGGCCAATGGTTACATAAAGGAATTCTAGTATTCCATGATCATTGACTTGAGATTAGAGCACAGGCCTCTGGTCTTTTGTTGCAGGGATAAGGCTTGACTCATTCAATGATTAAAGACTCATTCCATGCCACCTCAATGCACCTCTTGAATGCCTTGAAACAAAATTGGAGTTTTTGGATTTGCACCTCAATGCACAGACCAATTGGAACATTGAATTCCACATGCCAAAAAGGGTGGTGTCTTGACTTGCAAGGCTTGTGGATTAGAGGTACTTGCTTGGATAAGATCCTTATATGTTTTCAGAAGTGTGACAAGGCTTAAGGTTGCACAATTTGGTCAACTCGAGCAAAAGTGCACAAAACTGCCTTGTACATGACAGTTGGAAATTGCTATTTTGGGAGGATCATATCTCCTTGCTCAAATGGAGTTATGGAAAGCTCTTGTGCTTTTTAGAAATCCCTAACATGATACAATCCATATGTGATCATATTTTGTCTTGAAACTATTTGAATTCAACTGAAAAATCCTCATGAACATTGATGTCCAAGGCTGAAAACTCAGGCAGTTTTCACTAAGTGTTTAATCTTTGATTTTTTTGCCACTTTGATCCATCTATAACTAAAAATCTATGAAGAATTGGAGTTTGAGGTAGTTGAAGCTTTTGTAGAATGTAGGAAGACCTACAAATCAAGCTTTGGATCACTCAAAATGGTTGTTTGGATCAAAAGTTATGGTCCTTGGAAGTTGGCACCAAAACCATTCAGATTTAGTAACTTAGAAAAATTTTCAATTTTTCAAGATTACCCCTTTTACAAGTTATCATGATTTCTTGATCAATTCTTGTTCAAATGACATTATAAATCACATCTTATGAAAATATGAGTCATAAGGATCATTTTTGCCAAAAAAGTCATGTTTTGACTTTTGGCCCCGAAGCGGTTCGTCGAGGAGAAACCCTAATTCCCGACTTTTGGGGAATGCAACCTCTGAGGGAGTTTTAACTTTGAAAAGGGACTCCTAGGGTTATTTTGAATATATTGAGTCATATTTTGAAGCCTTGTCTCAATCCCCTATGAAAATTTCACTCTGGAAGCCTCAGTCGATGAAAACCTTAATTTGGTGACATCGGGTGTTTAGAGGCTCAAACCACTTGAAATGTGGCAACTTCTGTGCTTGATCCTTGGTGTGGGAGACCTCTTGATCCTTTATGGGTGTTGGAGAGGTTATACAAGTTAAAGATCATGTCAATTCTTAAGTGATCCTTTGCCTAAGTGCTCTGAGAGGGATAGAAACCCTAATTCTTGATTGTGGTGAATGCTCAACCATCTTTGAGGAGATTGATGAGGCATGAAGGTACGTCCATATTGTGGCAATGATTTACACAATGATGGGAAATCTTGGTGGTCAAAATTTGGGGTATGACACACAGGTTGTGATTTAGGGAGTGAGATGGGTTTCTCTTATCAATTAGATGTGACTTCTAATGATAAAGTTTCCATTGGGTAGTGATAGGTAAACCAGAGGTTGTTTACTGTAAACTAGATGTTGTTTACATAAAACTATACTACTAATAGTGGATTCTTCTTCATGGCTTGGTAGCCCCCAAATGTAGGTGATTTGCACCGAACTGGATCATCATATTCCGTGTTTTTATCATTCTGCAATTTACAGTTCAGTATTGATTAACATGTCATAACAGATATTGAAACATCTGTTGTGAATCTGTTGCTGATATTCAAAATATCAGTTTGATTATTCTGCCTTTGTTTTAAAGTTAAGCAGAGAACAATGTCATGACATGTGTTAGGACATCTGCTATCTGTTATGCCAGAATTTCAGATTCTACTGTCATGATACCTCTTCACCTTCTCCTTGTATATTTTTGAAGATTCATATGCTTGCAGCCTTATTTCATCAAGCTCATGCATTTGTAGCTTCCTTTTCACACCGGCTTGTTGTGGATTGAAGTTAAGAGACTTTAAAGCCCAAAAAGAATTGTGTTCTAATTCAACCGGTAAATGGCAAGCTTTACCGTAGACCATTTGAAATGGTGTAAGACCGGTTGGTGCTTTGTAAACGGTACGATATGCCCATAGAGCTTCATCAAGTTTTAACGACCAATCTTTTCGTGAAGTTGAAACTGCTTTTTCTAAGATTCTAATTATTTCACGATTAGATACTTCCGCTTGTCCATTTTTTTGTGGGTGATATGGTGATGCCACCTTGTGTTTGACACTGTAATGTTCAAGAGCTCTTGCAAGTTGTGTATTGCAAAAATGATAGCCTCCATCACTAATCAAAACTCTTGGTGTACCAAACTTTATGAAGATGTTTCTTTTCAAGAATTTCACCGCTCTTTTTTCGATTTCTTTTGTTGACGCAATAACATCTACCCATTTGGATACGTAATCAACCGCCACTAAGATGTATTCATTGTTGAAAGATGAAGGAAAATGTCCAACGAAATCAATACCCCAGCAATCAAACACCTCTACCTCTAACATGCTTTGTAATGGCATTTCATTTCGTTTGGAAATTCCACCAACCCTCTGACAATTATCACAATTCTTGGCATGTTCATATGTATCTTTGAATAGAGAAAGCCAATAGAATCCTGCTTGTATGACTTTGGCAGCTCTTCGTTCTCTGCTATAATGGTCGACATATGGTGAATTATGGCAATTCCATGTGATGCTTTTGGTTTCCTCTTTAGTAACACATCTTCGCAATAACCCATCAGATCCGATTTTGAATAAGTACGGATCATCCCTTACATAGTGAGTGGCATCACGCAAGAATTTCTTCTTTTGTTGCCAATTGAAATCTTCAGGGATGATACCGGCAACTTTATAATTTGCAAGATCCGCGAACCATGGTCTTTCCTCAATCATGAGCAGTTTTTCATCTGGAAATTCTTCAAGTACCTCTCTTTCTTCTTTTGTAATCTCGGGATTCACCAATCTTGATAGATGATCTGCAACAAGATTTTCTGTGGCTTTCTTGTCACGGATCTCTAAATCAAACTCTTGTAAGAGGATCATCCATTGGATTATTCTCAGTTTTGAGTCCGCTTTGTTGATCAAGTACTTGATGGCTGCATAGTTAGTATAGCAAATAATCTTAGATCCTATGAGATAAGACCGAATTTTTTTTAATGCGTACACTATAGCAAGTAATTATTTTTCTGTGGTTGCATAGTTAACTTGTGCATCATTTAGCACTTTTCTTGCATAGTGTATAGCATGAAAAAATTTGGTTTTTCTCTGTCCTAAAACAGCCCCGATCATGTAATCACTTGCATCACACATGAGCTCAAAAATGAGTGTCCAATCGGGTGCAGTGATTACCGGTGCAACAATTAATTTTTCTTTTAAACTTTCAAAAGCAATTAAACAATCTTTATCAAAAGTAAATGACCTATATTTGTTAAGGAGATTGCTTAACGGCTTGGTGATTTTGGAGAAGTCCTTGATGAATCGTCGATAGAATCCGGCATGGCCAAGAAAACTTCGAATTCCCTTGACGTTGGTTGGTGGTGGCAGGTTTTCAATGACATCTACCTTTGCTTTATCTACTTCGATCCCATTGGCTAAAATTGTATGTCCCAGGACAATGCCTTCGGTCACCATAAAATTGCATTTTTCCTAATTTAGTACCAGATTCATCTCCACACACCATTTTAATACGGTGTCCAAGTTTTTCAAGCATAACTCAAATGATTCACCAAACACGGAGAAGTCATCCATGAATACTTTGATGCACTTCTCGATCAAATATGAAAAAATGGCCTGCATACATCTTTGGAATGTTGCGGGTGCGTTGCATAGACCAAAAGGCATTCTTCGATATGCGAATACTCCAAATGGGCAAGTGAAGGTTGTCTTCTCATGATCCTCGGGGTTTACGGTAATTTGATTATACCCTGAATAACCGTCTAAGAAACAATAAAACTGCTTCCCTAATAACCTTTCCAACATCTGGTCCATGAATGGAAGCGAAAAATTGTTTTTTCTTGTTGCCTGGTTGAGTCTCCTATAATCAATGCACATACGCCATCCTGTGGCTGTTCGGGTTGGAATCAACTCATTTTTCTCGTTTGTTATCACAGTCATACCACCCTTCTTTGGTACCACTTGCACAGGACTCACCCAAGCACTATCCGAAATTGGATAGATCATTCCTGCTTCTAACAGCTTGACTACCTCTTTACGTATGACCTCTTTCATCATTGGATTCAATCGCCGCTGTGGTTGGGCAATTGGTTTGTAATTTTCTTCCATCATAATGTTGTTCATACAATATGATGGACTTATGCCTTTCAAATCTGAGAGCACCCAACCGATTGCAGCTTTATTTTCTTTAAGAACTTTGATGAGCTTCTTTTCTTCATGGCTGGCCAGAGTTTTGTTGATTATTACCGGCTTCTTGCATTCATCATTGAGGCACACATATTTCAAGTGATCTGATAATAAATTCAATTCTAATTTGGTGTCTTTTTCCACTGAACTCTCCTTTAAGTCCTCAGTTTTTGTCTCCTTCAATGGTATTTCTTTTGCTGAATCTAGCTCTATTAAGCATTCATTGAGTTCTTTTTCTTCTTTTGGATTAAGAACATTGAAAACATCCATGAGGGCTCTTTCTAATGGTGTTGTCAAGTGTGCTTGTTTTGGTACTTCAAGTATTTCTTTATCAATTGCATCAACTTGAAAACAAGCTCCTTTATCCTTGGAATGCTTCATGACATTAAAGAGGTTGAAGGTAACTTCTTCATCTTGAACGTGCACTTTCATTAAACCGTCATCAATATCAATCATCATGCGAGCGGTCTTCATGAATGGACACCCCAAAATCAGTGGTACATCATCATTTTCCTCTATAGCCATGACAACAAATTCGATAGGGAATAAAAACTTATCTACCTTAACCAATACGTCTTCTGCAATACCAGATGGTTTTGTGACTGATTTGTCGGCTAGTTGTTGTGTCATCCTAGTATTCTTCATCTCCAAATCACCAATTCTTCGTATTACTGAGAGTGGAATCAAGTTGATACTTGAGCCTAGGTCAATTAGTGTTTTCCCAACGTATACGTTTCCAATTGTGATTGGCAACGTAACTTTTCCTGGATCTTTTTCTTTCTGTGGAAGTGTTCGTTGAATGATTGCACTGCAGCTTGCATCAAGATGTATTGTTTCTTCATCTGTAATTCTTCTCTTCTTGGTGAAAATTTCTTTCATGAATCGTGCATACGTATACATCTGTTCAAGTGCCTCCGCAAAGGGAATATTGATTTGCAACTGCTTGAAAATATCCAAAAATTGAGCGTATTTCCTTTCTTTGTCTTTTTTGGTTGGAGCATGAGGGTATGGTAGATTTTGTGCCGGTGGAGTGATTATTTTCCCCTTGTCTTCTCTCCGCTTTCTCCGTTCATTACATTCATTTGTATTCTTTTCAACTATTTCCTGATTTTTTCTTCTTCCCTCTCCTTTTTCTTTTCCTCTTCTTTTTGTTTTTCTCTTTTTTCAAGGATTCCTTCCTCTCGACCATCACTATCGCTTGCTTCTGGAATGATAATTCTACGACTTTGTGTAACTATTGATTTACAATGTTCCTTTGGATTCGTCTACGGGATGGCTGTAAAGGTACCTCCTTGTTGATCTGCGAGTTACTTTGTAATTTGTCCAACTTGTGTTTCTAAGTTCCTTAACGAAGCATCCGTATTTTTCTGATTTGTGATGGATAATTGCATGAACTGGTTCAATGTTTCTTCCAGTTTGGAGGTTCTGTCCGGCTGAGTTGTATGTTGTGGCTGTTGATGAAAATTTTGATATTAGTTGGGCCTGTTTGATGCTCCTGTTTCTTACCTCCAACCTTGACCATAGTTGTTATTTCCGCGTTGATAGTTTTGATTTCCTTGATATGGTGTTGCTCGTTGTTGATTTCCCATGTAATTGAACTCTTCATTCATTGGAGGGCAAAAACCCGTAGGATGGTCACCAGTACATAATTCACACAAGGTTACTTGGTGTGGTTTGTTAGCCGAGCCGTGCATCTCCTTAAGCTGTTGTGGAAGTTTGGAAAGCTGCTTGGTTAATTCCTCAACTGTTTGAGTGAGAATTTTGTTTTGTGCCAATATTGCATCGTTTGGGCCTAACTCCAGTAATCTCGGTTTCTATTATGCAGTACCTCTATTGTACTGAACTTGATGGTCATTAAGAGCCATACGATTAATGATAAACACTGCCTCTTCTGCACTTTTGGATAGTAATGAACCACCGACAGTTGCATCAAGTAGAAGCTTTGGTTTTGGTTGTAATCCATTGTGGAAGATGTGGATTTGGGTGAGTTCATCGAAGCCATGATTCAGACATTTCCGTAGCATAGACTTATAGCGCTCCCATGCTTCACACAAGGTCTCTATTGCACTTTGAGAAAACGCGGCTATTGCTGTTTTGGCGTCCATGAATCTGTTATGTGGGAAGAACCAATTCAGAAAGTTTTCCTCCAAGACATTCCAATTGGTCATGGTTTGAGTGGTTTAGTCCAGATACCAATCCTTTGCTTTGCCAATTAGTGAGTGCGGAAACAATCGCATGAAGACTGCTTCTTCTTCCGCTTCAGGTGCTCCCAACGTACTAGCCAATTCATAGAACTTGGTGAGGTGAGTGTACGGATCTTCGTGATCTAGGCGTTCAAAGAGATTTTCATAAATGATCTGCAATAATCCTGTTTTTATTTCAGCTTGTCGGTTGGTTGGATTGTTGGTGAGGCGAGTTAACCGTTTAGGGCTGCTTTGACAAGGTCCTCCATTCACGATTTCAGGTTCACCTTTTGCCATGGTTTCTTTTGTTGAAGTTGTTGAGGTGGAAGATCCTTTCTTTTGAGATCTTTATTTGGCTAGCTTTTTCTGTTTCTTTGTTTGTTGTTTGTTTTGTCGATTTGTTCTTTCGATTTCAGGATCAAAAGGTAATAAGTACTCCGATTTTGTACCTTGCATACACAAAGCTTGCAATTTCTAGCCAATACAATGCTAGGAGAATGTAAGATAAAGAAAAGAGAAAAGATATATACATTCTTTTAACAAATATACAACTTAAAAAAGATATCAATAGTCGTTTTGTTCGTAAATCTAAACGCCAGTCCCCGACAACGCCGCCATTTTGATGTTGAGTAAATCAAAAGAAAGTATTGAGTATCGTATCCACAGAGATCGACGCGATATTACCAATGTTAAGACAATTGTTATCGTTTTTAAGTGAAGTTTATAGATTGATTTGCTTTTAATGTAAGTAGAATCTAAAATCGAAACTTGTTAAAGTAAAGTTTAAAAAGATAGAGAATTTGTTAGGATTGAAATTCAACTACAGTGCACGTATGATTTTGGTTGATACTTCTTTAAAGAAACTTGTTTTTCACATTATCTTCATTAATTCACTCACAACAACATATATGTCTATACGCTTGTTGAGATTTCAATTGATTTAGTTTAACCGATGATTTCTCGATCAATTAAACTAAACAATCACATTAAGAACCGAATGTTGTTTATGAAAGTTAAACCCTTGGTTCTATGTCTAGAACGAAGCGTTTAACAGATTATAACCTTTAACTTTAATACGAATGTATTTTCAATTACAATGTATTCATAGGTTTAGAATGACAAAACAAATATTTAATCGATAATTACGAATAACATAATTTCATTAAAAAAGGAAATAATAATACATACGATTTACGGTAGTTTCCTTCCAATCCTAACAAGAAAAGAGTTAGAAATCCATTGTCATGGTAGCTTGCACAAAAAGGAAGAATTTGAGATTAATTTGCATCAAGGATGATTTCTCGATTCTTGATGCGAACCCAGCTCGATTCTCTCCACACTCCTCTTCTTACTAAGACTATATTCTAATTTCCTATTACAAAGTAATAATGTAAAGTGATGATCTTCAATGCTTCTGCTACACTCCTTTTATACTGGTTGAAATGAGGGACTTTTGCTATGCGAATTTTTGGTCGCTATGCGAAGTCAGCTTGCTTAACCTTGAAGAATTTTAAACCGCCCCTGGAAACTGCCATACTTCGCTATGCAAAGTAAAGTTCGCGTAGCAAACTTTTCTCGCTTCTGCTCGCTTCAAGCAAAACTGGATGAGTTTGATTCTGTTTCATTCTATTTTTGCTCGCTTCTCCTTGCTCGCAACCTTCGTGTAGCGAAGCAATGGCTCGCGATGCGAAAGTTCTTTGCTTCCATTCGCTTTTCTTGCTTCAAGCGAGCTTTGGTGCTTTTGATTCTGTTTCTGTCTGTTGTTTCTCGCTTCAGCTTCGCGTAGTGACCTTCGCATAGCGAAGTGTTTGCTCGCGATGCGAAAGTTTCAGGGAATGGATTCTTCTTGCTTGTAACTGATGTTTTCTTTTGTTAATTCCTGCAAAAACATAACCATTCAAGAGTACATTTTTTTGGATCATGGTTTCTCAAGTTTCATCCTTAAAATTTAATGGAAGCAAGCATTTTGTTCAATTTTCACCAAATATTTATCAACTATTGGACTTCCATCAAGGAACAAACTAGACGAAAATAGAGTAATAACTAGAAATAAGGCCCGTTTAGTGGCACAAGGCTATAACTAAGAGGAGGGCATAAACTATGAGGAAACTTATGCTCCTGTTGCCCGACTTGAGGCTATACGCCTTTTGCTAGCCTATGCTTGTTCTAAGAATTTCAAATTATATCAAATGGATGTTAAGAGTGCTTTCCTAAATGGATACATTAATGAAGAGGTCTATGTATCTCAACCTCCCGGTTTTGAAAGTCATGAGTACCCAAATTATGTTTATAAACTTAAACGTGCTTTGTATGGTGTCAAGCAAGCCCCTAGGGCTTGGTATGAGCGACTTAGCAAATTTTTACTCGACCAAGGATACTAAAGAGGGAAGGTTGATACTGCACTCTTTATTAAGAGTCAAGGAAAACACTCCATTTTAGTTCAAGTTTATGTAAATGACATTATCTTTGGATCTACTAATATGAACTTAGTCAAAGAATTTTCAAAGTTAATGCAGGGTGAGTTTGATATGAGTATGATGGGGGAGCTAAACTACTTCTTTAGACTTTAAATCAAACAACTCGAAGAAGGAACTTTTGTGAGTCAAACAAAGTATTGATATGAACTACTCAAGTGCTTTGATATGGAAAACGCAAAAGCTATTGATACTCCAATGCCCACATGTGTGAACTTAGATCGAGATGAGAATGGTAAGGTCGTCGATGTAAATAAGTATAGAGGTATGATAGGTTATCTTCTCTATCTCACCTCATCTTGACCGGATCTCATGTTTAGTGTTTGTATGTGTGCTAAATATCAATCATGTCCCAAGGAATCACATTTAAAAGCTCTCAAGCGCATACTTAGATACCTATGTGGTACTCCAAAGTATGGGCTTTGGTTTTCCAAGGGAAGTGATTGTACTTTGGTTGGCTATTCCGATTCCGATTTTTTTGGTTGCAAATCAGATAGGAAAAGCACTAGTGGCACTTGTCATTTCTTTTCAAATTCCTTAGTGAGTTGGCATAGTAAAATGCAAGTTTCTGTTGCTTTGTCAATTGTCGAGGCGGAATACATCGCAGCCGGTAGTTGTTGTGCCCAAATCTTGTGGCTCAAGCAACAATTACTCGATTTTAATATTAAACTTGATGGTATTCCTATTTTGTGTGACAACACGAGTGCCATTAATCTGACCAAAAATCCAGTGCTACATTTACGCACCAAACATATTGAAATTCGCCACCATTTCCTTAGGGATCATTTAGAGAAAGGTGATGTCTTATTCAAGCATGTTGATAGCAAAAATCAACCTTTCTTTGAATGAAATTGTTGCATGCTTTCTATCTATGTTTGTTTATACATTAATTAACCATGTTGGAAAGCTTAAGCTATGTGAGGGCATTCATCATTCATCACCATTGAAGGTACTATCGTTCTCATCTATCTATTTTATCTTGACTAAATATGTGTTGTAATATGTTTGGAGTGCTATCTTGTTTCTTAAATGATAATTTAGATTCCTCTCTTACTCCATTTTGATGTTTTGAAATAGTATGGGCTTGTTATTTATGTTATGTACATCATTCATATCATGTTTTTCTATTTTTTCATGTTTCAACTGCATGCGTTGACCCGAATAGGGTGTAGGTCGACTCATGATCATCTCAATTCAAACATGAATGTTTCTGCTAGTCATGCGTCGACCTGAGGGTTCCTCATGCGTCGATACATACTGAAAATTTAAATTTTTGAAAATTTAATTCGTATGCGTCGACGCATTACATGTTGGAGGTCGACGCATCGTTCGTGTTTCTGGAATTTTTTTAAGACTGAAACATTTCATGTTTTCTTTGGGAATTACATCTTATCATTTGTGTTTTTACATCTTCATTTTATCATTTGCATCTCTCACAACACTCACAACTCTCTCAACTCTCCAAAAACCCTAAAAATCCTTTCCGAGAATTCTCTAAGATTAGGGATTCAAACCCAAATTAGTGAGGAATTTGGTCTTTCTACATTCTCATCTACTGCGGGTATTATTCATCTTCCTCAACAAAGGAGTTTTAATGGAAACTTCAAGGGTGACTGGTAAGAGGTCAAATAGAGCATCCACTTATCAAGAAAACACATCTCAAACTTCTTCTCATACTCCGTCTCAAACCCCGATAAACAATTAATTATTAAGTAGTTCGTTTATTATCCTAAGGTAGTTGATATAATGCACATTCCTGAAATTATTGAAATGTTAAACCATTAAAAGTTCAATAACTTCTTGGAATGCAGTTTGGCTACAAGATAGGGGGTAAAAGTTACAAGGTTGGTAGCACTTATTGGAAAGACTTGTTTGATATGTGTCCTCGTCTTTCTTCTAAGCTTCAAATAACTGGTACTGATCTGGCTCCAGAGTATGAATTAAAGTCTGCATTGAAGTCCATGCTTAAGGACCCTTATCCCGAGGAATTTGTTGCAAGTGATCTCTTTCCCAAATAAGTTATAAGTGGTCTGTTGAAACGGGAGGATCGAATCCTGTAGTGGATTGTCTCCCATATTCTACGACCAAAAAAAGGAGGTTATTCCAGAGTTGATCAAGCCGAAGTGCACTTGGTTTATTTTCTCAAGAATAAGAAGAAGGTAAACTAGCCCTATTATATTGCTAGTCGCATTTTTACCTTGAAGGAATCCGGCAGAGGTTCATCCTTATGCTACGGGTCATTTATCCAAAGCATACTGGATCATGCTAGAATTGTTGTTCAGGACATTTCTTACATTTCCATTTCTGGTGACCAAGAGTTTAGTCAGAAGACTATGACTCTTATGGGGTACATTTGGAACATACAAGAGAAGACTTATGTGGTCAAGACTAAGGGCTCACGTGCAAGGATTAGGAATTTAGATGAAGCTGAGGAGGAAGAACAAGATGGGGATGAGGAAAATCATCATAGGGATACCGAGCCTCCTTTTGACGGTCATGACGATAGTGCTTGGTTAGGTGGTTTTCTAGTTCAGGAAACTGATGCCGACCAAGGATGGGGTTCATGGCGTCAAAACGTCTAGTCCGAGTATGGCACTTCATATGTTCCTCCTTCTCCTCATCAACCTCAACCTGATAATTCAGAAGTTCTTGACATGCTACGCAGCATGCGACTTGAGCAACAAAATTTTGTAGCACCCCAATAACAAAGGTATGAAGCAATGCAGGGTCAGATTTGAGCACATAATGAGAATTTTGATCTCTTTTCGTCAAGAGTTTTGGGCAGGTTTGATGAGATGGTTGAAACATCAGCAAGTCAGCATCGTGCGCTTTCACTGAGCTTCAACACTCTCAACAGAAGTGTTCTTGGATTGTATGAACGCCTGGATTCTCAAGGACCGCGTCAGGATCATTCATTTAGGGGAAGAGGTCAACCACATAGGGGCCGAAGACCTTAGTTTATTGAGTTGTGTTGTTGTCTTGCATTTCACATTGCATTGTGTTTTGTTTTTGGTTTTGCTTTGTCATTTTGATTGTCTCGAGACTTGTATGGAACAACTTATGATGTGTAATGTATTATTATTAATTCTATATGTTTCTTGAGCTATTTAATTCTCTATTCTTTGCATTAGCAACATTATATGTGGATGTTTGTTGATGCCTTATCTGTTGCAAAATATATATTTGCGTATGTGTATGTCTATGATATGATTACAAATGACTATTTGCTTCACTCTTTTTGATGTTGTCAAAAGAGGAGAATGCAAAAGCAAGTTTCACAAAGATCAGAATTTTACAGACGGAAGTGCATACAGTCAGGGGGAGAATGCTCTTCACAAAGTACTCAATGTGTGGAAAGTTTTGCAAGGTTTTGCCATCATAAAAAAGGGGGAGTATGTGAGGGCAAAGTTCCTTTATTACTTTGTTTTAATGATGTCAAAACTAGGAAAATTTCGTACTTGTGTATTTTGGACGGTATTACCTTGTATAAGCTTGCATTCATCTTTTTCAAATGCGCATAAAGGCCTACATACATGAACTTAGACATATAGGATCATACTCTATGTCTAAAATGTGTTTTGAGTTAGTTTTGGTGCATTGGGTCGACTCACACATGATATAGGTCGACTCACAACAAAGAAAAATGTAGTTTGAAACATTCTGGCAAGCATGTGTCGACCTAGGACTTCTTCAGGTTGACACACACTGGTGTGAAAAAATGTGTATAAGTCTCTGCCATGTACACGTCGACACATGGCTTCTTCAAATAAAGAATGTCCTATTATTTTAACTAATTATGTCAAAAAAAATATATATCTTCCCTCACTTTGTTAATAACTCACTTTAAAAATTGAAATCATGCTAAAATAAAAATTTCATCACCTTCTGTATGGCATAAATTTTCCAAGAATCAAAATAGCATGGGAGCCAAGGTACAATTACTCGATACTCAAATTTCTGCATCTTTGTGTTCCCAAAGTCTATTTTTTCTGTTATTTTTTCATGCTCATATATATATATATATATATATATATATATATGGCATATCAAGTGAGAGGGATTTTAAAATGAGAGATGAGAGGAACAAATAACAACTGTTAGTGTCATACCCCAAATTTTGACAACCAAGATTTCCCATCATTGTGTAAATCATCACCACAATATGGATGTATCATTATGCCTCATCAGTCTCCCCAAAGATGGGTGAGCATTCACTACAAATAAGAATTAGGGTTTCAAGCCCTCTCTGAGCACTTAGACAAAGGACCAATCAAGGAATGACATGATCTTCAACTTGTCTAACCTCTCAAACACCAATAGAGGATCAAGAGGACTCCCACATCAAGAATCAAGCACAAGGTTGCAACATTCCAAGTGGATCAAGCCTCACGATCGCCAGTGTCACCAAATTAGGGTTTTGGTCGACTGAGGCCTCCAGATGGAATTTTTCCTCTGGGCATGAGCCAATACTTCAAAGCATGACTTAAGATACTACAAGGGACCTCATGAACCCAATCATCAAGTCAATTTAGCCTCAGGGGATGCATTCACCAAAAATCAGGAATTAGGGTTTCTTGACCTAATTCACCCCTAAGTTGACTTTTGGGACAAAACATGAGCCAAGACCTCAAGACATGGTTTGAGGGTCTCTAATAAACCAAATTGATCCATTTGCAACAATGGATTGATCCAAGAAGCTTGAACCATAAGTTTCAATTTCATCTGGACCACAATTAGGGTTTTGAAGGAAAAGTCAACTGTACCTTTGACTTTTGACCAAGACATGCTCCCAAACCCTGGGACATGATTCAAAACACACTATAACACCTATGGAACATATCCATCAAGTTTGATTTAGGTCAAGGACTTGATTTCATAAAGGATCGCACAGTTTGGAATTCATCTGATAAAAAGTCAATTGTGCACAAAAGTCAAGTTTGACTTTTTGAGATTTTTCATAATTATGGTTCTTTAACCCTAAAAAAATGTTAATGTATGATTTGAATCATCATTCATCAAGAAAAATTAAAGAAAGTGAGACAACTTGTAAAAGGGGTAACCATAAAAACTTAGAATTTTTGTAAGTTATGGAACAAAGTGGTTAGGGTAACAACTTCCAAGGATCATAACTTGAGATCCAAGCAACCATTTTGAATGATCCAATGATGGATTTGTAGCTCTCATGGCATACTTCAAAAGTGTCAACTACACCCCATTCCAATTCTTCATGGATTTTTAGTTATGGAGTGACTAAAATGACAAAAACATGAAAATGCCACTTTTTCCAACACTTAGTGAAATTTTCACTAAGTCATAATCTGTTTCATTTTTTTCAAAATGTAAGGGCATTTTTCACTTGGATCCAAAAAGTTTCAAGACAAACTATGATCACACATATGTTGTATCATATGAAAGCTTTCCAAAATGGCCAAGAACTCCATCAAATTCCATCTGAACTAAGAATTATGACAGCTGCAACATGCCTTGCTGCAAACTATCATGACAATGCAGATTTGTGCATTATGGCTCGATTTGATCAATTTGTGCAAATGACAAACAAGTTTATCCATCTGCACACCTCAAGGGGAGACCAAGGAGGGACAAACACTGATCCATAAGCCTCCCAAGTCTTTGGAACTACATATAGGTTTGGCACCCCTAAAAGCTAAAGATGCTTCAAGACTCCAATTTTGTTTTGGAGCATTCAATGGATGCTTAGAGGTGGCATGTATCAGAGCAAAAATGAACACTTCAGTCAAGCCTTATCCTTGAATCAAAGAACCATTGGCCTGTGCTCTAACCTCTAGTCAATGGCTAGAGGATACTTGAGATTCCATTTGATCACCATTGGCCAACAGCCTGCTGCAGCTGTAACACCCCCAATCTATACCCCCAAGCTATTAAAGCGATAAATAAAATTCAAAATTTCATCAGATTATATTTAAAAATTCACGGCGTAGACCGAGGGGGTCTCATCAATTTGAAACAAACATACAACACCTGCTCATAAAGATATGCAACAATTCAGGCAGTAATACACCCACAATTCATAAACAGAATGAAAGCGGAAAATCTGTAACTGAATCTCATATATATATATATATATATATATATATATATATATATATATATATATATATATATATATATATATATATATATATATCATAAAAGTGTATGTGTCATATACAACCATATATGTACAATCCAAAAGATACATATACATAATGCAAAATAATCACACTCGATCACCCCGACTACCCGGTGTCACATATCAGAGCCGACCGACAAAAGAATGAAGACCTAAGCTTCACAAAAGACCTCTAGCAACTCTAATCTGCAATGCCTCGTAGAGCATCATAAAACAGCAGAAGGGTGAGAAACACAATCATAATACGGTTGCATATAATTATATATTAACATAGAAATGCACAAGTAAAATATTCTCACCACAAATGCACTACAATCAAATACCACACAACACAATACAATTCTCAGGTATACAATACCAATACACATCATTCATACGCAATACACTCATCATCAATACAATTATACATATTCCATCTCATCAATCACATTCACAATTCCATACATAATTAATCCATGATTTATGCAAATGCACAGAGACCGACACAACGACTCTATACAATGCATATGCGGTACCGACTTCTAATATTTCTCATCACTAGTTCACTCAAGAACTCTGCTGGAACCATCGCTCGTTACTTAGTGTAACTCCCCGTCGGGCATACGATGTTCCCCGTCGCTCACACCCCACACGGGCACATGACGTTTATGGATCGCTCACACCCCACACGGGCACACGACCCGATCGCTCACACCCCACATGGGCACACGATCAGATCGCTTTCAGTCCTCTTATTTTTAAGGCGCACGACGTTATAGCGGATTCCCTCTGGAATCAATCCGTCGCTCACGACGTAACAAGAATGCATATCATGATGTTTGGCATACAATGACTCATGACATTTAGAATGCACACATATACACTTCCATAATCATGCATATATCATCAATTACCACACATTGCATTTTCTTGGCCTAAGGCCACCAATCATCATCACAATATGGATTTCATGCAATTTCATCACACAACAGTACACAGGTCATACAATATCCACACCAACAACATATTGCATATACACATCAAGGTCACACAATTAAAACGGCAAAAGTCGACAAAACAACATATGTTCTAATTCCCGGCCTAATTTAATCGGCCAGCAATCTCAACACCATCATCATAAGCAAGAACATTTTATAAGCTTTCTAACGCATCAAACCACGCCTCAAACCGAACCACAGATCAAAATTTATGAAGAAAACAAAATTGTACAAACAGCCATGTTCGCTAGGCGAACCCTCTAGCGAGCATTCGCTACCACCTTCGCTAGGCGAATGTCCAGCGAACCCACTACCAACTAGAAAACAGACACAAAGTTCGCTAGGCGAACCCCTTGGTGAACCAAGGCAGTAACCACCAGAACCCAAAACATGCAAAGTTCGCTAGGCGAACAACGTAGCGAACCTTCGCTAACTGGTTCGCTAGGCGAACCCGCGAAAACTCATTCGCTACCACCTTCGCTCCAGGTTCGCTAGGCGAACCTGCGAAAACCCAGAATTTTGCAGCGCTGTTTGAAAACCCAAAATGATATTTTTTCCAACCAAAACATTTCCAAATCAACATATATCAATCAGAACCTAATCTAATCATGGCAACAAGCATTCTACAACATTTACGTCGATTTCCAACCGCGAAAACATCGATTTCTCATTTACAACCTAGAATTCAAAAGCTATGTAAAACAAGAAAACATACAAGCACACACATACATAATCATACACAAACATAGTATAATCGAGTTTCGCACCCTTACCCGATTAAATCGCGTGTAGAAAAGTCGGGAGATTGATTCCTAGATTTCCAAGTTTCTCTCTTTTTCTTCTCTTCTTCTTTCTCTCTACTTTTCTTCTTCTCTTTTTCTTTCTCTCTATTCTTTTCTCTCTTTCTATTTCTATATTCTTAACTTAACAAAATAAAGCAAAATGACCCAAAATACCCCTACACTCAAATATCTCGCAAACGTTCCCAAAACGCGATAAAATATAATCAAGATGAAAAATAACATATTTTCACATAAAAATCAGAAATAAAATAATATAATAATAAAATACTCAAAACGACTCAATTAATTAAAAAAACAAAACTGACTGGGGCGTTACAGCAGCCACCATTCACTATTGCTTGCAAAACAAACTTGCTCTACTATAAATAGAGCTCATTTGTGCTCAGTTTAAGTACACAAAAGCAACCAAACTGATGCTTTCCTCAAAATCACCTTCTCACTTCCAAAATTGCCTTCTAAAGCAAGTCACTATCGGGTTTTGAGTTTGAGAGCAATTCCAACCAAACCAATCACACACACACACACACACACACACCTCATAAACATCATATAGAAGTGATCCAAACACTTAAACAACATCTGGAACACCAATTTCACAAAATCATCAGCCAATTGCTCAAGTTTTCAACCAAGTTGCAGTTGAGGTGCCATAACCTATTCCAGTCCATTTCCAATCACTTCAAGCATTCAAACACATTCCATATGGTGTAGGGAAGCTGTTCAGATCATCACAACTCATCTGTAACACCTCCAACTTAAAAATCAAATTGCTCTTTCTACCACGACCTTCAAGTAAGCCTAAACTTGGTCATTTCATGATTCATGCATATTTCCTCGCACAATAATTTTGCCATATGTTCATAATCATGTATGGAGGATTTCCCCTCAATTAATTGCTTTGCATGAATCGTGTATCAAAATTCCCAGCCTTCATGCAGAATTTAGGGTTCTTGAGGTTTTATCTTGATTTCTTATTCCATGCTTAAAATAAATGAAATTAAAGACCATAAACATGATCGTGAGGTGAAAACGAGTAGATTGATATGTGGATTGTGTGATTTCATCAAGTATTCAGTGAGATTGAGAGGAAAACACAAATCTCAAGAAACAGAGGGTGCGGGCAAGAACTTGGTGTTCTTGGCGCCCTTTTTTGAATTTTTAAATATTCAAATTTTTGTGATTTTATTTAATTGATTCAAAAATTAATTTCTCTCTGGTTTTTAATGATTTTGAGTTGATTCTTTTTTTAATAATTCACAAAAATGTTAAAATATTTTATTTTACAATAATTTCCCAAAAATATTATTTATTTCATATATTTGATATTTTTGCAAAGAATTAATTTTTATTTGTTTTTTAACATTTAAAATATTTGTTCCCTCCTTGATTTTCCAAACTTAAATGGTTTCCAATCATTTTGTGGATAAAAACATGATTTTTCAAACATTTATCCAAGATCACAACTTGTTTTTCACGCATGTTTGATAATTTTGATCATTTTAATCAAATTTTTATTTAATTAAAATACATTTTGAAATTAATTTAGAGTTTTGATCTTAATCACCCTAAAGAAATCTTTTTCACACTCATGGGCCTCTAATAGAGTGTAAGACCCAACCCCTTTTGAAAACCAAAATAATTTGGGCCTCGGTCATCGTATAAGACCCACTGTGTTTTCAAACCTCGGCGCGATCGCCATTTTTCAAACAAATAATCATTTGGGCCTCTCCTCGAGCTATAAGTCTCATTCCTTTTCTTAAAAATCTCTTTGGGCCTCTAATAGAGTGTAAGACCCAATCCCTTTGTAAATAATACCTTTTGGGCCTCACACATTGTATAAGTCCCTCTGTATATTTTCAAACGTTCAGCGAGATCGTCGCCTTTTTTAACAAAATCAACTGGGCTTCTTCTTGAGCTATAAGACCCATCTTTATTCATTTTCAAACTCTTTGGGCCTCTTATATAGTGTAAGACCCAATCCCCTTTTGACCAAAACTTTTTGGGCCTCAGTCGTTGTATAAGTCCTGATACAAAACAACAGTGACATCACTGTTAAAATTTGGGCCTCTCCCTGAGCTGTAAGCCCCGATATCTGTTCAAAAACAACTTCCCTTTTGATTTAGGTTCAAATATACAGTTGTTATCAAAACTTTCTTTAATTTCTTTGTTGAACAACTAACAAAACAACATGGAAGCTCTACAACGGGTAAGAATTTATCCGCTTTTTTTTATATGTTTTCATATACATAACTGTATTGTGGAAAGTTGTGCATGGTTAGTCTTCTTTCATACTCTTTTAAATACTCATCATATATCAACTGTATATATACTAGTATAGTTATTTAGAGTTTCCCCCGACAATTACGTCTAGAACTAGGTAAAGCCCTGTTGGTTACTCTTTAAATACAAACAAAACTAGATCCCCATAGGATTTCCAGATACATTCTTCCCTTCTCTTGGGGTTAATCAATATGGAACAAAGAGAAAGGCAGTATTCTCGGTGAACCTTTTCTCAGACTGTCACCCTTAGAAATTTTCAAAGAAATTCTACTCCCCAGAGTTGATCTATTCTCCGTGAATAGCATCGCTTGAGTTTCTTCCAAATACTCGAACTTTCCTGGAATGATCTCTTCTCTGTGAATTGCATTTCTTGAACTTCTCTTGGTTTGGGGACCCACAGGCTTCCTAAAAGCATCCCCGCCTCCTCTTGGGCTTTGTACACGGACCCTTCGGCTTCTTAGAAGTTCTCATGCATTCTCTTGGGCTTAATACAAGGACCCTAACGACCTCTTAAAGGTATAAGACAGGACTTAGTCATCCTTTGCTAGAGCAGTCTTTCTAGTGTCAAACCTCAAGCCACTTTAGGGTTGATTCTCATCCCTTAAAGCCCTTGCCCTCTTTTGGGCATCCTACAAAAGATAAAACTCTTCAACACCAGTAGACTTGGACAGTCTAAAACCCCTTTGAGTCTTAAAGACATTCTTAAGTTCCTTTCAAACATAGGAAAAACATCGATCACTCTGGATAAATCTCCAGCAGAAACCTGGATTCTCTCATGAGAGTTCCCCGCCCTTGGGCCTGCCTATGAATCTAATCCTCAGCAGTAAGATAACCTCCTCTTAGGCTTTGTATAATGATCTTTCCTTAACACAGTTAGCCTCCTCTTGGGCTTTGTACAAAGATACTCCCCCAGCGGAGCTAACCTTTTCAGACTCTCTTGTTGAGTCAATCACTTTTCAGACTCTCTTGTTGAGTCAATAATTTATTTCATACTCTCTTGTTGAGTCCATCACTTTTTAAGACTCTCTTGTTGGGTCAATCTCCTTTTAGCCTCAATCTCGGGCTTCGTACGAGACAACAAATCACTCTCTTGTTGAGTGTAAAAGACTCTCTTGTTGGGTCAATCACCTTTACAAGACTCTCTTGTTGAGTCAACTTTTTTAGCCTCCGTCTTGGGCTTTGTACAAGACATATAAAAGTACTCTCTTGTTGAGACAAACTCATTTCAGCGTCCATCTTGGGCTTTGTACAAGACACATATAAACCTCCCCAACGGAGTCAAAATCCCCTTTTCGCCTCAATCTTGGGCTTTGTACAAGACAGAAAGAACATTTTCCCCGGAAAAGTCAAACCGTTAGCCTCCTCTTAGGCTTTATATAATGATACCCCCAAAGAGTCAGTCTCTTTTTTACCTCAATCTTAGTCCTGGTACAAGACATATACACTCTCTTGTTGATTCGGTCTTATCTAGCCTCCTCTTAGGCTTCGTATAAAGAAATCCCTAGCTGAGTCAATCAACCTTTTAGCATAAAACTTGTGCTTTGATCAAAGCACACAAACATCAACAATTCCTCTTTAGAGATGACAAATTCTCTCTCAGCCAAAACTCTTTAGCTTCATATCTTGGGCTTTGAACAAGATACAAATCCCTTTTAGCTTCAATTTTGGGCTTTGAACAAGACACAAATACTCCGTTTAGCCTCTGTCTTGGGCTTTGAACGAGACACCAAAACATCTTTTCCCTCCCTTAGAATAGGAGGAACTACGATTGCTCTGATTTCTCTGTTTCGTTAAACGGGAATACGTAGGCATAAGATTGCGAAATCTTAGCGAGCATACTAATCAAAAACTCTAGGTCCAATACCTTCATACATGAATCAAAGAAAAATTAGATATAGTACCTTCTCAAAAGCCTCGTGAACAGTCAAGACACTCTATTCTTACGCCAAATAACCTAAGAGAGACCCACGATTTTGATAGCATCTGTAAACCAACAATCATCTGTTTAAACTCAGTATGCAAGCAGGGTTAATTGGAGACATCTATTTCCCTTCCTTAATCAGCTTCATAGGATAAAAAATGAATCGAACTGTAGCACCCCAAAGCGATAGTGATTCGAAACCACAAAAACCGCGCTACAGTTAGATTAGTAAAAGATTATGATTAAACATATTCATTAATGTGGTTATTAGTTTCTCTCTCTTATTAACTTGCATTTCATCTCTCTTATTAACTTGATCTAATAGTTGTTGTTTGTTCCTCTCATCTCTCATTTAAAATCACTCTCATTTGATATGCTCCATATATGTATATATATATATATATATATGCATCATTTTGTACATGAACCAAGAAGAAAATTGAAAGATACATTGGATTGCTCATCATCTTCACTCTCACAAATTACATTCATCAATAATCACACATAATCATCTTTGTTGATTTGTGCTTTGTTCAAGAGTAATAACATCAAAACTTAGGATTTGTGTATCGAGTTTGGGTTGAGAATCAGTGGGATTTTCTTCAATAAGATCTTGATGATTTGTGGGTTTTTGCACAAATCTTTTCAGTACAAATTCAGCTGAGTGAATGCCTTGAAGAATGGTGGGTTCGGTCAAGGAAGTAGCTGTAACCGGAGGATTGTATTGAAAGACTTGGGGTCAAACGTCTTGCGACCGAAATCAGCCGAGTGAAAGACTTGAAGAACAGAAGGTTCAATCAAGTGAGTAGCGGTAACCGGAGGTTTGTTCGAAGAGTTTGATGTTCTTGATTCGGTTGGAATCAAGGGGAGAGAAGTGGATAGAATCAACATCAACAATTAGGTTTGATTGTGTGGTAGCTAGAACTTCTCTTGTACAAAACTTTGCAAACATATATTATACATATCTCAATTCTAGTTTTAGAATTGGGGCAGACATACCCGAAGCGAGGACGAAAGGGGAACTGCCTAAACAAATCGGGTGTTGTTCTTTCTCTCTCTCTCTCTCTCTCTCTCTCTCTCTCTCTATTTAGTGTTGTTAACGTTTGAGTCAACTGGCAGAATCATTTCAATTAATTTGCAGTGCTTTAAAACTGTTTTGGAAAACAATTGCAATCACTTTGATTGCAAGTGTGAAAAATTATGCACTCGCACACTAAGTGTTCGACATATTGATAGCACACAAACTGTTCGTAAATTGTTAATTCAATTTTATCGTCTATAATTAATTGGAAATCGGTACACTCAAAGTGGTCTTTAATTGAATTGTTTGATTGAAAACTTTATTGATTCCATTATCTCATCCATATTATTCCATTCAGTTTCGTATATCCGATCTTACCAATAACGGTTCGTTTAGACTATTTTAAATCCAAGGCCGCTTTCGCACATTTTTAAAACAATTTTTTAAGCTCCAATTTTTATTAAAAATTAGTGATCTATTCAACCCCCTTCTAGATCAGTGCCATTATCTAACAAAAACATGCTATGATTTTCTTCTTCATGTCAATTTAATCGATGGGATAGAAATTAACTCCAAGAGCGTTCTTGAACTCTGGTGGCAAGCCATGATTCCGATGAAGGTCAAACTGTTTGGATGGCGTCTTTTATTGGATAAATTACCGACACATTCCAATCTCGCGGCCAGGGCATTAATTTCCAATCCCCATGATATTGCGTGCGGTTTTTGTTTTAATGAGATTGAAATTATTGGTCGCATCGTGATTACTTGTCCAAAGATTAGGGTAGTTTGGAAAGCAATTTTGGACTGGATCGAAGTTCTATAGATAGAATTACAGAATTGTATAAAAATCTATGAACTTATTCATAAAAATAAGTTTACTAATAAATTTAAATAAAATTCCAACTTTCAAACATAACAATTCATTGATGCTTATAAATTAACAAACATAACAATTTATTTTTGCTTATAAATTAAAAAAATAATAATAATAATTGTATGATATAATACTACGTACCATAAACTATTAAAGTAATATAGATCATAAATAAATATTATGCTTTATTTAAATAATTAAAAATAAAAAATAAAGTAGAAAAATAAAAATATATAATTAAAAGAATTAGTAAAAATAATATGACTTTTACTTAAAAATAATAATGAGATTTATATTGAAAATAATATGTAAATATAAATAGATCTTCCTTTAATATAATTTCATTTTTTATAACGTGATTTTTTTTTTCAAAATATTTGTTAATTTATAAACATAATTTCATTTTTCTTTTGTAACAATATTATAATTAAACTAAAAATTGGATTTGTTTTCAAAACTTTTATTGATAAAATTGCATTTTAAAACAAGGGCATCAAAACTTAAGAAAAATGAAAATAGGAAGATCAAAGTTATAATTAAGCTTAAAATAATAAACCTAAAAAGATTAACCCGTCGGATTATGAAACCACTGGTTCACTGGTCTGACTAGTGAACCAACCGGGTCATACTGATTTTCAATGGATCAATTGCAACTATGGTCCAATGACCTTACCGGACCGTTCTACCCTTCGGTTCACAGTCTAACCGATTCGACTGGCTGAAACAGTGTTTCTAAAAATTATATGGGGATAATAAAATGCTTGAATTTAAGTAAACAAAAACATTTATTTCTTTAAAACGTAAGAGACTATTGAGAACAAAATGCATACACTATGAAGGTTTTTCCTATACCAGTGTGTGGCTTTTCATGTACAAATCTGTAAGTATGAAAAAAAATACATACATTATATCCACCTAAAACTGAGGTTGCAAGTGGTATAGTATCCTCAAAGATATCAGCTAAAAAGCAAGGCAGTGAAAATATGTTAAAATGAGATTTTATCTTCAATTGAAAACAAACCATTGAGATAGCTTTCTCCACATCCACTTCATTTCTTCTTGTAAAACGACCTTTCAAAGATTCTAATGCATCTCTCAGCTTTTTCAAAACATGTCCCTCAAAAGATGACAACTCTCTTGGATTTGCTTGAATTCAATGAAAAAAACACCAAATGTTAAGGGAAAAAATAAGACTATGTTGAATGCAAAATTAAAAAATAAACTCATGAAATGTGACAAACTCTAATTCAACTAAAACTGTCCCAACAACAGAAAAGTGATACTTATCAAATATGGTTATTTCTATAAAGGGAAGGAAAATAATCAATAGTAGGCCACAAGAAAATATAAATAATGGAACCTTATTAGACAAGTTAGGAATTATAGACAAGTTCTTATCAAATTTACTGGCAAGGTCACTCATTGAGATAAACTTGCTCTAGTCTGACAAATTGGAAATTTCTTGTCCAATAACATCTTTCAAAGAAGAACTGTGGTTATCCTCAGCAGGCTCTTGATAAATTCGATGATCGGCTCCTAGTTTATATACTTAGGAAAACTATTAGAAATGAAGCTTACATCGGCTGAAGTAGGCGGAATTGCTTCTAGTGGCATCTTAATTTCAATTTCAAGACTAATCTTTGTGATGATGAAAAAGGAGATGTTTGTTAAAATAATAGATGCAACATAGTATCAAACTTTCAGTGAATAACATAATGGAAAGAAAGATATCACTTGTTATTCTATCAAATTTATTCAAAAAATCTCAAATATATACTAAAATAAATATAGACTAACACCTCCATAACCCACCTTTAAAATATACACTAAATCAAACACATAAATTAAATTTGAGACAAAATAAAAACAAAGGGTAAAAACAAAACCTTGAAATCAACATAATTGTCCGTGTTGTTAGACATCTGTAGAGAGTATGTGATCTGTTCCTGAATTCAACTAATTCACACAAACAAAACCAGAAGAAACAAATTAACAAAAATTCTAAAAAGGACAATATTGAAAATTGCAAGTTAATTTAAAGAACTTGTTTTCAAATCGAAGGTCTTACAAGTAAACTGCAGTTCTTTGGTTGAATATCAAGGAGTTTGTCGGTACTCATGATTGAGGGATTGTCGGGAATAGGGAAATCCAGAAAGAGTTACCGAGAAGAAAATTCACAATTGCTGCATGAGCTATGTGTGATTCTTGTCACTCGTCTTTATATTCGATTTGGATCTATTTTCTCATCTTTGTAGATCTATATCAATTTTTTCCGTGATATTTATAGATTTGGATCTAAACTGATTAATCAAAGATGAAGAACAATGAAACTCTAAAATGATGTGAATGAATAAATATCATAAGTACACTTTCAAATAAATATGTGTGTAACCTAAAAAGAAAAACATAAACCATATTAAACTTGAGTGGAGATCTTTTAAAGCTTGCATCAACACGAAAATATTAACATGATAGAGAAAAGTTTGGATTAACACAAAATAGAACCATAATAGGGAGAAAATTAGTTATCTAAAAAAGTATGATCATGAGAATCACAAACAAAGTAAGGTTGAAGGAGGAAAACAAAATAAAGTTTTTTTTTGTAGAAACATGACTATTGAAAGGAAGTTTAGTAAATGGTGTATGAGGGAGAAAAAAAGGGTGTTGGGGGGGTGGGGTGGGGTTTAAGAGAAGGGAAGAATGAAGGATATGATGGAAGAAGGTAGAGTAAAAGATAAAGTCAATTAGGTGGCCAAAACGTTTGCAGAGAAAGAGTGAGAGAAAGAGTGATTAAACGTTTACTTTTTCCAAAATGTAAAAGGTGACAAAAAGCATTTGTTTGAAACCAGAAATAAATTTTGGTTGAATAACAGTTGAATTAGAGAGAAAGTTTAGCAAAAAGGTGTCTTGAAAAGAGGAATCAGGTTGGTTTGAATCATTGTACAAACTTAGTCGATAAAAAAGTTGTTTTAGACAAAAATTAACCCCAAAATGATGAGTTGTTGGATGAAGAGGAACGGGTATAAAAGGGTTTTCCAGACCATAATATTTTCCTATATGTTAGATAACACAAAAATGTTAGGCTTAAATGCACTTTTGATCCCACTGGTTTGATGGTTTTTAACTTTTAGTCCCTCCATTTTAAAAACCAGTTTTTTGGTCCTCAACTTTACACGACTTAAGATTTTGTTGGTTGTCCTCCAATTTTGTATATGTGTCATTGATTATTAGGATAAAAAAATTATTTTCGTGGCGTGTCAACGCTGACTAAAATATTTTTAATAGAATTAATTATTAATTTCAATTCAATATTGGCTTAAATATTTTTTTACAGAAATAATTACTAATTTTAATTCATTGTTGGCTTAAATGCATTTTTTAAAATTAATAAATACATATATTAAAAGAATTTTTCTGGGCCTAAGGCTCAAGTCTTTGGTCCATCTCTCCAACTCACATGTGTACAACAATTTATGTTTGTGTAAGATATATAAACACTAATGTATTTTGGGATGAAAATGATGTAGAACTCCAATCACAGTGCTGAAAGTATCAAGTATGGTATTTGAACATTTTCACAGCCAAAATCAGTCCATTAACCCTCAAATTTTGTCCTTCATTGTTGAAAGGCATGGGAAAATGAAAAAAAAAAAAAAAAAAGACAACATATGACAGAAACGGGATTTACCTAGTTTACTAGAACGAAGATCTTTCTCAAGTTGGATGCTTCCTTCCATGGCACAAGCAACACATGTTGGTTCCATGGTAGATTCTTATCCTCTACTGTTATCTATGTTAGCAAATTATTTTACATCATATTGAGCATAAGGATGAACTGTTTATTGTGAACTACATCTATGTGATACTTTGCTCTAAGAATGGAACAAATGAAAATATTTATAGTTGTTGAATAGTAAAGCTGAGAAACCTGGATCTTTTTTATTCCACAACTTTCTTTTCCTTCATAAGTTAGGTGGCAAGCCTTAAGACCCAAGGTATTTTATGTATTGGTTTATCATTACTTAAAAATGAACATTAAGTTTCAATGCATCAAATATTGTTAAGTGATGATCAAATAAAGAATGTCCTATTATTTTATTATTTTAACTAGGATTAAATATATTTTTGATCCCAATGTCTCCCATCTCATTTTTAATCCCTATAAAAAAAAGACATATTTTCCTCTCTACAAAAAATTTATGCATGTAGTTTTAGTCTGTGCTATTTTCTAAAATTTTAAATACTATTTAATTACCTCTACACTTTTAAATTTTTGAATAATTTTTTTCATACGTGTTCAGATTATTATAAAATATTTATTTATCAAATTATATAATTTTTTTTAAATGAGAAGAATTAAATATGAATTTTTTAAATTTCAAAAGATAATGATAAAAGTAATGAAAATTTCGACTTATAAATCAAATTTTGAGTTTATTTTTTTTCGAGGAATTTTTTATAACGTTCTAAACATATTTATAAAATAATCATTTAAAAATACACATTGGTTTAATAGTAGAGACTAAAACTACGTGCATAATTTTTTTGTAGGGACTAAAACACGCTATTTTTTTATAGGGACCAAAAAAAAAATTGGTAATGTTATAGGATCCAAAAACATATTTAACCCTTATGTAAAAGAAAATATCTTCCCTCACTTTGTTAATAACTCACTTTAAAAATTGAAATCATGCTAAAATAAAAGTTTCATCACCTTCTGGCCTAAATTTTTCAAGAATCAAAATAGCATGGGAGCCAAGGTACAATTACTAGAGTGTGTGGAATTCCTTCATTGTTCATAGAAAAAATTGGAAGTTTTATATTGATGCCAAAATAATTCTGCAAAACAGCTTATTACCCATAAAAGAAGAAAAAATGATACCCTTCTCTGTAACCGTTACTGTGTATTTGGAACCATGGGCGTTGTCAGTCAAATGTGACGTCAAGGCAAAGGGAACACAACACAAACACACAATTAATGAATTTTTTTTTACTGATTGGGTTCTAAATCTACCTAAACTTTCCATGGAATGAGAATCAATTAGAGGAAATTGAATTACAGTTGCAAAAATAAATGAGAGTACATTACATTGCGGGATACTCGTGTCAAGGCAATTTGGAAAGAAGAAGAAACAATGTAGTTTGTACCTTTGGAAACAAGAAGAAATAATGCAGATTGTCAACAAGGTCCCGTATTGTTTTAAGTACTTTTAGTTTTAGTGTTAATATAACATCCACAAATATTACATAGTAAAACTTTGTGGGTTGAACATGTCTTGCAATAAGGTGGGCATTAATCCCAAAATATTAATTTTAATAATTGTATTAGATAGTTTTTAAATAAATTTATAATAATTCTTAATTATAACTATAAATATTAATTTATTTTATAAAAATAATAAATAATAAATTATTTAAGTGAGCATTGACACGTTATCAAAAATAAATTTAATCTTAATTATTAGTGACACGTATACAAAATTGAATTTAATTTTAATTATCAGTAACACGTATACAAAATTGGAGGGGGCCAACAAAATTCTAAGTGATGTAAAATTGAGGATCAATAAACTAATTTTTAAATTAGAGGGACTGAAAATTAAAAAATCATCAAACTAAGGAACAAAAAGTGCATTGAAGCAAAAATGTTACTATTACAATTGTTTTTTTTATTTTATTTGAATTTTTAAAGAATTTTTAAAATGAAAGTTTAAAATGAAATATTAATTTAAATAGTATATTAAAAATGTTATTTAATATATTTTTATCATTTTATCATTATTTTTTGGATATTAAAATTTCATAAAATCACTTTAATTTAGAACTATTTTAAATTTATGTTAGTGGATGTCATAAATAGAAAATTTTATCCAAATAACCATCTTTTTAAAATAAATTCTCATAATAACCACCTTTCCTACATAATTCTCAAAGTAACTCACTTTCTAAAAAAAAAATTTAGAACGAAGGATTATTGTCAGACGAATTGCCGACTTTAATTAAAAAACAAGCAGTGTCGCCAATTGAATTGGCGACTGCATGTGGTGTAGAAAATCCAATTGACAACTACATGCATGGCTTAAGTGCTACCGTCAATTCATATGGCGCTTGAGTATAACACCTTAGTGGTGGCACCAATTCAATTGGCAACTATGTTTTGGATGTTTTTTTAGTACAAATACAGATGCCTTTTACCATTTACTCCATACTTCTTTTCATATTCTTCACTAACTCAATCATGATTGTAAAAAGAAATTGGCATGTATGTTATTCGCCAACGAAGCCTCTGATATGAAAAGGCATTTTTGGAACATACAAAGTTTCAAGCATCTTGAAAGGTATTTGAAAAGTTGGTTAGACTTGGAGATTAATGATGAGGAAAGAATTAGACGTAGGGGTGTTCGCGGTTCGGTTTGGATCGATTTTGTAGCAAAATGTCATCCGATCCAAAGATATATTTACTTGCGGTTTGGTTCGGTTTTGGATAATTGGTTAAAAAAATCTGATCCAATCCGATCCAATTTCTTGCGGTTTAATTTGGATCGGTTTTTTGGATATCCAAATTACAAATTATAATTTTATTAATATTGTAAAAACACTAATAAATAATAATTTTTATATAATATATAACATATACTTTATTAAAAGTTAATATTACAAAATGATAATGATCAGTTATGATTGAAACAAATGAAATAATAAAAATTAATAGAGTAAATCAAACTAATAAATAGTATTTTATAAAAAAAAATATCAACTAATAATAAATTAGCACAAGGTATTATACTAATAAAAAATCAATAAATATAAAAATATATACATGCGGTTCGGTTTGGTTTGGATCGGTTTTGAAAAATCAATCCGAAATCCGATCCGAACCGATCGGTTTTTATAAAATGACATCCAAACACATCCAATAATTTTCGGTTTTTTACAGTTTTCGGTTTTTTTGGATCGGTTTGCGGTTTTTATTTGGATTGGTTTGGATTTGAACACCCATAATTAGAAGTATCGAGAGGCTTGTTTCGTACATCTCAATTGCAGATGACAATGATGATATGCAACATATGTGGGTGCGAGTTAAAAATGACAATGATGTTAGGCATATGATGTATGCATCAGATGATATTATTTTTATTATTGTAATCTCTTAAACATGTTATGGTGTTAAGTCTTTTTTATTTGTTGTGTTTGTGTTGTTGTTTCAGGGGTGTTTATGTTCGTGTGCTATTTGTTTTAGGAGTGTTTATGTTAATTTTATTGTATATATTAAATACCAATGTTACAAAAATTTAAAGAAAATAAATAAATTATCATGCAGAGATTGCTCGAATATTAGGACAATTTTTCAGAGTGCGTCTGGGCTGACGCCATATACAAAATATCTTACTATTTTATCAGTCGTATCCAAACATCACAACACCAAAACATACAACAAACATATAGCTATCAAACACGACAAAAACAACCATTTCTTCCTTTCTCCAACAAATCATTCACACCAATGTCTCCCTTCAATCTTTCAGGCCGCACACCAATAACCCCATAAACACAACCCAACTACTCTGGCATGGGTCACGAACTCAGTTACGATAGTGTGTCATCCCATACACAAGACTACTTAGAAATGCAAGAACTTATTAGGGAATCTAGTGATGGTTATGTTCATGAGACCTAAAATCATCAAACACTTGGGGTGAATCAACAACGAGCGCAACGAGTTAGGGTAGCTAGTGGTGTAGAACTGGTGACCGATATGACCTATTAAATAATACTTAGTTTATTATTAATATTATCATTATTTTAACTCTTCTGATATTTAGGAGAGTTGGTTACATTTTCTTTATATATACACGTTATATCTTACCCTTTGAATAATAATAAATACAACGACTTTCACTTTATGTGTAAAGTTAATATGGTATCAGGTGGCATTTATTCTCTGATCCTCCTTACTCTACATGTGTCCTCTCCTTTCCACCATTTGTCTTTCTCCATATTCATGTGCATTGCTCAGTCTATCCTCTCTCTCATTGGTTCTTTGAGATTTTTTTAGAACCATTATCTCCATCTCCACGCGTGTCCATTTTTCCTTTGGCCACAAAGATAACATCTGATCGTGAAGGCTGATCAGAACCTGAAGTGGGCCAAGAGGAACGTCTATGATGCTTGAGATGAGGAGGGGGTGTACCTGCAAGGCACTCCGATGCTAAAGTAAGAATCGGGAGAGAGAAAGGCAAGTACAAAAGTATGAGTTTCTTAGAATGATTTTGAATACCTGACCTTCTCAAATGAGAGGGTTTTTATAATGCCCCCAGCGCATGGCCAACAGTCCTTATTTTCGGGGCGGAATAACCGTTTCCTAAAGAATAGGTAACTGCCAAAAACTAGCCGTTATGACGGGCATAAATGCCCAAAACTAGTCGTTGCCATGGGCAAAGGCGTAGTTCCGGGCACAGGCGCCATGACTGTTCTTGGATGATGGAGCCGTGCATAACGAGTAGGAATACCGGGGAGGAGCAAATGACTCTGGGGCTCATCTGCCCACATGTGCCCGGTAGAGGGGCAGAAAGGTAAATGTTACCCCATACCTGCTGGACTTAGGCTATTGGGCTGTTATGGAAGCATAAGTGGATTGGGCCATGCCTAGCCATTAGTCCAGTCCAAAACAGGAGCCCCCCAAGTCGTTGCTCCCAATCATGGGAGTGATGACTTAAGGATAGCTCGCAGTCTCGGGGAACTCTGAATGGGTCGTCGTTTGTCGACGAGATGGAATTGTCCTTGGATACCCGAGGGTTCTAGTGCCCGCGGGATACGTAACGTTATTTGGGTTGCCCGGCGTGCTGGGAAGCCAACGGTTGAGGTATTTTGAAGAGACGTGATGCCACGTGTGCCTCGAGCCTTGTGCAACATTAAATGCGTCATGATGGCTAGGCTAGGGTCATGATGATGCCCCTAGTTGCGCGTGTTCGTGCACGTACTTTCAGACTGCCTATAAATAGAGGGGGGAGTTGATCATTTGCGTTTTTCGCTTCTCTCTCCTTCTTCGTTCTTCCTTCAGAGCTTTCAGCCCATCGGCGTCGTTAACCACCGCATCCGCCGCCGCACGAAGCTCAGAGTAAGTTCATCGGCCCTTTATACTCTCTTCGACCACGTAAGTCACTTATTCCCAACTTTGTTTCTAGCTTTTTTTTTCGTTTCTGTTTTGTTATAACGCATGTGGCTAGGATGAATTTTGGTAGAACCGTCATGCTTTTCGGTGGTTGTTGGTGGTAGACGGTGGCTTGGTCACTTTCTGCTGCTGCTGTGGTCGTCGGAGCTTCTTAGAAACTGCAGATTTAGGTTGTTTTATGGCGCCGCTGCGATGACGGCACAAGCGTAACCGGTGGAGTTCTTGAGTTTTCCGGCGTTCTAATGAACTTTCTGATGAATGTATGAGTTTTCCAGTGGAGCTTCAAACAAAAAAATGGGTAGTAGGTCAGGGGGATTTCCCCACATGCGCATGAGGGGTTGCCTCCGAGCATCTCCTCGCGCGATACTATCGTGTTATTTGATTTAGGGCTTAGGTCGGGGACGTCGTCCTTGGCCCTTTACGCGCCCTTTCACTTGACTAGCGGTGGAGGGTGGATTTGATTTTGCAGTCGAATTCACTTTTGTCCTCTGCTTTTCAGGTGAACGAGATGGCGCATGAGCCCGAGAGAGAGATTCTCATAGACTCGTCCAAGGAGAGCTCCTCGGAGAGTAGCGATACTGAGGTTTCAACTACCCCCGGCAAAGTCGGGGAGGATCCGGAGCATGCTTCCGCAGAGAAATTGACGGCTGTGGAGTTTGCCGAGCACGCATCCACTTTTTGCATCTTATATCGGGGACGTCTTCACAAACATAGAGCTAGAATGGGAGTGAAAGGTACATTTCCCCAGTAAAGACGACCACATATGTACAGACTACGGGGAGAGATTCCCGATGTATGAATATGCTTTCAAGGATATAAGGCTAAGGCCGTTCTTCGCTGATTTTCAGCAATCTATCTTCGTTCATCTGGACTTAGCCCCGTTGCAGTTGCACTCTAATTCGTTGGCATTTATCCGCGCCTTCGAGCTGACCTGCAAGTTTCTAAAGATGGGAGCTACTTTGCCCTTGTTCTTCACCATCTTTCACCTCTAACGGCAGGTTTCGGGGAAAAGGTACGGCTGGGTTTCGCTGAAGCAAGCGAGAAAACTGTTTAAGCCCTTCTCAGAGTCTATCCGGACCTTCAAGGAGAGGTTCTATATCATTGAACCTGTGTCGGAGAAGGCTCAGGACACCACGTATGCTTGGGCAGTGACAACGGACGAGGACGACAATGATATGCGCGACGAGCATTAGATGTTGTTGGCGGACAGGGTGTTTTAAGTTCCCCTTCTGTTGGAGCAGGAGCCATTTTACCCGGGGTACCGACCATTACCTCGCCCAACTGGATATGCTGGACGAGCAAGACGCAACCATTTATGAGGCGTTGGTCAAATATGTCAGCAGTTTTAAGCTTGCAGAGTGCTGGACAAAAAAGGGGTACCCAATCTATGATGACGATGATGGGAAAAAAGTGGAGCATCGCTACATTAATACGGAAACGCTTCTGGAGTGCAAGACCCATGCTGACGCCCTTAAGTTGCTTGGTAGTTTACTTTTTTAGCTTGTCCGAATTATAACTTCCTCGGTGGCTAATGCGTTTGTAATGTTTTTGTAGGTGAGATGCCTTCTGCTAATGAGAGGATGGTGAAGAATGCCCTGGCGAGGGGTAAAGCAGGCGCGGCCACCTCGAAGTCTCGGTTTACTCAGCGAGTGCCTCCTCCTCAACTGGCTGCGGGGGGTTCCTCGCCCGTTCCTTCTCCTACTCAGGGATCTCCAGTGCCCGGGGCCTTAAGGTTTAAGCGGATCAGAGCGAACGAGCTGGTGGATCTCAGTCGGGCGGCGGAGAAGGGAAAGTTTGAACTTTCCCCCTGCCTTTATGACATGAAGTTTTTTGAGGGGACATCCCTGACGGTACCTCGGGCGGAGTCCCTCAAGCTTGAAGGTATGAATCGCCCAAGCAAGAGGGCAATGTTGGCGCAAGATGCCTCCGCGTTGGTCTGGGTCTTGGAGATGGCGGCGGTCTACGCCGAGGGAGATTCCTCCTCTTAGTCTGAACTAAAGAAAGCCCAGACGGCGATATTTTCTCTGGAGGAAAAAGTGAAGAAGGCCAAGGAGGAGGCCAAGGCTGCCAATAACGCGAGTAAAAAGTCTGACGAGGAGGCCGTTAGACTGAAATGGGAGAATCATACCCTGGTTGCTGAGAAGAAGGTTGCCGAGGACCTAGTCGAGCAGATGAGGTATGCGGCTGTCCTAGCAGAAGACGAGCTTGAGTAGGTAAAGGCGTTGAAGACTAGGACCGAACTGGTTGCTCGTATTGCGCGGGCGGAAGAGGATGTGTACACCATCGGGGAGGAGTCATTCAACAATGTCGTGGCCCAACTCAAGCTGGTGAATCTAGAAGTCAAGATATCTACGGAGGGTACTAACTTTATGGGCGATGTTGAGGATGGCAAGATAGTTACTCCAAACTTCTTCAATATCGGAGATGAGCACGCCCGACTCTTGAACGAGAAAACCCAGCCACCGCAGCCTAACCCTGAGTAGTCCGAGCAGATGGAGGAGTGATATCTTTTTTTGTTTTTTGTTGTAATGTATCTGGCCTGGGTGCCATATTTGATGTAATTTTATTGTTGTTTGGTATGGGGTGTGGCCCCTTTGTCTTGTAATATGCACAATTGTGGTCCTTGTGGCCGCTTAATTATTTTGATATGTATGTATCCGGCCACCGTGGCTGGCTTTGTATATTCGCGCATGGCTTTCTTTGATGATTATTTTTGCTAAGTGTTATATCTTTGCTCGATACACGTGTGTGCCCGTAATAGGGATGACTTTGATTCGTTTATGGCTTTAGGGAATTGCTCGACTTAGATGTGTTCGGGGAGTTTCTGGACATCGAGGCCTGAGTTCGCGGCGTGAACCTCCCATCCCGAGCTGGGTGTTCTTCCTATCATGGTACTTTGACGATGGCGGGCTCGGTTGAGGAACCGCTGTCAGGGCAAAGACCCAGCTCGATCCTGGGCGGGATCCTGCCTTGGCTGGTATGTGACGCTTATACCTGGGCACGCCTCGTGGTTGGGATGTTACGTTCGTTGCTTTGATGAAGCAAACCGACAATTAGGGCCTTAGCTATAATATTATTTTAGATTTTCGGTGTTCCATGGTCGAGCAAGTTCTTCCCCGTTGAGGTGTTTTAGGTAGTAGACCCCATTCTCCATCTTTGCTCAGACGCGATAGGGTCTTTCCCAGTTATCGGCGAGTTTGCCCTCCCGAGAGTCCTTGTGGTTCCTTCTCAAGACAAGGCTGCCAACTTGGAATTCTCGCCGTATCACTTTGGCGTTGTGCCTGATTGCGATTTTCTGCTTTAACTAGGCTTCGCGGAGAGCTGCTCCTGATCGGACCTCTTCGACGAGGTTGAGCTCTTCCCTTATCGCCTCGTTGTTTGTTTCTTCATCCAGGGGTGATTTAGTTTGCCTAGATGGTTCATGTATCTCGATGGGGATCACTGCCTCAGTCCCGTAGGCCAGGCGAAAGGGAGTTTCCCCGGTTGAAGAGTGGGGAGTTATGCGGTATGCCCACAGGACGCTGTGCAGCTCTTCGACCCATGTTTTTTTGTTTGTCTAGCCTCCGCTTGAGGCCTTGTAGGACTACTCGATTTACTGCTTTGGCTTGCCTGTTAGTCTGGGGGTGTTCGACGGATGCGAAGTGTTGTTTCGTGCCCAGTTGAGCGACGAAATCCTGGAACTTCCTGTCCGTGAACTGTGTCCCATTGTCTGTGACTATTGCTTGGGGAATGCCAAAGCGTGCAAGGATGTTCTGCTTGTAGAAATGAAGTATGTTGAGGGCCGTTATTTTGGTCAGAGCCTCCGCTTCTATCCACTTTGTGAAGTAGTCAACGCCTACTATTAAGTACTTGATCTGGTTTGATCCTACTACAAATAGCCCTTGGATGTCCAGGCCCCACCAGGCGAATGGCCACGGGGAGGACATAACTTTGAGCTCGTTAGGAGGAGCCAGGTGCATGTCCCTGTGCCGTTGGCATTTGTCGCATTTCTTCACGTGCTCTTTTGCATCCTGTTGCATGGTTGGCCAGTAATACCCTGCTCGAAGGGCTTCCCGGGCAAGGGATCTTCCCCCAAGATGTTGGGCGTTGATTCCTTCGTGGATCTCGTGTAAGACATGGGCGACCATCTCTTCCTCGACGTATTTGAGTAAAGGGATGAAGAACTCTCACCTGTAGAGTTTATCCTCGACCAGGACGTAGGAGCAGGTTCTGCGTCTGACTGTGTTGGCCTCTTTAGAGAGGTAGTTATAAACAGGGGTTATCCAGCAGTTGTTATCGCCGATGACTTGCACGTCGAGGATCGTGGGTGTCTTCTCAATGGTGGGTCGAGGAAGCACCTCCTGGATGACGAACTTGTTTCCGTCTTTTTTCTTCGTGCTTGCCAGTTTGGACAACACGTGTGCTCCGACGTTATGTTCGCGGGGAACATGTTTTACTTCTACTGTAGCGAACTTCGTCATTTTTTATTTGACCAGGAACAAGTACTCGGACAAGTTATCGTTTTTGGTCTGGTATTCTCCTCGAACTTGAAGGGCTACGAGTTGCGAATCTATGCAGATGACGACTTCTTATGCTCCTAGGTCTTCGGCCAAGCGCAGACCGGCGAGGAAAGCTTCGTACTCAACTTGGTTATTGGACATGGGGAAGGATAAAGTGAGTGATACCTCGACAATGATTCCCTCGTCGTTCTCCAAAATGATACCTGCCCCGCTTCCCGGCGAGCTGGATGCTCCGTCGACGAAGATGGTCCACCTACGGGCTCCGCAAGTGGGGGAATCCGTGAATGTCATCTCTGCGACGAAATCGGTCAATGCTTGGGCCTTGATGACCTTCCTGCTTTCATACTTAATGTCAAACTCAGATAGCTCCAAGGACTATTTGAGCATTCTGCCGGCCATATCTGGTCGTCCTAACAGTTGCTTTACGGGTTGATCTGTCCGGACCACGATCGTGTGGGCCAGGAAGTAGTACATCAGTCTTCGCGCAGTGTTAATGAGGGCCAGATCTACCTTCTCTATATGTGGTATCTCAGCTCTGGTCCTTGCAATGTTTTGCTTGTGAAGTATATTGACTTTTTCCTGTCGGGTGTTTCACGGATGAGGGTGGTGCTAACGGCCTCGGTTGCTACGGCGAGATAGTGGTACAGAGTTTTGCTGTTATCTGGCCGAGAGAGGACTGGCGGTTCTGACAGTGCCCATTTCAGATGGAGGAGAGTCTGGTCGCATTTCTCTGTCCATTCAAACGCTGCCTCCTTGCGGAGGAGTTTGAAGAAGGGCAGGGCATGTTGGGCAGACTTGGCCACGAAACGAGACAAGGAAGTAAGCATCTTGTAACACCCTTTTCTATCACCCACAAATGTTGCAGCAGAAACAACTCAAATATCAGAGTAAAGTATTAAAATCACCTCAAGGGTGCACATTTCTCATTTAAATCAAATAATACACTTGCCCTGTAAACAAAAGGGTTTTCCTCAAAATAACTCAAAAGCCTTCACATGGCAGCGGAACTCAAAATTCTCTATTAAAAAGTTTTCAACAAACATCGTAATAATAAAAAATAAAACCACATCATCAAATGACAACAAAATAAGGAAACAACACAGTTCAACTCAAAGGACCCCAACCCGATGTTACACTATCAGAGCAAGACCCTCTAAATCGACCAAAAGCAAATAAACTTCAAGGTCCTCGAAGCATCCACGGCTAAACCTGATCGCCTGCATGTTACCCACATGGAGGCAACATTCAAACAGGCAGGGTGAGTAATCATAATTCATAATAATCATTATAAAACAAGATATCATAAAATGGAATTAACTTCATATACAACATCATCAAGATCATCGTCAGGGAAAACATCAGGAATCACTATATCAAAATCACATCAATGCCACATAAATGCAATACACAACAAGACTCATGCATGTGGTACCAATCGTCATAATCGATGGACACTAGGCCATCACCCCTCCAAAGATCCCCGTCAATAGGATTGATTCCTCATAGGAACCAGAGCACGTCATAATTACCTCATATTTGCACAATGGGAATGAAGCGTCGCCACAGAGTTGCATATGAATGTATGATACACAACGTCAATAATCATCATCGTCAATAAACATCATAAGTGCATCATCATTCATCAATCCTCATACAAATCATGTCATCACATATTCGTCAAATAATCACCAAAACATCATCACATAATCATCAGTAACATCAAGGAAAATCATCATAAAAATCACAGCGTCAAAACATCACAACAGCACAGCAGCATAAGCAAAATTTCGCGAACAGCAGCAGTTCGCTCCAGGATTCGCTAGGCGAACCTGTTCGCTAAAACCTTCACTTGGCGAAGCGACCAGCGAATCCCACAGACACCATACCAAAATACCAAAAAAACACCCTCTGTTATACTCGCTGGTTTATTCGTTGGGCGCAGCTACTCGCTGATTCACTCGCTTAGCAAGACTTCCAGCGAATCCCCACCTCTACTCCAAAATCATCTCAGTACCTACACTCATGATATCATGCATTCGCTGCGATGTTCGCTTTGTGAACCTTGGTGAACATTTTCCTAGTGAAGCGATGGTTCGCTTAGCGAACCTGCGATTACAGTAAATCGATGCTACGCACCAGTGGTTCCACAACCTCAAAGGTACCTGCGGTTATAGCTCCAAATGACCCAAAAATATCCCTATAATAGTTCTAATGCATCACGGAGATCAACGGCATAAAAACTATGTCTATTAGGTTGATTAGGACACCTCGGGGAAACCTTAAATCCTCTAAACCTTCAAAACTCTCAAGCTCCCCATAAACTCCATAGATCCTTCACCACAAGGTTAAAACTACAACAACGGGGAAATCTGCCCCAAAGGTTTATTTTTATCCGATTAAATTCAACCCTTAATAATCAATTCACAAAATGCCTTCAAATCATCAATTCGTCACAAAAATCCCATAAACCCTCAAACACAAAACAACCACTTCAATTACATTGAATCCTATAATGAAAACAATGAAAGATAACTACTCCCCATACCTTAGATTGTCGATCCGATGTGTTTTCTCTTGAGTTTTTGGAAACCTTCACGATTTCCTCGCCTTTTCCCTTTTTCCTCAGAGCTCTCCCTTCTTTCCTTCTTTTCACGGTTAACCAAAACTGAACCCTATTCTCAAAATCCTCCTTAAATATTCAACCTAACTCTTGGGCCTCAAAATTGGGCTTTCTCGATAATGCCCTCACTAATTCTCCTCAAATGTCCATTTTACCCTTAACTCGTCTAATATAATTTAAAATAAATAACAATACAATATATTCCGTAATATCTGCTGTTATTTAATTAAATAACCAAAACTTCATAAAAACACCGACATCGACACAAACCACCAAAAATCACAGAAACTCGTGAACATAATATTTAATTAAATTAAATAAATATTCTTACGAAATTTGGGGTGTTACAACTCTCCCCCACTTAAAGAATTTTCTCCCTCGAAAATTACCTCAAGGAAACAATGTCGGATACGACTCCCTCATCTGATCTTCGCGTTCCCAAGTCCAACTTTCGCCAGCTGGTCCACCCCACAACACCTTCACCAAAGTTATGTCTTTACCCCGCAGTTGCTTCCTCTCTCGACCATCGACACGCACAGGCAATGCTTCCACAGTCAGATTATCCCTCTTTTGTATATCATCCATCTAAATCACATGCGACGGATCCGAAATGTACTTCCTCACCTGAGACACATGGAACACGTCATGCAAATTCGCAAGTGACGGTGGTAAAGCAATTCGATAGGCTACCTCTCCTATCCTCTGAGATATCTGATATGGACCAACAAAATGTGGAGTGAGCTTCCTAGACTTCAAAGCTTGACCCACACCAGTCACTGGCGTCACTCTCAAAAACACATGATCTCCCTCTTGGAATTCAAGTGCTTTCCTCCTCTTATCATGGTAGCTCTTCTGACGACTCTGCGAAGCTTTCATCCTCTCTTATATCATCTTAATCTTCTCAGTCGTCTCTTGCACAATTTCAGGTCCGAGTACAGAACTCTCGCCCGATTCATACCAACACAATGGAGTCCTACACCTTATCCTATACAAAGCTTCGTAGGGCGCCATTCCAATACTAGCATGAAAACAATTATTGTACTTGAACTCAATCAACGGCAAATGGTTATCCCACGATTCTCCGTGATCCATCACACAATCCCTCAGCAAATCCTCTAAAGATTAGACAGTCCTTTCTGTCTGACCGTCCGCCTGTGGATGATAGGCATAACTCATCCTCAACTTAGTACCCAAGGCATCTTGCAAACTCTTCCAGAACCTCGATGTAAATCTCGGATCTCTATCCAACACAATACTCGAAGGTAGCCCATGTAACTTCACAATCTCTTCAATATACATCTCGGCTAACTTCTGCATAAAATGAGTAATCTTCATCGGCAAGAAATGAGCCGACTTAGTTAATCTATCCACGATCACCCAAATTGAATCATTTCCCTTAGCAGTCTTCGGCAATCCGACCACAAAATCCATGGAAATACTATCCTATTTCCATTCTGGAATCCTCAACGGCTGCATCATACCTAAAGGCTTCTGATGCTCAACCTTCGACTTCTGATAAGTCAAACACGCATAAACAAACTCCGCAACATCCTTCTTCATACCTGGCCACCAAAACAACTTTTTCAAATCCTGGTACATCTTCGTAGCACCGAGATGAATACTCAACCTACTTCGATGTCCTTCTTCAAGTATACTCTTCTTAATATCTGGAACATCTGGGACACACACCCTGTCTCTAAACATCATTACGTCATTCTCGTCAAATCGGAAATCTCCTCCGTTACCTTGGTTGATCAAAGTTAACTAGTTAACTAACTTCAAGTCAGATTGTTGTCCCACTCTGATCTCTTCCAGAATACCACTAGTCAACTTCAACATTCCCAACTTCACACTGTCAGAGGTCTTTTCACATACTAAACTCAAATCTCGGAATTACTCAAGCAACTCCAATTCTTTCACCATAAGCATCGACATATACAATGCCTTTCTGCTCAATGCATCAGCCACTACATTTGCTTTGCCCGGATGATAACTCAAATCAAAATTGAAATCCTTCAACAACTCTAACCACCTCCTCTGTCTCATATTCAATTCCTTCTGATCAAATAAGTACTTCAGACTTTTATGATCACTGAACACTTCGAATTTAGAGCCAAACAGATAATGTCTCCAAATTTTCAACACAAACACCACCGCGGCCAACTCCTAGTCATGTGTAGGATAATTCCTCTCATGAAATCGCAATTGTCTCGAAGCATAGGCAACAACTTGGTTATTCTACATCAATACTCCACCAAGACCCATCTTCGACGCATCACAATACACCACAAAAGATTCATTCGGATTAGGCAAAATCAACACTAGAGCAGTAGTCAATCTCTTCTTCAATTCCACGTAACTCTCTTCACAAGTTACATCCCACACAAAGGCTTGACCCTTTCGAGTCAACTGAGTCAAGAGTAATGCCAACTTAGAAAAGCCTTCTATAAACTTGTGGTAATAACCCGCTAATCCCAGAAAACTTCGTGTCTCGGTAGCAGACTTCAGAGTCTCCCACTGTAACACGACATCAATCTTAGAAGGATCAACAGCAATCCCGCCACTTGAAATTACATGGCCAAGGAAACTCACTTCCTTCAACCAGAACTCACACTCCGACAACTTTGCATACAACTTCTTCTCTTTCAAGACTTGCAACACAGTTCTCAAATGCTCAACATGCTCTTCTTCAGATCTAGAATATATCAAGATATCATCGATAAACACCACCACAAACTTATCCAAATACTCATGGAAAATCCGATTCATATACTCCATGAACACACCAGGTGTATTGGATACACCAAACGGCATCACCATGTATTCATAGTGACCATACCTCGTCCTGAAAGCCGTCTTCGGAATATCATCAGGCTTAACTCGAATCTGATGATAACCAGACCTCAAATCAATCTTACTAAACTCACAAGAACCTACTAATTGATCCATCAAATCGTCTATTCTCGAAAGTGGATACTTATTCTTGATAGTCACCTTATTCAACTGCCGATAATCAACTCACAACCTCATACTACCATCTTTCTTCTTCACTAACAACACAGGAGCACCCCACGGAGAAACACTTGGTCGAACAAACCTCTTCTCAAGAAATTCTTCCAGTTGCTTCTTCAACTCACTTAACTCAGAAGCTGACATCCGATAAGGAGCCATCGACACTAGACTCGTACCGTGTACTAAGTCCACTGCAAACTCTACTTCACGCTCTGGAGGCAAATCACTGATGTCATCTGGAAACACATATGGAAATTCACAGACAACAGGCAACTCCACACTCGCAGCTTCACGATCAATTTGTAATGATGCAAACATTCCAAATACCGAGGCTTCGTCTTCTCGAAGTTCGTCTACTTGCTTAGCAGACAAAAACATCAACTACCCACTATCATCAATCTTAGGAAACTCTACAGTCTTGTTATAACAGTTGATATGAACCCGGTTGAACTCCAACCAATTCATCCAAAAGATCACGTCAATTTGGTGCAAGGGTAAGCACACCAAATCCATCACAAAATTCTTCAAAAAAATCATCACAGGACATCTCAAACACGCAAGGGTAGTAGTAACAGAACCATTAGCTGGAGTTTATATTACCATTTTACTATTCATATCAGACGACTTCAAATCAATCTATTAGCACATTCAAGCGAGATAAAAGAATGAGTAGCACCAGTATCAATAATAGCAACCAACTCGATATCATTAATAACACAAGTACCTCGAATCAGGTTGTCCTTTTCTGGCACTTCTGCACCACTCAAAGAAAACACTCTGCCACTGGTCTGAGCAGCAGTCGCAGTCTTCTTTGGCTTCTGACATTGAGTACTGATATGACCTTTCTCACCACAATTGAAATAGGTCGGACCCTCCTCTTTTTAATCAGTAACTCGATGACCCTTCTTACCACATCTATAGCACCTCAACACATTATTGGTGCACACATCAGCACAGTGACCTTGCTCACCACACTTATGACACTTTCCAGAAGCGGGAGCTGCTCCTCCACTTGCCTTTTCCCATCTGAAGCCTTCTGCTTCCCTTTGTCAGCTAAAGTTGTATAAGGCTTCCCCTATACTGCCCTTTCTTCTCACTCAACTGCTTATAGTGAGCAGATCGAGCTCGGCTATCCTCGTCGTAGATTCTGCTCTTGTCAACCAACTAAGCATACATGCGGATCTGCTGATACCCAATACCCCGCTTAATCTCTGGTCTCAGCCCATTCTCGAACTTGAGACACTTGGACATCTCAGCATCAGCACGATTGTAGTATACTCTGCCACAGTCGTTTCTCCTTGCTTCAGCTCAAGGAATTCTACTTCCCTCTTGCCTCGAGCATCCTCTGGAAAATACTTCCCCAGAAACTCCTGCTTAAACACATTCCAAGTTATCACAGTGCCAACATCTGTGAGTCTCTGATGGGTGTTATCCCACCAGTCCCTAGCTTCCTCTTCCAGCATATGCGTTCCAAACTGAACCTGTTGCTCATCAGAACACCCCATCACTCGGAAGATCTTCTCGATTGCCTTCAGCCACTTGTGTGCACTTGCTGGATCATGCGTACCCATAAAAGTCAGTGGATTGTTCCTTTGAAACTTTCCCAAAGCACGAAACTCATCAGGCGCTCCACCATTTGGATTGAGTTGCGCCACCACATTAGCAACTGATTCCAATGCATCAGCAATAGCACAATTATTTCTTCCAGCCATCCTGCACACCACCAACAAGGTTAGAAGAGCTAAAACATCAACAGTGTACACACACTTGTCGACTGACATCACGTAAAAACCTGGCCGGACGGACTGACCTGCTCTGATACCACTAATGTAACACCCTTTTCTACCCCCACAAATGTTGCAGTAGAAACAACTCAAATATCAGAGTAAAGTATCAAAATCACCTCAAGGGTGCACATTTCTCATTTAAATCAAATAATACACTTGCCCTGTAAACAAAAGGGGTTTTCTTAAAATAACTCAAAAGCCTTCACATGGCAGCGGAACTCAAAATTCTCTATTAAAAAGTTTTCAACAAACATCATAATAATAAAAAATAAAACCACATCATCAAATGACAACAAAATAAGGAAACAACATAGTTCAACTCAAAGGACCCCAACCCGATGTTACACTATTAGAGCAAGACCCTCTAAATCGACCAAAAGCAAATAAACTTCAAGGTCCTCGAAGTATCCACGGCTAAACCTGATCACCTGCACGTTACCCACGTGGAGGCAACATTCAAACAGGCACGGTGAGTAATCACAATTCATAATAATCATTATAAAACAAGATATACATAAAATGCCATTAACTTCATATACAACATCATCAAGATCATCGTCAGGGAAAACATCAGGAATCACTATATCAAAATCACATCAATGCCACATAAATGCAATGCACAACAAGACTCATGCATGTGGTACCAATCGTTATAATCAATGGACACTAGGCCATCCCCCCTCCAAAGATCCCCGTCAATAGGATCGATTCCTCATAGGAACCGGAGCACGTCATAATTACCTCATATCTGCACAATGGGAATGAAGCGTCGTTAGAGAGTATGTATATGAATGTATGATACACAACGTCAATAATCATCATCATCAATAAACATCATAAGTGCATCATCATTCATCAATCCTCATACAAATCATGCCATCACATATTTGTCAAATAATCACCAAAACATCATCACATAATCATCAGTAACATCAAGGAAAATCATCATAAAAATCACAGCGTCAAAACATCACAACAGCATAAGCAAAATTTCGCGAACAACAGCAGTTCGCTCCAGGATTCGCTAGGCGAACCTGTTCGCTAAAACCTTCGCTTGGCGAAGCGGCTAACGAATCCCACAGACACCACACCAAAATACCAGAAAAACACCATCTGTCATACTCGCTGGTTTATTCGCTGGGCGAAGCTACTCGCTGATTCACTCGCTTAGCAAGACTTCCAGCGAATCCCCACCTCCACTCCAAAATCATCTCAGTACCTACACTCATGATATCGCACATTCGCTGCGCTGTTTGCTTTGTGAACCTTGGCGAACATTCGCCTAGTGAAGTGATGGTTCGCTTAGCGAATCTACGATTATGGCAAATCGCTGCTACGCAGCAGTGGTTCCACAACCTCAAAGGTACCTGCGATTACAGCTCCAAATGACCCAAAAACATCCCTATAACAGTTCTAATGCATCACGGAGATCAACGGTACAAAACCTACGTCTATTAGGTCGATTAAGACACCTCGGGGAAACCTTAAATCCCCTAAACCTTCAAAACTCTCAAGCTCCCCATAAACTCCATAGATCCTTCACCACAAGGTTAAAACTACAACAACGGGGAAATCTGCCCCAAAGGTCTATTTTTATCCAATTAAATTCAACCCTTAATAATCGATTCACAAAATTCCTTCAAATCATCAATTCGTCACAAAAATCCCATAAACCCTCAAACACAAAACAGCCACTTCAATTACATCGAATCCTATAATGAAAACAATGAAAGGTAATTACTCCCCATACCTTAGATTGTCGATCCGATGTGTTTTCTCTTGAGTTTTTGGAAACCTTCATGAATTCCTCGCCTTTTCCCTTTTTCCTCAGAGCTCTCCCTTCTTTCCTTCTTTTCACGGTTAACCAAAAGTGAACCCTATTCTCAAAATCCTCCTTAAATATTCAACCTAACTCTCGGGCCTCAAAATTGGGCTTTCTCCATAACGCCCTCACTAATTCTCCTCAAATGTCCACTTTACCCTCAACTCCTATAATATTATTTAAAATAAATAATAATACAATATATCCCGTAATATATGCTGTTATTTAATTAAATAACCAAAACTTCATAAAAACACCGACATCGACACAAACCACCAAAAGTCACAAAAACTCATGAACATAATATTTAAATAAATTAAATAAATATTCTTACGAAATTTGGGATGTTACACATCCCGTTGAGGGATTGGATGGACTTCTTCGAGTTAGGTGTTGGAAATTCGAAGAATGCCATGCACTTGTCGGGATTGGCCTCGATTCCCCGCTCTGTCACATAGAAGCTGAGGAACTTGCCTGCCTGTACCCCGAACGTGCATTTCTCTAGGTTAAAATGCATCCGGTATTTCCTGGCTTGTTCGAAGACTTTTCTTAAATGGGTCGTGTGATCAGTTTCCTTGTGGGATTTCACAATCATATCGTCCATATAGACTTCGAGCATGTCGCCTATCTCTCCCCGAAATACCTTGTTCATCATCCTTTGGTAGGTCGTAATGGCGTTCTTCAGGTCGAAGGGCATTACATTATAGTAATAATTGCTCGATTTGGTCATGAATGCCGTGTATATTTTATCGCTTTTCGCCATTGGTATTTGATTGTTGCCCGAATAGGCGTCCATGAATGATAATAGTTTAAAACCGGTAGAGTTATCAACAAGTTTCTCAATATTGGGGAGGCGGTAGGCATCTTTTGGGCATTCCTTATTGAGATCAGTATAATCAAGACACATGCGCCACTTCCCTTAGATTTTTTGACGAGTACAACGTTGGACAACCAAGTGGTGTACTTTGCTTCCGGGATAAAGTTTGCCTCTAGGAGGTCTTTTACAGCTTGTTCTGCAGCCTCTATTTTCTTCGGAGACTATTTTCTCCTACGTTGTGCTACTGCTTTGACGGCAGAGTCAATTGTGAGTTAATGGCAGGCGACAGCAGGATCTAAGCCGTGCATTTCCGCGGCACTCCAAGTGAACAAGTATGCATTTTCTCGGAGGCAGGCTTTGAGTTGTTTCCTCGCGATGTCGGGGTATCTTTACTCCTCGTTGAGTATCATCGTCGAGCAGGACGAGTTCGAAGTCACCATCTGGGATTGGGCGGGTCAGATGGGAGCTGTTGCTGATGCTGGTTAAGGCGGATGAGCTGCTCGGGCAAGCCTGGTCCTCCTTATGGTCATCTTCGGAGAAGCAGCTATCAAGTTCGATGGAGTCGACGCGTGGCAGTGGCTTGGCTTCCTCTGAGCTGCTGGGCAAGGCTGGCTTGCTGGACGTCTTTGGCTTGGCAGCGATGGTGTTGAGTCCCTTGGTGGCCGCTTCAAAGCATCGCCGCACAGCTTCAATGTCCCCGTGTAATGTGGCGATCATACCTTTCAAAGTGTAGTACTTCATTTTGAGATGGACAATTGATGGCACGACTACCAATTCGGCCAAAGTTGGCCGCCCGAATATGTATTGGTAGAGAGACGGGCAGTCAATTACCAGGAAGTGAACCTTAATAGATCTGGCTGTCTCTGCAGATCCAAAGGTCACGATCAACTTGACGTACCACCAGGGTTTCATGACCGACCCATTGAAACCATGCAGGTCAGAACCCACGTAGGGAGTGAGGTGCGATTCGTCCAACTGGAGAGTCGAGAATACATGTGAGTACATAATGTTGACCGGGCTGCCTTGGTCGACTAAGATCCTGCGAACATCAAAATTTACCATTTGGGCTCTAACAAGCAGTGGAATACTTGAGTTCGGGGCCCCTCCGAGGAGTTTTTCCCAGTAGAAAGAGATGGGGATTGATCCCTTCTGGGCCTTGTCGAGCGTTGTCACCTTGTTGGAGCTCGTGCTGATTAGGTGCTCGAACTTTCTCTTCACGGAGCCCACGGTGACTTTGTTGAAGCCCCCTCCAGAGATGACCATTGTAGAGGGGAAAGTTTCCCATGGGATATGGGCTATGAATTACACGGGAGCGCTGAGATCCTCGGGAACATAGAAATCCTCTCGTCGTGATATGCTCATGGTGACTTGGAGGTTCGTTTCTTTTGAGGAATGCACTTCTTCCTCGACTTTATTTGACTCCTGGGCATCTTGTTGGGGAGCATCATTCTTCTTTGTAAACTGCTTCAGGTGGCTATCCCTAATCAGTATTTCTATAACATCCTTTAGGTGGATGCACTCTTCAGTGGTGCGGCCGTGACTCTTGTGGAAATGGCATTATTTTGACTTATCGGTGTTCGGCTTGGCCGGTACCTACTTGAGGAAACGAACCCCCGCTTGTTTAAACTCTGAGTTAGCACATTCAGAGAGAATTTTTTCCCTGGTGACAGCCAGGGGAGTGTAATCTTCGAAACGGTCGGAGGGCCCTTTGTTGTCCCGGGATTCCTAAGGACGATCTTCGCGTCTTCTCTCCCCTCGACGGGATGTCGAGGGTTCATTGCCTTTGGAGGCCCCGACACTTTCTTGATGGCGTGAGGCCCGGGCAAAGCTGGCCGCTTCCTTTGCCTTGTACTAAATATACGCCAGAGCCTTGAGGAGGAAGGCGTCCAGGCTCCTTGGAGGTGCAAGGCCAACAACTTTAGAAAATTCTGAGTGAGGGCGAAGTCCTCGTTCGAGCAGGAATTTATTCATGTCGTTGGTGATGGGGACTTGTACAACTTCTTTATTAAACCTCTCTATATATGCCCAGAGAGGCTCATCCTTCCCTTGAATTATGGCCTGAAGGGAGGCTTCGGTCTTTGGATGGTGGCGTGATGCCATAAAGTGTGTGGAAAACATTCTACCCAACTGTTTCCAGGAGGTGATGGACTCCTCGGGCAGTTGTTTGTACCAGGTCATTGCCCCTTTCCGGAGTGTGGTAGAGAATATATGACATTTGATGGCACCCCAGATGCCACGATAGTCTAACAACGCATCGATATTTTTGATGTGCTCATCTAGGTCTGTTGTTCCGTCGTAAGTGCCTAAAGATGGTGGTTTCTCCAAGCCTTTGGGGAGGCGTGTAGCCAGGATCTCCTGAGACAATGGGTTATGGGGCTCATCATCACTGTTGGAACTGGTCCAGGAAGGGGAGTAGATGCTTCACTCGGGGACATGGCGGTGACATCTACAGGGTGACGGTGTTCGTGCCCGGCCCTTCGATCTGACCGGGGTGAATGTGATCTCTCCGGGTTCTCTTGTTTCTCGGGGAATGTTGGATTTGCGGGGAAACGCGGTCACGCTTCCGGATGACATGAGACTCTGGTTCTTGGCGCACCCGACGATCAGCTTCCCACCGGGGATGTGGACTCTTAGATCGGCGGCAATCTTTCCTCGACTGAGAGGATCTTGGTCAGAAAGACTCTTCCAACACCCCAATCCTCTTGTTTTATTGGAGGATCAAGAGGTTGGTCTTATTGATTGCTTCAAGGAGGGCCACCATGGCCGGTTCAGCGTTGGGTGGAGCTGGAACGGGCTGGAGGGCCAGCGTGGGCTGGTCGTCAACACAGCCAGTACGAGTGGGGGAAGGAGACGCAGTAGCTCCGTCTCTCAGACGACGGGCGCTCCTCTGAGGAAGGATGTAGATCCATCAGCATCAATTTTGTTGACAGGAAAAAAAAAGGATTGCGAGAATCTTGGACATGATCTTGGCAAGCCATGATCGTAATCTTGGACAGAGAGTTTGTTTTGGTCTTTAAATCTGAGGTGGATGTTAAGACGAGGATAACAAGTTTCCCACAGACGGTGCCACTGATCCTGAAGGTTGATCAGAACCTGAAGTGGGCCAAAAGGAATGTCTCTGATGGTGGGTGTGTGAGATGAGGAGTGGGGTGTACCTGCAAGGCACTCTGATGCTAAAGTAAGAATCGGGAGAGAGAAAGGCAAGTACAAAAGTATGAGTTTTTTAGAATGATTTTGAATACATGACCCTCTCAAATGAGAAGGTTTTTATACTACCCCCAATGCGTGGCCAACGGTCCTTATTTTTGGGGCGGAATAACCGTTTCCTGAAGAATAGGTAATTGTCAAAAACTAGCCGTTATGACGGGTAGAGATGCCCAAAACTGGTCGTTGCCACGGGCAAAGGCATAGTTTCGGGCACAGGCACCATGACTGTTCTTGGATGATGGAGCCATGCATAATAGGCAGGAATACCAGGGAGGAGCAAATGACTTTGGGGCTCATCTGCTCACATGTGCTTGGTAGAGGGGCAGAAAGGTAAATGCTACCCACACCTGCTGGACTTAGGCTATTGGGTCGTTCTGGAAGCAGAAGTGGATTGGACCATGCCTAGCCATTGGTCCAGTCCAGAACAGCATCCTTATCTCAAAATTGGTATACTCCGATAATCCTAACTTTTCTTTTCACTTTTCCATTTTCTTTCTGTATCTTCATTTCTTCTCTCTTTGTTCTCTCAACTTTCCTCTCCAAAACCTATCCAAAATCATCCACGCCTTCATGTCGCCACCCAGAAAACCCAGCAAATTGAACAATTTTCATCCAATTCTTCATATCGCTACCCAAAAAAACTAGAAAATTGAACAATCTCCATCCACAAACCACGAACACGTTCAACGTTTACCCATAAATAAAGAACCTTCATCCAAACACCAAGAACATCATAGCTTTAAACTCCAGAAAACCCAAAAAAATTAACCATCTCCATCCAACAACCAAGAACACCTTCAATTTGCACCTAGAATTCAAGAACCCTCATCAACATCATGACCAACTTCATCCTTAATCTACCTTCACCAATAAATTCATCCGTCTTTCAAACAACCTAACTCATAAATTCCTCTTCACCCTAACAAAACCCTAACCCTATTTTTTTCAATCTCTTCATGTTCGATCCTCCTTATTCTAACTTCGCCACAAACGCTTCAAACCCCTATTACTTTCATCTTAACGATAACCCTACACTCGCTGTTGTAACACCCTTTCTTAATCACGACAACTACAATTGATGGTCCAGTGTAATGAAAAAAACTTTGATTTATTGTTGAAACCTTCACTCAACCCATTTTCATTCATACCCTTTATGTACAATGGCTCTGCTTCAACAATATGGTCCTTTTATGGATCCAACATTCTCTCTCTGATAATATTGTTCAGTCTATCTTATGGATTGATAACGCTTACACTTTTTGGCAAAACCTTGAAAATCGTTTCTCTCAAGGTGATTTCTTCAAAGTCTTTGATCTTCATGATGACCGTATTCAACTTCATCAAGGATATTTGGATGTTTTAATGTACTTCACCAAATTTAAAGTCTCTCTGGGAGCAAATTGACTCTCTCACACCCACCATAGATTACACATGTGTTATTCCTTGCACTTGCAGTGTTACATCTGATCTCCAAAAGTATAAAAACAAATACTACATAAAATTCCTGAAAGGCCTTAATGAGCCATTTTCCATTGTTCACTCTCAAATCCTCGTTCTTGATCCTCTTCCCTCCCTTGACAAAACTTTCTAAATGGTTATTGGTCTGGAGCATCATACTGCAACTCCAACCCCTCCTGACAACCCTGAAGGTTCAGGAAACACAAGAAAAGAGGGATTGAATTGGGTTTCATATATGACAATTTTTACTTAACCAAAAAACAATGACAACAATGATAAAAATGACAAGATATTTCTATCATGGTTCACTATTAACGAGGTTAGTCCAGTCCATTTTCTAGAGTGATTTTACCTTCTCAACAAGACTTAATCCAATAATGAAACTGATTATAATCTTAAAGACTACCCTTGAATGACTTCTCAAGGATTATGACTAAACTTAGTCTTAATAGGAATTATAACTAAAAGACTAATCGTCGATGACTTTTTTAGGCTTGTGACTATAAATTAGCTCCTCAAGGAATTTAACAATTGTTAAATACAAGATTTGTGTTTACAAAGCTCCTTCTAAATAAGCAAATACACATAATGATAACCAGACTTTATACTTAAGAATATATGAAATGAAGTTCTAAGGGTTTCTCTCTATTTTCTCTTTTTTGATATTGATTATCTCTAATTGAAATTCTTCTAGCATGAAGATCATTGTCACTACAATTGTTCACCAAAATCTCTGTTTTCACAGTTCCTTTGTCCTAATTATATAAATGAAAAATAAGACTGTTAGAGGATAGAATTGGAAACTTATTCAAATCCACAACTGTAATAGTTGGTACGAGGTTAAGTTGTAAATTGTGGGTAATGGAGAGAAAATCATTTATGGTCATTTATAGTACAATCCTTTTCATTTTCCGACTTAACTTGTATTATATTCTTATAACATTCATTAATTCATTTTCTTTAAATAATTTGCTTCATATATGAGAGATTTGAAGCTTGATCATAGTTCAGAGCCTTTAGAATATACTTTACAGTCTAGTGTAAATGAGGCTTGACAATTTCAGAGTACATCTAGGTTGTTTATTTAAGAAGCGTTGACTGAGATATCCAGAGTTTAACTTTAAGTTTAGAACTTCCTCATATTATCAACTTGGTTCAAAATCAGATGACGTCAAAAGTCCAGAGTCCAAAGTCTCTATATCCAGAGTTCATAGTCTCTTTTATCCATAGTCTATAGTCTCTATATCCAGAGTCTATAGTATTTTGATAACACGAAAACGTATCGTATTTTGGCCTTGATTTACATTCAATTATTATATCGTTTTCGTCTAATATCCGATTTTCTCGAGAATATTTAAGTGTTTTTGCAGGTATTTCTATTTCCAAGTTAAAAGTATGCAAAGTGGAGAAAAGAAGCAAAACAAGGAAGAAAAGATGCAGAAAAGAGCAGAAAACAGTAGAATCCAAATTCTCCTGGTGTGACGACCGTGGCAGGTCCACCACGACCGTGGCAGACACAAAATTCATCACGAGCGTCACAGAAACATCACGACCGTCATGGATCCAAAACAGATTTAATACGTTGTGCACTAACGTGGACACGAAGCATCAGAAGTTCAGATTTTCACAGTTACACACGTTCAACCATTTTCTCCGAAGACTTCTCCAACCTCCCACTTTCTCCACCACTCATTTATGCTCCAGAGAGGTTACAAAACGAAATCCCCCTCCATATATAGGATTTCCCTTGCCATTTTTTATCATCCAAGTTTCTGGGCGCGAAAGCGCTGTTCATAGTTTTAGGCAGTAAATTACCATTGTAAAAGTGGTAGTTATCTCACATTGAGGAACTACCACACCATTAGTATTTAGGCCTTTAATTTGTAACGCTTGGATCAAAGCTTGCCGTCATTATTAAAGTTAATTCAAGTTCTTTATTTCTGCATTCTACTTTAAGTCTTTACAGGTTCTTTATCGCATTGCTTATTATTATTATTATTTATCACTTTCATAAATTAATTATCGTGATGCTTTCAAATTCAATTACCATTTCTGTGTTCTTTTCATTTAATTCCATGTCCGGCAAAATGTTTAGAGTCCGGTGTATGAGGATCGTCGTTACCGACGTGACTCGGTAGAAAATAATAGGTGCGAACTTATGATTAAAAATCCTGTTTTGGTTTTAATTTCCAAGTATAATTTAAATAACTTTGTCACGAGAGTGAGAGGTTATTTAACACGATTTTGTCACGAGAGTGAGAAATTAATTAAGGTTAGAGTCGGCACTGCGAGAGCGTGGGGATCGAACCGGATACTGGAAATTAGGCAACAAGTCTAAATACAGCGAGAGCGCTTTAGATGCGTTTAGGATATTATTGGCCTTCAAAATATATTTCCTAGTTACCGGGCGAGCGAGAGCAAAATCTTGGGATTAGGGAACATGACTTTAGTTAATACCGCGAGAGCGTGAGGCGAAGTCTTTAAGTTAATATATTCTATGGAACTAAGTTATAGTCATAATTAGTACCTGAATTCTACAAAGTCCTTTAGGAACGCGGAATCCATATTCCGACCTCTCTTTATTATCATATTCTCTTAGTTTTATTTTAGTTCTAGTCTTAGTTTCCCTTTTATCAATTATCATTAGCCTTAGCTTTACAACGCAGCGATAGATAACGGTAGGTTGACATTGGTCTCTGTGGGTTCGACAATCTTTTATATTACTTCGATAAATCCGTGCGCTTGCGGAGCATCATATTTCTATCTAGAGTCCAAAGTCTTTCTATCCAGAGTCTCTATATACAGAGTTAGGAGTCTTTTTATCCAGAGTCCAGAGTCTGTATTGTTCAGCTTTGTTCAACGTCTGGCTTGTTTAGAGTCTTCTTCTATTCAGGGTATGGCTTGTTTAGAGTCTGCTTTATTTAGCTTATGACTTGTTTGGATTCTGCATACTGAACAAACTATTAGAGTACAAAATTTTTCTTTACAATATGTTATCATCAAAACTTAAGGATAGTAGGTGTAGAACCAAATTTGTTCCAACAATCTCCCCCTTTTTGATGATGACAAATATTATAATTTTAATGAACAATTTTGACTAAACAAATAATCAACTAAAAATCAGAGTTAGGTTTGTAAGCTCCATCAAAAATTTAGACCTTCAAATTTCTCTTAACTTAAGTTCACAGAGTCAGGTTTGCATGCCCCCCTTGAGATTAAGACTTAAAAGAAATTGATTTTCAACTAGCACAGTTTATATAATAAATATAACATGTTTGGAATTTATCTTGGGATAAAAATGAATCAAAATCATTTCTTTTCTCCCCCTTTGTCACCAATAAAAAAGAATATATTAAAACTGAAGAATAAAAACATGAAAACCAATTTTGAAAGCGACAATACATTATGATAAAAAAAAATAAATCTAGCACAATAAATATTTGGATGAAGATGGTAAAGTGGCTAGAATGGTTCATAACATCTCTTCGATTTTCGATTTGGTCCAATCTTATTCTTGCAACCAAGCATTTGAGAGAATCAACAATAGTTAAACCTGGGGAGATGAGCTTGAAAACCAAGAAAATTTCTCTCTCCTTTGTCCATTAGAACACATTAAATAAAATTGATTTTGATTTATCCCAAACTCTCTATATAAGTGAGGTTTTTCATTTCTTTAGTTTATCACTTTCTTGTCACTAACATCTTCTGAGTGAGCCACTAGTGTTGGAAGAGAGATTTTAGAGAAGTTTTCAACCATTTCAGTCGGGTTTTGTTGGACAGACTTTGAAGTTTTAGGTTTTTAGGGTTGAAAAGGTTCAAGTGTGAGTAGTGAGAGTAGTGTTATGTGTGAAAAAAGTGATATATTGAGTTTTGAAATTTTTTTTAAACACACAAATATTTGAAAAGACAAGTAATGCTGACCTTGGAAAGTCCTCAATGAAAACGTCTATAACACGACACATTACCTGACACGCTTGTCAGAAGACATCATTACAAAACTTCAAAAAGGAAAAACAATTAATGACAAAGAGTGCATCAGAACATAAATTTTGTTTTACAAAAAAAAGATCCCAAGGTTTATATAAGCATTTTACTGTTGTAAGAATTAGTTAGACACATGTCAACATAGTTCTTAGCCACAATGAAAGTCCGTGAATAAAAACATTGATATCATCTAGAGTCCAGAAGATAGAAATTCCCAGAGGAATTCTGACTTACGACCTTCTGACCCAGAGAACCTTTTCACTTAGAAGGGTTAACTGGTTTAGAGTCATAGTTTCTCAGATTCTCATTTTGAGTCTCTAGAGGCAGCACACATTGAGATTTGTATTTTTACTCAGGATAAATTTTCATTTTTAAAATTTTCAGAATGAAAACAAATTTGTCTTCGGCAAGAGATTTTGTAAAAATGTCAGCTCATTGATGGTCTGTATAAAAAAATTAAATTAATAATACCCTTATGACATAGTCTCTTATAAAATGGTGTTTTATCTCAACGTGTTTAGCTCTAGAGTGTAAAATGGGATTCTTAGATAAACATATGGCAGAAGTATTATCACAAAGGATAAGAATGTTACTCTTGTAAAGTTTATAGTATTCTAGTCGAATATTCATTCGAAGCATCTGAGTGCTGCATCTCGACGCTGCAATATATTCAGCTTCTGCTATTGATAGTGCAATCATCGACTGTCTTTTGCTGGACAATGAGATTAGATTGTCACCCATAAATTGGCAAATTCCACTGGTGCCTTTTCTTTCAATTTTATCTCCAGCGAAGTCAAAGTCACAATAACCTTCTAATTTGTAATCTAATGATTTATAATAAAACAAACCAAGATTAATAATATTTTTGAGATACATAAAGATTCTCTTAATAAATGTTAAATGAACTTCTCTAAAATCTGAATGGAATATGGCACACAAACATACACTGAACAAAATGTCAGGTATAGAGACAGTTAAATACAGAAGAGAGCCAATTATACCTCTATGTACCTTTTGATCTACCTTTTTACTTTCTACCTCCTTTTCTAGAATGCAAGTTTGATGCATTGGAGTTTTGGCAGACTTGCTTTCGACCATATAAAACTTCTTAAGAAGTTATCTTGTATACTTACTCTGGTGAATGTAAGTTCCCTCTACACCTTGATTAATTTGAATTCCCAAAAAGACCTTCAATTTGTCCATCATCCTCATTTCAAATTCAGCATGCATTAATTTAGAAAAATCGTGACAAAGAGAGGCATTAATAGAGCCAAATATGATGTCATCAACATAAATATTAACTATTAAAATGTCATTCTTGAATGATTTTGTCGCTACGCGAAAAATACAGATTCGCCACCGAACTTTATTTATTTCAAAGGAAAGGGGAAATATTGATAAAACCCATAAGAGGAAGAAAATGGTCGTCGCAGCCAAGAGCAGATTCGGAAGTCGGTTATGCAAGGGGAAGGTATTAGCACCCCTCACATCTGTTGTACTCAATGGGAACCATTTTGATCGTTCTCTACGTGGATGAGTATTATTATCTGAAGGTTACTTGTGATTGGTTTTAATTAAGGGGAAAAATTTAATTAGTGTGCTCGCCAAGGATTCAAACCCTCGTGCTTATGTATTCCCATAGTGCAATGAGAAAATTAGAGCTTGTAGTTCATGGTTGAAAATAAGTGTTTGTTGGTTGTTTGTTAGTGGACAATGTTAACGTTCGCATTCTAGCAATTAAACGTTAATGGTATACTCGCGCGTGGGAGACTTAAGTGTTGTTTGTATTGCGGTAGTGCAGAAATAACATGTCCTTTTTGAAAGGTTATGAATGCACTGTGGTGAAAAATGAATTTGATGGGTTGTGATTGATTTTAACTTTGAAAAAATTGTCTTGATTTGAATTGCACTAAAGTCTATGAATGGAGGTGAATACTTTGAATAACTGGGGCCTACGTCCCATATTCAAAGATACTCAGAACAGGGATAAGAATAATCCCTCTCATTCTTCTTCGTTGCTTTAGGCTCGCGACGCACAATTCGCATCGTATTTTTTAATTTTTTTTTGAATTTATTTACAAAAATATTTTAGTCTTGAATGATGAAACTCAATAGTGATTAGGGTCTTAATGTTCTTTTATGTCCATAGTCTTGAATATGCAGTCTTTAACTTGAGTATGACTTGAGAGATCTAGTGTAATGCATTTATCAAGGTCTAACCCAATCAAGTGATCAATGGACATATGATCACTTGACTAGATAAGGGAAGCAGACAATGATTCAGGACAAGTCAAACAAAGTAATCAATTGATCAAATATAACTTTGATCAACTAATTAATCTGGGGGCATGATAATATTGAGAATCATAAGCATATGACATCATACAAAAAGAAACATGACATAAACTTTTGAATTTAGCCAAGAGCTAACCCTAAGTTCTATCTTACTATGAAAATGGCATTTAAAGTGATAATTAATAATTAAACTCAAAATCAATAAGTAATCCTAATTAAAGTCTAATTAAAAAACACCAATTATATTATGCATTTTTAGGAGTTTTTTATTTAGTGTATAAATGTGTATTAAAAAGAATTAAAATGACAAAGCGTACCAAGTAAAGAACAACTCTGCAGGGGGTGTAACAAGGCCAAGAGGGAGTGTGGCCTAAAAATTGGCGTAGGGGCCTAAACATGGAAGCCCAAGTTGGCTTTGTAGTGTATTATTAGCATTTAGACCATGGGAGGAAAATTTTACTCCATACCCCTACATTATACCCATACCCCTACAATTTTGCAAATATTCCAATTTTAACCGTCTAATTTTTTTAAAACTTTTTTACTGCACAGTCAAATGAGTCAAAACGAAAAGTTGGAAGTAAATAAAGAGAACTGGATAACTAAAGGTAAAGAAATCCGGTGGGTATCATTATCAAACCGGAAAAATTGAACAATATACATCCGGTGTGTTATTTTTTCTTAACTGGATAACTTGTTTACAAGTTATCCGGTTTGGTTTTGAATGTCCAAAGAAATCCGGATAACATGTATGCAAGTTATCCGGTTTGAATTATTTAATCTTCCGGAAATCTTATGTTAACGTATTCCGGTTCATTAATTTTCTATACCAGATAACTTTGACATAAGAGTTCCAGAACATGTTTTTTATTTTTATTTTTTTATTTTTTTTAATTTTAATTTTATTTGATTTTTTAATTTTTGTTACTTCTGTTAGGAGACATGGATATTCCTTTAATGATATGTGACAAAAACCAGACATCTGTAGATACAACGGAAATATTCTCTACTACAGAAAAATTTGCTACACGAGAAGAGGTAACTAGGTGGATTAGGGAGGTTGGAATCAGAAATAGAGTCACTGTTATAATAACTCGTTCGGACATCAAAACTGGCAAGAGAGGAAGAAGTGACAAAGTCATATTTGGTTGTGATAGAGGTGGAAAATACAAAGAAAGAGATAGTGAAACACAAAGTGCTACCAAGAAATGTGGTTGTCCATTCAAAGTTAGGTCAACACCTTCTAAAGATGGTTCTGGTTAGAATATTAATGTAAAATGTGGACTTCACAACCATGGTTTACCTGATAGATTTGAAGATCATACGTTTGTAAGTCGACTTAATGCTTATGACCAACAACATATTGCTGATTTGTCAAAATGTCATGTTCCACCAAGACACATATTGTTGTCATTGCAAGAAAGAGATCCAGAGAATGTGACTCGAATAACTCAAATATATAAACATAAGAGTAAGATTCAGAAAAACATCAGGAGTCCTAGAACGGAAATGCAACAATTGTTTAAGTTGATAGAGGATTCTGATTATGTTTGTTGGAGTAGGAAAAAAGATGAGTCTGAAGTTGTGAGAGATATATTCTGGGCGCATCCAGAATCAGTGAAGTTGTTGAATATGTTTCCTATTGTGTTGATTATGGACAATACTTACAAAACAAATAAATACAGACAACCTTTGTTTGAAGTAGTTGGTATGACATCAACTGAGTTAACATTTGCTGTTGCATTTGCCTATATGGAATCTGAACAAACAGAGACTTTGTGTTGGGTATTAGATAAGTTGAAACAGTTGTTCACTAAGCAAGGGTTATGACCACAAGTGATTTTAACAGATAGAGATTTTGCTTTAATGAAAGCAATTGAAAAAGTATTTCCAACGACAATTAATATGCTTTGTCTATTTCACATCAATAAGAATGTGAAAGCGAAGTGCAAGGAGTTTGTTGTGAATGATATGAGAGAGTCAATAGAGAATATATGGTATGAACTTGTAAAGGCTAATGATGAGGTGGAGTACCATCAAAAGTTGCAACATCTTGAGCACGCTTGTGTGGATTTTAGACCATTTTTTGATTATGTGATAGACACATAAAGTGTTGCATTTGGGTAACATCACAACTAATAAGTACGGTGTTTGATTTTAGCCATAATTTGTTTATCTTAATATTCATTATACTGAACCTTTTTTTTGTTAGGGCTGAGTCTGCACATTGGAACTGAAGCAGATGTTGGAGAACAGTTTAGGTGATATGTGCAAATGTTGGGAGGCTATGAATGGGAACATCAAAGTGCATTTGAGCAATATTAGAGCTTCATTTTAGAAGAGTTTTTATGAAGTTGAGCATGAGAACACTAGTCCATATTATGCAAATTTGCGTGGATCAGTATCTAGAGCAGCTTTGAGACACATTGCTGAAGAGTGGTGCAGGGTTGACATGGTTGGTACAAGCACCCAAATGTGTGGGTGTAGTCATAGAAAAGTATACGGGTTACCTTGCGTTTGTGAGTTAGGAAGATACACATTGAGTGGTGAATAAATACCAATTGATGCTATTCATATACATTGGAGGAAGCTTAGCATGGAATGTGAATAAGAGGTAGATACAGAGGATTGAGCAGAGGTGGACATGACCAATGCAATTGATGCATTGTGGAAAAGGTTCAGGTCATTAGACGTGGCAGGAAAGAGAGCACTAAAAAGTAGGGTGTGTGAAATTGCTTACCCCACTACAACAAACACGGTACTGCCGCCTGAAAAAATAAAGACCAAAGAAGGAGTGAAGAGAAAAGGGAAGAAAACTGTGGGATATGATGTTTATCGTGATCCTTCATATCATGAGTATGTTGATCAAGCACACAGTAGTTCTCAAAAATCTTCAAAGAGACCATGTTCACAGTTATCCCAAACGTCAAAGAAGAAACCATCTTATAGGTACATTGAACAATTTCCAGAACATATCAAACCATTTATTGATGACATTGTTGATGTTAAGGATGATGGAAATTGTGGGTTTAGAGTTATTGTATTATTGCATGGATATGGTCAGGATGATTGGTCAATGGTTCGTCGTGATTTGGATAATGAAATCAAAGGTTCCCGAAATAGTCTCTATGAGAAGTTATTTGGAAGTCGCTTAACAAAAGTGAGAGAATCCTTGTTGATATCATCTTTAGGTTCCCAGCCAGTTGATAAATGGATGACACTACCAGAAATAGGTTATGTGATAGCAAATCGGTATAACATCATTCTTGTCTCATTAAGTGCTCTTAGTTTGAGCAACTTCCCTATGACGACTTCATATAATCCTAGTGTGTCCATTTACTTCATTGGTTTTGTAAACTCAAATCATTGGGTTCAGGTAAATATTGTAGTTTTTTTTATATTAAATACTTATCTATGATTTACGTCTTACTTATTAATTTTTTTAACAGGCAAACATGAATGAAGGATTTCCCTTTCCACCGGTCACAGTAGATTGGAAGAAGCATCGCACAATAGATGCAACATCTTGGATAATAGGATTTGCTGGACGGTTACAACATTGGCAACAACTTACACCCGTGGTCCCGAAACATGTTATTTTATGACTGTAATTTTATTTTTTATATTTTGGATTAACGATTGACTTTATGTTATTTTTTGGTTTGTGTTGACGATTGACTTCATGTTATTTGTTGGTTTGTATTGACTATGTTTTGTATACAACATCGACCATAATATAAGACTGAATAATACTACATAAATATTAATCATAATAAAGCTGTACATAAGGCTAACTAATATGATATAAGTCTAAATAATACTACATAAGTCTGAATATACAATAATACATCAAGCATCATCGTCATCACTAACATAAGCTCTCGGTCCACCCCGAGGTACCGGTCCACCCTCAGCTATACGCAGTGCTCAAAATACCTCAGCAAAATCATCGTCATCCTCTTCCGCCTCGTGACGTTGCAAATAACGACGAAGCTCATGTGAAATATGTAACAACCTCGAATCTGACGGTCCAGCATCAAATGCAGAAACAAGGACCTCTCTAACCTCTCTGGACGCCCCCCGAGGTGGTGGTACCAACATAGGATGTAATACTCTATAGTACCGATCTTAGTAATCGGCCACCGTATCAAATGGAGTATCGGCAAACTCGATCGGATGAATCACCTCCATGACACTCGTATGGTATGTAGCCCACTCAAAATCCACATCAAGTGTGTCAAGATTAGGAGACGGAGATGGTATGTACTGCCTGTATCTAAACTAATGCAAACATCTATCAGGTAAATAAAGAACAACTGTATCATACCATTTCAGGCCACTCCTGTACAAGCAAATATCATCAAATGGTCGATGCTGTCTGTGATTCTAAAAAGGGCACCAAATGACATCCAAAGGTGTCAATCCATCCAACATAACCCTTAACTCATCAACCTTCTGCATTCCTTGCTTATACATCCACTTCATCACCCTAGGAAGTGGACTACCAATACCAGCAATCTTCGAAAATCCTCTCTTGCCAATAGTTGGAAAATACTCATGAATCCAACACTGTTACACAACATGAATATTATCAGTTAAAAATATTATAAATATGCTAATACAGGTCTAAATGAAATTAAAATAAAAAATTTGTACCTGTAGTATAGCGGCATATCCACCAAGCTGTCTGCAATTGTAAAAGGAGGCATCTCTGAGATATTTGTAAAGTGTGACTAGTGCGGCTGCCCCCAACAGTATCTACCACAACTAGACAAGTCCTCAAATAGTGGTAAATACTTTGCCTCTACAAGAGTAAAGATCTTATCGGTAAGAATAACACAACCTATTAACAACAACATATATACTCTGGCTACACAATCATATATGCTCTCAGCTCGCAGACGGACAAATATCTTCTTCAACCAGTCCAACTTGTAATAGGGACCTCTGCAAACACAGATCTCTTCAGCTGCCTCGGCCAGCGGAACACCCATAAGACTAATAGCCTGACTAATAGCATCTGAGTCACTGAACCCTTCTTCAGGGTTACAGAAGGCCCCCTACATGGTATATGCAGTAGACATGAAACATTGTCCAACGTAATAGTCATCTCGCCAAACGGCATATGGAAGGACGATGTTTCGGGGTGCCACCTCTCAACAAATGCAGATACCAAGTTCTGATATATCCTCGATAAACTAGTTCCCTATAGAAAGGATAAACCAGAAGCAAATATCCACGACTCAATAGCGGGTGGGAGACTATGTGGAACCCATCCAATCAATTTGCTGCCATGTGCAACAACCTTCAGCTCTTTCTTTGGAGATCTCTCCTGAAAATAATTCATAATATATGTCATCATACATATATAATTAAAATTAGATTTTATTCAACGTTGAAATGTCATAGATTGACTTAGTTTGTCGGCCCACAGATGACGAGCGACGTGGTTCTAATACCTCACCAAAAGTGACGTATCAGACGGTCCTCTGGGAAATGGTGGATGCAGTGGAATAGGAATAGGAACAGGCGCAAATGTAGCAATCTGGTCTTCCTCTCAATTCGACTGTTGTCGAACTGCCCTTCCATCATAGTATCGTCGATAAATGTACCCGTCGCGTCCTCTAAAGCGAGCCACTAAAAAAAAGTCAAGAATAAACCGAAAAACTATTGATGAAGATTTCCGGTGAAGATAACAAAGAATCAGATAACATTGCACCAAGTTATTCGGTGTAGAAATCTTGTTTACCGGATAACATGGCACCAAGTTATCTGGTGTAAAAATCATGTAAACCGGATAACATGGCACCAAGATATCCGGAGTGAAAATAATGTAAACCGGATAACACGATTAGAAGTTATCTAGTGTGAAATATTTGAAAAAAAATAAACCGGATAGCTTACTTGTTAGTTATCTGGTGTAGGAAGCTGCGATCTAAAATTCTTTTTCTTGAGTTTTCCGAGAGTAAAATTTGCTTTCAAATTTTTAACTGTTGCTGAGATGAAATGAGGAAAAAAGTGAAAAAAATTGAAATTATTAATATTTATACAGGGGTATTTTTGTCCAAAATTTTATTTCGTAGGAGTATGAGGATAAATGTAGGGGTATGGGGTAAAACTTTTCCAAGGGAGGTTTAGTAGGAAAATTGGCGTTGGGCCAAGGCAGAAGGCCGAAAGTGATGTTTGTCTTTGTGTTCAACAAGGGAGTATGCTAAGCAACAAGTAAGGTGTGTATGGCAAAGTCTCATAGGCTTGGTTGGTTGTGAGGCCCAATGTGCAAAGGCAAGGGAAGGGTGGAACTCTCAACAAAGTTCATTTTCCACTTTCAGCTTGCATAGTGTTTAGCTATCTTTCTCCTTCTTAAACATTTTCTTGCCAACGGAGTTGCTCCGTTGCGCCGGAGGTGGCAGACAAACTAAACCTCTCAACGCCCTCTTTCCAATTCCAACCTTAATTTTGTCCAAAATCAACAAAATCTTTGAACCGAACCAAAATTCAAAGGAACTTAGATCGTAAGACGTGAAATTAAATCAAAATGGATGGGAATCAAGCCACTCCACCTTGGGGCTTTGATTCCCCTCATCCTAATCTACATTCTGGTAACAAAATTGGGATGAGGTGTTGGTGTACAAGGTGAATAATGGATGAAAAGGAGTAGAATATATTATTATAGAATGACGGTTACAAAAGGATTACAAAAACATTAACTACCACTAGTCTATTTATAAGCTAAAACTAGGGTTACAAAAGCAACAAACAAAATACTAAAATACCCTCTAACAAACTTAATGACTAAGTTTGTGAATATAAATTAAAATATAAATTATTATTTCTAATACCATCCCTTAATTTATATTTCCCCAAAACTAACAACACCAATTCCATCCCTTAAGCGAAGAAATTGATCAGTCTTGATAGCCTTCGTCAGAACATCTGCCAACTGTTGCTGAGTGCTACAGTGCACAACTTCTAACACTCCATTCTGAACCTGATTTCTCAAAAAGTGATACTTGGTCTCAATATGCTTGCTTCTCCTATGCAACACTGGGTTTCTGTCAAGATTGATTGCAGACTTGTTATCAATCATCAGCTTCAGAGGTTTGTCAACTTTGATCTTCAGATCCTCCAGCAAGTTCAGAATCCAAACAACTTGGCATGCAGTAACATCACCTGCAATATATTCAGCTTCACAGGTTGACAATGCAACAACAGGTTGCTTCTTAGAACACCAAGAAATAGGGCCTCCCAGAAACTTGAACAAGTATCCAGAAGTACTTCTTCTGTCAACTCTGTCTCCACACCAATCAGAATCTGAATAACTCAGAAGTTCTGATTCAATCTTTCTTCCAGAAGGAAATAACACTCCATACTTCAGAGTTCCCTTGATATACCTCAGAATCCTGACATCAACTTGGTAATGGGACCACTTGGGTTTACTCATGAACCTACTAACCATTCCAACTGCATAGCAGATATCAGGTCTGGTATTACACAAATACCTCAGAGAACCAACCAACTGTTTGAAGGATGTAGCATCCACATCCTCACCATCAGAATTAGAATCCAATTTCTGATTTGTATCTGCAGGTGTGATAGCAGCCTTACAATTCTGCAGCTTAAATCTCTTCAGAAGTTCTCGTTCATACTTCAGCTGATGTAAAATGATAGTTCTTGTTCAGGACTTCCTGTCAGAACTTCTTGTTCAGAATAATCCAGCCCAGGTTTTTGCAGAAATCCTCTTGCTACTAACCTCGCTTTATGTTTGCCAATTGATCCATCTGGCTTTAGGTTCTGCTTGAAAACCCATCTGACGCTGATGGCTTTCTTGTCCTTTGGAAGTTCTGTCAGCTTCCAGGTCTTGTTTCTCTCTATGGCATCAAGTTCTTCTTTCATGGCCTTCAGCCAGGCTTTCTGCTTAAGAGCCTCTTCCGTACTTACGGGTTCAGAGTCTACTAGCATGGCACACTGAATAATCTCTCCCTCAGAATCTACTTCAGTGTCTTGTAGCATGTCAAACTCTGCAAATCTTCTCGAAATGTTTCTGATTCTCTGTGGCCTTTGACCTCGTTCAGAATCTTCTTCAGATGCTTGACTTCCTCCAGAAGTTTCTCCTTCAGAAGCTCTTGCTTTAGAAGGTTGACTTCCTCCAGAACCTTGACCATCTTCTGAGTCTGGCATATTCCCAGAGTCTGAATCACCACCAGAATCTGGATCATCATTAGAATCTGGATCATCAGAGTCACCTTTATCTTCTGAGTCTTCTTCAGAATCAGAATCACCATCAGTTTCAGAAACTCTTATTTCTGACCTTCCTTCAGAAGTTCTCACATCAGAATCAGATTGAGACTTGTCCCAATTCCAAACTTCTGATTCCTTCACAATAACGTCTCTGCTGAACTCAACTTTATTAGTTTCTAGACAATAAAGCTTATACGCACCTGTACTGTGGTACCCCACCAGTAACATCACTTTGCTTCTATCATCCAACTTCTGTCTTCTGGCTTCTGGAACATGTTTGTAACAAACAGAACCAAACACCTTCAAATGACTAACACTTTGTTTTTCTCCAGTCCACTTCTGAATAGGAACTATTTCCTTCAACTTCTTCGTTGGACATCTGTTGAGCACATATGCTGCGGTGGCAACAACTTCTCCCCACAAGTTGTGAGGAAGCTTCTTCTCCTTCAGCATGCTTCTCGTCATATCAAGCAAAGTACGATTTCTTCTTTCAGCAAGACCATTGTGTTGAGGAATATAAGGAGCAGTAACCTCAAGCTCAATTCCATTCTCCTCACAGAACTTCTGAAACTCTTTGGAGTTATACTCACCCCCACCATCGGTTCTGAGAATCTTCAGAGTCTGACCACTCTGATTCTGAGCCTTCATTCGGAACTTCTTGAATTCAGCAAACACCTCGTGTTTGAACTTAATAAGGGATACCCATGTCATTCTCGTGAATTCATCAACAAATGACACGAAGTATTTATTCCCTCCGATCGATGCTACTGGAAATGGACCACACACATCAGAATGCACTACTCCCAATGCATGTTTTGCTCTTGGAGCAACTTCTGACGCAAATGGCAATCTTGGTTGCTTTCCTTCCATGCACACTTTGCATGACTTCTCAGGCTTCTTAATTGTAGGAATTCCATGTACCAACTTCTTTGAATTCAGATGTTCTAAGCTTCTGAAATTCAGATGACCAAATCTTCTGTGCCACAACTCACTTTCCTTCACAACACTTGTTTCACTAAGGCATTCAGAGTCAGAAGTTCTGACATTCACCTTGAATGTTCTATTCCTTCCCTGTTCTGACTCCATAATCAGCTTCTGATTACAGTCATACAGCTTCAGAAGATTGTCCTTCATGGTAACTGAAAAACCTTTCTCAATTAATTGTCCCACGCTCATCAAATTGCTTTTTAAGCCAGGTACATACCACACTTTCTGAATCAATTCTATTTTCCCATTGTTCAGAACAACTCTGACATTTTCCATACCTTCAGCGTTAAGATATTTTTCATCAGCACATCTGATCTTTGTCCTTTTTTCAGAATCAAAATCAACCAGCCATTTCTTATTTCCAGTAAGATGATTTGAGCAGTCAGTGTCCATATACCACCAGTCTGTCAAATTCGTATCATCAGATTCAGAAGCCATCAGTAGCACAGATTCATCATCAGAACTTCTGGCTATATTTGCTTCTTCTGACTTCCTTTCTTTGTTTGACCAACAATCTCTAGCAAAGTGACCAAACTTCTTGCAACAGTAACATTGGATCTTCTTCTTGTCATACTTCTCTTTTCCCTTCTGAGCATTCTTTTGCCTATCAGAAGTTGCAGTTTCTGACTTCTGACCACCATCAGATCTTCTCCTGACTTCTGACCAAGACTGCTTCTGATGCTTCTTATCAGAAACTGCTTTCAGAGCCTGCTGCTCTACTTCCCTTTCAGAAGTTCTCTCAGTCAGACGCAACTCTTGCGCTTCTAGACTGCTTTGCAGCTCTTCAATTCTCATGGTGCTTAGATCCTTAGAATGTTCTAATGCTACCACAATGTAATCAAATTGAGGAGTAAGGGATCTCAATACCTTCTCAATGATTACTTGTTCAGAAAGAGTTTCTCCACACGCCTTCATCTCATTAGTGATCAGAATCACTCTGGAGATGTACTCAGAAACTTTCTCATTGTTCTTCATGTTGAGATTTTCATACTGCTTCCATAGAGACTGAAGCTTCACCTTCTTCACTGATGCATCACCACCGTAACATCTGACCAGTGTGTCCCACGCAGCCTTTGTCGTCGTTGAATCTACAATCTTCTCAAACACATTTGCATCCACACACTGATGGATGTAGAACAATGCTTTCTGATATTTCTTCCTTGTATCCTTCTGCGTGTTCTTCTGTTCCTCCGTTGCATCTGCTGCTACCGGAACATAACCTTCAGTGACAAGATCCAGAACATCTTGAGCACCAAACAGTACACGTATCTGAATCATCCAACGAGTCTAGTTTTTGCCATCAAATACTGGAAGCTTGGTGTTCATACCGCCGTTTCCGTTCATCTTCAACCTTGTACAGTACACTCAGATCTCACACAATGTTTCCCAACCCACAGAATCAGAAAAATGTGATTCTGATCAGATTTTTGTTCAAGATTCAACACGAATTCAAGAACCAAAAATCAATCACACAACGCCTCACGTTTCACTCTTGTTTCCCGTGTTTCCCCGTGGATCCGAACCGGGGCTCTAGATACCAATTGTTGGTGTACAAGGTGAATAATGGATGAAAAGGAGTAGAATATATTATTATAGAATGACGGCTGCAAAAGGATTACAAAAACACTAACTACCACTAGTCTATTTATAAGCTAAAACTAGGGTTACAAAAGCAACAAACAAAATACTAAAATTCCCTCTAACAAACTTAATGACTAAGTTTGTGAATATAAATTAAAATATAAATTATTATTTCTAATATGAGGAACTGAAGATAGGATGACCAACCTACATGGTAGAGGCAAGCCTTATTGCTTTGTTGAAGATGAAGATTATGGAGGTGTCGAGCAAAGAAGACCAGAGATATTCTGGTACTTGTTTCAAACTCTTCCAATCTTTTTGCTGCAGTTCTTTTTCTTCTCTTTAAACTTTAGTCCGTAGGTAGAAGCTATGTTATTTTGTTGTTGCGTGTGTGGATTGTAGATAGTAGAGTAGAGTGATTAAGGAATTGGTGAGTGAAGTTCCAGAGAGAAAAAAATCAGAGGGAGTGATTGAGAGTAGAATTGAGAGAGAGTGATGTGAATTCTGCAGAAAATGATTGTTGTGTGTGATTGAAGAAGAAATGAATATTATATAGTGGGATGATATTGTAATAGCTTAGGTCAGTTTGGGCAGTGATTGTTAGAGGTTAGGGCACCATTTCAGTTAGTTGAATCTCAATGAAGAAGTTTGTTATGAAGTTAACACTGTTAAATCTTGATGTTAATGTTTGTTATGTATTTGAATGTGAAATTAGTTTAAATTTATGTTAATGAAATGAATTCAAAGTTAGTGAATGAGGTTGAATTGGAAGTTAGTGAGTTTGTTAAGTGAAATCAGGAAATTGTTTGAATTAGTTATGTTAGGGACTATTAGAGTTAGTTCGATGTGAAAAAAGAGTTTGTGTTAATGAATTAGAAAATTAGTTAGTTAGTTTGAACTAGGTTAGTTAAGTTGGTTTAGGTTAAAATGAATTAGAAACTGTTGTGAAACTAATTTGGTTAATTGGAATTTGTCAGAACTCAGAACTGATGTTAGCATGGCTGGTTAGATTGAAGTTTAGGAATTTGGTTTGAAGTTTTGTATTAGAAGCTAATGGCTATTATGAGAGCTGAGCTGTTATTGTTTTGTTAGACATGGAATTGTAACAGACTGTTAATTGACTTGTTATGGTGTTAGTTTGTTTGTGGGTTATTGGATCAATTTATTTAGTTGGAACTGGATTAGTAAATTGGTAATGGTATGCTTGTGTTAGGATGAATGTAGGCCTGTTATGGACTTGCTAAAATTGACGATGAGCTAGTTTGGGAGGGACTAAATTGAATGTTATTTACGTTATTATGTAATGCTACATTATTATTAGACTTGAGTTAGGTTATGTGCTAAATGCGTGTATTGTGTTAATGTGTATTTAGAAACAAAGTTGCTATGTGAAAATGAATTGTGAAAAGTTGTCATCTCGCGGGTGTAACCGGATAACCACTTTGGTTAACTGGATACCAACACGACCTCAAGACCTTATTTTTTTGTGTATTTGGATGATTGAGTCATGTGGTAAGTGTGGATTGGCTTATTTCTTGGTTTTTGTATGGCTTGTGTTATGTATGTCTATGTGCATAGTTTTGTGGCTATGTTTGAATTGTTTGGTGTTTATACATGGATGATGTTAGGCTTGACATGAGGCAAGGCAGGAGATGGCTAGGCATGGAACAAGGCATGATGACATGGATCATGAAAAAGATCATGGCACAATAAAGAAGTTTTGGAAAAGATCAAGGGTTGTGAAGAAACTTGAAGGCTTTGGAGAATCATAAAGATGGGATGGCTTGTAAATGAATAAGAAATAGGATAGGATTTAGCACAGGTAGTTGACTTTGGTCAACTATTTGACCAAAAAATCAACAGTTGACTGTCATACTTCAATTTTGTCCGGGCATTTTAAATTCATCTGATACATGTCCATTTGTTAAGTTTTACATTTTTTAGCCATATGCAATTTTTTAAAGTCTTCATAATCATGCATATATGCATATATAGTAAAAAGTCAACATAAAATCAATATTTTACATGTTGAAGAAATTGACTAAAATTTCATTTTTTAATACGCATTTTAAAATAAATAAATAAATAAATTCATGATAATTTGATTTATCATCAAAATATTCATTTGAATTTTATTAACCATTTTTATGCATCAATTCCAAAATATCTCACATTTATTATATAATTATTCACTATTTAATTAAATAAGTTTCTAGAAGCCAATCACCCCTCTTTGCATAATTCCTAAACTACCATTCTTAGAGCCTATAAATAAAGTCATTCTCATTTACAAATATCACCACAAATCATTAACTAAACTATGTCAAAACTCTATTCATTTTTCTTTTCATTTTTTCTCAAGTCATTCCTTTCTTTCTTAATAGGTAGATTTTTATGCTTGTTCTTTATTTAATGCTATAGCACCTTTACTCTTATTTTATTCATCATCGTTTTACATGGAAACTCAATTAATTTTAAATCAAGAGTTAAAAAGGGTACTTGAACCTCCATAAGTAAAAGTGATTTATTGTTGTTTAATGGTTCTTATGCTTGCTCTTTATTTAATTTTATTGCATTTTTACTCTTGCTTCATTTATTTAGTACCTTAATCATCACCATTTTGCATGGAAACTCAATTGATTTTAAATCAAGAGTTGAAAAGTGTTCTTGAACCTCCATAAGCAAAAGTGATTTGTTACTGTTTAATTTTTGTTGATTTATTTTTTCTTTCCATTATTATTATTGTTGCACTTAATTAGTATTTTAATCACCCTCTGTTTTGTATGGAAACTCCATTGATTCAAAATCAAGAGTTTAAAGTGTTCTTGAACCTCCATTAACAAAAAGGGTAAAATGCAAATTGATGCTTGTTTTATATATATATAATGCATCCAATAGCTTCCCAACATCATCCCGAGCATAAATCCATGATTCGTTTGTCATGAGGGTGGATAAAAGGACTTAATTAAGCAATATATGTTGCTGCATTTTTGTTAATGTTCTGGACTGGACCAATGGCTAGACATGGACCAATCCACCTCAGCTCCCAGAACGGCCCAATTGCCTAAGTCCAATCCACCAAGGGCCAAAAGTACCTTTCTGCCCCTCCAACCGGGCAAGGACTGCATCGCTCCTCCCCAGAAATGTTGCCCGTTCCACACGGCTTCTTCACTGCCCGAACAGCTAAGGGCATGTGCCCGACGCTATGCCTATGCCTAACATAACGGCTAGTTTTGGGCATCCTGTGCGACATAACGGCTAGTTTTAGGCAGTTACCTATTCTTTGGGAAAACAGTTATTTTGCCTCGAAAATAGGACCAATAATCACCCTTGAAACTCATATTTTGTACTTGCCCCTTTTCTCTGACCCTTTCTTACTTGAGCGTCGGAGTGCCTTGCAGGTACACACCCTCCTCCTCTCCATACGCCCAACATCTCAGACGTACTTGGTGACCCACTTCAACAGGATCTGATCCAGCCTTCACGATCAGTGGCGCCGTCTGTGGGAACTCTTGTTCTCCCATTCTTTCTTTCCCCGGAAACCAAAGATCAAAGCGAATTTCCAAGATCATCATCATGGCCTCTCAAGATCACGTCAAAGGTGTTCACCAATCCGTCGTCCTCTCCGTCAACAAGTCTGACGTTGACGGTCCATCTTCTCTCCTCGGAGATCCCCATTTTCTGAGAGCAGGGGCCACAACCTCTCTCTCCCCTACTCCCGCTGATCGCGAAGACGACCAGCCATCGCTGGCCATCCAGCCCGTTCCTGCTCCACCCAACACCGACCCGGCCATGGTGGCCCTCCTGGAGACGATCAACAAAATCAACCTCCTGATCCTTTAGCAAAACGAAAGGATAGGGGCGTTGGAGGAATCTGCTCGCCAAAGATCCTCCCCTCCTCCGAGGAAGAACCGTCGACGATCCAAGAGCCCACAGCCTCGGCGAGAAGTCGACCGAAGGCTGCGCCAAGAGCCAGAATCTCGCGGTGTTCAGAAACGCGACCAGGTTTCCCCGCGGAACTAGCACTCTCCCGGCCACAAGCGGACCCTAAGAGACAAGCAGTCACCTTCGGGTAGGTCAAAGGACCGGGCCCATTCACCTTCTCCTCAAAGAAGTCGACGACACGAGCGAGTTATCCGGTCCCCGTTACCATCTAGTTCCAGCAGCGATGATGAGCCGCACGACCCATTATCCCAAGAAATCTTGGAAACATGCCTCCCCAAGGGCCTGAAGAAGCCCCCAGCACTAGGCACGTACGACGGCATGAGTGACCCTGACGAGCACATCGAAAACATCGATGCGCTATTGGATTACTGCGGCATCCGAGGCGCCATCAAGTGCCGATTATTTTCGACCACACTCCGAAAGGGATCATTGACTTGGTACAAGCAGCTGCCCGAAGAGTCCATTACGTAGTGGAAGCAACTGGGCAGAATGTTCTCCCGAAACTTCACAGCGTCGCGCCGCCACCCCAAGACTGAAGCCTCAATTAGGGCCATAATCCAAGGAAAGGACGAGCCTCTCCGGGCATACATCGAGAGGTTCAACAAAGAAGCAGTGCAGGTCCCTACAACAGACGAAATGAAAAAGTTCCTCCTCGAGCAAGGACTCCGCCCTGGCTCAGAATTTTCTAAAGTCGTCGGCCTAGCACCTCCGAGGAATCTGGATGCCCTCCTCCTAAAGGCACAGTCGCATATCCAGTACGAGGAGAAGGAAGCGGCCAACTCCGTCCGAGCTTCTCGTCACCAGGAGAACTCTCGGGCCTCCAGAGGCGAGGAAGCCTCGACGACCCGTCGAGGAGAAAGGAAACGCGAAGACCGTCCTCGGGACTCCCGCGACACCAAAGGACCCTCCAGACGATTCCATGACTACACCCCCCTGACCGTCTCCAGGGAGAAGATACTGTCCGAATGCGCGAATTCGGAATTCAAGCAAGCAGGGGTCCGTTTCCCCAAACAAATACCGGCCAAACCCAACGCCGGCAAATTGAAGTACTGTCGTTTCCATAAGAGTCACGACCACACTACCGAAGACTGCATCCATTTGAAGAATGCTATTGAGATACTAATCAGGGATGGCCACCTGAAACAATTCACTAAGAAGAAAGACGCTCCCCGACAAGACGCCCAGGAGCCCAAAAAGGTAGAGGAAGAGGTGCCTTCCTCGGAAGAGACCAACATCCAGGTCGCCATGTCCATATCGCGACCAGAGGACTTCTAAGTCCCAGACGAGCTCAGAACTCCTGCCTACTTCGCGACCCATAGCCCGTGGGAGAAGTTCCCATCCGCTATGGTCATCTCAGGCGGAGGTTTCAATAAAGTCACGGTGGGCTCCGTGAAAAGAAAATTCGAGCACCTAATCAACACAAGCTCCAATAAGGTGACCACGCTCGACCAAGCCCAGAAGGGCTCTGTCCCCATCTCCTTCTACCGGGAAGAGCTCCTCGGAGGATCTCCGAACTCGAGTATACCTTTGCTCGTCAGATCTCGAATGGCGAACTTCGAAGTTTGCAAAATCCTCGTCAACCAAGGTAGCTCGGTCGACATTATGTACTCCCAACTGTTCTCAACACTTCAACTGGATGAATCGTACCTCACCCCATATGTGGGGTCTGATTTGCAAGGATTCAACGCATCAGTGACCAAACCCTGGGGATACGTTGAACTGATCGTCACTTTTGGATCAGCAGAGATGGCCAGATCCGTAAAAGTATAATTTTTGGTGATCGATTGCCCGTCACTGTCCCAGTGTATCTTCGGAAGACCAACATTGGCTGAGTTGGTAGTTCTGCCCTCAACCGTCCACCTGAAGATGAAGTATTACACTTCAAAGGGGATGGTCGCCACCCTCCACGACGATATCAAAGCCGCGCGACGATGTTTCAAAGCAGCTACAAAGGGACTCAACACCATTGCGTCCAAGCCAAAGGTTTTGAACAAACCCACCTTGCCTAGCAGTTCCGAGGAAGCCAAGCCTCTGCCTCAGGTCGACTCCATCGACCTCGACAGAGGAGGACCAAGCAGCTTCAACCAGCTCGTCTACCCTGTCCAGCAGCAGCTCCCATCCGATGCGCCCAATCCCGGATGGCAACTTCGAGTTCGTCTTGTTTGGTGACGACCCCCAGCGGGGAATGAAGATTGGGGCAGACCTCTCCGACATCGCAAGGAAGCAACTCAAAGCATGCCTCTGTGAGAACGCCGATCTCTTCGCCTGGAGCGCCGCCGATATGCCCGGCTTGGACCCGTCTGTCGCCTGCCATTAACTCACGATTGACCCAGCTTCAAAGTAGTGGCACAACGTAGGAGGAAGCAGTCTCTGGAGAAAACGGAGGCTGCAGAAAAAGCTGTAAAGGACCTCTTCGAGGCCAAATTTATTTCGTAGGCCAAGTACACCACTTGGCTATCCAACGTTGTACTTGTGAAAAAATCTAATGGCAAATGGCGAATGTGCGTTGACTACACCGATCTTAATAAGGCATGCCCGAATGATGCCTACCCCTCCCCAATATTGATAAACTTGTTGATAATTCTGTCAGTTTTAAACTTTTATCATTCATGGACGCCTACTCGGGCTATAATCAAATTCCAATGGCAATGAGCGATAAAAAATACACGGCCTTCATGACCGAATCGGGCAACTATTACTACAACGTAATGCCCTTCGGCCTGAAGAACGCCGGCACGACCTATCAAAGAATGATGAACAAGGTCTTCCGGGTAGAGATAGGCGACATGCTCGAAGTCTACATGGACGACATAATCGTAAAATCCCACGAGGAAACTGATCACACTGCCCATCTAAGGAAGGTCTTCGAACAGGCTAGAAAGTACAAAATGCGTTTCAACCCGGAGAAGTGCACGTTCGGTGTCTGGGCAGGCAAGTTCCTCGGCTTCTACTTAACAGAACAAGGAATCGAAGCCAACCCCGATAAGTGTCGAGCATTCTCCAGGTTTCCGACGCCCAAGTCAAAAAAATCCATTCAGTCCCTCAACGAGATGCCGCGTCATTATCCCATTTCGTGGCTAAGTCTGCCCAACATGCCTTACCATTCTTCAAACTCCTCCGTAAGGAGGCAGCGTTTGAATGGACCGAGGAATGTGACGAGGCTCTTCTCCACCTGAAACGAACATTCTCCGAACCGCCCGTTCTCTCTCGGCCGGACAACGACGAAACTTTGTACCTATACCTCGCTGTGGCAACCGAGGTAGTAAGCGCCACTCTTATTCGCAAAACACCTGACAGGCAGAAGCCCATATACTTTACGAGAAAAGCGCTGCAGGGGCCAGAGCTGAGATACCAACAGATCAAAAAAGTGGCACTGGCTCTCATCAATGCAGCTAGAAGAATGAGACACTACTTCCTAGCCCACACGATTGTGGTTCGAATAGATCAACCCGTAAAGCAGCTATTGGGATGACCAGACACGACCGGTAGAATGCTCAAGTGGTCGCTCGAGCTGTCCGAATTCAATATCCAGTATAAGAGCAGGAAAGCCCTCAAAGCCCAGGCCCTGGCCGACTTCGTCGCAGAAATGACATTCGCAGACTCCCTAACTTGCGGAGCGCGCAAATGGATCATTTTCGTGGACGGGGCCTCCAGTCCGACGGGGAGCGGGGCAGGCATCATACTGGAAAGTAACGAGGGAACCATCGTTGTAGTTTCACTCACCCTGTCCTTCCCCAACTCTAACAACCAGGCTGAGTACAAAGCCTTCCTCGTCGGGTTACGCTTGGCCGAAGACCTTGGCGCCGAAGAAATTGTTATTTGCATATATTCACAGCTCGTGGCCCTTCAAGTCCGAGGAGAGTATCAAGCCAAAAACGAAAACCTAACCGAATACTTAGCCCTGGTCAAGAAGAAGATGACGAAGTTCGCAGCGGGGGAAGTAAAACATGTTCCCCGCGAACACAATGTCCGAGCAGACGTTTTGTCCAAACTAGCCAGCATGAAGAAGAAAGGCGGAAACAAGTCCGTCATACAAGAAATACTTCCTCGACCCAGCATTGAGAAAACTTCCCCGACGCTCGACGTACAAGTGATCGGCGACAGCAATTGCTGGATGACCCCCGTTTACAACTACCTCGCTAGAGACGAACTCCCGTCCGACCCCAAAGAAGCCAGCGTAGTTAGACGAAGAGCTTGTTCCTACGTCCTGGTCGAAGATAAACTCTACAGGCAAGGATTCTCCATCCCGCTGAACAAATGTGTCGAGGAAGAGATGGTCGCCCACATCTTGCACGAAATCCACGAGGGAATCAACACCCAACATCTCGGAAGGAGGTCCCTTGCCCGAAAGGCCCTCCGAGCAATATATTACTGGCCAACCATGCAACATGACGCTAAATAGCACATGAAGAGATGCGATAAATGCCAACGGCACGGGGACATGCACCTAGCTCCACCTACCGAGCTCAAATCTATGTCCTCCCCGTGGCCATTCGCCTCTTGGGGCCTGGACATCCTAGGACCATTCGTGGTAGGATCAAGTCAGAACAAATACTTAATAGTAGGCATGGACTACTTCACAAAATGGATATAAGCGGAGGCCCTGGCCAAGATAACTGCCCTTAACATATTGCGGTTCTACAAACAAAACATCCTCGCATGTTTTGGCATCCCCCAAGCGATAGTCACGGACAATGAGACACAGTTCACAGACAGGAACGAAGGCTAGACGAAATTATAACAACAAGAAAATCCTTCGTATCCGTCAAACATCCCCAGACAAACGGGCAAGCTGAAGCGGCGAACCGAGTCATTCTTTGGGGCCTCAAACGAAGGCTAGACGAAACGAAGAAACCTTGGGTCGAGGAGCTGCACAGTGTCTTATGGGCATACCGCACAGCTCCACACTCCTCAACCGGGGAGACACCCTTTCGTCTGGCTTACGGGACCGAGGCTGTGATCCCCATCGAAGTTCACGTACTCTCCAGGAGGACAGAGTCGGCCTTAGATGAGGAGATGAACGACAAATCATTAAGAGAGGAACTCGACCTCGTCGAGGAAGTCCGATCTGAGGCAGCCCTCCGCGAAGCCTCGTTAAAACCAAAAGTTACCATCCAGCATAACGCCAAGGTGATACGACGAGAGTTCGACGTAGGAAGCCTTGTCCTAAGAAGAAACCATAAAGACTCTCGCGAAGGCAAATTAGCCGCTAACTGGGAAGGACCCTATCGTGTCTGCGCAAAAATGGAGAATGGGGCCTATTACCTAGAACAACTCAACGGGGAAGAACTTGCTCGACCATGGAACACCGAAAAGCTGAAACAATACTACAGCTAAGACCTTAACTATCGGTTCGATCCGTCACAACGACGAGCATCACCTACCGACCATGATGCACGCCTAGGTACAAGCGTCACATGCCAGTGAAGCAGAACTCCGCTCAGGAATGAGTCGGGTCTCTGTTCGATAGTGGCCCCTTAATCGAGCACCGCGGTCGTCAAAGTACCACGACAAGAAGAACACCCAGCTCGCGATGGGAGGTTCACGGTGCAAACTCAGGCCTCAAACGCGACCTGAGCTCCGCGTCCTCGCCCGGATATTCTCGGGCCGTTCGTCCAGTTCCCCTCACTGACGAACACATCTACAACGAGCAATCCCCAAAACTTAAAGCAAATTAAAGTAATCCCTAGTGCGGGCATACATACATAAACGAGCATAAGTAACAACACTTAGCGAAATTTAAAGCAGATAAAGCCATGCAAATCACAAAACCGGCTACAAGGACCGGGCACATAATTAAAAATAATAAGTGGTCGCGAGAACCACAATTGTACTTGGTTACATAAACCGGGGGCCACGCCCCCATTCAAAATAAATTACAACAAATTACTCGGCACGCAGGCCGAACAAAATTATAACAACAAGAAAATCCTTCACTCATCCATCCAGTTAACCTGCTCAGAGTTGGGCTGAGGCTTCTGGTTCTCCGCGGGCAGATCCTCGGCATGCTCTTCAAGGAGGGAGTCAGGCATAATGATTCAGCCATCTTCAACGTGCGCCAGATAGTGGGTACCCTCGGTGGAGAAGTCAAGTCTAGGGTTCACCACCCGCAATTGAGACACGACGTTCCCGAAGGATTCATCTGCAATGACGATGTTGTCATCCTCGGCTGCCAACATACGGGAAACCAGCTCAGAGCTTGTCTTTAACTCCTTCACGTCCTCAGGTTCATCTTCACCCGGAGCATTGACCGCCCTCAGCTGCTGGACCAGCTCCTCAGCCGCCTTCTTCTCCGCAGCCAGAGTAGAATTTTCCTTCTTCAGCCTGGCCACCTCCTCGTCAGCCTTCTTTCAGGCACCCTTGTCGCTCCCAGGATTTTCATCCAGGTACAAACGCGAGAGTGGCGCGGAAAAACAGAGTCGCCAGCCGTGTAAATTTATCCCAAGAGAGGGAAAGGGAACACCGCATAAACCTTAGGAAGGGGGAAAGGAATGGTCATCGCAACCATAACCTGGGTTCGGGAGTCGGTTACGCGAGGGGAAGGTGCTAGCACACCACGCGTCCATCGTACTCGATGGGATCCACGCTTGTTGTCTAATCTAAGGGTAAGTTATACTATCATCTAGGGCTGTACTAAAACGGGAGAGGGGAAAACAAAGACAGACTCAGTAGGACGTCAACGTCCTAGGCCTACGTACCCCCCTTTTGCAATGGGGAATTCAGAGTCAACGTAGTTTGGACCAAGTTCTTTTTGTGTTTTTTATGAGCGACGTTAAGTTCGCGTCTGGCAGTTAGGGTCGATGCCTGTTTGCGTCTGTAGCGAGCGATTTTGGACGCGGTTCTTAAGCACTGGTCGCTCTCTGCGGTTTGAGCTTTGACTACAGGTCGATTCATTTTTTATCCTATTGTGAGTTGAATAAGGAAGGGAAATAGATGTCTCCAATTAACCCTGCTTTGCATACTGAGTTTAAACAGCGGTTTGTTAGGTTACGGATGCTATCAATGTGGGGGGCCTTTGTACTGGTTATTTGTATTTTTGCCAATACTATTTTCTTTCTTTTTTACCTGGGCAGAAGGTTTCTGGCGGGGAACAAGGATTAGGAGGTTAAGACTGATGCTTTTGAATTACTGCTTTTGATTGATGGAGATATGGGATTTGGGTTTTTTGTTGATTGTGCTCGCTAAGATCTTTTCTTTCGATCTTATGCCTACGTATTCCCGTTTACCGAAACAGGGAAATCAGAGCGTTCGTAGTTCCTCCTATTCTATGGGAGGAAATGGATGTTTTTGGTGTTTTGGTGTCTTGTTCAAAGCCCAAGACGTGAAGCGAAAGGTGATTTGTATCTTGTTCAAAGCCCAAGATGCGAAGCTGAAAGGTCTATTTGTGTCTTGTTCAAAGCCCAAGACGTGAAGCTGAAAGATCTCGACTTTAGAGAGAATTTGTCATTTCTAAAGAGGGAGAAGGAGAATTACTTTAACTGGGATACGCGGATCCGAGCAATGCCATAATTTCCTAAAAAGGGGTTTTAACCTGAAGGAGAAGACTTTAACTCAGTGTAGAGCAATGCCATCTTTCCTTAGAAATTTCTCATGCTAAAAGAGGGACAGTGGCATGGATATAGATGATCCAGAGGCTTGCCGCTTACAGCGATTAGATGAAAGGAAAGGAGTTGTTGATGTTTGTGTACTGTGAACGAGGCACAGCTTTGATGCTAAAAGGTTGATTGGATCAACCAGTGGTTTTCTTATACAAAGCCTAAGAGGAGGCTAATTTCCGCTAGGAAAATCATTATACAAAGCCTAAGAGGAGGCTATTTTGTGTCTCGTACAAAGCCCGAGAGAGAGGCTAAAAGTTTTTGACCCGACAATAGAGTCTTTGTGTCTCGTACGAAGCCCGAGATAGAGGCTATTGTTTGTTTGACTCTACGAGGGAGTCTTTGATACTCAACAAGAGAGTGTTTTTGTATCTCGTACGAAGCCCGAGATGGAGGCTAAAGGTTTGTTTCAGTTGAGTGACAGATCCAATATACTTATTTTAAAAGAGAAAATCAGTTCTTATATGAGCAACACTGTACCCAGGGATTTGATCTGAGGATCAGGGATATTTCCTTCTCTTTGAGGAAACGGGAAATCCAAAGGGTATTGAGACTGTCCGAGTCTGCGGGTTTCCTTCCTATTTAACGAAGGGGTCACTTGAGAATGTCTTTGATACTCAAGGAAGTTAGACTGTCCGTGTCTAGAGTTTTATCTCTTCTGTACTATGCTTTGAGAAACAGTAGTAGACTCTATGAAAGGACTGTTCTATGAGGATGACTAGGTTCTGTTCCTATACCTCTAGGAGGTCGTCGGGACAATTTTTACGAAGCCCAAGAGGAGGCTGGAAACTTTTAAGAAGCCTACGGGTCCTTGTACGAAGCCCAAGAGGAGGCTATCATTCCCGAAGGAAGAGATCATTATACGAAGCCTAAGAGGAGGCTGTGAATACTTCTAAGAAGCCGTAGTGTCCTTGAATAATGCCCAAGAGGAGGCCGATGCTTTTAAGAAGCCCGTGGGTCTATCATCTCCTTTCCATTAGGAGAGATAACTCTTTTAAAGATAAAAACCACTGGTAAACGTGCGAGGTTTACTATCCAGTGACTTCTAGCTTTTAAAGAGGGTTCCTTAGTTAAGGTCCAAGATTATGACCGTAGTGGGTACCCAAACCCCGAGACATTCAAGGCGAGCTATCCACAAGGAATAGATCAAGTCAGGAAAGTTCGAGAATTTGGAAGAAACTCAAAGATGCCATTCACGGAGAATACATTCATCTTGGGGAGTAGAGCTTCTTGACGATTCCTAAGGAGGACAGTCGAAGAGAAGACTGTATCTGGTGCTCCTATTGGGGATCTAGGCGTCTATTTCTACGAATAAGTGAAACGACGTCACCTAGTTCTAGACGTAGTTGCCGGGGAAACTCGAAATATCTATACTATTATTACATAGTAGATATGAGTTTATGAAAGGAGACTTACAGTGAGCAGCCCCACAATACAGTTTATAATATGAAAGCAGTAAATGAAAGCGATAACCACTTACTCGGTTGTAGTGCTTCCATGCTGTTTGGTTAGTTGTTCAACAAAGAAAGATTAAAAACAACAGTATATTCAAAATCAAAGGAGAAAGTGCTTTGAAAAAGAAAGATTTGGGGCTTACAGCACAAGGAGAGGCCCAGGGTTTTATCAGTGAGCGCACTGTTTGACTTTGTACAGCGGGACTTATACAAGTGACTGGGGCCCAAAAATGTTTTCTGTACAAAGGGATGGGTCTTACACTCTCTCAAGAGGCCCAAAAAAGGTTTAAAGAAAAGAGAGGGGCTTATAACACGAGGGTAGGCCCAAATGATTTTTCGTCTAAAAATGGCGATCGCGCCGAGGCTTTCTTTTAACGCAGAGGGACTTATACAATAAGTGAGGCCCAAAATGTTTTGGTTAAAAGGGGTATTGGGTCTTACACTCTAATAGAGGCCCAAAAGTTTTGAATGGGTCTTATAGCTCGAGGAGAGGCCCAGATGATTTTTATTTTTAAACGGGCGACGATTGCGCCGTTTACTTGTACAGAGGGACTTATACAATGAGTGAGGCCCAAAAAGTTTTTTGTACAAGGGGGGATGGGTCTTACACTCTCTCAAGAGGCCCAAAAAATGTTTTGAAAATGATTTATGAGGGTTGAATTAATCCAAAACCCTAATTTGTTTTCAAAATATATTTAATTGAATAAAAATTCAATTAAAATGATCAAAAATTGTTTAACACATGGAAAACAAATTGTGATCTTGGATTAATGCTTCAAAAATTAAGTATTGACCTACAAAATAATTAGAAAGCATTAAAAGTTGCAAAATCAATGTAGAAAAAATATTTAAAATGTCAAAAACAATTAAAATATTAATTCTTTGCAAAAATATCAATTATATGAAATAAATAATATTTTTGGGATTTTTTGTGAAAATAAAATATTTTAACATTTTTGTGAATTATTAAAAAAAGAATCAACTCAAAATCATTAAAACTCAGAGAGAAATTAATTTTTGAATCAATTAAACAAAATCACAAAATTCAAATATTTGAATTTCTAAAAATGGCGCCAAGAACAAGCTGAAGAACACGCGCGTGTTCTTGGTTTCTCAGATTTACATTTTCTATCCAATCTCCATGAATACGTAATCATATCATGCAATCCACATATCATTATGCTCGCCTCAACCTCACGATCATGTCTATGTACTTTAATTTCATTTAAATTAAACATACAACAAGAAATCACGAAGAGACCTCAAGAACCCTAATTTCTGCATGAAGGCTAGGATTTTTGATACACGATTCAAACAATGCAATTAATTGAGGGAAAACATTCCATGCATGATTATGAACATATGGCCAAATTATTGTGCGAGGAAATATGCATAGATTGAGAGATGATCAAGTATGTGCTTACCTCCAAGTCGTGACAGCAAGTTCAAAGTGATTTTTGATTTGGAGGTGTTACAGATGAATGGTGATGATCTGAACAGCTTCCCTACACCCTATGGATTGTGTTTGGATGGTTGGACTTGATTGAAATTGGCTGGATCACTTACTATTCCTCAGCTGCAACTTGGTTGAAAATTTGAGCAACCAGCTGGTGATTTTGTGAAATTGATGTTTCAGAAGTAATCTAAGTGTTTGATCAGCTCATATGTGATGTATGTGAGGTGTGTGAGTGATTGGTTTGATTGGAATTGCTCTCAAGCTCAAAACCCGATAGTGACTTGCCTTAGAAGGCAAAATTGGAGTGAAAGAAGAGATTTTGAGGAAAGCATCTGTTAGATGGCTTTGGTGTACTCAAACTGACCACAATTGAGCTCTATTTATAGTAGAGCAAGTTTGTTTTGCAAGGAATAGTGCATGGCAGCTGGTAAGTAGGTTTGACCAATGTTGGCAAATAAAAATCCAAGTCTCCTCTAGCCATTGACTAGAGGTTAGGGCACAGAGCTTTGGTCCCCTTGGTCTTGGATAAGTCTTGACTGATTTCAGATGAGAATGGCTCAGTCCATGCCACCTTGATGGTTCCATTGAATGCCTCATTCCAAATTTGAAGTCTTGTCCCTATTTTGGCCATTCTAGGTTCAACATGCTATTTCTTGTTCCATGGACTTTGGAGGCTTGGCTCAGTGATTGTCCCCTTTAGATTCAATCCTCTGAGGTGTCCAAGTGGATAGGAGCAATTGAATTTGGCTGATTTTGGCAAATCGACCAAAGTTGCAAATTTTGCCTTGCCTTGACAGATTTCAGCAAGGCAACTTGGCAATGTTGTATCTCATGGTGTAGGTTGAATTTGGCAATGTTCTTGGCCATTTTGGAAAGCTCTTACATGATACAACAACTGCTTGAACAAGTTTGGTTTTGATCTCTTTTGATTCCAAGTGAAAAATCCCCCTACATTTGGCAAAAAGTGAGGCAGAATCTGACTTAGTGAAAATTTCACTAAGTGTTGGAGAAAGTGACATTTTCACTTTTCAGCCACTTTGATCACTCCATAACTCAAAATCCTTAATGAATTGGAATGACTTGTAGTTGAAGTTTTTGTAGGTGATAATGAGGGCTACAAATCCATCTTTGGATGAGAAAAAATGGCCTTGTGGTTTAGGAGTTATGGTCCTCCAAAGTTGGTACCTTTGCCACTTTATTTTTAACTTAGAAAAATTTCTAAGTTTTATGGTTACCCCTTTTACAAGTTATCTCACTTTTCTTGATTTTTATTGATGAATGATGATTCAAATCATACATTAACATCATTTTAGGGTTAAAAATCCATTTTGATGAAAAATCTCAAAAAGTCAAAGTTGACTTTTGTGCACAGTTGACTTTTTATCAGATGAATTCCAAACTGTGCAATTCTTCAGGAAATCATGTCCTTGACCTAAATCAAACTTGATGGACATGTTCCATGGGTGTCATAGGGTATATTCAATCATGTATTATGGTTTGGGGGCATGTCTTGGTCAAAAGTCAAAGTTACAGTTGACTTTTCTCTTAAAACCCTAATTGTGGTGCAGATGAAATTGAGACTTGTTGCTCAAACTTCTTGGATCAATCCATTGTTCCAAATGGATCAATATGGTATATTAGAGACCCTCAAATCATGTCTTGAGGTCTTGGCTCATGGTTTGTCCCAAAAGTCAACTTAGGGGTGAATTAGGTCAAGAAACCCTAATTCCTGATTTTTGATGAATGCATCCCCTGAGGCAAAATTGACTTGATGCATGGGTTAATGAGGTTCCATGAAGTATATTAGGTCATGTTTTGGATCATTGCCTTGTGCCCAGATGAAAATTTTCCATCTGGAGGCCCTGGTCGACCACAACCCTAATTTGGTGACACTGGCGATCTTGAGGCTTGATCCACCTAGAAGGGAGCATCCTTGTGCTTAATCCTTGAAGTGGGAGTCCTTTTGATCCTTTGTAGTTACTTGGGAGGTTAGACAAGTTGAAGATCATGTCATTTCTTGATTGATCCTTTGTCTAAGGCTCTAAGAACTATGAGAGGGCTTGAAACCCTAATTCTGATTGTATTGGATGCTCACCCATCTTTGGGGAGACTGATGAAGCATGATGGTTCATCCATATTGTGATGATGATTTTCACAATGATGGGAAATCTAAGTGGTCAAAATTTGGGGTATTACAGCGTCTCAGACGGAAAATAACGTGCCCTTTTTGAAAATAGCCTTTAAGTTGAAGGTCCCGAAGGACAAAAAGGTTTGAAGTTGGTTTGTGTTTTTTAGGACAGAAGTGACTTAAGTTAGTTCCTAAGTTGCATTGCACCAAAGTCTAAGGCACAGGGGCGAATACTTAACGCATCGTCCCAAGACAGGACGCTCGCTAAGCACTCTAGAAATATGAGAGGAAGCCCCTCATTTCTCATTCCCCATACTTAAGGCTCGTGCGCAATACACCTTATTCTTATTAAGTGTTTTAAATAAATTTGAGATGAGAAGAGAGAAGACACAAGGGTAACTCTAAAGGGAGACTATGAATCCTAAAGTTATCATGCATGGGTGACCTACGGTTAGTGAGATTTGACGACGACCTAAATCCTAAAGGAAAGAGATAGGAGAGAAAGAAAGAACAAAGGTGAAGAGGGATACTTTTCCACCCTTAAAGAACTTACCTTAGTCCCTGCATAAAAGATTAGTGAGAAACAAACATAAGTAAGAGAAATGAGGTGAATGAAAATCAAACAATGGCATACAATAGTAATTATAATCCAAACATGAATTCAGAAATCAAAGAAACACCCCAAAGCAAATGGCACAAGTGCCTTTCAAACAAGGACCTAGGCATGATCAGAAACACACATATAAGCAGATCTCGAGTGAAAATAAATCAAACAATTGGAGAAATAACTCCCAAAATTCCCAAATTAAATATCAAGGTGCCAATGTGCCAAAGGGAAGGACCTAAATGCAATATGAACTAAATTTAAAAATGAAAGAAAAATATTTTTATGCAATTTAGGATGTTAGTGAACAAATGCAAAAAGAACGGATCAAAAATATTTTACGGATGCAGAGAAATAAAATAAAGAAATTAAGTATGCATTATATGGATAATTCAAAAAGAAGTTGAATTAAATAATTAATTTAAATGATAAAAAATAAAATAAAAATAAAAAATAAAATTTGTAAAAATTATTAAAATGATAAATATGATGTATGAAATTTTTTAGTAATTTTTTAATGCAATTACATAATTTTAATAATTAAAATATGAAAACGTAAAATTAAAATAAAATAAAATGAATTAATTCGTAGGGGGTGTGGGAAGTAAGGAAAATTAATTGGAAATGCAGGTTGGGCCAGGGTGGGGGGTGCGAATAGCAGCCCAGCCCACCCAATTATTCAGAAAAAAAAAATAAAAACCTGGGAGCTTACCGTGCGCCTACATGTGCCGTGCACGTGCGTTCATTAATGTGGTGGCGTGTTGTGGTTCGTTTGATTCATCCAATGGCTCATGATTAGTCAACTAATATAAAAGTAAACAAAACTAAATAAAATGATTGGGAGGTCCATGATAATAGCGTGGGGTAATATGCACGTAATTATTAGTTAAAATTCAGAAGAAAAAAAATAAAAGAAATAATAGGTGGCAGCATCGTGGCCACACGATCTAAGCCATGGACGGCCCAGATTGCGTCTTCAACCTCCAGCCACCCTCCCTCGCCGGACCACCGCCAGCCGCCGGAACCCTACCGCCGGCCACCACCTGCAACCTATATTTTTCCAGAAAATGCATATGGGTACACTATCCGACCCAGAATTTCATCAGGAATCCAAATATGGCATCAAAAACCCCAAATTGTTAGTGTATAATAAAAAATGAATAAAAAACCATTAGGGCACAAAACTTTAAATCCATATTACAAGCAAACCACACGTCCATAATTAAAAATAATTACATCAGGATAATCACCATTCATCACACTTCAATATAGACATAAAAAAGGAGAGTTTTAGGAACACGAAAAATTCACCAACCTGAGATGGCACAGCTCCAATCCTTGCTTTTGGCTGCGAATGGTGGTTGGGTTGTGTTCTAGAAATCACCAGGAAGAGATTTGTGGAAGAACTTTGAAGAAAGACCTTGTAATTCGTGAGATCCAAGGAAAGAAAGCTTTAGGGTTCCAAATTGTGGTTCTCCTCCAAGTGCACGTGAATGAACCCTAACTAGTGCATGGATAGGTTTAAATAGGCTAGGGTTTTCTTCTGATGAGGAATTGGGCTTGGGTAATCCATTGTTTAATGATTTTTGAATAATTTTGGAAAAATGCATAATGTGAATTACACCTTTATCCTTGCATGGATACTTGAGAATTATTTGATGGATCACCTTCATTTGGATTGCTAATCACACCATATTTAAATTGGGCCTTGAAAACAAATGATTCATGAGTTTTTTGATGACTTGGCTTTTTTGAATAATAAAAAATAAGTGAAGAATAAACCATGGAATCACTTGATTAAAAAGCCAAAAATGCTTCTTAGGAATTGTTTTTGGATGTTGGAACATGTCTTGAAGCAATGGAATTAATCATAGGTCCATATGTCCCAAAACCTAAAAGTTGTGAAAATGAAACCCTAAAAACCACCTTTCCTTCTTTGGACCATAACTGGAGCTTCACAAATGATATGGAGACCCACTAGTACTTGTTGGAAAGAGGAGAAAAAGATCTTCAACTTTCATGTTGGAGAGAAATTCATTTGAAGCTTTCTTGATGATGAAAAGTTAAGTTGAATGCAGTGTAGATACTTTCCAAAAATGGAAACTTTTCATTATAGGTCACTTTCCAAATTTAGAAACTTTGCACCAACTCCTGATTTCCGATAAATATGTATGAAGCTTGACCCTTGAAGACCATATGAGGATGTGAGACCTTGAAACCTTGGAGAGAACCTCAAAACTCCACAGTTGACTTCTCCTCTCACTATTGACTTTTATCTAATTCAACTGATTTTCAATCCATTGGCCAATTGAACTTCCCCTGAAACAAACTGATGGACAACCTCCCATCCCTAGGTACTTAGGGACCCAAGGAGTACCATGGAATCAAGTCTTGCCCAAAAAATCAGAAATAAACTGACTTTATAGCAAACCCTAGTTGTGGTATCCTCAGTCTAGGAGGAAATATCACAGTCTCCAAATCCAAATCCCTCTGAATATGATGTGTATCCTCTCCAACAAAGATAATATATGCCATTTGATGATGATAAAAACCCAAGGAGGTTTCCCATTAGAGCAATACCCAAGAATCTCAAAACCCTAATCTATGCACTGGTTAGGAGAGGATGATCCACCTGAGCTCTCTTGGACAATACCAGGACTCTTGCTTGACCCTCTGAAGCACTGCCTCAGGCACCTTGACCCCATGCTAAGAACCAATGATATGCACACATGATAATGCAAAATGCAATGCAACATAAGCCAGTTAGTAATAAAGTAAGGAGAGCAAATTTTGGGGTGCAACAACCCTCAGCACTCTTAACCTCTTCCTTAATAGACGCCATGGTAGCCCGAGCAGCCTTGAGTTCGGACTCAGTCGCAGAATCCCCTTCGGCGTAGATGGCCACCATCTCCAAAACTCTGACCAGCGCACCTCTTGCTCTGGCGATCCATGCTTTACAGCCGAAGAGATTCCGCCCGCAGCACAACCAAGGATGTCCCCTCGAAGAATCTCCTGTCGAGTATGCAAGGAGGAAGCTTGAACTTCCCTTTCTCCGAGGCCCAGCCGAGATCCACGGCGTCAGTGGCCCTCAGCCGCTTAGTTCATGCGGTCAACGGCAGAGGAGATCCCCGACGAGCAGAAGTGGGAGAAGAGGTCCCCGCAGCAGGCTGAGGAGGTGTGGGAGCACGCGCATTGGCAAATCGAGACTTGGGAGGAGCCGTCCCGACTTGTTCCTCGCAAGAGCATTCTTCACCATCCTTTCATGAGCCTGAGGCATCTCACCTGCAAATAGAACAAGAACTTTAGACGACAAAGTAAAAATATGTCAGACAAGTTAAAACAAATATGACTACCGAGCAATTTATAAGCCTCAACGGGAGTCCTGCACTCCAAAAGCGCCTTGACGTTAACGAAGCGGTACTCCACCCTCTGGCTTCCATCCTCCTCGAAGATGGGGTCACCCTTCTTCGTCCAGTATTCAGCAAGTCGGAAGGAGTTCACATATTTCACCAGAGTCTCGTAAGCAGCGGTATCCTGCCCGTCAGGGTTGTTCGGCTGGAGGACGTACTCATTGGGCTCCTTGGTGAAATGGCCAGGTCCCCAGTGGATGGGAAAATTATATACTCTCTCCCCGATGAACCTCCCTGCCTCATCGCGCAGGTTGTTACCCTCCTCGTCAACCTTAATCTCCCAGGCATAAGTGCTATCCTGGGCAACCTCCGACACAGGCTCTATGATATAGAATATTTCCTTGAACATCCGGATTGACTCTGAGAAGGGCTTGAATAGCTTGCGGGGTTGTTTCAACGAGACCCAACCATACTTCCTCCCCATCAGCTGCCGCTGAAGATGAAAGATAGTGAAGAACAGAGGAAGAGTAGCCCCTATCATTAAATGCTCGCACGTCAACTCAAAGGCACAAATGAATGCCAGGGAATTGGGATGCAACTACGACGGAGCAAGGTCCAAGTGAATGAAGACCGACCGCTGAAAATCGGTGAAGGGCAGCCTCAACCCTAACTCCTTAAAGGCATATTCATACATAGCAAATCTCTCCCTGAAGTCTGAACAGATACAATCATCTTGGGAGGGGAAATACACCTTCCATTCCCCCTCCGGTCCAACATCCGTAAAGACATCCCCGATGAAAGTAGAAAAGATAGATTCGTGCTCGGCAGGATCAGCCACCGACCATTCCTCAGCAGGGTTCTCTTCAAGGTCCTCCCCGACTTCGCTGGGGACGGTTGAAGCATCAGTACTACTGCTCTCCGAGGAGATCCCCGAGGAGCTTTCCTCAGACGAATCTATTATTATCTCCCCATCTGGCCCTGTCGCCATGTCGATCGCCTGAAAAGCAGAGAAAAAAGTGAATTCGACGATGAATCAAATCCACCATTCCACCGCTAGTCAATTGAAAGGGCGTGCAAATGGCTGAGGATCACGTCCCCGGCCTAAGCCCTAACATCAAACAAAACTCTAAGAATCTCCCACGAGGGGATTCCCGGAGTAAGCTACTCCCATTCAAGGAGCCTCCCCGAACCACTTCCCAGTTTCTGTTTGAAGTTTCACCAGTAACTGCAAAGCTTCATCGGAAACTGCATAGGCTCGCCGGTAACTTCATCGTTACTCCGGAATCTGAGCAATCACGGTGGTTACGCATGTATCATCATCGCAATGACACCAAAAACCACCTGATTCACAAGCATATCCTAAAACCTAGCGGCCCCGTCGGCGTCGAAAAATGGCACGGCCACCGTCCACCACCAACAATCGCCGGAAATTAATCTATTTCACCTTTTAAACCTAAGCCTAACCACATTCAATCTATGAACTACCATCAAAAGGGATAAAAGAGTGCAAAATCAGCAAACTTACCTGGTTAAGAAGATGAAAAGCGGTTGCTTGGAAGTTGATGCGGTGGCCAGAATATCAAACGGCGGTGACGGGCAAGAGCTCTGAAGAAGAAGAAGAGAAACAAGAGCAAAAAGTTTAGAATGGAACGGGCCTTCCCCTTTTATACAGAGAGGCACGTGCACTGGCATGCCCTCGTAGGTCACGATGGCTACTTACTAGCCATCATTGCCTAGTAACTGCTACACAGGGCTCTAGACACACGTGGCGCCCGAACGTTTCCAATTCTGACTAACCGTTAGTCTCAACACAATCACGGTCATGAATATCACGGACACCAGAGGTCATAGGCACCACGAGACAACTTTCCTCATCGCCAAATGACGACTCCACGCTAGCTCCCCGGAGCCACGAGCTGTCCTTAAGTCATCACTCCCATGCTCGGGAGCAACGACTTGGGGGGCTCCTGTTCTGGACTGGACCAATGGCTAGACATGGCCCAATCCACCTCTGCTCCCAGAACGACCCATTTGCCTAAGTCCAATCCACCAAGGGGAAAAAGTACCTTTCTGCCCCTCCAACCGGGCAAGGGCTGCATCGCTCCTCCCCGGAAATGTTGCCCGTTCCGCACGACTTTTTCACTGCCCGAACAGCTAAGGGCATGTGCCCGACACTATGCCTATGCCCGACATAACAACTAGTTTTGGGCATCCTGCCCGACATAACGGCTAGTTTTAGGCAGTTACCTATTCTTTGGGAAAACGGTTATTTCGCCCCGAAAATAGGACTGTTAGCCACGCGCTGGGGGCACTATATAAACCCTCTCACTTGAGAGGGTCAGGTATCGAATAATCACCCTTGAAACTCATATTTTGTACTTGCCCCTTTTCTCTGACCCTTTCTTACTTGAGCGTCGGAGTGCCTTACAGGTACACCCCCCTCCTCCTCTCCATACGCCCAACATCTCAGACGTACTTGGTGGCCCACTTCAACAGGATCTGATCCAACCTTCACGATCAGTTAATTTTTTGAATTTTCTTGCTGTTTATTTGCTGATTTTGGATATACCATTGTGTTTGTGAGATCGAGTAGATAAATTTTCATTATTTATTTGTTTAATTTCGTGAAAAATTAAAAAAGTTATGATGTTTTTATGTTTTAATGAAACCCCTTTCCCTCCATTTTTTGCTACAGAATAGTAGACCCCTGTGGGGTCCCTCTCCTTTGCGCCTAGAACATTTTCCTTGTTACACCCCCCAATTTTCATCCTGTTTTTGTCGTTTGTATTTTTTTATTTATTTGTTTTCTTATTATTGCTTTATTTACTTATTGTTGTTTTTTCTTCTATTTCCTTTAGTTTTTTTAATTCTTTTACCTCTTGTATTGATTGTGTGTCCCCTCCCTTTTATTATTTCTTTTATCTTTTATTTATTTATTTTTTATTACTTTTTATTATTATTTTTAGTTGATGCATAAATTTTAATCAAAAAAGATAAAATGACCCTTAAAATTACCTTTCAAATATACTAAAATCAAAGGTTCTTGATAAACATCAAATACATTTTTCAAAATCACACCTAAACCTTTCCAAACCGAAATCAATCACTTAACACCCATTAACCTTCACAAATAAAAACAATCCTTTGAAAAAAATCAACTTAGTTAACACCAAGCCTTTTTCTTTAATAAACACCTCATATCATTTCAAACCGTTTCCACTATCCCATTTTTCTCAAATAAAATTATTTTCAAACTCTATTCCAAACCATTTTGTATATAATTTCAAACACTTGATCCAACATCGAGTTATCCGTTAAAATATTTTCACAATAAATTACCGATTGGAAAATACTGGGGTGGAAGCAATTTTCCTCTCTTTTCCTGAATGTTCATGTGATGGCCGCACTTACCCTACCGTTTGAACATTTGTCAATGCTTTAAAATACTCTTAAATAAACAATTTAAGTCGATTCTTTGGTGGATGAAAAAGATGGGGGTGGAAGCAATTTTCCTCACCCTTCTAAAGAAACATGACTTGATTCGCCACATAAATTTCATAATTAATCGATTAAAAAAGATTGGGGTGGAAGCAATTTTTCTCCCTTTTCCCGAATATTCATGTGATGATCACACTTAACCTACCGTTTGAATATTCGTCAATCATTTAAAATACTTCAAACAAATCAAACCAAACTTTTCTCGCCCCGTGCGATTGAAACCAATCAAATATAATTACTCGCCCCCGTGCAATCCATAACTAAAACTTTTTCATGCAAGGATATTGTTTAGTCCGTTCTAATACGCTTGCAGACTAGTGCTTAAGCCTCCCTCGAGAGTAGACAAGCCAATGTTCAACCATTAGAACGCGATCTAAATACTTATCCATTAAAAAATACAAACCAACAAACCGTAGTCCCCGAACTACGAATGCTCTGATTTCCTTATTGCACAATGAGGATACAAAGGCATAAGATTGCGAGATCTTGGTGAGCACCCTAATAGAAAAACCTCTCATTTTCCTCATTTGAGGTTTTTGTTCTTTCCACTTTCTAATCCTTTCATTAAAAAAAAAATTAACATAAGTTAACATTCAAATCGTAAATCTAACTAAGAGGTTCCCGTTGAGTACAACAAACATGATGGGTGCTAATACCTTCCCCTTGCGTAATCGACTCCCAAACCCGAATATGATTGCGATGACCATTATTCTATTTTTAAAGGTTTTACCGATATTTTCCTTTTCCTTCATTGGAATAAATAAAGTTCGGTGGCGACTCAATTCGAATTAATTTTTTTCGCGTCCATTGCGAATGATCGTATTTTTCGAGGTACGACAGATGGTGACTCTGCTGGGGACATATGCTTCAAGCTAGAGAGAGCCAAGCCTAACTTAGTTCAATTTGCGATTAAATATTAACATTGTTTATTTGCTTTCTTTTGTTTCTTTACCCTTTACGGTTTTTGACATTTGGTTCTTACGTATTACAAATGATGTTTTAACTGCTATGTATACTTTGTGAGATGGACTCTCTACCCGAGTCTTGAGAAAAGCTAGGACGTTGGTTGAGTAGTGTTGGCATACCAGACTCACTTGTCTTGTTGGGATAACATGAGAACCACACTTAGAGTAGATTCTCTTGAGGGTATTGTCAACTAGAAAGCAATTTTGCTAAGGGGGCAATATTCTTTTGTTTGGTCCGTGACTCTAAGGACCTTTTAGAACCCGAGACACTATTGTTTGCATAGTGTTGGCCTGCTGGACTCACTTGTCTAGTAGGGGGTAACACGAGAACCACACTCAGACGAGAACCTCTTGAGGGTATTGTCAACTAGCAAGCGATTTTGCTAAGGGGCAATAATTTTGAGAGCGACCTATGACTCTGGGGACCTTACAAACCTAGATTTACCCTAACGATTGTGAGAAATGTATTAAATTCATACTTGTATTCAATCGATATTACCTGGATTTAGGTCCGACCTCCACTGTGAGTTCCATGAGGGAGCTGCAGGTCATGATCTAGAAGGTTGCTTTGCACTGAAGGCTAGAGTTCAAGACTTGGTTAGAAGAGATGTTGCCATTTTCACGAAGAGAGTTCCCAATGTTATCAAAAATCCCATGCCAAAACAAAGGTGAATGAAGACTGGGTCAGAGCATGACAAGTCACTTCCTAAAGCCAGTGGATCAGACACGACAGCTCATCCTCGATGCTAATTAGTCACTAGGTCATGTTTCCTTTCCATTTGCAATTTCCTTATTTGTATTGTGCCTATTTGCTTTCAAACTTGTTTGTTTTTAAATTTTAATGTTAATGAAATGAGCCTTGCACATTTTGAATCAATTCATTCACATTCATATTTATGCATATTTATGATTTCCTTTCTCAAAATTCAAAATATATATATATATATCAATGTTTCTCTCATTCACCTTTCTTTATCAAACTGTTGTTTAAGCAAAGATCAGAGGGAGAATGACGAAAACGAAATACCCAAGTTGCTGAATGGCATGCTTTCAAATAAAACTTTGCTGATGATGTAAGGCATTGTTTCAATTCCCAAACACTAGAGAAATAAGGAAGTTCATCCCCGGTCAACCCCTTTGAGCCTAGAATTTGGTGTTTTTTTTAGTACGAAAAACCCGTAATCTTAACCTGGGAAAGGGTAGTTCTCAATCAATTCAGATGTGCATTCAAATTCAAGAGAATCATTCCATACACATTTCTATAAGAGCTTCAAGCAAAAGCTTTCTTTCACACACATCAAAGCAGTGTTGAAGAAGCCAATGTTTGTTTTTATCAAAGGCAATCACTATTTTCCAAAAAAAGAGAAAAGAAAAAGGCCGCTAAGTCAAAACCTAAAAATGAGACTTAGGAAAAAATCAGGGCATCCCGGTGGATTGAAAACTTCAAAGAAGCAGTTCAGGAAAAATCAGGGATAACAAAATTCAATAAGCTTGTAAATGAGTTGACCATCATATCAAAATCAAATGGGTCACCAAAATACCCCAGCAAAAATAACAAAATGTTGCAAGGGAGAAGTGACTGTTATCTCAAAAATCACTTGGTTGTTGAACCATCATCATCAGTGCAATTCCAAATCTCTTGGAACTTGAATGCATAGGTTTAATTAATTGAACGTAGGACTGGAGATCATCATGGAGAATGGATTGGGTAAAAATTATATTTTGAGCCTTATATCCTTTTTTTTAATAACCGTGAATCAAACCATGTTACAACCCTCAAAAGACCTAATTGAAGCTAGGTTTGTTTTGAAAGCATACTACAGCAAGGTTGCGTAAACTGACTCCCAAGAGATTTGCTAATCATCTGTTTTGGTATCATACCTTTGCTTTGTCATTCACTTTGAATGTCCAAAACAATACTGCATTTTGACCAGTTTCCGTATGCTATAGACCAACAATATCATTCCAATAATGCTTTTAATTTCAAAAATTGCGTGAGCATTGCATTAAAATTACCATTTTTGAATGAACAATTTTATTTACAAGTAAGCACTAATCATCAAGGAAGTTTAAACAGTGAGAAACTTTATCAAGGGCATATCACAGTCAAATGTCTAGTTACTCATAGAAAATCTCTTCAAGACTCGTCTTGGGGCAAGCATTTCAAGCGCCCAGTAAAACACTCATTTCAAGAATCAATCAGTATGAGGCCGTTTACTTCAAGGAATCCGTAAACAAAGCTCATCAATCCTTCCCAAAAGGATCATCATCCTGATATATTTAACAAGTGTGGTAGAAGTTGTGTTAAAAACATCTTTCAAAGGCAGAGTTGGCAGAGTTCCCTGTGTTGTGGAATCATTGTTCCATACCTTGTGGTCAAAGTCAAACTCACTTGGCACTTGCCAAAACAATTTTTATCCGCCCAAATTTAATTTGTCTCTTCTTATCCGATGTTTTTCCGAATGTTCTTGTTTGTTCTGATGTTTTTCTAGAACCTATCCGACGTTCTTCCAAATATGCATCATTGATTTCTTTCAAAACTCATCTGAAGTTTTTCCGGATATGTCTCTTTGATCTTATGTATTTCCATAACTTGTCTGATGTTCTTTCGGATGTGTTGCTTGTTCTGATGTTTTTCCAGAACTCTTTTTATGTTTATTTGATGTTTTTTAGAACGTGTTTGTTGATTATTCTGGTGTTTTTATGGAACTTGTATGTGCTTATCTGATGCTTTTTTGGATATGCCCTTTGTTCTAATGTTTTTCCAAAACCTTTTTTGCGCCTATCTGATGCTCTTACGGATATGTTTGTCGTTTTGGCGTTCTTCTAAAACTTGTTCCCATACGCTTAATGCTTTTTTGAATGTTTCAGATATATCTTCAAAATCATTTCGATTCCCATATAATGCTTTTCTGGATGTCCTCAATTTGGTTAACAACTCGGTCCAATGCTTTTCTGGATGCCTTCGAGTTTGTTTCCCTTTCATCCAATGCTTTTCTAGACGACTTCTATATATTTTTGAGTTTGGTTAACAACTCGGTCCAATGCTTTTCTGGATCTTTCGAGTTTGTTTCCCTTTCATCCAATGCTTTTCTGGATGTCTTTTCAAGAATTTCCGAATTGGTTTCCATTCATCCAATGTTTTTCTGTATGGTTCTAATGTATTCCCAGAGTACTTCAATTAATGCTTTTCTAAATGACTCTGATGTTTCTTCAGTTTAGGTTTCCTCTTCCATGGTTTATCCAATGCTTTTATGGATGTGCGTGATACGTTTTCTAGAGTTCATTTAATGCTCATCTGAATGTCTTTGATGATTATTTCTGTGTTTTCTAGAGTTCATTCAATGCTCTTTTGAATATCTCTGATGATTATTTCGGTTGTCTTTCATAGTTCACCCAATGCCATTCTTGGATGTCTCTGACGTATCTTCAGATTTGGTCTCATTCCACATCCAATGTAACTCTTGGATTCTTTTTATGTATTTTTCCATAATATTTCTTAATTTCATTCTTGGATGTCGTGACCCCTCTTTCATCCAATGTCATTCTTTGTTGTCGTATTTCTCACTTTCTATCCAATGTCATTCCTGGGTGTCATTTTTCTCACTTCCATCCAATGTTATTCTTGGATGTCGTGGTTCTATTTACATTCAATGTCATTCTTGAACGCCATTAATGTTTTTCCCAAGGTTGAAATTTGTTTCCATCCAATGCTATTCTTGGATGTCTCTGGTGTATTTTCCAAAATGTTCTTGTATCTTCCATCCAATGCCATTCTTGGATGTCGCTGACGTTTTTGCCAAAGTTGTTGTATTTTCGTCCAAAACTATTCTTGGATGTCTTTGATATACCTTCAAACTTTGTTGGGTTGTAATTTGGTTTTTTCCAATGTCATTCTTGAACATCCTTACTACCTTTGCAGGGTTTAACCCTTTCACTTCAAGTATTTCTGATTATTCTCTGCCATCCTGACAGATCATCAAAAATATATTGTTTTCCTCAGCCAGTTTTCTTACCTCACCATATTCAATGTAGTTTCTTTTTTAGTCATTTTGATCATTTCTGCAGTGTTTGTTTCTCATATCATATTTCCGGTAAAAATAATAAGCTATTCATGCATTCATGACATCTCATATCATTTCATCAAAAGACAAAATTTGGGTCCTTTAGTATTTAACTATCTCCCACTGCGATCATATGAAGGGTGGCATTCTTCATATTCTCTAGTTGAAGATATTTAAATAGGGGCAACTGTCATACCCCAATTTTGTTTGGGCATTTTAAATTCATCTGATACATGTCCATTTGTTAAGTTTTGCAATTTTTAGCCATATGCATTTTTTAAAGTCTTCATAATCATGCATATATATGCATATATAATAAAAAGTCAACATAAAATCAACATTTTACATGTTGAAGAAATTGACTAAAATTGCATTTTTTAATATGCATTTTAAAAATAAATAAATAAATAAATTCAGGATCATTTGATTTATCATCAAAATATTCATTTGAATTTATTAATCATTTTTATTCATCAATGTTTCTAGAAGATCCAAAATATCTCTCATTTATTACATCATTATTCCAAGTATATATCACATCATTATTCACTGTTTAATTAAATAAGTTTCTAGAAGTCACTCACCACTTTTTACATAATTCCTAAACTACCCTTTTCAGAGCCTATAAATAATTCCATTCTCATTCACAAATCTCACCACAAATCATTCACTAAATTAAGCCAAAACTCTGTTCATTTTTTCTAAAGTCATTCCTTTATTTCTTAATAGGTAGACTTTTATGCTTATTTTTTATTTAATTCTATAACACCTTTACTCTTACTTTATTCATCACCATTTTGCATGTAAACTCAATTGATTTAAATCAAGAGTTAAAAAGGGTTATTGAACCTCCATACGGAAAAGTGATTTTTTGTTGTTTAATGGTTCTTATTCTTGCCCTTTATTTAATTTTATTGCATTTTTACTCTTGCTTCATTTATTTAGTACCTTAATCATCACCATTTTGCATGAAAACTCAATTGATTTTAAATCAAGAGATGAAAAGTGTTCTTGAACCTCCATAAGCAAAAGTGGTTTGTTATTGTCTAATTTTTGTTGATTTAATTTTCCTTTGCATTATTATTCTTGTTGCACTTAATTAGTATCTTAATCACCCTCTATTTTGAATGAAAACTCCATTGATTTAAAAACAAGAGTTTAAAGTGTTCTTGAACCTTCATGAACAAAAAGGGTAAAATGCAAATTGATGCTTGTTTTATATAAATAATGTATCCAATAGCTTTCCAACATGATTCCGAGCATGAATCCATAATTCGTTTGTCACGAGGGTGGATAAAAGGACTGAATCAAGCAATATATGTTGCTGCATTTTTGTTAATTTTTGATTTTTTCGTTGTTGTTAATTTGCTGATTTTGAATATATCATTGAGTTCGTGAGATCGAGTAGATAAATTTTCATTATTTATTTGCTTAATTTCGTGAAAAATTAAGAAAGTAACTGTGTTTTTATGTTTCAATGAAACCTTTTTCTCTCCATTTTTGTTGCTATGAGAATAGTAGCCAAATGTGGGTTTGGGGAAGATGAAGTCTCTCAACTCCTCCTAATTGCTCGACACACCCCTGTGGGGTCCCCTTCCTATGGGCCTAGAGCATTTCCTAGTCACACCCCCAATTTTCATCTTGTTTTTGTCTTTTGTCTATTTTTTATTTATTTGTTTTCTTATTATTGCTTTAATTACTTATTGTTGTTTTTTCTTCTATTTTCTTTAGTTTTTTTAATTCTTTTACCTCTTGTATTGATAGTGTACCCCTCCCTTTTATTATTTATTTTATCTTTTATTTATTTATTTAGATTTCTTTTTTTAGTATTTTTAGTTGATGCATAATTTTTAATCCAAAAATATAAAATGACACTTAAAATTAACCTTTCTAAAATACCAAAAATATCAAGTACATTTTTCAAAATCTCACCAAAATCTTTCCAAACCGAAATCAATCACTTAACATCCATTACCTTCACAAATAAAAATAATCCATTGAAAAAAATCAACTTGGTCAACACTATGCTTTTTTCTTTAATAAGCACCTCATATCATTTCAAACCATTTCAAACCTTTCTTTTCAAACCATTTCCACTATCCCACTTTTCTCAAATCAAATTATTTTCAAACTCTCTTCCAAACCATTTTGTATATAATTTCAAACACTTGATCCAACGTCAAGTTATCTGTTAAAATCTTTTCTCAATAAATTACCAATTGAAAAAGATTGGGGTGGAAGCAATTTTCCTCTCTTTTCCCGAATGTTCATGTGATGGCCACACTTAGCCTACCATTTGAATATTTGCCAATCGCTTTAAACAGTCTTAAATAAACATTTTAAGTCGAATCTTTGGTGGATGAAAAAGATGGGGGTGGAAGCAATTTTCCTCACTCTTCTCAAGTATTCGTGTGATGGCCGCACTTAGCCTACTGTTCAAATACTTGTTGTCCGTTAAAGAAACATGACTTGATTCGCCACACAAATTTCATAATTAATCGATTGAAAAATATTGGGGTGGAAACACTTTTCCTTTTTTTTCTCGAATATTCACGTGATGGTCGCACTTAGTCTACCGTTCGAATATTCGTCATTCATTTAAAATACTTCAAACAAATCAAACCTAACTTTTCTCGCCTCCGTGCGATTGAAACCAATCAAACATAATTACTCGCCCTCGTGCGATCCACAACTAAATCTTTTTCATACAAGGATATTGTTTAATCCGTTCTAATATGCTTGCAGACTAGTGCTTAAGCCTCCCTCAAGAGTAGACAAACCATCATTCAACCATTGGAATGCGATATAAATACTTATCCATTAAAAAACACAAACCAACAAACCGTAGTTCCTGAACTACGAATGCTCTGATTTCCTTATTGCACTATGAGGATACGCAGGCACGAGATTGCGAGATCTTGGCAAGCACCTTAATAAAAAAAAACCTCCCCTTCTCCTCTTTTGAGATTTCTGTTCTTTCTGCTTTCTAATCCTTTCATTCGAAGAAAACAATTACCATAAGTTAACATTCAAATCGCAAATTTAACTAAGAAGTTTTCGTTGAGTACAACGGACGTTAGGGGTGCTAATACCTTCCCCTTGCGTAATCAACTCCAGAACCTGAATATGGTTGCGACGACCATTATTTTATTTTTAAAGGTTTTATCGATATTCTCTTTTTCTTTCATTGGAATAAATAAAGTTTCATGATGACTCTGTTCGAGTTAATTTCTTCCGCATCCATCGCGAAGGATCGTATTTTTCGAGGTACGACATCAACCAAAAGTAAACTCTAAGTCAAAAGATGTATTTTTTTTTGTGTAGAATTTTGTAATTTGATTCTTGAAATGTGATTTGATGATTTGTAATGACAATTGCCCATGTTGAAATGAATTGTGTCTTTTTTTTCAAGTTAGAACTTTCCCTCAAAAATTCAAACTCTGAACAATTGAATTCTTGAATTTGAACCTTGGCTTCTTGAATAGGAACTTGATCTTGAATGGAATGCCTTTAAAAATGAACTTCTAAATCCACTGTTCTATGATGCAGTCCAATCATAATCAAAGATCATACCAAGTATTAGGGTTCCATAGAGGCTTGATCCATAAAGAATGAACCAACCACCATTGTTGTGCCAAAATAGTCAAGATATAGGATAATGAAATCCACAAGCTTGATCCACATCTTTGCATCATAAATAACAAGAACCCTTGAATCAATGATGCTTATTTAAAAGTGCAATTATGAATGAATTATCTAGATGAATATGGCATGGGCATACAAATGAACTAAGGATTAAAAGTCATATGAAAAGTGGAAAGAAGTAGGGAAAATTTTAGGGTATGACTGCTGCCCTTATTTAATCATCTTGGACTCGAATGTACAAATGGCAACAACTTTTCGAGCTTTTGACGTAGAAGAGGATTAAATACAAAATATCTAAAAACTTGTACTCCTAAGAGAAGAGGTAGGTAGAAGTGTTCATGGTATATTGTTTTGCCTCCACTAATGAGCTTTGGCAAGTATTAGTACACTACTACAAAACGCTAAAACAACAACGCCAGGCTTACAACGCATCCTTTTACGCCCTTGTAATAGGTTAAAAATTTCACGCCCAGGCAAAAGCTGGGGTATAAACAGTCATTTAATGACGGCTGACTTAAACCACCGTAGTAATAAATAAAATGTAGCAAGCTTCGATTCCCTGCAACTACATTTTTCCATTTTTTAGAGTACGTTTAGCGTGTGTCACTTAAGTCCATTATTTAAAAAATAAATTGTAAACTATTTTACAACGGTTAAGATGAACAACCATAGTAATAAATGAAATGTAACAAGCTTCGATTCCCTGCAACTAGAGCTGTCAAAATGGGCCGAAGCCCATGGGCCTGCCCGCCGAGCCCGAAAAAAGTTAGGGCTTGGGCCTTATTTTTGGAGCCCATATTATTCCGGGCCTTTTTGAGCCCGGCCCGAAAAAGCCCGAAAAAAAATGGGCTGGCCCGTATGGGCTATGGGTAGCCCGCCAGCCCGACAACTTTTTTTAAAAGAATTAATTTAACTATTTTGCCCATAATATAAATTAATAAATATATATAATTGGACCTAAAAAATAAATTTGGCTCAAGAAACATTTGGATACAATGTGTTAGTGCTTCTTTGGTTCGGTCCACACACACTTCAGTGACTACTAGAACATTAATTTCTATTACATTATATTACATTACAGTATTCTAAAATGAATATATTACATTAAGATCATTAAAATGAGTATAAATTTCTAAAACTTTATATATTAAAATGAGTATTAATTTCTATTACATTATATATTACTTAAAAAATGAATTTTTTAATTTTTTTTTTTAAAATGGGCCCGTTTAGGGCTGGGTAGCCCGCAGCCCAGACAGGGCTGGGGCTGGGTAGTAAAAAAGGAGCCCGTATTCAAAATGGGCTTTTTGAGCCTGGCCCGGAAAAGCCCGAGGCCCGCCAGGGCCGGCCCGTTTTGACAGCTCTACCTGCAACACATTTTTTTCCATTTTTTAGGATACATTTAGCGTGTGTCACTTAAGATTCCACTACGGTTTATTTCTCCAACCGAGATTAAAAGCTTTACTGATAAATTAAAACAAAACTTATTTTGTATTTCTTTCATTAGACGCCCTAATTGAACAAGTGAGCCAGAGACACCCTAACCTTTACCCTCTTCGTCTTCATTCATTTGCTTCTTCAGCTTCGAAGTAAGGTACTATTCAACATCTTCATTCCTTTTTTCTTGGTTTATGCTCAAATATTGACCGTCTTCATTCATTTGCTTCTTCAGCTTCGAAGTAAGGTATTCTTCAACATCTTCATTCTTTTTTTCTTGGTTTATGCTCAAATATTGACCGTCTTCATTCATTTGCTTCTTCAGCTTCGAAGTAAGTTATTCTTCAACATCTTCATTCCTTTTTTCTTGGTTTATGCTCAAATATTGACCGTCTTCGTTCATTTGATTCTTCAGATTTGACGTACGGTACTCTTCAACATCTTCATTCCTTACGTTCATTTGATTACAGCTTTGAAGTACGGTATTCTTCAATATCTTCATTCCTTTTTTCTTTGTTCATATTGTATATACTCAAGTCAGAATGAGATGTTTCATATGCTTTACGTTTAGTATAAGAGTACATCTTCATTGATTTTTCTTTGTTCATATTGTATATGCATATAGATTAGTATGATTTACGTTTAGTATGACTTTTTGGATTAGATTTTGGTGTGTCATTCACATTATTATACATGTATAAATTTCAGAAGTTGTAATGGATCGTAGTTGGATGAAAGCCAATAGATTAGGTCCGGTTTATGAGAACGGAGTTCGTGAATTCCTTGAATACGCTGATAAACATCTTCTCGGCAATAATGGTATCTTTTTTTGTCCTTGTGTTGTTTGCGCGAATATCAAAAAGGGTACAAAGAAAGAAATACACAATCACCTTTGTTGTGATGGTATATGTCAAAATTATATAATATGGACGTGGCATAGTGAGGTGGATAATAAGGAAAGTCGGGCGTCACAAAGTCAAAGAGTAGAGGAAGATGAATATATGGAAGATCAACTAGAGGATATGTTCCGTGATATTGGGGAATCTTCTTTTATGAATGCTCATATTTATGATAATTTATGTAGTGATAAAGACATCCCTTTATATAAGGGATGCACAGAGTTCACACGATTGTCGGCGGTGTTAAATTTATTTAATCTGAAGGCAAAAAATGGATGGTCAGATAAAAGTTTCACGGAATTACTTGAATTGCTACAGCAAATGTTACCAGAAGATATCAAATTGCTGGATCGTTGCTATGAGGCCAAGAAGATATTGTGTCCATTGGGTCTGGAGTATATCAAGATACATGCTTGCCCTAATGATTATATATTATACCGGAAAGAGTATGAAGACTTGTTTCAATGTCTGAAATATGGTGTGTCGCGTTACAAGCTGAAGGCTAACAATGGTGATGACAATGATCACTATGACAATGTTAGTAGGAAGCATCCTCCTGCTAAAGTGTTATGGTACTTGCCAATAGTTTCACGATTAAAGAGACTTTTTGCTAATTCGGATGACACAAAGAATCTTAGATGGCATGCAGATGAAAGGATTCGTGATGGAAACATTCGCCATGTAGCTGATTCGTTGCAATGGAAGAAAATTGATTCGTTGTTTCCGGATTTTGGAGTCAAGCCAAGAAACCTTAGGCTTGGGCTTGCCACCGATGGAATGAACCCCTTTGGTAATCTGAGCACTAATCATACTTCATGGCCTATTCTTCTCGCTATTTACAACCTATCTCCTTGGTTGTGCATGAAGCGCAAGTATATACTATTAAGTATGATGATTTCTGGACCACGACAACCTGGTAACGACATAGATGTTTATCTAAGTCCATTAATTGATGATTTACGACTCTTGTGGGATGAAGGCGTTGAAGTTGATGATGCATACTCTGGGGAAAAGTTTAATATGCCTGCAATGTTATTTTGTACAATTAACGACTTTCTGGCTTACAGTAACTTGGCTGGATACAGTGTCAAAGGACATAAAGCGTGTCCTATATGTGAAGATGATACTTGTTATCACCAACTTGAGTTTGGGAAAAAGACCGTTTACCTTGGGCATCAAAAATTTCTAAAACCGGGTCATCCTTATCGTAGATTGCGAAAGGCTTTTAATGGAGAGCAAGAGTTTGGTGAGGCTCCTAAACCTTTAACTGGGGATGAAGTTTATCAACGGCAGGAACACATTAATGTTGTCTTTGGGAAGAGAGAAAAAGAAAAAGGTGGGAAGAGAGAAAAAGAAAAAGGTGGGAAGAGAGGAAAAGAAAAAGGGGCAGTTGCGAAAAATATATGGAAAAAGAGGTCCATCTTCTTTTGAAAGGTACATCACAGAAGAAGTTGTTGAGTTTTGTACAAACTATTTGTCGGATGCAGATTCTATAGGAATTCCAAAGTCTCATCATGCTGACATAGACGAAAGAGGTATTCAAGGTCTAAATGTTAGGTCAATGGCTCGGGATGTAGTTATTCAATCACATTTCTATATATTGAATAATATAGATGAGGTTCAACCTTTCATAGATACTCACAAAAGACTTTTGGAGAAAAATATCCCCGAATGAGTGACAAGTTGTTGTTGATAAAGCATAACAATAGATTCATGGATTGGTCTAATAAAAGTGTATCTAATGATCGTCGTTCATCCGAAATACTTAAATGGTTGTCGTACGAGCCAAAATTTTGTGTCATTACTTGGAGTGCATACGACATTGGTTATTATACCTTTTATACAAAATCAAAAGATGATCGTAGTACAATGCAAAATAGGGGGGTTATGGTTGAAGCCGAATCGATGTATTTCTCTAGTTCGAAAGATAAGAATCCGGTATTGGCAACAACCGCGTTTTATGGTGTCATTGATGAGATTTGGGAGATTGATTATGTTATTTCCAAAGTGACTTTATTAAATGCAAGTGGGTTCCCAATAATAGTAATGGTGTAGACATTGATGACTTAGGATTCACCCGGGTTGACCTTGGCAAGGCATCTTTTAATACAGAACCATTCATCATAGCTTCTCAAGCAAAACAAGTTTTCTATGTTACCGATCCATCGGACATATCGGGGAAATGGTCAATCGTTCTCCAAGGAAAATACATTCCTCTTAGTGATGAAAGTCTTGATATTTCGTCCACACCTTCTTACACAACACAAGTTCCTACCTCATATGATGAAGTTGATGGAGATGCCGTGCATGCTATACGACTCGATCATGAAGAAGGCATATGGGAAAATTAACAAGTACGCAATTTATTATTTATTCATAATATATTAATTGTATGTTATAGTTTAGAAGTATTTTTACTAACAAGTATAATTATTTGAAATCATAGGTATTTTGAGTCCAGACACCAGGCCAAGAGACAAGACACCAGGCCAAGAGACAAGATACCAATACACCAAGTTACAATTATGTGAAGTTATGTAATGTGTGTAAACTGTAATATGGTATATGTGATATTTTATTTATGTAGGTTGTTTGTTCTGATAAACTGTAATGTGGTATATGTGATATTATGAATATGATACAATTAATATTATTATGAAAACTTTATCACAAAATGTGAATTGTATTTTTCTGCTGTGCTGTGATATGGAGAACAATAATATAGGTAAAAAAATAGGATTAATTATAAAAGCAGGATCATATTTGTTAATTTTGCAGAAACTTTAACGACGGTTATATTTCATAACTGTTATAAAATCTGGCGCGCTGTCCAGGAAAAACTAAATATCAAAACTGCGCTGCTGGGAATCGAACCAAGGACAATTATTTTTATTACAACGGTCTATTGTAAAATCCGTTGTGATAGTTAGCGCGCTTTCCAGTTTATTACAACGCCTACTAGTCCGTGGTTGTAAGTATCATATATACAACGACAATCTACATAACAACACACTCGCCCGCGTCATTATATGTCATTCCTAACCGTTGTTAAATGGGTTTTTCGTAGTAGTGGTAGTTGAGATATTCCCGCAGGGTTCCACAAATTAGAAAAGAAGTGAATGTGTACTTGTAGAAGGAAAATACTATAGTGTATAGAGGTAATTTGCAAAGTTTGAGGTTTTCTTGTCAAAAAGGAATAGACATCTTGCAAAAGTCAAGTGAGGCTTTGTTGGGGAATTAAGTTTCTCACGCCAAAGGCAGAAAGAATACAGTGTGGGGATTAAAAGAAAGACTAATCATCAACATTGTGGCTGAGAGATTAAATTATATGACATCATCATGGTGACTGGGAACAACAATGATCGACATCAGTACGATGACTGAGATGACAACTAATTTTCTCAGCGATTGGAAACAAAATATGATCAACATCAGTACTGCGACTGAGGTAATAACTAATCATCATCAATTTTGAGGTTGGAGATAAAAATATGATCAACATCAATACTGTGACTGTGATAAAAACTGATCATCATCAATTCTGAGGCAGGAGACAAAAATATGATCAACATCTATACTACGAATAAGGTAAAAACTAATCATCATCAACTCTAAGGTTGGGGATAAAAGTGATCAACATCAATACTGCGAATGGTATGAAAAAATGATCATCATTAACTCTGCGGTTGGAAACAAAATATGTTTAACACCAGTACTACGACTGGGATAACAACTGGACATCATCAACTATGCGGTTGGAAATAGAATGTGTTTAACATCAGTACTGCGTCTGGGGTAAAAATTGATCATCATCAACTCTGAGGTTGAAGTCAAAAATATGATCAACATCAGTACCGTGACTGGGGTAAAAATTAATCATCATCAACTCTTAGGTTGGAGACAAAAATATGATCATCAGTACTGCGACTGGGGTAAAAACTAATCATCATCAATTCTGAGGTTGGAGACAAAAATATGATCAACACCAGTACTACGACTAGGATGAAAATGATCATCATCAACTTTTCGGTTGGAAACAAAATATGATCGACATCAGTACTGCGACTGGGGTAGAAATGACCATCAACAACTATGTGGTTGGGGATAAAATAAATATGATATCAACACGGGAACTGGAAAGTAAATGAGTATCATCAGCACGACAACCGAAAAGATAAACTAGACAAACATCAGTACGTCGGCTGGAAAATGAATGAATAAATTGGATAATCATCAGCATAGCGGCTTGAATTTAAACGAATAAACTATTAGCACGACGGTTGGAAAGCAAACCGACTGTTTCCCGTGCAAAAGGTAGAAAGAACTTATGGCATAATAAACTGGAAATAGACCAAAGGGCGGTAGAAAGGAATACTCTGTGAGGAATCTGCTGAGAATACCAATAAGGAGTTAGGTGGGGGATAATGTTCTCTTCAGAGAGAAATTCAGTTGAGGATTTGTGTAGCGAGCGATTTTGGATGCGGTTCTTAAGCGCTGGTCGCTCTCTGCGGTTTGAGCTTTGACTACAGGTCGATTCATTTTTTATCCTATTGTGAGCTGAATAAGGAAGGGAAATAGTTGTCTCCAATTAACCCTGCTTGCATACTGAGTTTAAACAGCGGTCTGTTAGGTTACGGATGCTATCAATGTGGGGGGGCCTTTGTACTGGTTATTTGTATTTTCGCCAATACTGTTTTCTTTCTTTTTACCTGGGCAGAAGGTTTCTGGAGGGGAATAAGGATTAGGATGTTAGGACTGATGCTTTTGAATTACTGCTTTTTGATTGATGGAGATATGGGATTTGGGTTTTTTGTTGATTGCGCTCGCTAAGATCTTTTCTTTCGATCTTATGCCTACGTATTCCCATTTACCGAAACAGGGAAATCAGAGCGTTCGTAGTTCCTCCTATTCTATGGGAGGAAAGGGGTGTTTTGGTGTCTTGTTCAAAGCCCAAGACGTGAAGCGAAAGGTAGTTTGTATCTTGTTCAAAGCCCAAGATGTGAAGCTGAAAGGTCTATTTGTGTCTTGTTCAAAGCCCATGACGTGAAGCTGAAAGACCTCGGCTTTAGAGAGAATTTGTCATCTCTAAAGAGGGGAGAAGGAGAATTACTTTAACTGGGATACGCGGATCCGAGCAATGCCATAATTTCCGAAGAAAGGGTTTTAACCTGAAGGAGAAGACTTTAACTCAGTGTAGAGCAATGCCATCTTTCCTTAGGAATTTCTCATGCTAAAAGAGGGACATTGGCATGGATGTAGATGATCCAGAGGCTTGCCGCTTACAGCGATTAGATGAAGGGAAAGGAGTTGTTGATGTTTGTGTACTGCGAACGAGGCACAACTTTGATGCTAAAAGGTCGATTGGATCAACCAGTAGTTTTCTTATACAAAGCCTAAGAGGAGGCTAATTTCCGCTAGGAAAATCATTATACAAAGCCTAAGAGGAGGCTATTTTGTGTCTCGTACAAAGCCCGAGAGAGAGGCTAAAAGTTTTTGACCCAGTGGGGCATATCGTTATACAAAGCCTAAGAGGAGGCTAGCAAAGAGTTGACTCAGTTGGAGAATCTTTTATACTCAGTAATAGAGTGTTTTTGTATCTCGTACAAAGCCCGAGAGAGAGGCGAAAAGGTTGTTTTGACTCCACTGGGGAGAATTTTGGTATCTCGTACGAAGCCCGAGATGGAGGCTATTGTAACTGTTTCAGTTGAGTGACAGATCCAATATACTGATTTAAAAGAGAAAATCAGTTCTTATATGAGCAACACTGTACTCAGGGATTTGATTTGAGGATCAAGGATATTTCCTTCTCTTTGAGGAAACGGGAAATCCAAAGGGTATCGAGACTATCTAAGTCTGCGGGTTTCCTTCCTATTTAACGAAGGGTGCTTGAGAATGTCTTTGAGGCTCAAGGAAGTTAGACTGTCCGTGTCTAGAGTTTTATCTTTTGTACTATGCTTTGAGAAACAGTAGTAGACTCTATGAAAGGACTGTTCTATGAGGATGACTAGGTTCTGTTCCTATACCTCTAGGAGGTCGTCGGGACAATTTGTACGAAGCCCAAGAGGAGGCTAGAAACTTTTAAGAAGCCGACGGGTCCTTGTACGAAGCCCAAGAGGAGGCTATCATTCCCGGAGGAAGAGATCATTATACGAAGCCTAAGAGGAGGCTGTGAATACTTCTAAGAAGCCGTAGGGTCCTTGAACAATGCCCAAGAGGAGGCCGATGCTTTTATGAAGCCCGTGGGTCTATCATCTCCTTTCCATTAGGAGAGATAACTTTTTTAAAGATGAAAACCACTGGTAAACGTGCGAGGTTTACTATCCAGCGACTTCTAGCTTTTAAAGAGGGTTCCTTAGTTAAGGTCCAAGATTATGACCGTAGTGGGTACCCAAACCCCGAGACATTCAAGGCAAGCTATCCACAAGGAATATATCAAGTCAGGAAAGTTCGAGAATTGAGAAGAAACTCAAAGATGCCATTCACGGAGAATACATTCATCTTGGGGAGTAGAGCTTCTTGACGATTCCTAAGGAGGACAACCGAAGAGAAGACTGTATCTGGTGCTCCTATTGGGGATCTAGGCGTCTATTTCTACGAATAAGTGAAACGGCGTCACCTAGTTCTAGACGTAGTTGCCGGGGAAACTCGAAATATCTATACTATTATTACATAGTAGATATGAGTTTATGAAAGGAGACTTACAGTGAGCAGCCCCACAATACAGTTTATAATATGAAAGCAGTAAATGAAAGCGATAACCACTTACTCGGTTGTAGTGCTTCCGTGTTGTTTGGTTAGTTGTTCAACAAAGAAAGATTGAAAACAACAGTATATTCAAAATTAAAGGATAAAGTGCTTTGAAAAAGAAAGATTTGGGGCTTACAGCTCAAGGAGAGGCCCAGGGTTTTATCAGTGAGCGCACTGTTTGAATTTGTACAGAGGGACTTATACAAGTGACTGGGGCCCAAAAAGGTTTTCTGTACAAAGGGATGGGTCTTACACTCTCTCAAGAGGCCCAAAAAGGTTTAAAGAAAAAGAGTGGAGCTTATAACATGAGGGTAGGCCCAAATGATTTTTCGTTTAAAAATGGCGATCGCGCTGAGGTTTTCTTTTAACGCGGAGGGACTTATACAATAAGTGAGGCCCAAAAATGTTTTGGTTAAAAGGGGGATTGGGTCTTACACTCTAATAGAGGCCCAAAGTGTTTTGAATGGGTCTTATAGCTCAAGGAGAGGCCCAGATGATTTTTATTTTTAAACGGGCGACGATCGCGCCGTTTACTTGTACAGAGGGACTTATACAATAAGTGAGGCCCAAAAAGTTTTTGTACAAGGGGGGATGGGTCTTACACTCTCTCAAGAGGCCCAAAAATTTTTGAAGAAAAATAAATGGGTCTTACGACTCGAGGGTAGGCCCAGATGATTTTTGAAAAGGCGACGATCGCGCCGTTTGTTTTTTTGACGGTATCGGGACTTATACAATAAGTGAGGCCCAAAGATGATTTGGTCAAAAAAAGGATTGGGTCTTACACTCTAATAGAGGCCCAAAGTGTTTTGAAAATGATTTAAGAGGGTTGAATTAATCCAAAACCCTAATTTGTTTTCAAAATGTATTTAATTGAATAAAAATTCAATTAAAATGATCAAAAATTGTTTAACACATGGAAAATAAATTGTGATCTTGGATTAATGCTTCAAAAATTAAGTATTGACCTACAAAATAATTAGAAAGCATTAAAAGTTGCAAAATCAATGTAGAAAAAATATTTAAAATGCCAAAAACAATCAAAATATTAATTCTTTACAAAAATATCAATTATATGAAATAAATAATATTTTTGGGATTTTTTGATAAAATAAAATATTTTAACATTTTTGTGAATTATTAAAAAAAGAATCAACTCAAAATCATTAAAACTCAGAGAGAAATTAATTTTTGAATCAATTAAACAAAAATCACAAAATTCAAATATTTGAATTTGAAAAAAAGGCGCCAAGAACAGCTGAAGAACACGCGCGTGTTCTTGGTTTCTCATATTTGCGTTTTCTATCCAATCTCCATGAATACGTAATCATATCATGCAATCCACATATCATTATGCTCGTCTCAACCTCATGATCATGTCTATGTACTTTAATTTCATTTAAATTAAACATACAACAAGAAATCACGAAGAAACCTCAAGAACCCTAATTTCTGCATGAAGGCTAGGATTTTTGATACACGATTCAAACAATGCAATTAATTGAGGGAAAACATTCCATGCATGATTATGAACATATGGCCAAATTATTGTGCGAGGAAATATGCATAGATTGAGAGATGACCAATTATTTTGATATTTATATATTAGATAAGTAATTGAAAAATAAATTAATATTTTTAATTATAATAGATAATATAAAATAATATATAATATGCATATAATAGTTTTTTTTCCTGTTTAAATTTTTTATTTAAATATTTATTAAAATTCATAATTTAATAATATAAAAAATTAAATCTTTATTGTTGCATACATATTTAATAATAATAATAATAGTTATTATTATTATTATTATTATTTTTATTTCAAAATGTTAGACGATGACTATGGATCTAGAAGGGGGGGTTGAATAGATCCCTTGAGTTTTACACGCAAATGTTTTAAAAAATTAGTTTTTAAAAATTGTTTAAACGGAAGCTACCACTGGATAGAACGTCTACAACGAACCTTCTACCAAAAGGATCGGATATGCGCGAATATATCACGGATGAGTACAGAAGAGAAAAATTCAGTTATGAGTATTACACTTAAGATACGCAATCAACAAAATATCACTTGGTTGATGTGTATTCAAATCCAATGAGGTAAAATGATAAACAATATAAAGACAACAAGTTCGAATTTTGCTTTGACACAAATTATCAAACACCTAGTGTGCGACAACACACTAAGTGCAGAATTTCAGTGAAGGGTAATGTAAAGCTGCTCCAAGATACAATTCAAGGAATTGTATCAGTTTTAACAAAACAATTTATCAGCTTACAATTACTCTATAACAGAAATTTTGATGACTTGCGACTTCACAAATTCGAACGGACTGAATTGTAAAGGAGTTAAGGAAAGAGAGAACAAACACGATTTGATTAGGCAGTTCCCCAATCGTCCTCGCTTTGGGTACGTCTGCCCCAAACTCCACAAATGGAATTGATATATATATATATATATATATATATATATATATATATATATATATATATATATATATATAATTGTTGCAAATTGTTTATTACAAGAGAAAACAATGAACATCCAAACCCTCGAACGTCTTCGATCGTTGATGCAAAATTTTCTAAACCGAATATGGTTGATTCAATTACCGTCTCACGCTACTAAACCGACAGAAACCACCATTCTTCAGTTACCTTCACTCGGTCAATTGCAATCTACCAAGAATTCGAACTCAAACCTCCTTTCTACGATCCTCTGATTACAACTACTAAACCGAACAGTTGCGCCAATTTTCGGTTACCTTCGCCCAGCCGAATCCCTGTAGAAAGAACAGTTTATGCAAAACCCCCCAAAATCTATCCGATTCTTGGAGGGCAAAACCAACTGGTTTTATTCAAGAAACACCTGCCAAACTCTCAACCTAGAAGATGAAGATCACACTTCCTAAATTATGAACGTTATCACTTCGATCAATGGGCGACATAAACAAAGATGATTATGTGTGATTGTTTGTTTACACAATGAAGAAGATGAAGATGAAGAGAGAAATGACATATATCTTTCACGTTTCTTGTTGGAAATAAAAAGGATGACCAAAACTATTTATATGAAAAATATGACCAACAAAAATAATAACAGAAAAATAACAGAAAAGAAATTAAGTAAAAAAAAATGCAGAATTTGAGGTCATGCGTCGACCTCCAGTATTCATGCGTCAACGCATAAAAGAAGAATTTGGTGTCCATCAATTTGTGCGCTTTCCCGCAAGTTTTGGAGGTTAGCGCATAAAATTTGGGGTTAGCGCATGGACTGAAGGGTCAGCACATGAAGTGCAAATTTTCAGGAAATTCAATTTTTCTGAGCATTTTTACCAGACCAAGATCAGAGACACATACTAGACACAACTAAAATGATAGTGGACATTTATTTTGGAGAGGACAAGATCCTATACATCTAGACATATGAACGACAATGGTTAGACGCTATATGCCCGACACGTGAAGTGATGTCGCTCAAATTACAATCTAATATGTTTGTTGACATCATTAAAACAAGGTAGCTAGGAGAATATCCCTCACACAAAATAGTTTGCACCCCTGCGCCAGGGTCCTGGCTCCGCCACTGAATATGATCACAAGAGTACATGAGAATAATATAATGAAATCCAACTTCAACAATCTCATCTCATATGTTAAACTTACTTTCATTTACTGTCATTTTAATTTAGTTCTATAAACAAATATCTTTCAAAATATTTCCCTTAAAATCATAAAGATTGTTGAACAAATGTAATACTACTCCTTATGGATAGGTGAATGCTTCAAAAATATGTTGAGAATTTTAAAATTCGGATATTTTTGAGTTTTAGAAGATATTATGAGAAACTAGAAATAAAAGAAAAGGTTCTATTTTTTTCTTTTATTGAATAGGTTTGATTATTCTTTTCTTTTTTAAAGTGTGATCATTTCCTTTATATATACTAGCGTCCAAACGGGCACGTGTTGTGTTTCTTAAATTTAATTTCGTTTTTTATTTAAATTATTTATATAATAAGTTTTGTGATATAGTAATAACTATCTCTTCTCTCTCTCTCCCTCTCAAAAATCAGTTTAATAATTTTGTTAAAGAAAGTGACATGGAATGAATAAAGTTATTAGAAAAAAATAAAGTTCTCGTATTTTTTGTTATCAACTATAAGATTATCACCAATATTTTTATAAAATACTAGCGTTCAGACGGGCACGGGCTTTTTTTAATACGCCCAGCAGAGAAAAATAAACACGTGCATATTTTTTATGATGTTTTTATTGTACGTCGCATTAAAAATAATATTACTTAGATACTCTATAGTAGAAATAAAATCAAGATAATGTTATTTTTAATGAAACGTATCACAAAATTCATAAAATAGGAACTCTATTAGTTTAATATAAAAAAACAATAAACATAAACATTGACAAACACATTAAGTGACATAGTTGCTTAATAAAAAAGTCGACAACGAAATTGAAATAAAAAAATATCTTTAATTCACTGCAAAACAAATGAAGTAAATTTTATTAGTCAACAATATAGTGTAATCTAGTGATTACGCACCAAGTGTGATATCGCAAAAGTATAGTTGAACGATTAAATATAATAGATAAACACCTGAATTTGTGACAACACAATTTCTTTAAAAACTATATCTTTAAAAAATTCTTCTTCTTCCTCCTCTAGTATCCAGACAGACACCTCGTGCATGTCTATTCGCTTTTTCTTTGCGCTAACACGTGTATATATTTTATAAATTTTTGGTGTACGTCTCATTAAAAATATATTATTTAAATATAATTAATAAAATTAAAAGTACGGTATACATATTCATTTTAAATATGTTTTAGCCTCTCTATTAACATTGGAATTTAGGCAACTTATGTGTTAATTCACGTATCATAAATTAGTTTATTGATAAAACTAAACATGCATGTTGAAAGAGAGAAAGAAAATTAAGATTAAAAGATAACAATAACAAAAACTAAAAATAATTGTACCAACAAAATAAATTACAGAAAATGTAAAATAATATGATTTAGTATTTAAAAATAGTTTAATGAGTCACATGTAAATTATGAACGCATGATATATAAGATGTAGTCGCTACTCATATACGTACACAATAAGCTATAAAGTAAAGTCTACAAAAATTAACACATAAAAATCAAATTCAACTAATATAAAATAGTGCATGTTTAATATCTTAAATATTTAATAATATTGCATTGTAGAAGTCATAAAAATTTAAAACAGATATAAAATTATTTATATTAACGTATTTCACAACAATGACATTAATAATGCTACTATTATTTTTTATGTTTGATGTTGTGTTCAATAGAAAAGTCACATGTTTAAACGGTTATTTATTTTTATAACTTACAAAGGCAGTTTAGAGGAATGAATCCAATAATTTTAATGTGAGAAAGGTACTATACCTGAAAAAACACATTTGTCTGATTAATCTCACGTTTCAAATCAAGCCAAGTATTCCATACTTTATATTTTATTTTTTCTTTTAAAATTAAACATAAGATTAGGTTGTGCATGAACTTTTTTGTAGCCAAGTGTGTTGTCCACCATATCCTCCGCACCACCTTCCCTCAGCCTGTACGTATTGAATGAACACCTTTTGAACCAATGCATCCCGAGTAGAATTATCTTTCACAGTGCCTCTAATAGCTCTGCCTACTGCCTGAGATACCTCTGCCAATCATCAACCAACAATTACTAACTTGTGTTTAAAATTGGCTCTTTAAAATACCCTTTTCCATCACTAATCTGTTTAAAAAAAATTAACTAATACAACATAAACTGCTATAGAGCGTTGCGACGTAAGAGGACCGCATCACCTGCTACAGATTCAATTAAAAAATCTGCAAATCAACGAGTAAACATTTTGCTTGCTAAACCAGAAGAAAAAAATCATATAGAACCACCAAATTAAACTTATAACACAAATAAAATAAGTAAAACCAAATAAATTGGAGTAGTTACACACAAATCAAACCAAAAATGGTTCCACACAAATCAAACTAAATATATTGGAATTATTCCACAATAATCAAAGATGAAGATTCTGCAAAACAATAACAAAAATATTAGGATTTTCACACTACCTAATGCCAGTTCACATAAATCAAAACAAACAAGTTCAAATTAGATTAAAAATTAAATTAATTAAATCTCAATATTTTTTACTGTTTTTACTTTTTTCTCTCCATATTCTCTAAACCAATTAATTTAGTAATCGTTCAACATCTCATTAAACCTATATGCAGTTATTAAAGATACTGGTATAAAATTAATAGCGGGATAAAAACTGATGCAATTTATAAAAAGTCTAAAACTTGAAATTGAGATTTAACTTCATGTTCACGTTGAATCAATCGATTCTATAATTTGAAAAAAAATAATAAAAACAATCCATAAAATAATAATAATATTGAGATGAATTAAAAGAGAAAAATTGATTGTGACAGAAGAGAGATAAAATCTCCAAACATTGACATAAAATAAATATATATATATATATATATATATATATATATATATATATATATATATATATATATATATATATATATATATATTAAATAAATAAACACAAAAGTTAATAATAGTGGGTTATTGAAAGTTATTAGGTAAGCTATAAAAAAGTATAAATGGTAGAAAGGGTATATGTTGAAGGGTATAATGGGAATGAAAATATGCAAGCCCAAAATTTTCAATCGCTTTATATATAGTTATAGAAGTTATAGGTTTACTTCATAAAAGACTGTAATAGATATTTCATCAAAGTCTTTGTCTCAATTTCATGTTACCTTTATTGATCTTAGATGTGTTCATGTCTACGTGCATATTTTTTCAATAGATGCTATAATGCATAGTAGCATATCATCATGTAAATGTTAATTTAAATTAAACATAAATATTTAAAAAAAAAACATGAACAACAAATATAATAAATGATAAAACATTTTATACAAACTAAAATGCCAAGTCTTCATAAAGTCTTTTTAGGCTTATTCATTGTCAAGTAATAATACCTTTTTGACAGCATTTATTTTGAATGTTTTAAATAATCTACGTCAGTTTTTCCATCTCATTTTTTAAAGAAATCTTTTAATGTAGATTTTTTTACCTTTCTTAATTTATGATAGCAAATTTTCCTAATTATGTGTAACATGATTATTTTCCTAAAACAAAACATACATTTTAAAATACTTAAGAAGTTCTTAGAAATAATATGAAAAATAGATATAATAAATATTTCTCGGTCTGCTTGACCAATAATGATGGTGATTTTAAATTTATACACACCATTTAGATATAAACATTAATGATTATGCTAATTTTAAAAATATGAACAACAATGATTGTTAAAGATTTTTTTTTCATAAAACTAAAAATTATCACCATCTTTTCCATACAAATTCATAAACCATCATAAAATGGACGCAAAAAATATATAAACAATCATAAAATACACAAACCACTTTAAAATACATAAACCATCATAAAATAAAAATAAATTTGTATAATCGAAAATTACCATCATTATCTGACCAATAATTGTTAAGTATTTGTCTTGTAAAAAAATAATTTTATACTATAATGATTGTAATTAAATTAAAATAAATTTAGTGATTGTAATTAAATTAAATTAAATGGTTTATATAATGATTTTTTGACATGTGAATATATCAAATCTAATATTTGTAAGTAAATAAAATAAGAACTAAAACCTCGTTCCATTGATTTGTTGCTTTTATTTTAGCCACATAATTGCAACCACCACCAATTGCCACATAATTGCAACAACCACACCAATTGCATCCTCCACTGGCAATAGTGTTGTTTGGTCCTTACTACTATTTTATTTACAATTGTATTGATGTGTTGTCGTTACTACTATTTTATTTACAATTGTATGAAATAAATCAATAAAAACTCCAACATGATAAATTTCATTAGAAGAAAGGAGATAAATAATGTTTAACTTAGAGAATTGAGCAATGCAGAAAAATCAGATATGGAAACCGTGCAATTGTTTTCTATCTTCTCATGCATTTTCTATACAGATGCTATTTATTTGCACCAAAAAAACTGCCATTATATATATGTGTCCAAGAAAAAACTGTTTATTAAAATTGCTTATTGAAACTGCTCATACACGTGTCCAAAAAACTATTTGTTTATTTTAATTTGTTTGTTAAAAAATACTGTAAATATAAGTGTCAAAAAGAAACCGCTCCCGATATTTTCACGGTTATAACAATGTTACACTAATTATCCAATTTAAATCATCTTATTTGTAACTTGTGGTTTTTTAAAAAATAATTACAAAACTTAAGAGATAAATAGTAGTTAAAAAGTACAATTATTAAAGGGTAATAATAAAAGAAAATTAGGCAAGCCCAAAATCACCTATCCTCTTTATATATAGTTATAGATTTCTCTCACATTTTGATGTTGATGAAGTAGATGCATGCGTTTATAAAAAGATAAAATCCTTTTAAATTTTTCTTGTAAGATTATCCCTAACATTTATAAATAATCTTAAATTCTCTTTTCGCATTAAACTCATCTCTAATCTTATTTATACTCCCCGTTTATTCTTGACGAATCAATGAGCTCTATTACAATAAAGAAACATTGTCATAAATAAATTACTCAAAAAGAAAAACACACACTTACAAATGCAAAATGCATATGAAAAGTATTGATTATATTTAGTGAAAAGTTCGTTCATACACATATCAAAACAAACCGTCCAAAAATTCACTCTTTGGCAGAAGCAAATGAAGCAAATGGCCCATGGATAATAATACCATTCATCCTCTTGCCAAGATTCAAAGGATAGGAGAAAAATATAAATACAAAAAATTGAAGAATATAATGAAAAGATAATAGATGGCCTTCTAAATTAGGACATGAAGAATTTGCATTAGATGAAAATAAAAAATTTCAATCTCAATTATTATAAACATAAAGAGATGTATCTAAATTATAAGAACAAAATATATTTCAATAACTATAACTTTAAATGAAAAACTAATCATTATAATGTAATAGTAGAGACAAAACATATTTAGGCTAAAATAATTATTTGTAACAAAGCTTTCTACAACTTTGTTAGACATTATTTTAGTTACATTTTCTCTTTCAATAAAATCTCTCCATCATCAATTCCCTTATTCTGTCACCAAATAATTAAGAACCAAACAATTGAGAGAGTTTAAGAAATGAATAGTTGAATCTAATTTTCCCATGAAAAATTGAAATAAAAGAGATGATGAAAGAGAATATTGTTACACCACCACCGTATATTTTTCTCTCAGTCGGTTCTTCTTTCTATTTCACTAACTTATTTGAAGTTGTTTCATTTATTATATGTGCAACTGCTATATACTTGCATAGGAACAAACATAACACATGTATTTACAAACAACTAATAATATTTTTTTTAATTAATTAAAAATAAAAAAATAATATTTTCTCTCTCCTGCATAATAACCACCACCACATGATTCCAATTAAAAACGAAATTAAATTTATAATATATTGAAATTTCTCTCTCTTTTAATTGGTTGTTCCTAACAATAAGGATTTAGGTGCGTTTCCATGCAAGTTTTTTTCTTGTGGCCAATTCTATTTAGCAAGCAGTTATTATAGTTTGTAATAGAGTAACCGTGTGGCTAAAGGGGGTACATTGGGAATAAGAAAAAAGGCTAGACTAAAATAGTGTATCCCTTTTATATATAGTAATAGATATATGAAGTAAGTTAAATTAGATTACTAAATAACCATTAGATTAGATTCAAATTAAAGAATATGATATGGAGTAAGTTAAAATAACTTACTTGAAATAAGTTGAACCTCATCCATATATATATATATATATATATATATATATATATATATATATATATATATATATATATATATATATATATATATATATATATATATATATATAATTTGTACGACTTATACCAGTTTATACTAATTAAATTTTAGTAATAAAAACAAAGACCTCAATACAATTAAGAAGTTAAGTCAGTGTAAATTGATAGTTAGTTGAACCAAATTTAAAATTTAAAATTAAATAATTGAATTGATTGAAAAAATATACTTTTAGAATATTTTGTTGGATAGAATGGAAATTAAAGTTAATTTATGTTGCGAAAATTATGCCAAATTAAAAAACAATTTCTTAAAAATTTTAAAAATGGCCAGAATAATATTAATATAGTTGGTTTTTTGAGATATTTATATCAAATACAAAAACCAGGTTTTCAAAAAGGAGAAATAAAAAGTTAATGCAAATGAATTTTTTTTGGCAGAATCTAATTAATACATGTATTTTCTTGAAAAATTTGTTAAATTAAAAAGTGAAACTATTTTAGAAAATATAAAATAAAATAAAATAAAAAATTTAAAAGATAATGTATATAGTATATTGAGAAATTTATGTCAACCGCATAACAAAGAGTTTTGAATATTTTTATTAGAAATAAACATAAAATTTATAAGTATTATAAAAAAAATCTTATTTTATATGTATGATATTAATTAATTATTGAATGTTTAATAAAATTTCTTTTTCTTTGAATATAGATACAATTTCAAACAAGGTCTTGAATATAAAATTTTAAAGATTTTAATATTCTTTAACTAGAAATATCTCAACCTTTAAATATTTACTTTAATAAATATAATAAAATGATTGTTCTAAAATTATTACTTAACCATTGCCTATTTATAAGGTCTTGGAATCACATAAATAGCATGTGTTGTTTAAATATAATTAGGAGATTTGGGGTTATGTGATTGTGTCATATAAATATTTTTATGGCTTAAATAATGATTTTGGCTCTGTATTTTTTTTTTCGGTTTTAGTCCCTATATCTTATTTTTTGTTGGTGTTTAGTCTTTAAAGCTAAAATTCGCAGGAAAATCCGAAGGTTTCCTGCGGATTTTCCTAAAAATCAAAATCCGCAGGAAAATCTTAGGAAAATCCACAGGAAAATCCGTAGGAAACCTCTGACTAAACACCAACAAAAAGTAAGATACAGAGACTAAAACCGAAAAAAAAAAAAAATACAGGGACGAAAACCAAAAACTCGCCAACTTACAAGGACGGAAATACTATTTAAGCCTACTTGTATTTATAAATATCAAATAGAATTACCAATAGTAAAACAGAAAACACAATTTAGTATCGAGTATTTTGCAATGGCAGCAAAACGATATAGAGCGGTCTTTTTCTATTAATGATGATTTCATTAAAAAAGTGAAGGGAACAGATAATAAAATATTTTAATTTTTTTTATTATCTGTTTCTTTTATTTCTTTTATGAAACCCTCCACTATATTTTTATTGGTGTGCTTTGTATAAATTATTTACAAAAGTGAGATATCAAAGACTAAAAATGCTAAATAAATATGGAATTTTTATGATATTTGACAACTTAAATTTTAGGTTGGTGTTTTCCATTATTTATTTTTTCATGATTTTGATTTTGTTGTTTTTGGCTAAATGATTATGAACATCTTCAACTTATTACTTGCCCTTAATTATAAATATTTGGTTCTGTTGAAATTTTTATGCATTTACAGAAATGTATTTTTATTTTTATTTTTTTAATATGCACTACTATAAGTGATTTTATTTTGGTTGGTTAAATAGTTTTACCTTGAATTGTTGGCCGAGGTAGAAAAGGGTGTCATGAAAAATAAGTCACATTTCATCTTACTTGGTATATCAACTCAGGAGAAAAGTTTATTGGTCTTGGGTTCAATCTCTGCAGCTGTATTTTTGTATTTTAAAAGAGCATGCGACTTTATCTTTCAGTTTCTTTTAATATCCGAGGTTAAACATTTGTATTTACGTTGGTTGATAGTTCCAACAGAGGAGAAAAAATATTGTTTTTTAAATATTAAATTATTTTCATTCTGACATGTATATATACACAGACTTCACGCACCACAGCAGAGCGAGTGGCTTTGGAACCTGCCATTGTTGGAAGATCTGAAAATCAGAGATCTGAGAAACTAATAATCAAACTTTATCTACTATTGAAGTAGATCGAGAACAAATATTTGATGCTCGATTTCAGGGAATCCGAATTGTTAGGTTAAAGAAGTTTCGGTTCGATGAATCGAAAGATGATTATTTGGACATGGAAAATGCAAGAATCAAATGTCATTTTCCATATACTGCGCCACTATTCCATTGAGGAACCATAATCAACCGAAAAAAGAAGGTTACAGATCACAACGATGGACATGAGCTTTCAATATGGTGTGAATGAGGTTGAACTGTAAGGTTAGCATTCCAACACTCAAATTCGCATGAAAGTGTTACACTTGGATTTTCAACTACTAGAAAGTCAACAAAGAATGTCAATGAAAAGAAGTTTACTATGAACATTATAGAAGTATCTTTAAATAAGCCTTAATGACCAGGCACCGACAGACCAACGACGAGGGATTGACCGAGTTGTCGACGCAACGAAACATGGTTTGGAGGACTCTCAAGGATGAATCCCCATGACCCAGATCACTGGGAAATGAGTCCAAAATCTTGAAAAGTGCAGTCGATAGAAACATGTCCAAAATCTCAAGAAGGACAGTCGACAACATGTTTGAAGTGGTTATCGTCGAGAGATCGTGAAGAAGTGGAAGAAGCGAAAAAGCAGTAACCATTCAACATGGGTTGCAAGCAGATAACGTCTTAAGGACACATAAGCGCACTAGTAGAAACTTGAAGGACTGAACGTGAAGCAAACGCAGTAGTCCCTTAGTGGTCAAAACCGTCATTGACAGTTGTTTTGTAAATAAAATAAATAGCAAACTCATACATGGGATCAGAGGTTGCAAAATTTCATACATACTCCCCATACCACTGGGGTACCCAAGTCAAAGAGCGAAACACTTGAGCGAGAAACATGTATGCGTCTATGTCCATTATTTTTTCTTTTGCTTTGTTTAATGTTATTTACTGCATTTTACCTTATCATTTATCATAACTTGACTTTATTTAAAGTATTTTACTATGCAACATTCAATTCACACACATGTGTTCACACAAATTATTTGCAGAAAATGTTTTGAAGATTTTTCGAGTTAATCTCATAGACTTTAAAACTTGTGATTGTTCAAAAATACTGGTAAATAGAAATAAAGATTAGTGAATGTAGTTTGAATTGTCCCTAAAAATGGCGCACTTCCTCTTTATACAGTAGACCAATTATAACAATTTATTGATCTTCATGCATATTATGTAGAGAGACGTTGGATGGTTCTTAGATTCAGATCTCCTGTGCTCTAAGAAAAAAAACCCTTCTATCTTGCAAGTCACTTAATGGATTGTTGCATTCTTTGGATTGTGGTTGTAGGGCCTTATGACTGACCCATAACAATATACACTTTCCTATTTTTTTCTTCATATTTTATTAACTCTTGTTGAATAATAGTAAAAACAACTTTGTGTAATTTTTTTAAAAAAAATTTAAAGTGCCTTTTAAATTCAATTTGATAAATTGAATAGTTTAAAATTAATGATTGAGTTCATTAACTTTTTAATTTTTTTAATAAATGTGATTTATTGAATAAAAAAGAAAAAATAAAAAGGACGAGAGGATGTAAAACACAACTCATAAAAAAACAAGCAAAAATAATAATTGGACATAATTAACCTATCTCAAAAAAACTTTCAAAACCACAAATAAAAAATGAATTCCACCAAATATCTTCATTAACAAAAAAAAAAGCATTACCTAACATATCTGCACATACATTTTCCTCTTTAAAAATGTGAGATATTTTAAAATTGTGGAAATGCAATTCAATTTAGAAATATGATTTAGTTAATCATATTTGGCACACCCCTACTTAGAGTTGTGATAATTTGGTGATCTTGAACACTAAGATAATAACCATCTTTTTTAATAAAATAAAATTAACTAAGATGGTTTATTTCTTTAATCTTTGTTAAAACACTTAAATTGTGACAATTTGATAATCACTAACCCTTTAAACTGATTTCAAACTAATAAATCAATCAAGAAAACTCAACATAATCAAATCTCAACAATCCATATCTTTTAACTCAAACAAATCAACAATGTTCGTTTCAATCGCAATCATAATAATATAATTATATTTAAAATAAATTTACACAAAAATCTTTTCTACCTAAACACTATGTAGATTTAAATTCTCTTTCATAACGATAGATGCATAGGAGCAAGAGACATCTCTCATCAAACACAATAAAAAAATCATTATACTTTTATAATGTATTAAGTACATTTTCATTTACAATTAAAAAAAAACTCCAAATATTTTATATAAGATATAAATTCTTATTTACATTAAATAATAAATTAAATGTAGACTTGAGCGTTTGGTGGAATGAACTCCTTTGTCTGTTTTTATTGACATGGTTCACAATAGGCTTGGGCTTCCTTGTTTTCGTATTTGTTAAACTTTGAGGGTTTTGGTTAATGTCCCCCTCTTTTCTATATTCTTTGACTTTATTTTATATAATTTTGGTAGATAAAAAAAAATCAGATGTAATCATTTTTGAAAGGGTGTCCAAAACTCGTAGGCCGATAATAAGTTTTCTATGCATAAACGACTCTCTAAACTAAAGTATAGAGTATTGAAGACCTTTTTCAAAAAGATTTTTACAACATTTTTCCTATTTTAAAATCATTTTTCCAAGTTATTGAGATTTTAAATTCCTTTTCTTTAAAGATGATGAAAACATAAATATCTATGGTATGTTGTTTCTTTAAGAAGATATTATTGGAAGACTTATGAGTTTTATCAGATCATGAGGCGTCAATGTTAATTCATTGCCGCATCATGTCTTGAGTCTACGATAAAGTTTTAAATTTTAAATTTTGTAATTTGAAATTGTTTGAGTTATAAAGATTTTAATATTAGAGTGGTTTTTAATAAAGTTCTCTAAATTTTATGATTCAGATGTTCTGGGCTTGCCTATAGCCCATTAAGACCGTTCTATTCTATAACATCAACATAGTTAAGGCGTGCCTACTATTGGCATATAGGTAGACCCTTATCCTTGAGCATTGCATATGAGCATAACTTTCCTTTTTTATGATCGTTGGTCTACATCCACGGTCGCCCGCACACCACATCAGATCAAGGAAAGTTATAATTGTATCATCTATATAGGTGTAACTTTGAACCACACTTAGATACATTTTCACTAATAATGGTAATTGCACCTCAATCAAAGACTGACTTGAGCGTTAAAGTGATAATCTTTTGTAAATACTCCTCTAATATGCACCCAAAATTTATTTTTTGTTCTAATGCATACTAAAAATTAAGTATATAGACTATATTTAACACCAAAATTGATATGTGAATCTCGAACAAAATTTATGTAAATATTGTACAGTCAGACAATAAGATGGTGGTGGAGATCCTCAAAGGACATGAAGCCTCCTTGCGCAATGGTATGAGCTTGATGAGAGAGATTCACAATCTACGTGCAGATAGTAAGATAGTCCGCTTTACTCACATATATCGAGAGGCTAACTTGTGTGCAGACTACTTAGCTAAGAAGAGTTTGAGTCATGAGATGGGTACTTTAGTTTACGTACTCGTTCACGCACGATGTTTTTCTTGATGGAGGAAAGAGAAAAAAAACCACACATAATCTCTACTGTTTATTTTAATATCTAATGGTTCAGATTCATTCTCATGTTCTCATATAAAAATGACATTTTCATATATATATATATATATATATATATATATATATATATATATATATATATAATGAAACAAAACAAAACAATATAGAGATCAAAGATAAGAAGAGGAGAGATAAAGTAATATAATATTATCTTCTTCTAATGTACATTTTATATTGCAATATGGACCTTATTTATAGGACCTATGGGAGTTGAAAAGTCACAACTATTAATAGAGAATATGAAGATGAAAAGAAGAATAAGAATGGACATCCACTATTATTTTTATTCATAACACTCCCCTTTGGATGTTCATTGAGGATATGCCTCGTTAAAACCTTACTAGAAAAAACCCAGTGGGAAAAAATCTAGTGAAGGAAAAAGAGTACAATATCCTTTCATTTCTCCCCCAGCTGAACAATCATTTCTTTGATGAAGACCAATCTTTTGTACTAGTTGATTAAAAATTCTACTTGGGAGTGACTTGGTGAAAAGGTCTGCAAGATTATCACATGAACATATTTGTTGGATGCTTATATCACCACTCTTTTGAAGATCATGAGTAAAAAAGAACTTTGGAGAAATGTGTTTTGTCCGGTATCCTTTAATGTAACCATCTTTCAATTGTGCGATGCATGCAGTATTATCTTCATATATGGTTATTGTATTTAATGTCTCAGAAGATAAACCACAAGTATTTTGGATGTGCTGGATTAAGGATCTCAACCAAACGCATTCTCGACTTGCCTCATGTAATGCTAAAAGTTTTGCATGATTAGATGATGTTGCTGCTATGGTTTGTTTGACTGATCTCCATGAAATAGCTGTACCCCCACATGTAAACAAATAACATGTTTGTGATCTACCATTATAAGGATCTGACAAGTAACCTGCATCTGCATAACCTGTTAATTCAGATATGGATACTTTGCTATAAAATAAACTCATGTCTATTGTACCTCTAAGGTAACGGAGTATATGTTTGACTCTTTTCCAATGTCTTCGTGTAGGTGAAGAACTATATCTTGCTAATAGATTGACAGCAAATGATATATCAAGACGTGTATAATTAGCAAGGTACATTAGTGCTCTAATTGCACTGAGATATGGTACTTCAGAACCAATCAATTCTTCATCCTTTTCTCGAGGTCTGAAAGGATCTTTCTCCACATCTAATGATCTAACAACCATTGGAGTAGACAACGGGTGACATTTGTCTATATAGAAGCGTTTTAACACCTTTTCTATATAGCCTTCTTGATGTACAAATATTTCTTTGTCTAAATGTTCAAATTGCAAACCTAGACATAATTTTGTCTTTCCTAAGTCCTTCATCTCAAACTCTTTTTTTAAACAATTCATAGCTTTTGGAAGCTCTTCAGGAGTTCCAATAATATTTATGTCATCCACATAGACAGCTATTATTGCAAATTCCTTTCCTGGTCTTTTTATAAAAATACAAGGACAAATGGAGTTATTTGTATATCCCTCTCTAAGCAAATATTCACTGAGACGATTATACCACATTCGTCCAGATTGTTTTAACCCATAGAGAGACTTGTTCAATCTTATGGAGTACCTTTTTCAAGATTCGGAGTTGTGTGCATCTGGTATATTGAACCCTTCAGGGAGTTTCATGTAAATTTCACTATCAAGTGAACCATACAGATAAGCTGTTACAACATCCATCATGTGAAAATTAAGCCCTTCATGTTCTACAAGGCTTATTAGATATCGAAAAGGGCTTGCATCCATTACAGGTGAATATGTCTCATAAAAATCAATTCCAGGTCTTTGCTAAAATCCTTGAGCGACAAGTCTAGCTTTGTATCTCACAATTTCATTTTTTTTCATTTTGCTTTCGTACGAAAACCCATTTGTATCCAACTGGCTCACACCTTTAGGTGTTCGGACTACAGGTCCAAAAACTTGTCTTTTGTAGAGTGAGTTTAATTCTGCTTCAATTGCATCTTTCCATTTTGGCCAGTCCTCACTTTGTCCACAAATTTTTATAGACGTTGGTTCCTGATCCTCTTTGCCATTTATCTCATTTAGTGCTATATTGTATGCAAAAACATCATCAATGTCGACTTCGTTTTGGTTCTATTGTATTCCATTTTGGACATAATTTATCGAGATCTCTTTATTTTCATGAGTTTCAGGTACCTGATCAATCTCTTATAAAGATGAAATGTTTATTATGTCTAAAGAATCTTTTAGATTTTCCATATCCTTACTTGGGCCATCTTTATTCTTAGCTCCCTCTTTTGTTCGAGGATTTTTATCTTTGGAACCGATTGGTCTGCCATGCTTCAGGCGTGGTTGAGACTCATTGGATTTTCCAATAGGGATATCAATTTTTATTGGAGCATTTGCAGCTGGTATATATGATTTAGTCACACCTTTTGGATCATTGAATGCATTTGGTAATTGATTTGCTAAGTTTTGCAGTTGAATTATCTTTTGAACTTCTAGTTCACATTGTTTTGTTCGAGGATAAAGATGAGATAATGATAATTCATTCCAACTGATCTCTTTTTCCAACTTCTTATTCTCTCCCCCTAATGCTGGAAAATTTGATTCATCAAAATGACAATCAGCAAAACGAGCAGTGAATAAATCATCTGTTGTTGGTTCAAGGTACTTTACAATAGATGGAGATTCATATCCAACATATATTCCCATTCTCCTTTGAGGACCCATCTTATTACATTGTGATAGAGAAATTGGAACATACACGGCACATCCAAAAATTCTTAGATGGGAAATATTAGGTTCTTTACCAAAGACTAATTGTAAATGTGAAGATGTGTGGTAACTCGTTGGCCTTATGCGAATCAATGTTGCAGCATGCAAGATTGCATGTCCCTAAGCAGAAACTGGGAGTTTGTATCTCATAATAAGTGGTCTTGCAATTAATTTTATTCGTTTAATAAATGATTCTACAAGTCCATTTTGTGTATGAACATGTGCTACTGGGTGTTCAATGTCAATTCCAATAGACATACAATAATCATTAAATGCTTAAGATGAAAATTCTGCAGCATTATCAAGACATATTTTCTTGACAGGATAATCGGGGAAATGAGCTCTTATTCAAATTAGTTGAGCTAGCAATCTCGCAAACGTCTGGTTGCGAGTTGATAACAAACATACATCTGACCATCTAGTTGATGCATCAATTAAAACCATAAAATATCTAAATGGTCCACATGATGGGTTTATTGGCCCACAAATATCACCATGTATACACTCTAAAAAACGGATAGATTAATTTCCAATTTTTGTTGGTGATGGCCGAATTATCCACTTCCCTTGCGAGCAAGAGCTGCATGAGAACTTATTTGATTGAATAATTTACCTACTCATTAATTGATTACCACATGAATTTTCAATTATTTTTCGCATCATTATATAACCGGGATGGCCCAGCCGGTCATGCCAAATTAGAAATTTATCATTATTTGTAAACTTCCGGTTTACAGTTGTATGTGCTTCAGTTGTACTAATATAAGTGTAGTACAAACCAGAGGATAAAGCCGGTAGCTTTTCCATTACACATTTTGTGTCCGAATTGTGTTTTGTAATACAAAGATATTCAATTCCTCCATCATCTCTTGTTTCAATGTGGTATCCATTTAGGCGGATATCTTTGAAACTTAATAAATTTCTATGAGACTTGGGGGAATATAATGCATTATCAATGTGGAATATTGTTCCTCCACGTAACAACATATTGGCTCTTCCAGAGCCTTTGATTATTTTCGAGGTGCCAGATATAATACCGACATCAGTCTTTCGATTCACTAAATTATAGAAATATCTTTTATTCTTGAGAGTTGTGTGGGTTGTTGCACTGTCAGCAAGACACATATCTTCATTACTGATGCTAGTGTCCATATTCATTCTAAGAGCAATAATAATTTTTAACAATAAGTTATAAGCACGCTTTAAAAACAAAAGTCATTTAAACAATAAGTTATGTAAATAAACAAGTAGAAATCACACTTTATTATTATTAGAAAATAAAATTCAAAACATCCATTAACATTTATTAATAAATGAAGATGACTGGTTTCTACCTGAGTGAATCGCACACTCAGAGATAACAACAGAGTCGCCACCGAACTTTATTTAGTCCCAAAGGACAGGGAAAATAACGATAAAACCCAAGGGGAAGAGAAACGGGAACGGGGGGTCGGTAATGCGAAAGGAAGGTATAAACACCTAACGCATCCGTCGTACTCGACGGGAACCATTTCGCTTGCTTCTAGGCTTGGATGGGTTATCTATCTAAAGGCTTCTAGCTAAAAGAATGAGGAGAGAGAGAAAGGGGGAAAGAAAGAAAGAAAAGAAAGAAAGAAGGTGCTCGCGGAGGAACGAAGTCCTCGTGCCTACGTACCCTCATAGTGCAATGAGGAAATCAGAGCGTCGTAGTTCATGGAACCAGGGGACGAAGAAAAGGAAAGAAAGGAGGAAGACGGAAGAAAGGTGGAAGTGTGCTCGCCAAGACATTGCGTCTCGTGCCTACGTATCATACATTCAAAAGAATGCAAAATCAGAGCTTCCGTAGTTCGGGGAACTAAACGGAAAAGGAAAACGGGAAAGAAATAAGGAGACGAAAGAAGTGGCGTCAAAACCAAGAGCAAGAGTGAAAGAAAAACTCTACTGGGAAAGACCCCGCAGTAAGAGCGTTTGCACAAAAGAATAGGAAAAGAATGGTGTCAAAACCAAGAATGAAAGAAACTCCGCTGGGGATAGCAAAGAGAATTGGTGTCGAAACCAAGAAAGTAAGAGCAAGGGGAATAGGAAGGACTCCTCTGGGGATCCAAAAAAAGGGATGGTGTCATAACCAAGAGAAGAGGGAGACTCAGTATATTAACTGGTTGGCAGTGGTTAACCGAAGAAAGAGAGTAAGACTCTGGCGGGGAAAAGAGGCTGGTGTCAACAGACGGACTGTGATAAACCAAGAGAGAGAGTGCTGAACCGAGAGAAGGTGTTTGACTCTGAAGGGGCCTCGGTTTATTAACTGGTAAACAGTGATTAACCGAGGAAAGAAAAGACTGCAACTCTGTGAGGGTAGAGAAGCATTGGTTTTAGCAGAGAAAACTGCGATTAACCAGAAAAGCGGGTGTAGGACCGAATAAAGATCATAACCCAAAGGACGGGTATAGGACCGAGCAAAGGTCGTGACCCAAAGGGGTTCGGTAAGCTGACTGAACAAATAGTACTCAACCGAAGAAAGGGCCTTTGAACCAAAGAAAGGTTACCAACCCAAGGGTGCAAGTATTCGAACCAATAGGAGGTTGCCAACTGCGGGGGATTCGGTGTTTACAGGCGGACTGTGACCAACCGAAGAGAAAAGCGAGTGATTAACCAAGAGAAGGTGATTAACTCAAAAGGGTTCAGTATTTTAACAGACGGACTGTGGTTAACTGAAGAAAATGGTGATTAACCAAGAGAAGGTGATTAACCCAAGAAGAGCTCAGTATTTTAACAGGCGGACTGTGGTTAACTGAAGAAAATGGTGATTAACCAAGAAGAGGTGATTAACCCAAGAGGTGCTCAGTGATTAACAGACGGACTGTGATTAACTGAAGAGACAGGTGATTAACCAAGAGAAGGTGATTAACCCAAGGGGTGCTCAGTGATTAACAGACGGACTGTGATTAATTAAAGAAAAGGGTGATTAACCAAGAGAAGGTGATTAACCCAAGAAAGGAGAAAAACTAAGAGAAGGTTGCGAACTCCAGGGGAAAAATGGTCGTGACAGGAAAGCTGTGTTGGACCAAAGAGAGAGAACTGAGACTCTTCAGGGGAATTAAAAAGCAATGATTGGTTACAAGAAGAAAGGAGTAATGGAACAAAGAGAGATTGCTAGCGCAAGAATAATGATCTCAACCAAGAAGGATGGTGATTGATCAAAAGGAGAGATTGAAAGAGATATGAGTGATCGAGGATCAAAAGAGATCGCAAAGAGAGAAGAGTGATCAAGGATCAACTCGACTGGGGAAAGAAAGCACATTACCGCCTGGAGATAGAGATGACTAAGCCAAGCACAGGGTCATTCGTCCCCTGCCTGAAGTAGTCAGAATGAGAGTTGGAATTCTCCCTTCTCATCCCTTCCCTAACACACATAGGGTGTAATGCAGAAGTTGAACCGGACGACCCAACAACTCCAAGTTGTACAATGCTTCTACGTAGAGAAACAGACAGCATAACGACGTCAATTTATATAGTGCTCCGATGCAAGGCGCGGCGCGAAACTCCAACTCCACGGGGGGAATGAGAGAGAAAGCTCTAAAGGAGGCCTAAAGAGGGGAAAAGGGAAGATCGATTAATCGAAACAATGTTTCGATCAATTAATCAAGGGAGGAACATGCTAACAACTTTTCAAAGAGGATGAAAAGTCATTAAAGCAAAAAGGAGTGAATTATTGATTATACAAGATTAAGTTTATCCATGAAGAATAAACTTAATGCAAATCTGAAATGGAAGGTGCAAAACAGTGCCAAATGATCACCAAAATGCCACACAAAATCATGCATCATGTGAACAAAGATAGTGCAAGAATTGCTATGTTCATACAATGCTAAGAACATGAAACAAATGAATAATCGAAAATGTGTATCGAAAGTTCATGAATTTGCTTCAACCAGAAGTGCAATGACATTAAAAATATCCATAAAATCAAGCATGACAATCAATGGAAGTTAAAATGAAGAAAGCATGGCAAACAAGCTTGTAAAAACCCAAAATTGGCCATTCTGTTCAGTGGTAACCGGTTACAGCATATCTGCTAACCGGTTACATACTTGAAAATCAGCGTATTTGTTGAAAATTAAACAGTGTAACCGGTTACAGCATAACTGCTAACCGGTTACCACTGAGACAGTGGCAAAACTAACAGCAAAAACAACTTTTCAAAAGTAGTTTTCAACACATAATCACTTATGCCAACCACCACATGCTAGGAACTGAAATTGTGCACGAAAATTGAACTTGAAAACAACAAATAAACAGTGATAGAATCAACTGACACAATAGGATCATGGATCAAACAAATGCAAAACCAAATCATACACAACAATTATTGACTACATTGCGAACGATACGAAAATGCGCGAAACGGTAAAATTAGTTAGATTCACCAACCTACAAGCCAGAGATTTGGCTTGGTAAGTGTTGCAAAGAGATTTTGATGCAGAAAATCAAAGAAAACCAGAGGATCCTTAATTTGTAGAAGAAACGCGTTGAAACCGATCAAAAACGCGAAAATGCACCGAAATCGAACTTGCACCAAATTGAAAGTTGTAGAACTCTTGGATTGAAGTAGAATAAGATGTAATTCCATAAATCCAACCAAAGAATGCCAAATGATGGAGGTTAAGCTCAAGAATTAATCACTTTCAATGTGAAAAGTGATTATCCTTCAAGAATAAGAGCTTTTGGTGAGGTTTTGGGATGAGAATTGAGATGAAGATGTAGAAGTTGCAGAAAAATGCAGAGGAGAATGAGAGAATTGAGAGTGAATTGTGCAAAATGGTTGAAGGTCCTTGAAAGATGAGTGAAGGTGAGTTTATATAGACTTTAGGTTTGGAGTATTAGAGGTTTGGACTTAGCTTTGGATTTAGCTTTGGGTTTCAAGTTAGGGTTGGAGTTAGTTAGGCTTGACTCACTGAGTCAAGGTGGTTAACTCGGTTAGTTAGAACCAACTCGGTAACAATCCCAATGTGAATTTCCATCATCCAACGGTTGGCATGCTTGTAAAACAAGGAACATGGTGCACTTAATTTGGAGTGAAGCATTAGAATAAATGCACTTGGATTGAATTTAATAACCTTGAAATGTCTAGAGAAGTCTAGAATGTTCCACACACTGCTAGAATACTGTAGAATCAATGACCAAGGAGAGTGCATGGTGCTGTCCCAAAAATGCAGCAGAAACTGAAATTTTCCACTGAGTAACCGGTTACAGCATATGTGATAACCGATTACATGCTTGAAAACTTGCGTTTCTTGGTGAAAAATACACTGAGTAACCGGTTACAGCATATGTGCTAACCGGTTACTTCAGCCAAATTTCCACAAATTTGCAAAAGGATGATGTTGAAGTCCTGATTCCGATTTTCCATCTCTTGTCTTGATAAATAAACATGGAAACCTTTATTTTGGGCTCGTTTTGGTGATGAAATAATCTTGAGAGGATGTGATTAATCGGGCTTGGAAAACCTGAACGTCCTGCAACAAGAAACACACAAAGAAAAGTGCGAATGCGTATGCCAACGATGTGAGTGCGCATGCTTATGCAAAAGGCCAAAAGAGGGAGGTCAAATTTCGGGTTACGACAGCTGCCCCTATTTAATCCTCTTGGACCTGAATGTTCGAATTGCGCCAGCTTTTCGATGATTCGAGGTAAAAGGGGATTAAATAAAAGAGTAGCTCGAGAATATGGCCGACGGCGACAAAAGAAGAGTTGAAAGTGTTTGAATAGATAAGTGCAAAGTTTGCTAAAAATCTGCTGGGAGATAAGTCAGGCAAAAGGGAGCATGCTATGATGCATATGCTATGTATGCGCGGTTCTACATGATGTTTGGTACCATGCAATGCAAAGGATGCAGGTTAAGGTACAATGTCACAAATTTGCAGGTTCTGGACGGACCAAAGGATTGAAAAGCTTCTGGAAAAGTTTACCAAGCGGGAATTGGACGTTGAAAAGGTCTGCCAGACGATGACTGGGCTTTGAAAAAGTATGCCAAACGCGAACTGGATTTTTTTGAAAAATGCTCTAGACGAGAACTGGAAATGTTGGCCGGACAAGAACCGGATGTTGAAGGGACAAGTCAGACGAGGACTGACTACCAGATAAGAGCTGGATTTTGAAGGGAAAAGTCAATCGAGCAGTGACTACTGGACGAGAACTGGGCTTTAAAGAGATGAGCCAAACGAGGATTAACTACAAGGCAAGGATTGAATTATGTAAAGATAAGTCAGACAGGAACTGAACACCAGACGAGAACTGGGCTTTGATAAAAAATTTCTAGACGAGAACTGGACGTTGCAAGGATAAGCCAGACGAGAATTGGATTTTGATGAGACAGGTCAAACAAGAATTGACTACCAGACGGGAACTGGAAATTGATGAGACAAGTCAGACAAGAACTGACTACCAGACGTGACTGGATCTTAAAGACACAGGTCAGACGAGGACTGACCATGAGAACTGGAATTAGAAGAGGCAAGTCAGACGAGAACTGGATTTTGATTAAGCCAGACGAGAACTGACTACCAGACGGGAACTGGATTTAAGAGATAAGTCAAACGGGAATTGACTACCAGACAAGAACTGGGTTTTGCAAGGATGAGCCATACGAGAACTGGACGTTAAAGAGATAAGTCAGACGAGAACTGCCAACTAGACGAGAATTAGAATTAAGTTTACCAGACGTGAACTGGATTTAAGCAAAGATGAGCCAGACGGGAACTGACTACCAGACGAGAACTAGGTTTTAAAGAGATAAGTCAGACGAGAACTAACTACCAGACGAGAACTGGGTTTTGATTGGGACGTGCGTTTGAACCTGTATAGCGTAATGCTTCATCTTGATAAACATGCTTATGTGTTTGAAAATGCAATGCTATGCGATGATGATTACTATATGCAGAATGTAGGTAATTGGTTTTTGAAAAGATGTCAAGTTGGATTAGGCTCATGTCAAGGCTTCGTGCTATGCCAGATGAAGGATGTGCATGAATGAAGCGACGTGATCAAAGTGTGAGGAAGGTCTATGCAATGGTTCAAGTGTTTTTATTGTGAGAAGTGAAAGAGTTGAGGTTAGGGTGTAAGCCATAAAGACGTGATTCCCCGACACCTACTTCAGGATCAGCAATTGTTGCTGCACCATTGCTCTGGCCTCAAAACGGGGATAGAACTTATACCTTGGTAGCCTGACTCTGTCCCAGTCTATTGGGTATTTGTATGGGTTGACCTAGTCACACAGTAGGAAATAATTGTGTCACAGGATGATCTTGATCTGGCTTGCCCCAGTGTATTAGAACAGTATGCCCCTGATTAACCTTCTCTTGAGGTTGGATTCTTCCGCTCTTGAGGTGGTTTGCCTCAATGTGAGCTCTGAAGTGATTTTGCCCCTGTTTGATCGATCTTTGGAGGAATTCCCCTGACCAAATGAACATGGAGAGATTTGTCGGATCTCATTATGATTGGCTCAGACCGACTGAATCCTGAGGTGGCTAGGCCCTTTTTGCTCAACGGAGTTTTCAGGGGTTTTGCCCCTTGAGGTGATCACACTTTCCATTGTGGAACCCTTCTTGATGTCAAGTGCTTATTCGCAAGTAAAAAGTGTTTGTTTTGAAAACGATAATGTTAATGCTATGCATATGTCAGTTTTGAAATCCAAGTATGTTCACTAAGATTATGACATATAGTGAATGGATCACCATTTAGAATGCCATGTCAGTATCGGCACAAATGATAAGCAAATCGTTAGGAGTCACCTTTGACACGATCCTACTGTCGTATGCTTTCGAAATAAACCCTGCTTCAATTAGGTCTTTTGCAGGTTGTAACGTGGCCTGGCTCACGGTTTAAGAAAGAAAGGATATAAGGCTCAAAAAATTATTTTACCCCACCCATTCTCCTTGATGTTCTCCAGTCCTACGTTCAATTAGTTTGACACAAGCGTTCACCTTTCAAAAGAGGATTTTGAATGGTTGATGTGATGGTAGAGGAACCGACAAGGGTTTTGGAGCGGCAGTCGCTCACCTTTTGTTTTTTTCACATGTGATCACACGAACTTGTTCTTATTGAGGATTTTTCTCTTTTGATTCTTTGTTTTGTTCTTTTTGTTTTCCCTAATTTTTGCGTAGACTGATTATTTTGAACCTGCAGTCTACCGGGATGCCCTAATTTTTGCCTAAGTCATTTGCTTTTGAGTTTTTGACTTAGTGGGCTTTATTCTTTTGCTTTTTTTTCTTTTGCTTTTGTGATTTTGATTTTTTTCCTCGAACAAAATCGTGTGACACGTGTTTATTTGATTTGTGAAGGTGAGTAGTGACTGCCTCATTCCTTTGGTCGATGAGAGACAACCATTGTGGAATTGTGATTTTTCCGACCTCTTGCGAGGGATAGGATGTGGTTGATCCTCAGAATGGGGTACTCCTCTTTTGAAATTTGAACGCATGATCAAACTAGCTGAAAACTACCCTGCCCCTGGTTAAAATGGAGGGTTTTTGTGCACAGAAAGAAACTCCTACTTCAAGGCCCAAAGGGGTTGACGAGGGATTATCTTCCTTATAACTCCAGTGTTTGGGGATTTGAACAAATGCCTTACATCCTCGGCATGGTTTTATTCAAAAGCATATAGACAGTGATCTCATGTATTTTTGATTTCATCATTCTCTTTTTGATTTTGCTTGATCAAATGTGTGATACTGATAAAAAGTATGAGTGAACACGAATGAATTTATTCAAAACATGCATATTCATTTCATTGTTATTATCATCTGAAAACAAACAAGTTTTACAAGTGAACAACGCTTGACAAACAAAAAGATTACAAATGGGAAATATGGAATGACATAATGGTTGCCGATGTTGAGGAAGTGCTCACAGGCTTATTCAAGGGATTCTTTTGCGGTCTTGGCCCTTACATGGACACAGGATTTCCGTTCACCCACAGATTCTCACCTCGAACGGTTAAATACTTCTTGTCAATCAACTGTTGGACCTTAGCTTTGAAAGCTTTGCAATCCTCTGTTGAATGGCCAGCCGACCCAACATGATATCCACACTGCACATTGGGATCATACCCAGGTGGGAATGGTTTTGGTGGAGGCTTCAGAGCTTTGGGAACCACCAGCGAGTTCTGAACCAGATATGGGATAAGTTGAGTGTATGTCACAGGAATCGGATCTAGAGGAGCATTCCTTCGTTCTAGATTGTTCCTGGGCTTACGCTGATTCTGACGCTCTCGGCCTTGGGCTTGCTGATCATGAACTTGAGGAGGCTGTTGATACGGTGGTTGTTGGTACTGGGCAGCAGCAACATATGGGTACGGGCAGTATGGCACAGGAGCCATGGGAGTTTGCGCTTGAAAGTGGACACCATCTATGACATCGTTTGTTTCCTCTTCCTTTTCTTCAGAGAAGTCACCTTGTGGCTTATTAACACCTGATTGTTGACTCACAGTGCCAAAAATTTTCCCTGTTTTGAGCCCATTCTCAATGCGTTCCCCAATGGTTACAACATCAGCAAAATTAGAGGATGAGCTACCAGCCATCTTCTCATAGTACAAACCCTGAAGAGTGCCCATGAATATGTCAACCAACTCTGAATCAGATAGAGCAGGTCGGACTTGTGAAGCCATCTCACGCCATCTCTGAGCGTATTCTCTGAATGATTCATCGGCTTTCTGAGCTTGATTTTGTAGTTGCAACCTGGTGGGAGCCATATCCAAGTTGTACTTGTATTGCTTCAAGAACGCTTCGGATAGATCTTTCCAGGTTCTGATCTTACCTTGCTCAAGGTTCATGTACCAATCCAAGGAAGCCCCGGATAGGCTATCCTGAAAACAGTGGATAAGTAAATCATCATTGTCTATGTAGGAAGCCATTTTTCTGCAATACAGGGTGACGTGGCTTCGTGGACAACTCAACCCCTTGTACTTAGGCAAAACAGGCACCTTGAACTTCTGGGGTAGAACAACATTTGGGACCAAGCACAAGTCTTTGGCATCCATGTCAAAGGCAGAGAAACCCTCAATAGCTCTGATTCTATCCTCTAATAGCTTGTAGTCTGCAGGTTTGTTCTGATTAGCAGGTCTGGCAAGAACCTGAGGATTTGGAGGCTGAGATGCGGCTGTAGCAAGCACTTGAGGAGAGGCAAACTGAGACGGATGTATCAACCCAGAATTAACCATCTGACCAAAAATCTGACCCATTTGAACACCGTACGGGTAACCAGGAGGAGGTGCCATAGCAGCTACAGATGCCCCAGGGTAAGGCATTCCAGAATGAACATTGTGAACAACAGTTTGTGCAGATTGAGACAAGACCGGAACATGAACATATTCATCTTCATCGAGGATTTCCATATCATTTGGCACGAGAGCCTGACGAGTCTGTGTTTGAGGAATCTCATGATCATCCGGGTTCACCACAGGAGGTGGAATAGGAATAGGCATGCCCCATGGGTAAGCAACAGAGTTCACATTGGGCATGGGCACAACAAAGGGTTGATATGGCACAAAGGCATTGCCACAGGCAGTATGAGGAGTGAAATTCAGGGGCATTCCCCAAGGAAAGGTAGTAGGCACCTGATTCGGATCAGGCTGAGAGCTTGGCAAATCGATAGTAGGTTGAACAATAGTCTCAACTGGTGCTTCAACAACTGCAGAAATAGGAGTGAAAATAGTTGTATCAGTGACAGTGGCGACAACAGCAGAGGTAACACTGGCATCCCTCCGAGTACGAAGGAGTTCCATGATGGCATCCATGTTATCCTGGAATTGACCCAACCTACCCTAGAACTGAGTCAAGGTCTCCGTGTAAGCGGTATTATCAGAACCACCCATGATTTCTGACTTGTTGGATCTGAGGAAGTACCGGTATCAGGTCGTCACTGTCTTCTGGCTGATGAAGGGAAGAAAGTGAGCTTTTTTCGGTTTGAAGGTATGCAATGCAAATGTATGTATGCATATGTCGTTTATGCAGGTGGAATGCAAATGAGATATGCAACAGCTAATGATGCAAAGGTTAGATGATGCAAAGGTTAAGCATACATATGATGATGCAATAACTCAAGTTCAAAAGTTCGGCATACATGATGATGCAATAACACTATGCAATAACATTATGCAATAATGTAAGTTAGAGATGCAATAACTTCTGGATAATCTGCATATGTAGCTCTGTATAGGTGCGAACATCTGATGCGCATGAGAGAATAAAGGTATGAAGTGGCTTATTTTCCTGCAAATAACCCATATTCCCCTCACAGGTGTGATCTAGACACAACAAGGTGGTCCCTAGAAAAGGTCGCCCAAACCATAGGACTCAGAGTGAAAACCCCCCGCCGTAGTGAATTCTCACAGGGCGGAAGTATTCCCAAGCGAATCACGATCTGGGATGTGGCTCTCGTGATAACCCAACATGCAAAACGCAGGCCTCACGACTATCCACGTTCTAGCCTATGTGTATACTAGGCCCGGTGTTAGGACCTTCCTCTCCAATAATATCTACCTATCCCAGCAACAGCAGAAAACAACAGATATCCAGAATATGCAGCATATGAATATTCAAAGCAGTAAAGAAATGCGATAAATAAACATAAAGCTAAAGCTTGAAAATAAAGCTAGAAAAGTGCTAAAGATAAACACCCATAAAAGCAAGAAAGCAAACAAAACTAGGCGAGACCCCTCAAGGGATGGACCAGCAAGAGGTCAATCTTTTCCCAGCAGAGTCCCCAGCTAATGATGGTTGGTTTCTACCTGAGTGAATCGCACACTCAGAGATAATGATAGAGTCGCCACCGAACTTTATTTAGTCCCAAAGGACAGGGAAAATATCGATAAAACCCAAGGGGAAGAGAAACGGGAACGGGGGGTCGGTTATGCGAAAGGAAGGTATTAGCACCTAACGCATCCGTCGTACTCGACAGGAACCATTTCGCTTGCTTCTAGGCTTGGATGGGTTATCTATCTAAAGTCTTCTAGCTAGGGCTGGAAATGAGTCGAGTCTAGTCGAACTCGCCTTAGCTCAGTTCGACTCGTTAAGAATTAGCCGAGTTCGAGTTCGAGTTCGAGTTCGAGTTCATCACGAACTTTTTTTTTCAGCTCAAACTCGACTCGTTAAGAATTGGCCGAGTTCGAGTTCGAGTTCGAGTTCATCACGAACTTTTTTTCAGGTCAAACTCGACTTGTTAGAAGTTCACGAATATCTCGGTTCAACTCGTTAGGTTTATCTTGTTAGGTTCAACTCGCTTATTTCACAGACTTAAAAGTAATTTTTTAAAGTCTATTATATATATATATATATATATATATATATATATATATATATATATATATATATATATATATATATATATATATATATATATATATATATATATTTGACATTTTAAATTAATATTTTTTAAATAAAAAAATATAGAAATAAAATAAAAGTTATAAGATTGGAATTTATACGATGTTAATTTTATTTGTATAATTATTCGTAGAAATATTTTACTCACTTGAGAATATAAATTATCAATTAAAACCGTTAGATTAAAAGAAAATATGAGACTAAGATTTAGAACAAATCTTTAAACCTACTCTTAAAGACAATATAATCTATCTCATATATAATCGAATTGACTCATGAACCTAACGAGTCGAACTATGTATAGTTCAAGTTCAGATCATTTAGTTAACGAACTTAGTTTTTAGCTCATATTCAGCTCATTTGGTTCATAAACCTAGTTCAACAATTTAATTTTCGAATCGAATTTCAAACTATTTTCGAGTTGGTTTGGTTCATTGCCAGCCCTACTTCTAGCTAAAAGAAGGAGGAGAGAGAGAAAGGGGGAAAGAAAGAAAGAAAAGAAAGAAAGAAGGTGCTCGCGGAGGAACGAAGTCCTCGTGCCTACGTACCCTCATAGTGCAATGAGGAAATCAGAGCGCCGTAGTTCATGGAACCAGGGGACGAAGAAAAGGAAAGAAAGGAGGAAGACGGCGGAAAGGTGGAAGTGTGCTCGCCAAGACATTGCGTCTCGTGCCTACGTATCATACATTCAAAAGAATGCAGAATCAGAGCTTCCGTAGTTCGGGGAACTGAACAGAAAAGGAAAACGGGAAAGAAACAAGGAGATGAAAGAAATGGCGTCAAAACCAAGAGCAAGAGTGAAAGAAAAACTCTACTGGAAAAGACCCCGCAGTAAGAGTGTTTGCACAAAAGAATAGGAAAAGAATGGTGTCAAAACCAAGAATGAAAGAAACTCCGTTGGGGATAGCAAAGAGAATTGGTGTCGAAACAAAGAAAGTAAGAGCAAGGGGAATAAGTAGGACTCCTCTGGGGATCCAAAAAAAGGGATGGTGTCATAACCAAGAGAAGAGGGAGACTCAGTATATTAACTGGTTGGCAGTGGTTAACCGAAATAAGAGAGTAAGACTCTGGCGGGGAAAAGAGGCTGGTGTCAACAGATGGACTGTGATAAACCAAGAGAGAGAGTGTTGAACCGAGAGAAGGTGTTTGACTCTGAAGGGGCCTCGGTATATTAACTATTAAATAATGATTAACCGAGGAAAGAAAGGACTGTAACTCTGTGGGGGTAGAGAAGCATTGGTTTTAGCAGAGAAAACTGCGATTAACCAGAAAAGCGGGTGTAGGACCGAATAAAGATCATAACCCAAAGGACGGGTATAGGACCGAGCAAAGGTTGTGACCCAAAGGGGTTCAGTAAACTGACTGAACAAACAATACTCAAACGAAGAAAGGGCCTTTGAACCAAAGAAAGGTTACTAACCCAAGGGTGCAAGTATTCGAACCAAGAGGAGGTTGCCAACTGCGGGGGATTCGGTGTTTACAGACGGACTGTGACCAACCGAAGAGAAAAGCGAGTGATTAACCAAGAGAAGGTGATTAACTCGAAAGGGTTCAGTATTTTAACAGACGGACTGTGGTTAACTTAAGAAAAGGGTGATTAACCAAGAGAAGGTGATTAACCCAAGAAGAGCTCAATATTTTAACAGACGGACTGTGGTTAACTGAAGAAAAGGGTGATTAACCAAGAAGAGGTGATTAACCCAAGAGGTGCTCAGTGATTAACAGACGAAGTGTGATTAACTGAAGAGACGGGAGATTAACCAAGAGAAGGTGATTAACCCAAGGGGTGCTCAGTGATTAACAGACAGACTGTGATTAACTGAAGAAAAGGGTGATTAACCAAGAGAAGGTAATTAACCCAAGAAAGGAGAAGAACCAAGAGAAGGTTGCGAACTCCAGGGGAAAAATGGTCGTGACAGGAAAACTGTGTTGGACCAAAGAGAGAGAACTGAGACTCTTCAGGGGAATCAAAAAGCAATGATTGATTACAAGAAGAAAGGAGTGATGGAACAAAGAGAGATTGCTAGTGCAAGAATAATGATCTCAACCAAGAAGGATGGTGATTGATCAAAAGGAGAGATTGAAAGAGATAGGAGTGATGAGGATCAAAAGAGATCGCAAAGAGAGAAGAGTGATCAAGGATTAACTCGACTGGGGAAAGAAAGCACATTACCGCCTGGAGATAGAGATGACTAAGCCAAGCACAGGGTCATTCGTCCCCTACCTGAAGTAGTCAGAATGAGAGTAGGAATTCTCCCTTCTTATCCCTTCCCTAACACACACAGGGTGTAATACGGAAGTTGAACCGGACGGCCCAACAGCTCCAAGTTGTACAATGCTTCTGCGTAGAGAAACAGACAGCATAACGGCGTCAATATATACAGTGCTCCGATGCATGGCGCAGCGTGAAACTCCAACTCCACGGGGGGAATGAGAGAGAAAGCTCTAAAGGAGGCCTAAAGAGGGGAAAAGGGAAGATCGATTAATCGAAACAAAGTTTCGATCAATTAATCAAGGGAGGAACATGCTAACAATTTTCAAAGAGGATGAAAAGTCATTAAAGCAAAAAGGAGTGAATTATTGATTATACAAGATTAAGTTTATCCATGAAGAATAAACTTAATGCAAATCTGAAATGGAAGGTGCAAAACAGTGCCAAATGATCACCAAAATGCCACACAAAATCATGCATCATTTGAACAAAGATAGTGCAAGAATTGCTATGTTCATACAATGCTAAGAACATGAAACAAATGAATAATTGAAAATGTGCATCGAAAGTTCATGAATTTGCTTCAACCAGAAGTGCAATGACATTAAAAATATCCATAAAATCAAGCATGACAATCAATGGAAGTTAAAATGAAGAAAACATGGCAAACAAGCTTGTAAAAACCCAAAATTGGCCATTCTGTTCAGTGGTAACCGGTTACAGCATATCCGCTAACCGGTTACATACTTGAAAATCAGCGTATTTGTTGAAAATTGAACTGTGTAACCGGTTACAGCATAACTGCTAACCGATTACCACTGAGACAGTGGCAAAACTAACAGCAAAAATAACTTTTCAAAAGTAGTTTTCAACACATAATCACTTATGCCAACCACCACATGCTAGGAACTGAAATTGTGCACGAAAATTGAACTTGAAAACAACAAATAAACAGTGAGAGAATCAACTGACACAATAGGATCATTGATCAAACAAATGGAAAACCAAATCACACACAACAATTATTGACTACATTGCGAACGATACGAAAATGCGCGAAACGGTAAACTTAGTTAGATCCACCAACCTACAAGCCGGAGATTTGGCTTGGTAAGTGTTGCAAAGAGACTTTGATGCAGCAAATCAAAGAAAACCAGAGGATCCTTAATTTGTAGACGAAACGCGTCGAAACTGATCAAAAACGCGAAGATGCACCAAAATCGAACTTGCACCAAATTGAAAGTTGTAGAACTCTTGGATTGAAGTAGAATAAGATGTAATTTCAGAAATCCAACCAAAGAATGCCAAATAATGGAGGTTAAGCTCAAGAATTAATCACTTTCAATGTGAAAAGGGATTATCCTTCAAGAATAAGAGCTTTTGGTGAGGTTTTGGGATGAGAATTGAGATGAAGATGTAGAAGTTGCAGAAAAATGCAGAGGAGAATGAGAGAATTGAGAGTGAATTGTGCAAAATGGTTGAAGGTCCTTGAAAAATGAGTGAATGTGAGTTTATATAGACTTTAGGTTTGGAGTATGGGAGGTTTGGACTTAGCTTTGGGTTTGGAGTTAGGGTTGGAGTTTGTTGGGCTTGACTCACTGAGTCAAGGTGGTTAACTCGGTTAGTTAGAACCAACTCGGTAACAATCCCAATGTGAATTTCCATCATCCAACGGTTGGCATGCTTGTAAAACAAGGAACATGGTGCACTTAATTTGGAGTGAAGCATTAGAATAAATGCACTTGGATTGAATTGAATAGCCTTGAAATGTCTAGAGAAGTCTAGAATGTTCCACACACTGCTAGAATACTGTAGAATCAATGACCAAGGAGAGTGCATGGTGTTGTCCAAAAAATGCAGCAGAAACTGAAATTTTCCACTGAGTAACCGGTTATTGCATATGTGCTAACCGGTTACATGCTTGAAAACTTGCGTTTTTTGGTGAAAAATACACTGAGTAACCGGTTACAGCATATGTGCTAACCGGTTACTTCAGCCAAATTTCCACAAATTTGCAAAAGGATGATGTTGAAGTCCTGATTCCGCTTTTCCATCTCTTGTCTTGATAAATAAACATGGAAACCTTTATTTTAGGCTCGTTTTGGTGATGAAATAATCTTGAGAGGATGTGATTAATCGGGCTTGGAAAACCTGAACGTCCTGCAACAAGAAACACACAAAGAAAAGTGTGAATGCGTATGCCAACGATGCGAGTGCGCATGCTTATGCAAAAGGCCAAAAGAGGGAGGTCAAATTTCGGGTTACGACAATAACTAAAAAGAAGATTTCCATATATTTTATTTCTTGACACTTCCATCTCCAATAAGGTGGTCAATTTTTCCATCTGGATCAGCAAAGAAGTCACCAATATCTAAATGGGTAACATCCATATTACCGTAATCTGGATCATCATCTTCATTAGCAAAGTGAGTCTCAATCCTTACCTTTTTATTTTTAGTGAATTTTGATAAAGATCAATAAGGTGTTTTGGAGTACAAAAAGTACGACTCCAATGACCTTTTACTCCACAATGATAGCAAGTATTTTCATTTGTTTTGCTACTCTGACCCTCTTTTTCATTCTTTTCAACATTTTTCCACTTCTGGTGGAAATATGTGTTCTTATGATTACCATTGCGACCACGATCAAAACCAGGACCATGAGCATAATTACGACCACGACCACGACCACGTGCGCATGCACGACCGCAACCACGATTTTTCCCATAGTGATCGTGCCTTGCCACATTCACTTATGGGAATGGAGCTGTACCAGTGGGATGAGCCTCGTGATTTTTCATCAATAGTTCATTATTTTGCTCAGCCACAAGAAGACAAGATATTAGGTCAAAATATTTATTAAATCCTTTTTCTCGATATTGCTGCTGCAGGAGCACATTGGATGCATGAAAAGTGGAAAATGTTTTTTCTAACATATCTTCATCAGTTACTTTTTCTCCACATAGTGTCAGCTTAGAAGTTATTTTAAACATTGCAGAATTATAATCACTTACACTTTTAAAATCCTGCAAACGTAAATGCATTCAATCATATCGAGTTTTTGGTAGGATAATAGTTTTTTGATGATCATATCTATCTTTCTAATTTTTCCATAGGACACGTGGGTCAGTTACGGTAAGATATTCATTTTTAAGATCCTCATGAAGGTGACGACGAAGGAATATCATGGCTTTTGCCTTTTGTTGATCAGATGAGTTATTTCCTTCTTAAATAGTGTCGCCGTAACCTTCTGCGCGTAAATAAATTTTAGCGTCTAGAGCCCATGTCAAATAGTTCTTTTCCAAAATATCAAGAGCCCCAAAATCCAATTTCGTAAGATTTGACATACTTAGTTCTATCATAAAAAATAAAAATTAGATAAAATATTAAGTATTAAATATTATAGTGAGATAATTATCACAAAGGCAATATTAAATAATAACACTTTTTGTAAATTCCAATATTTTAAATAACATAGTAAACTGGATTGTTAAATTAGTCTTAAAATGATCTACTTAAAAAAATACTAAATTAGTGACAAAATACATCTTTCATTTTTTTTAATTGTTATATAATCTAAAATCTAAATTGCTAACTCGATCAAAAACATGAAATAATAATATTTCAAACAATTTTCAATCTCTTGACACAATTAAATATAAGGATTAATAAATTTCGGTATTTTAAAATAACAACTCTTTATGAGAAACAAAAATTTTCTTGCTCCTTCTTAAACGAAAAATAACAAATAGAGTGTTACAAGTTTTTCAGGAACTATACAATGTTAGTTTGCTATCCTTCAGGGATACTATGCTTTATAAGTTTTTCAGGAACTATATAAATAATTTATTACAAATAATGATTTAAAAATTATAATCATCCTTCTGGGATGCGTTAAAATTATTTGTGTCATTCTTCGGGAATGACAATCTTTTGACAACTTTTATATCACATACCCAACTTTTTGTTTCTTTGTTATTTTCATGATTCTAAACAAATGATAGTTCAAGATTAATTTGAGGTGGAAGCAAAAGAATCATACCTGAGACCTTCGTGCTGATAATGTGTTATGAAACAAAACAAAACAATATAGAGATCAAAGATAGGAAGAGAAGAGAGAAAGTAATCTATTATTATTTTCTTCTAATGTATATTTTATATTGCAATATGACCCTTATTTATAGGACTTAAGAGAGATGGAAAGTCACAACTATTAATAGAGAATATGAAGATGAAAAGAAGAATAAGAATGAACATCCATTATCATTTTTATTCATAACTATATATATATATATATATATATATATATATATATATATATATATATATATATATATATATATATATATATATATATATATATATATATATATATATATATATATATATATATATATATATATATACGAACTACATTGTAGTAATTAAAATCCAATATGCTATCAAGAGTTTTGATAACAATTTATACTAACTAAATTTTAGTTATAAAAACAAAGACGCCAATACTAAAGCTTTTCATATCATTGATCGGCTAGTTTGGAAACTAAGAGATGAATTTTTTTGAAAATGGCCAGAATAATATTAATATAGTTGGGTTTTTGAGATATTTATATCAAATACAAAAACCAGTTTTCAAAAAGGAGAAATGAAAAGTTAAATTTAAATGAAATATTTTTTGACAGAATCAAACTAATATATGTATTTTTTTTTTGAAAATTTTGTTAAATTAAAAAGTGAAACTATTTTAGAAAATAGAAAATAAAATAAAATATTTTTTTTTTAGGATAATGTATATAGTATATTGAGAAATTTATATCAAACACATAACAAATAGTTTTGAATTTTTTATTAAAAATAAATATAAATTTTATAAGTATTTTAAAAAAATCTTATTTTATATATATATATATATATATATATATATATATATATATATATATATATATATATATATATATATATATATATAGTATTAATTATTGAATGTTTAATAAGATTTCATTTTCTTTGAAAATAGATACAATTCCAAACAAGATATATAAAATTTTAAAGATTTTAATACTTTTTGAGTAGAAATATCTCAACCATTAAATATTTACATTAATAAATATAATAAAATGGTTGTGCTAAAATCATTCCTCAACCATTGTCTATTTATTAGGTTTTGGATTCACATTAATAGCATGTATTGTTTAAATAGAATTAGGAGATACAGGGGTTATGTGATTGTGTCATATAATTATTTTTACTTATAAATATCTAGAATTGCCGATAGAAAAAGAGAAAACACAATTTAGTACTTAGTGTTTTGTCATGACAACAAAGCAACACATAGCGATCTTTTCCTATTAATGATGATTTCATTAAAAAAAGTGAAGGAAACAGATAATGAAATATTTTAACATTTTAATTTATTATCTGGTTCTTTCATTTCTTTTATGAAACCCTCAATTATATTTTTATTGGCGTGCTTTGTATAAATAATTTACAAAAGTGAGATATCAAAGATAAAAAATGCTAAACAAATATGAAAGTTTTATGGTGTTCTGGACTGGGCCGAGGCTGCCCAACAGTCGAGCAGGCCCAACCCATATAGCATGGGGAGGCCCAATAAGACCCCTCTGCGGGGCACTTGACTGCTGCAAGCATACCAACGTTTCCCCCGACATACCGGCTTCTCCCCCGCGAGGATACCGCACATCACTCCTCGACAGACATGGCTCCTCCCCGCGAGGCCACGTCCGTCGAACGGTTTGACGGGTCCTCGACACAGAATGCTCCTCCCCAGCGAGGTGTGTCTAACGGTCCGTACCACGTAGACACGTTCCAAGTAACCACACCACTCCCGAAGGATTCGGTCTGCCCTAGTCCCGGAAATCTAGGAGCGGTTACCCCAGGGCGAAGACCACGCGCTGGTTTTCACTACGCCACGTAAGCCCTGGCAGTTACTTGGATTGGGCCTGACAATCCAGCCCAATGCAAGTAACCGTTGGCCCCACGCTGGGGGTTCTCTATAAATACCCTCTCATTTGAGAGGGTCAGGTTAAGTCACTTTTCTCACTCTTCTTGTATTTGCTGTTACTCTGTGCACTCCCTAACTTGAGCGTCGGAGTACCTTGCAAGTACACCCCCCCCGCCGTCCTTCAACCTCACCGGAGCCGGAGCTCAACGGACGTCGTTGGCCACCAGTAACTGTCTGATCCAGGTATGATCAGTGGCGCCGTCTATGGGAAATCTATAAGCTTCCCCGTTTTCTCCTCGATAAACCAAAGCTTCCTCTATTCATCACCAACATGGCCAATCCGACCGTCAACCAGGCTCTGGACACAGTGCTCGCGCAACTGGAGAACGGGAACCACCGTGAGGACGCCATCATCCTCCACGGCGACGAAGGCGACATAAGAGACGGACAGACCGCCTCCCCGGACTCCCAGGATGCGACTATCAACGTCGTCCGCACGGACGACCAGCAAACCCCTCTCCAGCCAGTGGCTCCGCCGCCCAACGCGGACCCAAGCACCGTGGCCCTGTTTGCATTGATCAACCAGACCAATCAACTGATCGCGCAGCAGAACACCAGAATCGAAGCCCTGGAGCAAGGACGGGCACAACGATCTTCCCCGCGAAGACATCGCCGTCCCCCGTCACCTCGCCGCTCTCCTTCCCCGCGAAGGACCCCTTCCGAAGATTCCCGGACTCCGTCGCCCGTACGCCATGGTCGACGACCTCGTCTCGAGCGACCCCAGCCGGCGATCACCCAGAAACGCCCTCGTTCCCCGCCTCGGAAGGAACTCAGGGCCTCCACCATCTCCAAGAAGTCCAAGCAGACCGAAGAGAGACCAAAGAACCGTTCGAGGAACTCCCCTCCACGGCACCATCGGTCACCTTCGAGATCCCCGGCTGGTAGCGACGACGAGGACTAAAGGACCCCCTTGTCGTGGGAAATCATGGACGCCCCAATCCCTCCAGGCATGGAGAAACCTCCACCGTTGGGGACCTACGACGGGCTGACCGACCCCGACGATCACGTGGAGAGTTTCGAAGCGATGCTCGACTTCCGAAACGTCAGGGGAGCCATCAGGTGCAGGCTATTCCCCACCACCTTGCGGAAGGGAGCCATGACATGGTACAAGGGTCTGGAACCTGGTTCGATCACGTCATGGAAACAACTGAAGCAACGCTTCACCAAACACTTCACCGCGTCTCGTCGACACCCGAAGACAGAGGCTGCCCTAGAAAAGATCTTCCAAGGGAGGAACGAATCCCTCAGAAATTACATTGAGAGGTTTAACAAGGAAGCCGTCGAGGTCCACACGACCGACGACATGAAGAAATACTTAATTATTCACGGACTACGCGTCGGGTCGGACTTTGCCAAATCCATTGGCCTCCGAAGACCCCGGCGTCTCGAGGACCTTCTCGCTCGAGCCCAGAAGTACATCGAACTCGAAGAGACGGAAGCAGCCCAGATCGCTCTTGAGACAAGACGCAGAGAAGGCCCCCGCGGCCACAAAGACGATGACGCTTCTCCTCGACGGGGAGGAGAAAAGAAGAAAGAAAACCGCAATCGAGATCCCCGGGAACAGCGCGGGCCAGCTGGCCGATTCACGGAGTACACGCCGCTTAACACTTCCCGGTCTCGGATCCTCTCAGACTGCCAGAATTCCGAGTTTGTGAAAGGAGGAGTTCGCTTCCCGAAGCCCGCGGCTCCCAAACCAAACGTTGACAAATCTAAGTACTGCAGGTTCCACAGAAGCCACGGGCACATGACCGAAGATTGCATCCACCTCAAGGATGCCATTGAGATTCTCATCAAAGAAGGACACTTGAAGAAGTATGCCCAACAGAATGACCCTCCTCGTCCCAGCTCAAAGGGAGCACAGAACGTCGAGGAGGCAACACCTCCTCCCGGCGACGTCCAGCTTCAGGTCGCCCTCAGCATCACTCGACCCAAGGACTTCTTCGTCCCCCCAATCATCGAGGGCGAAGAGGCAATCCGCAACATGTGGGCGACTTTCCCCGACGAGGGCCCCGTCACGGCCCGCAGTACCTGGGAAGGCTTCCCCAAAGCAATGATTATCTCCGGAGGCGATCCCGGGAAAATATCGGTTGGGTCGATCAAACGGAAGTTTGACGAACTGGAATCCGCGACATCGTCGAAGGCGATCACCCTCGAGAAAGTGCGGGGAAACTCCAATCCCATCACCTTCTACCTCGAGGAACTCCCCGGGGGAGCACCAAACGCCACTATTCCCCTCCTGGTCAGGGCACAAATGGCGAACTTTGACGTCCGAAGAATCCTAGTCGACCAGGGGAGCTCGGTCGACATCATGTATTCTCATTTGTTCGGGACCCTTCAGCTGGACGAGAGGCATTTGACCCCATACGTCGGGTCAGACCTACAGGGGTTCAATGGAACCACCACCAGACCATGGGGTTACGTGGAGCTAATGGTCACGTTCGGGGCCGAAGACACGGCCCGACAGGTGAAGATCCGTTTCCTGGTGGTTGAATGCCCATCCCTTTACAACTGCATCCTCGGAAGGACCACCCTTGCTGAACTCACGGCGGTCCCGTCGACGGTCCACCTCAAAATGAAGTACTACACGAGGAGGGGACGAGTAGTGACGATGCACGGGGACATCGACGCGGCCAGAAGATGTTTCGACGCCGCCGTCAAGGGCCTAAGTTCCATTGGTCCCAAACCTAAGGTCGTGGCCAAACCACCCCCGGACGTCGGACAGGTACCTCTCCCGCGCGTTAACGCGGTCGACCTCGACAGCAGGTTCTCCGGCGAGCCTGATGAAGACAGAGTCGAAGACCCCGACCACCAGGCGGAAAACAACGGGCAGCCTCTCCACCCAGCGCGCCCCATCCCAGATGGAGATTTCGAGCTCGTGGCCCTCGGAGACGACCCAGATCGCAACGTGAAGATCGGCACCGGGATCCCTGACCTAGCCAAAGAGCAGCTGAAAGCATGTCTGAGGGAGAACGCTGACCTCTTCGCGTGGAGCGCATCCGAGATGCCTGGCCTCGACCCCGAGGTGGCTTGCCATCAGCTCGCAGTAGATCCGGCCGCTAAGGCCATAGCACAACGTAGGCGTAAGCAGTCTCCCGAGAAAGCGGAGGCTGCTGAGAAAGCTGTAAAAGACCTCCTAGAGGCAAATTTTATTTCGGAAGCCAAATACACGACATGGCTGTCCAACGTTGTACTTGTTAAGAAAAATAATGGAAAATGGAGAATGTACGTTGATTATACTGATCTTAACCGGGCTTGCCCGAAAGACTGTTATCCCTTGCCTAACATCGACCAACTGGTCGACAATTCTGCAGGTTACAAACTATTATCTTTCATGGACGCCTATTCAGGATACAACCAAATTCCCATGGACAAGGTCGACAAGCAACACACGGCCTTCATGACCGCGTCGGGCAACTACTATTATAACGTAATGCCTTTCGGTCTAAAGAATGCCGGTGCGACCTACCAACGGATGATGAACAAGGTCTTCCGGACTGAAATCGGCGACATGCTCGAAGTTTACATGGACGACATGATCGTCAAGTCTGCAGAAGAAGTCAACCACGCCGCGCACCTCAAGAAGGTGTTCGACACAGCGAGAAGATGCCGCATGAGGTTTAATCCCGACAAATGCACCTTCGGTGTCCGGGCGGGAAAGTTCCTCGGATTTTACCTCACGGAACGAGGAATCGAGGCAAACCCCGACAAGTGTAGAGCCTTTTCCGAGCTCCCTACTCCGGGCTCGAAGAAGTCAATACAATCATTGAACAGAATGCTCACCGCCCTTTCCCGGTTCGTCGCCAAATCCGCACAGTACGCACTCCCCTTTTTCAAACTCCTCCGGCAAAAAGCGGAGTTTGAGTGGAGCGAGGAATGCGAACAAGCACTCGCACATTTGAAACAAGTCCTATCGCAACCCCCGGTCCTCTCGCGACCCGAGAACGGGGAAACACTCTTCTTATATCTTGCGATCACGAGCGAGGCGGTCAGCGCCGTCCTCATTCGGGAAACACCAGACGGACAGAAGCCAGTTTACTTCACGAGCAAAGCTCTCCAAGGCCCCGAGCTCAGGTATCAGCAGATCGAGAAAGTCACACTAGGCCTCGTCACCGCGGCCAGAAGACTACGCCACTACTTCCTCGCCCATACCGTCATCGTGAGGACCGACCAGCCGATCAGGCAACTCCTCAGACGACCGGATATGGCGGGGAGGATGCTCAGGTGGTCACTCGAGCTGGCCGAATTCAACATCCGATATGAAGGGAGGAATGCCTTGAAGGCACAGGTACTGGCCGACTTTGTAGCAGAGATGACCATCCCAGAACCCTCAACCAACGGGTCACAGAAATGGACAATCTATGTCGACGGAGCATCCAGCCCGAAAGGAAGCGGAGCGGGAATCATCCTCGAAAACGAGGAAGGCATCCTCATCGAGGTGTCCCTCGAACTATCCTTCCCGACTTCGAACAACCAAGCCGAATACGAGGCATTCCTCGCGGGACTCAGGCTGGCCGAGGACCTTGGCGCCAAGGAGGTCAAGCTTTTCACCGATTCCCAGCTCGTAGCCTCGCAAGTCCGAGGAGAGTACCAAGCCAAGAACGACAGTCTCATAGAATACTTGGCCTTGGTAAAAGAGAAGATGAAAAAGTTCACCTCGGCGGAAGTGACTCACATTCCCCGGGAGCATAATGCCCGGGCGGACGTCCTGTCAAAATTAGCAAGCACGAAAAATTAAGGCGGGAACAAGTCCATCATACAAGAGGTCCTTTCCCACCCGAGCGTTGACAAACCAGGCATGGTTTCGAACATCAATGCCATCGGGGACATCGATTGCTGGATGACCCCGGTATACGAATACCTCACGACGGGCGAACTCCCCGAAGATCCCAAAGAAGCAAGAATGGTCAAGAGACGGGCGTGCTCGTACACTATCGTCGAGGATAAGCTATACCGGCGAGGATTCTCTATTCCCCTCCTCAGATGTGTCGAGGATACCAAGGTCCCCAGCATACTCCAGGAGATCCATGAGGGAATCAATGCGCAGCACCTCGGCGGATGATCGCTAGCTCGTAAAGCACTCCGGGCAGGATATTACTGGCCCACCATGCAACAAGACGCCAAGGAGCACGTCAAGAAGTGCGATAAATGCCAACGGCACGGGGACATGCACCTCGTTCCCCCCAGCGAGCTCACGTCGCTATCCTCCTCGTGGCCGTTCGCATGGTGGGGGATGGATATCCTCGGACCTTTCGTCCAGAGGTCGTATCAAAACAAATACCTCATCGTCGGGGTAGATTACTTCACGAAGTGAATTGAAGCAGAAGCATTGGCCAAAATCACTGCCTTCAACATACTACGTTTCTACAAAAGAAATATCCTCGCCCGGTTCGGCATACCTCAAGCCATCGTCACCGACAGGAACTTCCAGGACTTCGTCACAAAACTAGGCACGAAGCAGCACTTCACGTCGGTCGAGCACCCTCAAACGAACGGACAGGCTGAGGCCGCGAACAGAGTGATCCTTCGAGGATTAAGACGACGACTGGGTGACGCCAAACAACAGTGGGTCGAGGAGCTACACAGCGTTCTCTGGGCCTACCGAACAACCCCACACTCCACGACCGGGGAGACCCCTTTCCGTTTGACCTATGGAACGGAGGCAGTAATCCCCATGGAGATCAGAGAACCCTCGAGGAGGACGGAAGCCCCCCTCGACGGGAACGCGAACGATGAAGCCTTAAGGGAAGAACTCGACTTCGTCGAGGAAACACGCTCGAGCGCTTCTCTCCGAGAGGCGTCACTTAAACAAAAAATAACACTGCGTTATAACGACAGAGTCATTAAGCGTGATTTTCAGGTGGGCACCCTCGTCCTACAAAGGAACCAGAAAGACTCGCGGGAAGGCAAACTCGCCGCGAACTGGGAGGGCCCGTACCGCGTCCGCGCGAAAATGGGGACAGGAGCCTATTTCCTCGAAAATTTGCACGGGGAAGAACTTGCTCGACCATGGAACGCTGAAAAGCTAAAACAATATTACAGTTAAACACTGCCCGCGGCTCACTAGCACCGCGATTACGGGGACGCGCTAGGGTACAAGCGCGACACCCCTATAAGAACACGACGATCAGAGACCGCGTTGTGTGTGCGCGAGGACATTTGATCCGGAGGGGATACCTCGATCGAGGCCCACCGTCGTCGTGCCAACCGGGCATAACACCCAGCTCGCGATGGGAAGTTCATGCCACGAGACTAGGACCTCGATCGAGCTCTTAGCCTCGTTGAAGGTCGGAGTCCTCCTCCGGCCGCCCGACCAGCTCTCCACGCGGTCAGGGACTATCAAGGTCGAGCAAATCCCGAAGCCTTATTACTTAGGCAAAAATAAAGTATAACAAATACCACATCACACACAAGGAAAATTAACAAAGAGGTATTATAAAGTACGAATAGCGGGCAAAACCCTTAGTCCAAAAAGTTACAAATATGAGCCCACAAGCCGGGCAAAAATAAACATCATGCAAATAGTATATCAACTAAGCCCACAAACCGGGCGAAAACAAAACGGCTCGCAGGCCGACCAAAACAAAGCTAAAAAGAAAAGCCTACTCAGCTGCGGCCCCGTCAGGCTCCTCGTGCACTTGAATGTCGTTCTCCCGCAGAGGATGCACGATCTGGCCATCCACCACCTCAGCGTCGGGGTCAATCCCTTCGGTGACGAGATCTGGGTTGAGAACCTGAAGCTGAGCCACGGCACTGCGGAACCCTATACCCGCGGTTTCAATAGCATCACCCTCGGACAACCGGAGATCCTGCTCGAGCTTCCGGAGATGGGCCACTACCGCTGCACGAGTGGTTAGGAGCCTGTCTCCCTCAGTTTCCCCCTCGGCCGACCGCACAGCATCCTCCAACTCGACAATCCTTTCCTTAAGCCGCTTCTCCTCCAACTCCAGTTCAGCGATTCGGGCAAGGTGGCCTTTCTCTGTCTCCTCGGCTTCCTTAAGCTTGGCCTCGACCAGCTGCTGGTGCTTGCTTTGCTCTTTGTTCAGATCTCGGCACTCTTTTAGTTCCTTGCGCATACCGAGCATCTCAGCGCCCAAGGTATCCAGCGCCTCCTGCAGGCGGGCCAGTTCAGCAGCAGGGCGGGTCTCGTCATTTAGAATGATAGCAGTCGAGCAGATACGCATGACGGCCGACAGGTCCTCAAAAATCATCTTCCTCCTCACTTCAGTAGCGGTCCCCAGCACAGTTTGGATCTCGGAGGGAAGGGTGCGAGGATAAGTGACCTCGGAGAAGAAGTGAGGTTTTTGATGGCAGGGGGGAAGGTCAAAGCTGGAAGGAACCGGGGGACTGTCTTCACCACCCAGGTCGACGACCTCCGCAACGCGTTGCCTCTTCGGAGTCCCTTGGGTAGCCGGGGATTGGCTTCCCGCAGGAGTTGTGCGATCACCCGCGGTCCCCGACACAACGGCAGCAGGCTGAGACTGAGTGGATCCTCCGGGGACAGCGGCCGTGGAAACACCCTCGTGCGGGGCCCCAGAAGGGACAACTTCTTGATCTTTGGAGCGCGACGCCTCTTCCCGGGCCTGTGCTTCCCGGGCCCTATTCGCTTTCAGCTTCTTCAACCTCTCCTCGGCTCCGACCATTGTTCCTGCAAAAGGAAAGAAAACGTTAGTAAAGCGAGAAACACAGATACGAGGAAGACCTAAAGCGAGGACGCTTTCACCACCTAATAATTTGATGGCTTCCTCGTCAGAGAAGGTCTCGAGCAGAACGCGGGTGTTTATCAGGCGACGTTCTTTCTTCACCTGCCCATCTGCACCTATTATAGGCTGGCCGTCCAGCGTCTCGTGTCGAGCTTCGGTAAAACTGTCAACGAAAGCTACGATTTTATCGTAGGCTTCCCGCTCATAGGCCTCCATCTGAACAGGCTTCATTTTATATTTGTCAACTCCCTTCTTAAAATGTTCCTCCGTCCAATACAAAGGAAACTTTGTCTCCAGCACCTCCTCGGAACGGCCGTCGACCTCGCGGGTGACTTTCCGGTACAATGAATATATCGCCTTGAGGGTGACCGGCTTCACGTAGAAATAGCGGAACTTGAAATCCCGGATGGAATCCAAGTAAGTGTGGAACAGCGCCTTGCTCTGCTTGAAGGACACCCAGCCGTGTCGACCTCCGGACGACGACCGTTGGAGGTGGAATATGCAGAAGAAAAGGCGAATGGTCGGCACGATCTCCAAATATCTGCATACGAGCTCGAAGGCCCAGATGAAGGCCAGCAAGTTCGGATGAATCTGCGAAGGGGCCAACTTCAACCAGTCAAAGATCCCCTCCTGAAAATCCGTGAAAGGCAGCCTCCACCCCGCCTTCTCGAACATAAACTCGTATAAGGGGACCCGCATTCCCTGGTAAGGGGAGCATATCTGGTGATGCTCCTCGGGACGAAAAACCTTCCAGGATTGACCACTTCCGATTAGTCGGTGCTCGACGGTACAAAAAGCGTCGCCCACATCTGGGTACACGAAGATGGACGACATCTCCAGGGCTTCGCTACAGACCCAATCCTCGAGCGGCCTCTCTTGCGTAAAGGCCATGTGAGCCATGGGGGAGTCGGGCTGGTCGTCGTCGTTTTCCTCGAAATATCCTACGGCCACCTCCGCAGCCAAATTGTCCATTTACCTAAAAAGCAGAAGGAAATGGTGAATTCGATTGGTCGTATCAAATTCACCCCTCCACCGCTGTTCAAGCGAACGGGCGAGGAAGGGGCAAGGCTTTCTCAACTCCCCGACGCGATCGGCCGAGGATCAACTTGCCCACCGGGGAACTCATCGTCTCCCCGAAAGGTTCTTCCCCGTGTCCCCGCGGCACTAACAAACATACTGATTATTAAGGACCCCGAGACATTCAACGGGTCCCCGACGTGTTCGTCCCTGATCCCCGAGATATTCATCAAAAGCGAGTAAAGCTCTTCGCACTCTCTCCCTCCACAACAAAAGATTCCCGCCGTATTCGCCAGGAATCCCTTCGTTTCTCATGGGAATATCATCAATTCACCAAGGAAACGTCCTACACTAGTTAAAATTGAAGAAAAACGCAAAATAAAGGTCCGGTTGGAAGCAAATACCTGGTAAGCGGCGGTGTAGGGTTCCGGCTATGGTACGGCGGCGAACGGCTGTCGTAGCGGAGGAAAGGCTTCCGACAGAGAGTGCCCGGCGATTGACGGCGGCGAGCTACGACGGAAGAGGTTAGAGAGAGAAGGAGAAGGATTCTTGAGAGAGAAGCGGAAAAGTGAAAAATGAGCGAGGGGAGCGGCTTTTATAAACGGTTCTCGCGAGACCCGAGGGGCGTAGGGCACTCGAGTGCGCTACCCTAGCCAGCCGCCCTAGCCTCCCTAGGTAATAATGGCAGGCGACACGTGGCACGCATGCAGCCGCCCGTCTCCCCACGCGTGTCGTTTCGGTTTTCCCCAGCGCTTCGAATCCGAAACCCTTCATCTCCCCGACCATACGACCAGACACATCTGTCCGACGCCCGACGCTCATCCGGCCGAAGGAATTTCACATAGGAGAACGACCTCCTCGGTTCCTCTCTTAGCGTATCCTTGACATGCCAATAACCCTTAAGTCATTGCTCTGCCACCTCAGAGCAACGACTTGGGGGACTCCTGTTCTGGACTGGGCCGAGGCTACCCAATAGTCGAGCAGGCCCAACCCATATAGCATGGGGAGGCCCAATAAGACCCCTCTGCGGGGCACTTGACTGCTGCAAGCATACCAACGTTTCCCCCGAGCACTTCAGTGTCGGGCACTTGGGCCAACAGGGCAGGAGGACCTCGCACCCCGGCGGATAGGTACATCCCCGACATACCGGCTTCTCCCCCGCGAGGATACCGCACATCACTCCTCGACAGACATGGCTCCTCCCCACGAGGCCACGTCCGTCGAACGGTTTGACGGGTCCTCGACACAGAAGGCTCCTCCCCAGCGAGGAGTGTCTAACGGTCCGTACCACGTAGACACGTTCCAAGTAACCACACCACTCCCGAAGGATTCGGTCTGCCCTAGTCCCGGAAATCTAGGAGCGGTTACCCCAGGGCAAAGACCACGCGCTGGTCTTCACTACGCCACGTAAGCCCTGGCAGTTACTTGGATTGGGCCTGACAATCCAGCCCAATGCAAGTAACCGTTGGCCCCGCGCTGGGGGTTCTCTATAAATACCCTCTCATTTGAGAGGGTCAGGTTAAGTCACTTTTCTCACTCTTCTTGTATTTGCTGTTACTCTGTGCACTCCCTAACTTGAGCGTCGGAGTACCTTGCAGGTACACCCCCCCCGGCCGTCCTTCAACCTCACCGGAGCCGGAGCTCAACGGACGTCGTTGGCCACCAGTAACTGTCTGATCCAGGTACGATCATATGGTATTTGACAACTTGAATTTTAAGTTGGGGTTTTCAATTATTTATTTTTTCATGATTTTGATTTTTGTTTTGCTGCTTTTGACTAAATGATTATGAACCTCTTCAACTTATTACTTGCCTTAATTACAAATATTCTCTTTCATTGAAATGCTCATGCACTTACACAAATGTATTTTTATTTTTATTTTTTTAGAGTTAAACAAGTTTTTGGTCCCTCTAAATATTGCATATTTTGTTTTTAGTCTCTCTAAAATTTTTCTTTAAGAAAGCGTCCTTTCAAAATTTTCCATTTGAACAATTGGTCCCTAAGGTCAAATACAACTAACGACTACTTATGTGGCAAGACATATGGTTTAAATAATTAAATTATTTTACCGAGATGTATTTTATTTTTGGGTTAATGAAGTTTTTGGTCCTCATAAATATTTCAATTTCACTTTTAGTCTCTCCAAAAATTTTCTTCAAAGAATGGTCCTCATAAAATTTTTAATTTTAACTTTTAGTCCCTCCTGCCAATTAGCGACGGTTTTTACAACTTAGAGACAGAATTAACAACGATTTTAGCCGGTTTTAGCGACGATTTTTTTATTTAGCGACGGAAATGACGACGGTTTTAGCGACGATTTTGGCAGGAGGGACCAAAAGTTAAAATTAAAAATTTTATGAGGGTCATTCTTTGAAGGAAATTTTTGGAGGGACTAAAAGTGAAATATGAGATATTTAGGAGGACTAAAAACTTCATTAATCCTTTATTTTATTAGGAGGCATGACAGGTGGATGATTACATGGCTCATCTTGATAAAAAAACCCTAGCAGCAGCAAATTCCTAATTCATTTCACTTTAAATCTATTCCCTTTTGTCAGCCGTACTTGTGGTCCCTCTCTCCAAAACACCATTGAGGAAGAAGGTGAACAAAGGAAGCAAGACGCTAGAAAAAAAGGATGAACAATGAAGTTTCACGATGGAGGAAGAAGATGAACAAAGAGGAACAAGTTATTTAGGTCAAAATAATGCATACTCAGCTTTAAATTGACTCATTGTACACGTTGTCTTTCATAAAAATAAAAAAAAAATATTTAATTCATCTATCTTGCCACATAAGGAGTCGTTAGTGGTATTTGACGTTAGGGACCAATAGTTAAGACAGAAAATTTTGAAGGGACGACTTCTTGAAGAAATTTTTTGGAGGGTCTAAAAACGAAATATGCAATATTTAGAGGGACAAAAAAGTTCATTAACCCTTTTTTTTAATATGCACTACTACAAATAAGTGATTTTACTTCGATTGGTTAAAGGGTTTTACCTCAAATTATTGGCCGAGGTAGAGAAGGGTGCCATGGAAAAGCGCCACATTTCATCTTGCTTGGTATATCAACCAAGGGGAAAAGTTTATTGGTCATGGATTCTGTAACAATTACACATAATATACATCCAAAAAATATATTACACATAATGTTAATTAGGTATTGACACACATAAGTGTATAAGGATATCAATATATACACATGTCCAAAAGTAAATAATATACAATATGGAACATGCTATACAAAGACGCCTAGTAAAAAACTAAGAGCTATGTACACATCAACCCATATACAATATCCACATCAGAAGATCATCAAAAGAGAGTATCTGAAACATCATCAGGAAAACTTATCCTTGCCTTTCCCTTGCATAAACCAATTGAAAACAACAAATAATAGTGTGATGAGATAATAATCTCAATGACTTCCCCTATTCTTTGGGTTCACTCGGCTCTACAAGGATCTCTTATCAAATCTTAACGTAAGTCATTCATCTCCGCCTTACTTGTGTTAACTTACACAATGGAACAAGACTTAAGTATCCAAGGGATATTCACATTGTATGGAAACATGTAACTTGCATTCATTTAACTCAGTAAATCACTATTCAGAATACATCACAAGGCATTCTTTCCCGACCAGACCTGCGTCTATGGCAAGGCTTAGGTCACTGATATTTTGTACGATTCCACTTTCTTGTGGATTTAGGCTCTCCATGGGACTCGAACCCACTTCAAGAATCATCACTCGTATGGGACTCAAACCCACTTAGAGTATCTTTCGCCGTATGGAAATCGAGCCCACTTATGTGTCCATGTATCTATGGGACTCGAACCCACTTATGAGACCTCTCTTCTATGGGACTCAAACCCATTTATGAGGCTCGAGTCATTGATGCCACATCCCCAATTCTATTTTACATAAGTATCTTGATCGGAAAAATAGCAAGTGTACTATTTTCACCAATGTAGTTAAAATAAGGGTTTATCCCCAGAATCGATCTAGAGGACTGTGTAGGAATACAAGTTCTATTCATAATTCAATTAAACAAAAAGTATTTGGGGGTTTAGAAATTGTTTTGATGATTATAATTTTGCAATGAGAAAATAAAGCATAATAATAAAATTGAGTTTCTAACAGATATGAGAAGCATGCTAGGGCACAATGTATGAATTGCCTTGTAACAACCTTAATCCTTATTTTAGAGACATGGCTTAAAATAATTAATTTCTTGACCGTAAGTTGTTTACTCCTAAGTCCTTAGTGAGAAAACCTTTGATTTTTTAACCTAATTACTATGTCCATAGATAATTACGTTTGAAATCAAGCATTATAATGTCAACAGTGTTCCAAGTGCAACAGGGTATTCCTAGTCCTAGGTAATATCTATTGATGTATTATTGCACAAAAAAGTGTTAACAATGGTTTATCCGAGCTAAAAGTTAACCGTAAATCAAATTCTATTTGTCCGATAGAAAAAGCATTAAGCACATTGTACAATAAAAATGATTATGAACAAGCACTTATGTCATTGAACAAAGGAAATCAAGGTCATTACAAAATCAATCCAGGAACACCCCCTAGCATTGGGGGGTTTAGCTACTCATAATATTCAAAGAAAATTCAACAATAAGATTAAACATTACAAGAATTTTGGATTACTTTGATCTTCAATTGCTCCCACGCATGAAAATCCTCAGTTCTCCCTTTTCTCTTGATCGCTCAATTCTTGATCATGTAATTCTTCTCCCGTCAAAAGTTCCTTCTTTCATAGTCAAAACTCATCTAAATAGTGAAAAATCAAATGACCTTGGTTGGAGATGCCCAAAATACCCTCACAACTTAACACTAGGTTCAGAAACAAGAAAATATGAAAACCTGCGTATTTGGCTGACACGACCCGTGTTGGGTGACACAGGTGGCCGTGTCAGCCTTCTGTTTCCCAATTTTTGCATTTTGAAGCTTCAGGCATGCTGACACGGCCCGTGTCAGGTGACACGGGTGCCCGTGTCAGCCCTCTGCTTTCTCCACATTTTTACGCAAGTACTAAACTTCCTGATGACACGGCCCGTGTCAGGCCTCCTGTAGGTTAGGAAAATTTCCACCAAAACTACGTATTTTTCCTCTTTCTCGCACTGAGTTCTTCCTGAATGTTTATCTGAACCTAAAAACATTAAAGAGACACAACCAAAGCATAAAATGCGGAAGAAACGAAATAAAGCAACTAAACATATAGCAAGATTAACTAAAATAAACGGTAAAAGAAAGCATAAAAACCACCGATCAAACTCCCCAAACTTAAACCGTCTCCTGACCTCAACCAACAAGCTTGCATAAAGATTTTTCCTATCAAACTATACATATCAAATGAAAGACCTGCGAAGGTAGGGTGTGTCGATACTCATACATGAGCATTTGTTCTGGTCGGCCAAAACTAGTTCTCTTGGTAATCGCCCGTTAACAAGGTATTACACAAACACATACTGCGGTAAAACCACGGACCTAAATCCCCCTTTCGGTCACCTCTCCAACTATGCTTTGGGCTTAAGTCTTTTCTTCGATTTTCTACCCCTTTCATTCGGATAATCAGATTAAGGCATTTATGATCGTTTTCTCTCACATGTACAAGATTGATCGACACTTTTTCTAGGCACATTTATTCTTTTTTTTTTGCTCATTGGCGTTTATTAGTCCATTTTAGGACGACAATTGAGACTCAACCGTCGTTAGGCTAAGTAACCGGGTGAAGGTTACCCAACTTAGAAGGACTAGTTGTCTTTATCGCCGTTATTCATCTTCTTTTTTTGGTGCCATAAGTCATTCTCTCAATCAAGTCTATACATGCAATTCCTTTTAATCATGCCGGACTATCACTATAAACTAATCAGGGAATACTTCTCAAATCCAAGTATTATGGCACAAATCTACACGTTGGACTCGTTTCCTTACTCCAGGAAATCTAGAGTGTTCAGGTTATACCTCAATTTCCAAACTTTCCCAAAGTCCTTAATTCTAGATTCTCTTCCCTAAACCTCTATATACTTTCTTGACTACCTCACAATCACAGTATTTTCAAGAAAAAAATTTATAATTCTAATTCGGGGGGAATTCAAAGTGGTTAAAACAACACACAAAACAAAAATAACACGTCTAAACGGAAGGACTAAAAACAGTAAATCCTCCCCCAAACTTGAACCACACATTGGCCCCAATGTGTTAGAACAAAAGCGAGAGAGGTTACTCACAGAGATCCTTACTGAGGAGGCGAAAGGTAATGCAACACCAACTGCTACATCATAGTTTGCACCTGTAAAGTTCTGTTTATTACCTGCAAACGAAACAAAACAAACAACAAAAAGAAAGAACTCAATCATTAAAAGCGTGGGTTGCCTCCCACGTAGCGCTTCGTTTAACGTCGCATGGCTCGACGGTTCACTCCCCAATGTTGTGTGGGGGTACTTCAGCTTCCACACTTTATTGCTTGACCTTTCTGCAACAGAGGTCTGGTCAGGTTCAGAGATAAGAGTTACTTTGTGTCTCAAATCACATCCAACTTTCATATTCTTCCTTTGATGTTCCTTCTTCTTTCTCTTCTTGACTTCTCGAATGAACTTTGGATTCTTGCTATGTGTCATAGATGACTGAGATACTGCAACCTGATAGATTATGCCAGAGACTTTTTCAGGAAGTGGTTTTGAACTTTTGCTTTTTCCCACTATTTGGATCATTGCAACTGAAGAGTGATTGTCTTCCTCTTTACCTCGCTTCTCGATGTCCAACACTTTTAAAGTTATTTCCTCATCAAAAGATTTCAAGATTAGAGTACTTGTTTTAATATCAACATTGCACCGACTAGTAAGCAAGAATGGTCAACCAAGTATGATAGGAGTCTCTTCATCTTCCGGAATATCCATGATCTCAAAATCAACTGGAAATGTAAAGTTATCAATCGTCACCAGTACATCTTCTGCTAGCCCATATGACCGCTTAGTCGCGTGGTCGGCAAACTTCAAATTTGTTCCCGTATCGCTCACTTTTCCAATACCCAGCTTTTTGAAAATAGATAAAAGCATGAGACTCACACTAGCACCCGAATCAATAAGGACCTTCTTGAAAGTTTTGTCTTTTAGTGTATGGGATTGCTATAGATCCAAGATCTTTCCTCTTGATGGGGATTCTCCTACCTTGTGACGCTTCACTGCACTGCTCAATTACATTTTTCATCTCCTCTCCACTAGGTCTCTTTTTACCGATTACCTCCTTCATGATTTTTTTGTACAAAGGAATTTGCTCGAGTGCTTCAAAGAAAGGCATATTAATCTCTAACTTTTTGAACATTGTGCTGAATTTCTCAAACTCCTTCTTTTTTGGATCCTTCTTTGTCACTCTTGGAAGATAAGGTAACTTGATCTTTGGTTTAGTCTCCTCTTTCTTTTTCTCTTCAGTTGGCTTTACGAGTGGTATAGCTCTTTCTGGTTCTTTCTTGTTTTCTATCACTTCCAGATCCACCTTTATACAATGATAATCATTTGTTGCCCTTTCTTCCTCTTCTTCCATAAATTTCTGACTTCTTGTTGTGACAACATTAACATTCTCATGATTTTTTGGATTTGATATTGTTGCGCTCGGGAGGGCACCTGGTGCTTGAGCATTGGCAAGTTGTTGTGCTATCTTACCCATCTGAACCTCAAATTTTTTGATAGAAGTTGTGGTGTTCCTTTGATTATTTCGGGTCTCTTCTTGGAATTGAATATTATGAGCTGCCATCTTCTCAATGGAAATCTCCCACTTTGCTTTCTGAGGAGCCTACTGCTGCTGTTGGTATTGAAGTTAATTATGATCTTTCCAGGAGAAGTTAGGATAATTCTTCCACCCTGGGTTATAAGTTTGAGAATAGGGATTGTTTTTCTTTAGAAACTTTATCTCTTCAATTTGTTGCGTAGTCGCAACGCAATGCGCAGTATAATGGGGTCTACTACAAATCTCACAACTCACAGTCAGACCAGTTTGAACTTGTGCCATAGTTTGAGTACCCACCTTCATAGCCTTGAGTCTTCTTTCAACTTCCGCAACAATCTGATATTCCATCTTTACTACATGATTAGCCAATTTCAAATTAATCATTCCTTCAGGTTTACTTACGCTTTGATCATACAATTCCAAATGCTCATTTGCAGCAATGGCTTCAATAATTTTCTTAATACCAGTGGTTGTTGTAAAGTTTGATGAGCCACCGACAGCTGTATCAATGAGTTGCTTAGTCTTCATCCTGAGGTCATTCACAAATATCTATATCTGTTTAGTTTGATCCATGTTGTGAGTAGGGTATGCTACCAAAACCTTCTTGAACCTTTTGTAGGCATCGCCGAGTGATTCCCCTTCCTTCTGCTTAAAATTCACAATATCATATCTTTTTCGAATATAAACAGAGGCAGGAAAATACTCATTAAGAAAAGCCTTCTCCATCTCTTCCCAAGTAGTAATACTCCCGGCAAGTTACGAGTAGAACCACTCTTCAGCATCTTTAGAAAGAGTGAAAGGAAGCATTCTTAATTTTTTCGCTTCCTCAGTGTGCCCATCAATCATGAGAGTAGTGCTCATAGTCAGAAATATTTGCAGATGTTTATTGGCATCATCATTAACCTTTCTGGTGAAAGGTCTCCTCTCAAGTAGAGTGATGGTGCTCGGATGCAACTGGAAATTCGTCACATTCACTGGTTGGTTCACAATTGTTAATCTACCAGCCGATGCATTTACTACATCGTAATCACCAAGGAGTCTCTCGGCTAATGGATCTTCAGCCATAATCACAGTGTCTTTATCTAACTCTGAACCTGAGTCTGAATGCTCCAAATGAACATAAACTTCTTCTTCTTCTGGTGCTGGAATTGAAGGTTCTACTTCAGAAGCTGCAAGTCTTGCTTGTCTACGCCTTACGTGTAGAGTTCTTTCGATTTCTGCGTCAAAAGGAAAATTAGCTGAAAATTCTCCCCGCATAAAAATGTTAGACGCAGATTAGTAGTAACAGAACAAAAATAATAACAATAAAACTGAAAATAAAATTTTAGCTGAAGAGCAACAAAATTTCAATTGAACTAAAATTAAAACTTATATTTTGGCAGTCCCCGACAACGGCGCCAAAAACTTGATTGGAAAAATAACAAGTGTACTATTTTCACCGATGTAGTTAAAATAAGGGTTTATCCCCAAAATCGATCTCGAGGACTGCGTAGGAATACAAGTTCTATTAATAATTCAATTAAACAAAAAGTATTTGGGGGTTTGGGAATTATTTTGATAATTATAATTTCGCAGTGAGAAAATAAAGTAGAATAATAAAATTGAGTTTTTACAAGATATGAGAAGCATGTTAGGGCACATTATATGAATTGCCTAGTAACAACCTTAATCCTTATTTCAGAGACATGGCTTAAAATAATCAATTTCTTGACCGTAAGTTGTTTACTCCTAAGTCCTTAGTGAGAAAACCTTTGATTTCTTAACCTAATTACTATGTCCGTTTGAAATCAAGCATTATAATGTCAACAGTGTTCCAAGTGCAACAGGGTATTCCTAGTCCTAGGTAATATCTACTGATGCATTATTGCACAAAAAAACGTTAACAATGGTTTGTCCGACCTAAAAGTTAACCGTAAATCAAATTCTATTTGTCCGATAGAAAAAGCATTAAGCACATTATACAATAAAAATGATTATGAACAAGTACTAATGTCATTGAACAAAGGAAATCAAGGTCATTAAAAAATCAATTCTGAGACACCCCCTAGCATTGGGGGGTTTAGCTACTCATAATATTCAAATAAAATTCAACAATAAGATTAAACATTACAAGAATTTTGGATTACTTTGATCTTCAATTACTCCCGCGCATGAAATCTCCAGTTCTCCTTTTTCTCTTGATCGCTCAATTCTTGATCGTGTAATTCTTCTCCTGTCAAAAGTTTCTTCTTTCATCGTCAACACTCATCTAAATAGTTAAAAATCAAATGACCTTGGTTGGAGATGCCCAAAATACCCTCACAACTTAACACTAGGTTAAGAAACAAGAAACTATGAAAATCTGCATATTTGGCTCACACGGCCCGTGTTGGGTGACACGGGTGGCCGTGTCAACCTTCTGTTTCCCAATTTTTGCATTTTGAAGCTTCAAGCATGCTGACACGGCCCGCGTCAGGTGACACGGGTGCCCGTGTCAGCCCTCTGTTTTCTCCACATTTTTACGTGAGTACCAAACTTCTTGACACGGTCAGTGTCCGGCTGACATGACCCGTGTCAGGCCTCTTGTAGGTTGGGCAAATTTCCACCGAAACTACGTATTTTTCCTCTTTCTCGCACCGAGTTCATCCTGAATGTTTATCTGAACCTAAAAACATTAAAGAGACACAACCAAAGCATAAAATACAGAAAAAAGAAAATAAAGCAACTAAACATATAACAAGATTAACTAAAATAAAAGGTAAAAGAAAGCATAAAAACCACCAATCATATCTCAATTGGGATGCCCACTATCAAGGGTTGTTTCCGAATACGTGATTAGGTTCCAACATCAACATGATTGCTCTTATCAATCACTAGGTGATCAAATTCACCAAAGTTCTAAATTAACACAACATGTTTTATACAAAGTCTATTGGTTCTCAATCCAAGCGACTACTCGTCCACGATACACACAGAGGTACCTTTCTGTCCAAGAAACACCACCTAAGTCATTTTAATAATCTAGACATCTTTCTAGTTCATTTACCTAGTTACAATCTTAGGTTTACCTAACTATTCATCATAGTTAGTTCAATCATTTACATTCAAGGAAATGGCAATTCATGATATAATTCATAACATAAGCATAAGAGTTCATCATTTCTCATCAAATATTAATAAAAATATATGCACAATTTACTTCATAAAGGATAGAACATTGTATTAGCTTTACAATGCTTCAAGTCTCGCATTAGTCGGAAACACGGTTCCCGTTTTATGGTGGAAACAAGGAACCAAAATAATTTCCAGCAAAACAGAGCATTATCACCTGGAGAGACTCAGCGAGCCTCCCAGTGAGCTTTCTCGCCAAGCGATCCTCAAGCGAGCTTCCGGCGAGATCAAACAAAATGATTCCATTCACAAAATTTCCACTACCTCCCCTGGCGAGGCCTGACAAGCCTCAAGCGAGACACTCTTCTCGCCTGGCGAGGATGACAGAACAACACAACCCAGGAACGTGCACTCTCGCCTGGCGAGGATGACATAACATAACCAATGAAGAAATACAACATGAAGGGAAAAGAAGCAACAACATCATCCTTTTCCACTATATACACGGATTGACATAAGAAAACATGCAAAGCATCAAGAACATCTTGTATGACACAAGATAACCACATACAATATGATTTCATGCAAACCCTAAATTTCCCAAAACATGGGATTTCTCCCCTAAAGGCTAAATTACCTAGGAACCCACCTTAGATTGATGAAGATGATGGAGAAATTGAGATGATTTGGCGGTGATGATGATTCTTCTCCTTCCTCAAGTTTTATCTTCTTTTTTTATTTCTTCCTTTCTTTATTTTCTTTTCCTTCTCTTACTAAATTTCTTCTTTTCCTTCTTTATTTGTTACTAACAAGGGCAAAGTTGGAAAGGAAACGATATAAGAAAATATCTTATGAAGAGATATTTCTTCTATAGGGTAATTGATCATTCATTAATATTACCAAAAATCCATTTCTTTAATAAATTATCAAAGGTCAATTAAACTGAATAAGAATTGAGCTCATTTAAGTTCACTAATTACTCTATTTGTGTAAACTGACAAGAACTAGAGCTTATATGAAATCAGTTGGTCTCAACTGACAATGAATAGGGTATTTAAGGGGACATGGGATATTACATTCTCCCCTCTTAAAATAAAAATTCATCCTCGAACATTAAAGATTTACCTAATAGCAAGCATGAAGCCGAAGATGGTTCGCATGCTGATGATGAAGGGTTACATATTATAGTTTAAGTCAGTTCTAATATGTATTGTCGAAATGTTATGTCGAATTGAGCCTTGTGTTATGAATCCAATTGTTTAGTTAACTTGTAATGTAAGTTAGCTAGTTAGTCTATAAATAGTCTAGATCACTCAGGTTGTTGAGAGATGCCAATTGTGTTATTCACTTGCAATCATTTGTAAACTCTAAATGAGAAAGTGGTTAAAAAACAGTTTGCCCAAGAATCCTTCTTCCTTCATTCTTCTTTAAACTTTATTCTTTCTCTCTTTGTACTAACCGTTTCATTGTTCACTCAAGAACTCCGTTTCTCAATCTTTATTTGTTGAAAGGTACCGTTTGTGATCACAACAGGCATATATGTAGACCATTATCCTTGGGCATTGCATATGAGCACAACTTCCTTTTTTCTAATGATCGTTGGTCTACATCCACGGTTGCCTGCACACCACATTAGATCAAGGAAAGTTATAATTGTATCATCTATATAGGTGTAACTCTGAACCACAGTTAAATACACTTTCACTTATAGTGGCAATTATAGTAACAATAATTGCAGCTCATTCAAAGACTGACTTAAACATTAAAGTGATAATCTTTTATAAATACTCCTCTAATATGCACTAAAAAAATTATTTTCTGTTCAAATACATACTAAAAATTAAGTATATATACTATATTTAACACCTAAATTGATATGTAGATCTTGAACAAAATTAATGTAAACATTGCATAACATATATATATATATATATATATATATATATATATATATATATATATATATATATATATATATATATATATATATATACTAAATTTTAGTAATAAAAACAAAGACACCAATAAAATTAAGTTAAGTCAGTGTTAATTAATATTTAATACTAAAGCTTTTCATATCATTGATCGGCTAACTTGGAGACTTAATTGAAGCCAATTTAAAAATTTAAATTAAATAATTGAATTGATTGAAAATTATATTTTAAAAATATTTTGTTGGATAGAATGAAAGTCAAATAAAATTTATGTTGCGGAAATTATGCCAAATACAAAAACCAGTTTTAAAAAAGGAGAAATAAAAAGTTAAATTTAAATGAAATATTTTTTGATAGAATCAAACTGATATATGTATTTTCTTGAAAATTTTGTTAAATTAAAAAATGAAACTATTTTGGAAAATAGAAAATAAAAATAAAATAATTTTTTCTGAGGATAATGTATATAGTATATTGAGAAATTTATATCAAACGCAGAACAAATAGTTTTGAATTTTTTATTAGAAATAAATATAAAATTTATAAGTATTATAAAAAAAATCTTATTTTATATATATATATATATATATATATATATATATATATATATATATATATATATATATATATATATATATATATAGTATTAATTATTGAATGACTAATAAGATTTATTTTTGTCTGAAAATAGTTAATATTCCAAACAAGAGATATTAAATTTTAAAGATTTTAATATTTTTGGAGTAGAAATATTTCAACCTTTAAATATTTAATTTAACAAATATAATAAAATGGTTGTTCTAAAATTATTCCTCAGCCATTGCCTATTTATAAGCTCTTAGAATCACATAAATAGCATGTTTTGTTTAAATATAATTAGGAGATAAAGGGGGTGTGATTGTGTCATTTAATTATTTTTATTTATAAATATCAAATAGAATTGCCAACAGAGAAAGAGACCATACAATTTAGTGCTCAGTGTTTTGCAATGGCAGCAAAGTTATACCGATCAAAATTTTTCTATTAATGATGATTTCATTAAAAAAGTGAAGGAAACAGATAATAAAATATTTTAAAATTTTATTTCATTATCTGTTTCTTTCATTTCTTTTATGGAACCCTCAACAATTATTTTATTGGTGTGCTTTGTATAAACTATTTACAATAGTGAGATATTAAAGATAAAAAATGCTAAATAAATATGGAACTTTTATGGTATTTGACAACTTATTCTAGGCTGGGTTTCTATTATTTATTTTTTTATGATTTTGATTTTTGTTTTGTTGTTTTTTTTGGCTAAATGTTTATGAATCTCTTCAACTTATTACTCGCCTTTAATTATAAATATTCTATTTGGTTGAAATGCTTATGCATTTACACAAATGTATTTTTATTTTTGTTTTTTTAATATGTATTATTACATATAAGTGATTTTATTTCGGTTGGTTAAAGGATTTTATCTCAATATTTTTGGCCGAGATAGACAACGGTGTTGTGGAAAATGCACCACATTTTCTCTTTTGCTTGGTATATCAACCGAGTGGAAAAGTTTATTGATCATGGATTTAATCCCTACAACTGCATTTTTTGTATTTTCATAGAGCAGGGGCGACTTTATCTCTCTGTTACTTTTAATATCTGAGGTGAAAAGTTAGTATTTACGTCAGCGGATAGTTTCAACCGAGGAACAAATTTTGTTTTTTTTTTAATATTACATAATTTTCATTCTGACATATATATATATATATATATATATATATATATATATATATATATATATATATATATATATATATATATACAGACTTCACGCACCGCAACAGAGTGAGTGGCTCTGGAATCTGCCATTGTTGGAAAACCTGGAAATCAGAGATCTCATAAACTAATAATCAGACTTTATCTACTATTAAAGTAGATCGAGAACAAATATATGATACTCGATTTCAGGGAATCTGAATTGCTAGGTTAAAGAAGTTTCGATTTGATGAATCGAAAGATGATTATTCGAACATGGAAAATGCAAGAATCAAATGTCATTTCCCATTGATTGTGCCACTGTTCCATTGAAGAACCATAATCAACTAGAAAATGAAGGTTGCAGATCCCAACAGTGGATATAAGCTTCCAGTATGGTGTGAATGGGGCTGAACTGTGAGGTTAGCATTCCAACACTCAAGTTAGTATGAAAGTAAGATTAGTAAATGAAGTTTGAGTTGTTCCTAGAAAAATGCCTACTTTCTATTCATATAGTAGAACAATTATAACAATTTACTAATCTACAAGTGCATGATGCAGGGAGACGTTGGATGGATTTTAGATTAAGATCTTTTATGCTCTAACCCAAGAAAACTCTTCTACTCTACAAGTCACTTGGTTGATTGTTGCATTCTCTGGATCACGGTTGTAGAGCCTTCCGACTAACCCATAACAATATACACTTTTTTTCACATTTTATTATTTTTTATTTATTTAATAGTAAAAACAAATTTGTATAAAATTTTAAAAAATAGTTTAAACTGGCGTTTAAATTCAATTTGATAAATTGAATAGTTAAAATTAATGATTCAGTTCATTAACCATTTAACTTTTTTAATTAAGGTGATTTATAGAATAAACAAGGAAAAATAAAAAGGATGAGGGGATGTAAAACACAACTCAACAAAAAACAAGCAAAACTAATAATTGGACATGTCCAACCTATCTAAAATAAACTTTCAAAACCACAAAAAAGAAGTGAATTCCACCAAGTGTCATCATTAACAAAAAAATATGCATTATATAACCTATCTGCACATGCATGTCCCTCTCTAAAAATATGAGATATTTTAAAATTATGGAAATACAGATCAGTTGAGGAATATGATTTAGTTAATTATATTTTGGCACACCCTTACTTAGAGTTGTGACAGTTTGGTGATCTTGAACACTAAGACAATACCATCTTTTTTAGTAAAATAAGATTAGCTAACATGTTGTATTTCGTTAATCTTTGTTAAAAACACCTAAATTGTGACAAATTGATGATCATTAAAACTTAAATCTGATTTCAATTTAATAAATCAATTAATAAAATTCAATATATTCAATTTTCCATAGTCAATGTGTTTTTACTCAATCAAATCAACAATGTTCGTTTCAATCGCATTTATCATAATAATATAATTTTCTTAAAAAATAAGTCAACACAAAAATATTTTTTTTACCTAAAAACTATGTAGATTTAAATCCTCTTTCACAATGAGAGATGCATAGGAGCAAGAGACAACTCATCAAACACAATAATTAAATCATTATACTTTCCTATTGTTTTAAGTGCATTTTCATTTAAAATTAATAAACAAAACCCCAAATATCTTATATAAAATATAAATTCTTATTTACATTAAATAATCAATCAAATATTGACTTAGGCGTTTGGTGGAATGAAGTCCTTTGTCTGTTTTTGTCGGCATGGTTCATAATAAGCATGGGCTTCCTTGTTTTCGTATTTGTTAAGTTTTGAGGGTTTTAGTTAATGTCCCCCTCTTTTGTATCTTCTTTGAATTTCTTTTTTATATAATTTTGTTAGATAAACAAACCAAATGTAATCATTTTTGAAAGGGTGTCCAAGACTCGTAGGCTGATAATAAGTTTGTTATGCATAATTGCTTAAATAGAGTATAGGCTTAGTCGATCGACCATTCGATTTACTACATATCACATTTCTTTACATAACTTGATTGCACACAAGGTGTTCGATAATTTGTTTCAATTGTATTTTTGTTTTATTTATCATTGGAGATAAAATTGCTTGATAAGTAGCTTTCTAGTGATTGTGATTAAAGAATATTGATTAAAGTTTATTAGCATCATCCACTATTAGTTTTCACATACGCATATCCGAGCTTTATGATAGCGGTTTGGTTTAGACGAATCGATCCAAGTTACTTCCACTAGCCAATGTTTTGAAAACCGTTTTCATTGAACAAATTTTTTGGGGGATCTATTCGCCTACTCTAGATAAGTTTCATTTTGTGGACCGATTTCCGTGACCCCACCAATCCTGAGATGGTGAAATCCTCGTGAACCGTGCTTGTGCCACTTTCGAATTTCTAATATTTATCCTATGATGCTTAAAAGGAAGGGGAAAGAATCTAAACTAACCCTGTGTGCAAATGTTTTCCCTACAAATGCAAAGAGATCTAGAATCGGGGGTTGGTTATACTAAGGGAAGCTATTAACATCCTAAGTATCTATAGTACTCTATAGGAACCTTTTTTACATATTTACTATTAGTTATATTGTCTACTTAAGTTGTTTACTGTTGATTAGGAAAGTTTTAACCTATGGGTGAGAATGAGAATGTGAGATGTTTTTGGGAGTTTTTGTTTTATGAAAGGTATAGGGACCTAAGGGATTTTATTTAAAGGTGTGCTCGCTAAGATCTTACGACCTTATACCTACGTATTCCCAAAAAGAGACTTTGGGAAATCAGAGCGTTCGTAGTTCCACCTAACTATGGGTGGAGTTTGTATCTTGTTCAAAGCCCAAGATGATGAAGCTAAAAGGGTATTTGTGTATCTTGTTCAAAGCCCAAGATGTGAAGCTAAAAGTTTTGTTGGTTTGAAAGAAAAGACAAATTGTCATTTTTAAGGAAGATATCTCACCTGTTCATCACAAACATTTGAGAATAATATCATAAGGGAAGAAGCTTTGAACTTGAATGTTAAATAATCCTAAGCAATGCCACATCTTCCTTTATGAGTTTTTGCATGCTAAGAGAAGGACCTTAACTTGGATATAGTATCAACAAGTGTGCCACTTACATCACTTAGATGAAATAAAAGTTTTGGACCATGATAAGAGAAGAACTCCAGCTTGGATTTTGAATCAACAAGTGTGCCAGTTACATCACTTATATGGGAAAAAAGTTTTTAATGTTTGATTTTGAATTGTGGTGCATAGAAGAGATATCTTCCTATAGAGATGACTCAATGTCTCATCTCTGGGGAGAAGTTGAATTATTTGAGTATCTTGTTCAAAGCCTAAGATGTTGAAGCTAAAATATTTGTATATTGTTCAAAGCCCAAGATGTGAAGCTAAAAAGTTTATTTGTATCTTGTTCAATGCCCAAGATGTGAATCTAAAAAGTTTATTTGTATCTTGTTCAAAGCCCAAGATGTGAAGCTAAAAAGTTTATTATAGCCTGAGAGGAGACTGACTTAACTGGGGGGAGTTTTGAATTGATGGTATCTTGTATGAAGCCCAAGATGGAGGCTATGATGCTTTAAGAAGCCTGAAGGGTCCTTGTATGAAGCCCAAGAGGAGTCTGTGGTGAAGTTGACTTCATCCAAGGGGAACTAGTGTTTGAACTAAGTTGTAGTTAAGGGAACCCTAATGTTTGAACTAAGTCTAAACTAAGGATGAGGTGCTATAAATGTCAAGAGAAACTTAATATGAATAAGTATATGACAAGTATTTAACAAGTATAGACATGAATTGAAAGTGGAGAGTCTTACACTCTAATAGAGGCCCATGTCTAAGCATGGTTGAATTGAAAAGGTGGTGGGTCTTACACTCTAACAGAGGCCCATGTCTAAGCATGGTTGAATTGAAAAGGTGGTGGGTGTTACACTCTAATAAAGGCCCAAAGAGTTTGAAATTTGAATTAAAAAGGTGGTGGGTCTTACACTCTAATAGAGACCCAAAGAGTTTGAAATTTGAATTAAAAAGGTGGTGGGTCTTACACTCTAATAGAGGCCCAAAGATTTTGAAATTTGAATGCCACTAGGGATGTGTTTGATGAAAGTTGAAGATTAAGATTTGAAAGATTGAAAGATTTAAGAAATTGAAGAAAGTTTTGAGAGGAGGGGAGGGAATTACACTCTAATAGAGGCCCATGAGTTGTTTAAGAAGTTTTGAAAAAGTTTTTAATCAAGATGAAACCCTAATGAAAGATTTAATCAGAGGTATTTTCAAAAAGGAAATGATTTAAACATGATATAAATGATGTGTAAGTCAATATAAACATGTTGTGATCTTGTAAAAATGTTTTAAACAAAGTGTATTTATCCATATGAGAATAAAAAATGAATTAGGTTTGAAACAATTAGAAAGAAAATTAATTTTTCAAGGTTTTAAACATAAAAAAGCAATTCTTTTCAACTTAATAAAAAGTGATTAAATAAATATTTTTTTTTGGAATTTTTTGATGGATTAAAATAATAGAGTGTATGAGTGATATGTGTGAAAAATATTGTTTCAAAAATAATTAATTTGATAAGAGAAATAAATGTTTGAATTTTGGAATAAAAATGTGAAAAATATGAAAAGTGGTAAAAAAATGTTGTGGGTGGGATTTGAACCTACGCCACCAAGGATCAAACCATTAAAACACGCCTTTGCCAACTGAGCCAACGTGCGTTGGCGACAATAAACAAAACCATTTGAAAAAAATATTAAGAATGCGTGCTAAATTCAAAAATGAGCGCCATGAACTTCATCTTCTTCCTCAAGCTCAATTTTTGAAGAAATGGCTCTATCTCACTAAATACGTAATGGTTTTGAAAGATGTAAACATGGAAATTATTCTTTTTTAAACAAGGAATCGAGTGGTGGTATTTAATTTCATTTATTTTTAGTGTGGAGTGAATTATTAAGCACGAACCAGATGAACCCTAGTTTTGCAAAAACTATAATGAAATCCTATACACGTAATATAAATAACAATTGATTGAGGGTAAATGATCTATGAACTACCAGAAACACATTGGTAACTTGAAATAACATTTATGATGCATGAATCATAGAGTTTGAAAAGTTCAGGCTTACCTTGCTAGAGGAAATCAAATCCTCAGTTGGAGGTGTTACAGATGTGAAATGATGATCCTAACAGCTTCCATGGGCCTCAAGGATTGTGTTGAGATGCTTAGAACAAGTTGAAACCTCCTGGATTGCTTGCCTCGAATCCAACTGCAACTTGATCAAGGTGAGATATGATCTTGATGAATTTGATGTTACAGAAGGTGTTTAAGTGTTTGGATCACTTATACATGATGTATATGAAGTGTTTGAATCAAAATTTTGAGTGGAGAAGCTCTGGTTTTGAAAACTCAATTCTCACTCTTTGAAATTTTGAAACTTTGAAGTGAAAGAATAAGAATGAGAAAACAAGTGTTGTAATTGTTTTGGTGTACTCTGAATGATCAAATGTGGCCTCTGTTTATAGGGGAACAGATTTGTTTTGGAGGAATTGTGATGGTTGAAGGATGAGCTCAATGTTCAATGGTTTTGGCAATGCATCATTACTTATATCTCAAGGTACCTTATCTCTTCCACTAGCCTAGCTCTCCTTTTGACCAATTCCACATTTTGCAGATGTTTTTATTGTTGTTTAAGAGTGCATCTTGACTGGTGGGAGTGGCTTCTTTGACAATGCACTATTCCACATAAATGCCTCTTGAATTCAAGGCTTAAGTGATAATGTTTCATCATTTCAAAGGGTTTCCTCTTGACTTAGTGGCTATATATTGCAGGTTTTGTATGATTTATTCAGATTTTTATTGAATTAGCATTGTATGATCATCACACTTGGACTCAAAAAATTGCGCATCACAAGTAATGTCAAATCTACCTTACCAACACAGTTGCATCAAGGCATGTTGTGCACTCCATATCTCCTTGCTCAAGTGGAATTAGATTGTGCTCTTGGACATTTTGGAAAGCTGGGATGTTGTACTTCAATTTTGATGTTCATGGTTGGCCTTGGTTCATCTTGGATCATGGTGAAAAATGCCTCCAAATTTTGGTGTTTTGGCTGAAAAACACTTAGGTAGATTTTTACTAAGTGTTGGAATTTTACAACTTTGAACCTTAATTTTCATCACTCCATAACTTAAAATCCAAGCATTTTTTTGGAGATAACCATGTATGACACTCTTGTTGTATGAAATGAGATCTTCTATTTGAGCTTTGGAGTAAAGAAAATGGTTGTTTGGATCAAAAGTTATGGCCTTGTAAAGTTGGGTACTTGAACATGCAAGTAACCTTGATTTCTTGATTAATATTTGATCAAATGCAACTATGTGTCATATTTCTTTGAATAATAGCTCATGACACTTGATGTTGACCAAAAAGTCAAACTTTGGCTTGGTGCATCAGATGAAATTTGATCAGAGAACCCCTAATTTCCAATTCTCAATGAATCAATCCTATGAGGAAATTTTAAACTTATAAATGGAATTCATAGGTACACTTCAGCTTCTTGAATCATATCTTGAGGTATTGGTTTATGCCCAGATGAAAAATTCACTTTGGAGGCCCTGATCAACCAAAACTTTAATTGGTGCACCAAATGAACTTGGGGCTTGATTAACTTGAAATTATGTAGACTTGTGTTTGATTCTTGATGGAGGAGATCTCTTGATCTTTATGAATGAATGAGAGACTGGGTAAGTTGAAGATCATGCCCATTCTTGATTGATCTTTTGCCTGAGTCTCTTTTGAGGCCCAAAACCCTAATTTTTAATCAAATGAAACAAATAACAATATTTGTATCTTCATATGGGTTAGTGAAGACGCCCCTATTTAAGGTTCTCCTATCTGGAGAGGTGAAGATTGATATCTTAGTTTTGACTAGATAGAAGAGACTTAAATACAACTAAAAATGCACAAATTTTGGATCCTAAGATGCCATAAATGATGTGATGCTTGGGAATGCAAGACATGAGACTTGTGAGGATGACACCATAGAAGACTAATAATAATTAAAATAATTGGGGATTAAAGAATTATTCATTAGGGAAAGAAATTAGGGATAAGGATGCAGCCTGCTGGGAAACAAAGAAGTATCTTCACTGATTGGGGAGATGACAACTCCACCAAGGGGACACGAAAACGATTCTGATAATTTGAATGGTAACAGGCTCTTACCGTCGGAACATGCTTACTCATATTCTTTAAATAAGTAATCCTACTTAGAAAGGGTAAAACTTCCCCACGTTTCTGGTCATGAGCCATGAAAATGGTCTTCGTTTCTGAAATAAACTTCCCCTCGATCCTGGTTTTTAGCCATGGAATTGGTCTTCGTTTCTGAAATAAAATTCCCCTCGATCCTGGTTTTTAGCCACGGAACTGGTCTTCGTTTCTTCTTATCAAGTCTTTCTCTTGAAAAGGTTGAGATAACAAGCTCTGGAAAAGGCGATCACTTGCTGGATCAATAACTTCACCAGGAATCTTTGAGGAAATGCGGGCTAGTTATCTTGCGGGACAAATTTCTCAAATAAAGAGACACAATCTGTGATGGTCTTCGCCAAACTTCTCACCGAGATTCACTGGGGAGATAGCCATTTGATGGAAATAGACTTCATCATACTTCTCTTCGAGACTTCTTCGGAGAGACGCCATAGGATGAGTGATAATCGGATGTCAGACTTGTTAGGGAATACCATTGTCTGAAATGTAGAGGCTCGCAAACTTCTCTGTTGAGATGCCATTTGCTAGAAAGATTTCATCATACTTCCTTCCGAGACTTCTTCGGAGAGATGCCATGTGATGTAGGACAATTTTGAGGTGCTGGTGACTTTATTGAAAGAGGGACAAAATTATCGGGAAAAGATTGCCATTTGTCGATCCACTGGGAATTTCTGGGACAAAAACAAGAATCTTAAGAGACTGTCACTTGTTTGTTAGGTGTAGATTCCAAAGAGGGATAACCTTATCTTCAACGGGGATAGACAAACTGCTCGGAAGGAGACTGCCGTTTGTTGATTAGTAGAGACTTTCTAGGGATGTGATATCCTTTTTTTCAAGAGGTTTTGCTGAGAGGCTTCCACTAGGGGATTTACTTTTATCTTGAAAAGCAAAGTGCACCTCTGCTGGGAAGAGTGGGGTTTAATAGGTGCAGAAATAAATTCCTTCTTATTCTTTAGAGGTTCAAGTTATCAAAATGGTTAAGGACAGAATTCAATCCAGGAATAAACTAGAGAGGGGCTTTTTAAACAAGACACTTCCCAATGAGAAATGAACTCAAACTGGGAATTTATCCTATCCAAGTGTGGAGAGGAGGACTGAAGCAAAACTTCCACGAGGATCAAACTCAGTGGGGAGTTGGAAAGGATATACATTTTCTTCTTAAAGCTGACAACTCTATTGGAGAGAGGGAACTTACCACTTGGGGAAAAACACGACCAAAGTGAGTGAACCATGTCAAGAGATGCATATGAATATGAATCATGAATTCAACTATGCATGATGCATGAATGACTGTTATGTTTATGATTACAAAACAGACACGGGACAATAACTGGTGATGAAAATAAACAAAACCGGATACTCGACCAATCTTGCATAGATGGAAGCAACACTGGAGATTTTGAAGGCAGCACTCTACTGGGGAAAGGGACCAAATCTTATCTTGATTCCAACATTCATCAGAGGAAAAAGGAAGTTCACTCCTTACTGAGGGCGATGGGTCGAGCACCTCAATTTGAAGTAATGATCTGCCACTTGGAGATATTTGTGAGACTGGTCACAAAAGCACTTGATTATGTATTTTGAGGTTTGATCATTCTTAGAGTAGCTGTTGACATTCCTTCTTATGTTCATAAATCAAAGGAAGCTGCCGTCTTTATTTTGAAAGCAAAAGTAAATACATTTTTTGTTTCAAGAATGAATATCAATAAATAAAAAGTGTTATTTTGCAAGGCACAATAAAATAAGAATTGTAATCAAATGGATAAAAGGATCAAATTTTCATTGATAGAATGGTAATCAACCAAAACCGTGATTCCATGGAGCATTACAAAGTTAGGAAATGGTAATTTAAAGGGAAATGGCTACATTGAAATATAATGACCACTATCCTTTTAACAACTTTGAATTTCGAGTATTCTTGAGTTTCTGTTGAAGGTGACTTTATTGAGGATTTTTTGACAGATGACGTTGCTTTAGATGATCCAATATTGTTGGATGCAATTACTTGCCATAAATCCCTAACTTTTGCCTAGATTGCCTTTTCAAGTTTTCAATCTACCAGGATAGTTATTTTCTGTTTATGTCTCTAATTTTTGCCTGGATCGCCCTTTCGGGTTTTCAGTCCACCAAGACGCTCTTTTTTGCCTATGCTGCCCTTTCGAGTTTTCAACTTAGCGAGCTGTTCTTTTGTTTCTTTTTAGGAGAAGTATTTCTTGACTGCATCAACATTTGTAGGACTGGTGAACTCTTCACCATCCATAGTTGTAAGTATTAAGGCACCACCTAAGAAGGCTTTCTTAACAACATATGGGCCATTATAATTTGGAGTCCATTTGCCCCTGGAGTCGTTGAGGAAAGATTGGATCTTTTTGAGCACGAGGACGCTGTTAGGTGCAGATTTTACCTCAAAATGACATATCTTTCTTGGCACTTTTTCTACTTAATTCTCATGTTTTCATTAGTTTTACTCTTGATTTGTTGTTGTTCTTCTAACATCGTGAATATACCTTTGGTGCTTGTAATATGTGTGTTATTGGGCAGGAAAAGGCACTAAATGATCAAAGTTGTAAGACACAAGAATTGATGCAAGCAGCCAAAGAAATGAGGAATACATCAGTACGTTTGCTTTGCGAATTGCAGGCGAAGGTTCGCTTTGCGAACTCTGGCGAGGCTCCAGCGAATGGTCCTAGAATTATGGCAGAGGAAAAAGGAGCTTAAGTTCGCTTTGCGAACTTGAAAGCGAGTGTTCGCTTTGTGAACTATCCTTCGCATTGCGAAGTTATGAAATAATTCTGTGGCGGTTTAACTATTTAGAGGCACCTCAGGTGCCTAAGTTTGTCATTCGCTTTGCGAATAAAAGGTTCACTTTGCGAACTGTGATTTTCCTGAATGTGTTATAAATAGTTTTTTCACACTTTTTAGATATTATCAACATAGAAACTTGAGAGAAATATCAGAACTTGTAATTTGAAGATCAGAATTTATATCTCTTCATTTCAAGGGAGAAAAGGTAGGATCTTTGATTTCTTGTTGGGAAAGGATGTAATCTTTTGATACCTATTGTATTTCATCTAATCTATGTTTGTGAATTAGTTTGGATTCTCTATTTTTGGTTGTCTTTGATTGCTTATTTGTTGGTCTTGACAAAACCTATTTCAAATCCGTGATCTTAGATATTCATTTATCATTGAGCAAGCTTTTGACAATGTTTTGTGATTTGATATTCATTTGCATCTCAACTTTTTAGCATTGTGTTGATTATTAGTTTGAATAGCTTCTAATAATTAATGAAATAAGAGACCGCGATAGCGTTTGACGAACAATATCGTGAGGGTGCATGAGAATATTGATGAAAACCGACATTCACATTCATTTGGCAAATTAGTTGAATGCATGTAAAAAGGGTTAAACGTGTGTACGTATTTTGATCATTGGCTTTGTATATGAAGTACTCATTAGTTTGATATTGATGTTATAGTAATATATGTTGAGTCTTGAGGCCAGAAATGGACGTAGGCTTAAAATTCATGTAGCTTTTAAATGCTTTGTATTGATTGGTAATGTGCGAGAGCAATTATTGACCAGTACAAAATCATTCACAACATGCGGGGACCGAGAGGATATGTATGTCGTGAGTGATACATGCTGATATTAGATGAACAAGTGATTTATGTATAAAATTGGTCAGAAGAATGCATGTGTTATCAATTTATGAGATCCAATTCCAACAAGGCTCTGTTTATAATTCAGTCTTTACTTTATATTTTCCGTCTTTACATTTTCTACATTTAATTTTGGTTCTGTAAATCTTTTAAGCCAAAAATTTTGAACCATAAGCTTAGAAACATAGAGACAGTCGAACGACATTATTTCCCTCGCACTGATCCCTGTGGATACGACAAAACTGGGTTACTTAAATGTTTTTGCTTGCTGCTATATTACAGTTTCAACAGTCGCCTTCTCTGAATACCCGAGGTCGAACCTTTTTGTCAAAAGCTTTCTTCATCCTTTGTTGATATAACTGACCATGGCATAAAGTCGTCATCCTCTTTTCTTCGATTAGATTTAGTTTATCGTATTAGCTTTGACACCATTCAACTTCTGTTAGCTTGGCTTTCACCAAGACTCTTATTGACGAGATTTCAACTTCTACGGGGAGCACAGCTTCCATGCCATATACCAAAGAGAAAGTGGTTGCCCCTGTTGAAGTGCGGACGAATGTACGATATCCATGAAGGGTAAACGGGAGCATCTCATGCCAATCCCTGTAAGTCACAACCATCTTCTGAATGATCTTCTTGATATTTTTGTTAGCTATTTCAACTGCTCCATTCAACTTAGGCCGGTAGGGAGACGAGTTATGGTGTTCAATTTTGAATTCAACACATAATTCCTTCATCATTTTGTTGTTCAAGTTCGATCCATTATCAGTAATGATCTGGCTTGGGACACCGTAACGACAGATGATATTGTTCTTGATAAACCAGACCACCACTTGTCTGGTTACATTGGCGTATGATGTTGCTTCGACCCACTTGGTGAAATAATCAATAACCACCAGGATGAAGCGATGTCCATTTGAAGCCTTAGGTTCGATCATGCCGATCATATCAATCCCCCATACAGAAAAAGGCCATAGAGAGGATATAACTTTGAGAAGAGTCAGAGGCACATGAATCTTGCTGGCATAAATCTGACATTTGTGACATTTCCTCATGTATTTGTAACAATCGGATTCCATTGTCAGCCAATAATATCCTGCTCTTAACATCTTTCTTGACATTGCATGTTCATTGGCACGAGTGCCAAAGGAGCCTTCATGAATTTCCTTCATCAACAAGTTTGCTTCGTGTCTATCCACGCATCTGAGCAAAAACATGTCAAATTTTCTTTTGTATAACAAATCATTGTTCAGGAAGAAGTTGCCAGCCAGTCTTTTGAGAGTCTTCCTATCTTTCCTTGATGCCCCAAATGGGTATTCTTGTCTTTGAAGGAAGCACTTGATGTTGTGATACCAGAGTTTGTCATCGATGATTGCCTTTATTTTGAATATGTAAGTGGGTCTATCAAGGCGTGTCACATTAATCTTTGGTATGTCATTCCATTGAATCACAATAATCATGGAGGATAAGGTAACAAGTGCATCAACCATGTTGTTCTCTTCACGAGGAATGTGATGAAATTCAACTTTGTGGAAGAAAGGTAACAACCTTCTTGCGTAGTATTTGTAAGGAATTAAACCAGGTTGACGTGTGTCCCTTTCTCCTTTGATATGATTTATAACGAAAGCAAAGTCTCCATACACATCCAGATTCTTTATCTTTAAGTCACTGGCTTCTTCGAGACCCATGATGCAAGCTTCATTCTCGGTCTCGTTGTTTGTACATTTGAATGTCAATCTGGCTGTGAAAGGAATGTGGGTACCATGAGGTATAACAATGATTTCCCCAATTCCATTTCCATAAGCATTAACAGCTCTGTCGAATATTAGACCCCAACTAGATCCTAGCTCTGGCCCTTCGTCTGGTAATGGTTCATCGCAATCGTTCATCTTTAGATACATCACATCTTCACCGGGGAAGTCAAATCTGAGAGATTCATGATCATCAATTGGTTGGTGGGCCAAATGATCAGCTAGAATACTCCCTTTGACGACTTTCTGAGCATGGTATTTAATGTCGTATTCTGATAGCAACATCTTCCAACGGGCAATTCTTCCATTTAAAGCAGGCTTCTCAAAGACATACTTAATTTGATCCATTTCGGAGATTAACCAAGTGGTATGACAAATCATATACTGGCAAAGACGTTTAGCAGCCCAAGCTAAAACACAACAAGTTTTTTCAAGCATGGAGTACCGAGTCTCACAGTCCGTGAATTTCTTACCCAGGTAATAAATGACATACTCTTTTCTTCCTGTTTCGTCTTGTTGGCCCATCACACAGCCCATGGAATCTTCTAAGACTGTCAAGTATATAATCAGGGCCTTCCTTCCACTGAAGGAGACAGAATAGGCGGCTTAAGCAAATATTCCTTGATACTTTCAAAAGCTTTTTGGCAATCTTCTGTCGATACACAACCTTGATCCTTTCGGAGGAGTTTGAAAATTGTTGCACATATTGCAGTCATGAAGAATATGAACCTTGAAATGTAATTCAAACGTCCCATGAATCCTCTTACTTGTTTCTCAGTTCTGGGCGAAGGCATTTCTTGAATGGCCTTGAATTTGTCGGGATCAACTTCAATTCCTTTTTGGCTAACAATAAAACCTAAGAGTTTTCCTGAACAAACACCAAATGTGCATTTGTTGGAATTCAAATGGAGTTTGTATTTCCTCAGACGCTGGAATAACTTTGATAAGTGGTCCACGTGTTCTTCTTCAGTTATGGATTTAGCAATCATGTCATCTACATATACTTCAATTTGTTTGTGTATCATGTCATGAAACAAAGTTGTCATGACCCTTTGATAGGTTGCGCCTGCATTCTTTAGACCGAACAATATCACCTTGTAGCAAAAGGTTCCCTAGGGTGTAATAAATGAAGTTTTCTCCATATCTTCTGGTGCCATTTTGGTTTGATTATAGCCTAAAAATCCATCCATGAAGGAAAAGACTTTGAAATTTGCAATGCTATCAATCAAATATCAATGTGTGGTAAGGGAAAGTCATCCTTCGAACTGGCTTTGTTTAGATCCCTGTAGTCTATACACATGCTGACTTTTCCATCCTTCTTGAGAACGGGTACTATGTTGGCTAGCCATTGCGGGTATTCTAACGTGGCAAGGAAGCTTGCATCAATTTGCTTTTGAACTTCCTTAAATTTTATGGCCATATCTGGGTGAGTTCTTCTCAACTTTTGTTTGACTGGCGAAAACTTTGGCTTTAATGGTAAATGATGCTCCACAATGTCGGTATCCAACCCTGGCATATCTTGGTAGGACCAAGCAAACACATATGGAAATTCTTTGAGAAGCTTTATCACACTTCTCTGACAGTTGTAGTGAGCAGTGCTCCAATCATAACTTCTTTCCTTTCTTCTTCAGAACCCAAATTGACCGTTTCCAACGGCTCTTTGTGGGGTTGAATGGACTCTTCCTCATGTCTGAGTAGTCAGAAGATCTCATTTGGAATTTCTTCGTCTTCTTCTTCTTCAACTTCGAATATCGGGGACTCAAAGTTGGGAGAAGGCATTGGGTCATATCTTTCAATGGATTTTTTTATGATTTATATGCACAATGTAATTGATGATGATTTTTTTAGAAAACATATTAAAATGCAAGAGTGTGTGCAAGTTTTTTCTTGAAAACGTTTGTTATTCATTTTAGTTTGTTTTACGATTACCATTTTCGGAAAAAGCAAAAAGTAAAAATAGCAATAAATGCAGGAATTTAGAATGACATCTTTATTTATGATTTGTCGATTCTTCAAACACAGGCCCTATAAAACAAAACTCTTCTGCTTTAGGCGAAGCGAATAGGGGAAATTTACAGACAAGGGAGGCCTTATAAAACATCTCTTCACCTGGGCAAGGTGAGAGGTTAAAATAAAGACGAGGCATTTACTTTGAGATGTGAACAACAAGCGGGACATCAACAACTATCCAATGGGGGCGAACTCCTCTATGTATCACAAAGTCTGGTACATATCTCCTAGGATTGTCTTCAACAATGGTACTAACTTCTGGCGGAGTCGGGTCAGTAGAGTCTTCTTCCCATGCATAATTATTAGAAGAGAGGTCTTCTGTTGTTTTTCCATATGTATCGTCATGTTCAAGAGAATCTCCCCATCCAGTTGGTTGGATGTCTTCATACAAGATGTGAGAACTTTCAGGGGCATTATACTTTACTAGGAAATCAAACTTTCCGCTTGGCTGTCCCAAGGTATCCCAGTTCTCTGAAGAAACTAATGAATCATCTTCTTCGATGACGTTGATTTCTGGTAGTGCAAAGTTGATAAACTCTTGTTCATCAATTCTTATGACTTTATCAAGATGATGCTTGACATATCCAGGATTTTTCAGATAAGGCCTCCTTGCTTCCGGAGGAACAGATGAATCTTTTTCAGGGCTATTAAGAAGATATGCATTTTCTGGTTGGCATTGATACCCTGGATCTTCCATGTCAGGCTCCCAAATAGGTAAATCGTCCATGGGATCATCTGAGTTATAGTCAAAGTTATTTTTCATCACAATATTAGGTTCTAATGAATTAGGATGAGCAAGGAATCCTTCAATATCGCGATCTCTATAGATCATCTTGTTGTCTGACTTTGGTATATATCTGAAGTTCTGTTGTGGATTGCAAAAGGGTATGTATGTCTCTTCTTGCGATATTTAACCATCATTTTTGAAATATGATTTCCATTCTTCATCTGGATCGAAAGAAGTATCCTTAAAGTCATCTCCTTCGAAGGTGTCCACTTCTTGAGAAATGAGGCGGAGGAGACCTCCGCTGCGGAAGAAATCTTGAATAAAACGAATGGCTTTGTCTTTCTTGGTAGTCTTGGTGAATGCTTGAGAGAAACCGAGGCCTTCTCTTGCTTTGTTATCGGCAGGAATCACAACTTGTCCCCATCCTTTAGTAGTTCAACTTTCCATTACTCGGAGAGCGTCCTTGTAAGAAGGAATATATGCTCCTTTTTCTTGACTGTTCTCGTTACTCACAGAAAGTGTCTTGAGTTAAGTTTCGACGATCTCTTCTAGTTCCAAGTAGGAAAATGATGACATATTTCTTACAATAAAAGCTCGTTCGCCACATACTATAACCAATTTGTTATTCTTTATAAACTTCAGCTTTTGGTGAAGTGTTGAGGTGACTTCTCCTGCTTCATGGATCCAAGGACATCCTAACAAAAAAATGTATGCTGCTCGGATATCCATTACCTGAAAGGTGATTTGAAAAGTGTGAGGACCAATTGTTGCGGTGAGAATCGGATATCAAGCTATTAGTTAACTTGAATCACAAATCATGAAGTTCACCACCGAGCTTTGATTTATCCAAAGGAAAGGGTAAAGATCGAAGAAAACACTAAGTGCGCTATATAACAACAAAGCTAAGAGAATCTAAGGTTCGGGGGTTGGTTATACCTAGGTAAGGTGCTAGCATCCTAAGTATCTGTAGTACTTTACAGGAACCTCTTGTTAGTATTTGTGTTATGCTAAAGTTTGCTTGCTAAGGGAAATGTGCTAAGGTAAAGACCTAGGGTATATACAAAGTATGCTCGCCAAGAAGTCGCATCGTAGCCCTACGTATCTTAACTAGGATGGAATCAGAGCATTCGTAGTTCACCTAACTATGGGTGTGGAACTCTTGACTGTGGTCAAGGTTCTAACGGGAAGTAAGTGTTCATGGCAAGACACCTACATAGAGTACGACGACTTTAAACCTAAGGCTAGGTAAAGGGGAAAGAAAGTGTCCATGGAAAAACACTCACATAGAGTACGACGACTCTAATCCTAAGGCTAGGATGAAGGGTGAGGTAAGTTGGTCTCGATAGCACGGCGGAGAGAGATAAGGGAGTTAGTTGTTAGTGAGCTCGCCAAGACATCACATCTTGTGCCTACGTATCCTAACTAGGAATGAGGAATCAGAGCGATCGTAGTTCAACTCACTACGGGTGAGGAACTCTTGACTGTGGTCAAGGTTCCTAAGGGGAAATTAAGTATCTATGGCAAGATACCTACATAGAGTGTGGCCACTCTAAACCTAAGGCTAAGTTAAAAGGGAAAGATGAGTAAGTGTCCATGGCAGGAACTTAAATAGAGTACGATGACTCTAATCCTAAGGCTAGGATGAAAGGGTAAAGTAAGTGTTCATAACCATGACACTCACATAGAGTACGACGACTCTAATCCTAAGGCTAGGATAAAAGGAGGGACCTAAAGTTTTCCTAAGTATGTACACTAAGTATGCTCGCCAAGACATCGCATCTCGTGCCTACGTATCCTGACTAGAATGGAATCAAAGCATTCGTAGTTCACCTAACTAGGGGTGAGGAACTCTTGACTGTGGTCAAGGTTCCAAGGGGGAAAAACAATTATCCATAACAAGATACCTACATAAAGTGCGGCGACTCTAAACCTAAGGCTAGATAAAAGGGAAAGGAAGTGTCCATGGCAAGACACTCACATAGAGTACATCGACTCTAATCCTAAGGCTAGGATGAAGGGTGAGGTAAATTGGTCTTGATCGCACGACGGCGAGAGATAAGGAAGTTAGTTGTTAATGAGCTCGCCAAGACATCGCATCTTGTGCCTACGTATCCTAACTAGGAATGAGGAATCAGAGCGTTCGCAGTTCACCTCACTACGGGTGAGGAACTCTTGACTTTGGTCAAGGTTCCAAAGGGGAAAGTAAGTATCCATGACAAGATACCTACATAGAGTGTGGCGACTCTAAACCTAAAGCTTGGTTAAGAGGGACAGATGAGTAAGTGTCCATGGCAGGAACTTATATAGAGTAGGGCGACTCTAATCCTAAGGCTAGGATGAAAGGGTAAAGTAAGTGTTCATAACCATGACACTCACATAGAGTACGACGACTCTAATCCTAAGGCTAGGATAAAGGGAAAGACCTAAAGTTTTCCTAAGTATGTACACTAAGTATGCTCGCCAAGACATCGTATCGCGTACCTACGTATCCTGACTAGGATGAAATCAGAGCATTCGTAGTTCACCTAACTAGGGTGTGAGGAACTCTTGACTGTGGTCAAGGTTTCAAAGGGGAAGTAAGTATCCATGGCAAGATACCTACATAGAGTGCACCGACTCTAAACCTAAGGCTAGGTTAAAGGGAAGGAAGTGGACAAAGCTATCCTAATCATGACATGGCAGTCAACAGAGGAATCATTTCCTTTGGAGTCGGGCAAAAGAGATCATCAAACAAAATAGGCATCAATATCATGACAGAAACAAGAAAGTCATTCACAAGATTTCATCAAGAAATATTTACAAGTATCATCAAGGAAAGAAGTCACAGGTTAGTAGTCAAAGAAATTTATAGAAATTAAAAAATCGGAATGATCAAAAAATAAATTCTAAATAATTAAAATCTAAACATGAGTTTGAAATGATTAGAAAATATTTTGTGTTTTATTGTCTTGACGAATAAATTAAATAGGAAAATATATTCCTAAAAACTAATTAAAACCAAATATTGAAAATTAAAAGTAACTAAATAATATAAAATACTATAGATTAAGATAAATATTATCAACAAAAACGATATTAACAAAATCAATGGCAAAAATAATTAACTAAATTATATACAAAGTATTTTACAAGATTTTTTAACAAAATGATTAACAAGAGTATTAACTAAAATATTTACAAAGATTATTAATAGAAATTATTAACCAAAATAATTAACAAAGATGTTAACAAAGATTTTTTTTAAAAATTAATACAAAAATTAATTATATAATATTTAGGAAAACCTAAATATCTAAACAAAATAGAAACTTATTAATATTTTATGACATTTTTCTTAACATTAACTAAATAATTATTGAATTAAGATTTAAACAATCAAAAGAAAATATATATTAAAACTATTAAATAAAATAAAATAAAATAAAATAATAAAAAAAAAGAAGAAACCTGGGCCACATGAGATGGGCCGCGGGTCTAGCAAGCTGGGTCGGATCTCCCGGTCTGGTTTAAGTAAGTGAAAAAAAGAAAAAGAAAAAGGGTTATGAAACCTAACATTCTCAATCCGTACCTCCTTTCCAGAAACAAAATTCACGCGTGAAGAAGGAATGATATCAGAAAAAAAACAAGATACAACGACATTACTAAATCTCTGGTCCTTTCCGTGTTCGTCTCAAATCCTTATTTCTCTCTGCGATTTCTTTCATTCCGTCGCGATCTTCTTTTTCTCCTTCGCGTCTCTCCGTCGTTTGCTCACGATGGGTTCATGGTTTCGATTCGCATTCACTCTCTTTCGCAAACTCGTTTCATCTATTATCTAATTCTCGATTTTAAATGGTTTTGGGTTGAAAGGGTAGGTTGTAAGAATGAAGTTTTGAGAAGGGGTTGAAGATGGATGAGGGTGAAATGATTAAGGTTTGATTTTGGGAGAAGAAGATTGAAATCTGAGTAATTTTCGAGGGAGAGAGATGCGTGAGGTTTTTGGGTGAGTTTGGTAAAATGGAGTGGTTTTGATGAGCCAGGAAAAACAACAGGTCACGTTACGGCTTTGTTTATTGTGAGGATTTGTAGGTTGAGAAACAAATTATGTAGGGAGGCGGACGGTATGGTATTGTTAATGGCTGAGAAAAAAATTGGTTCTTGGCCGTGAATTATGGTCATGCCGTTTGTTGAACTGTGTATGGAATAATTTGAATTTTGAACATGAAAAAGATTCTATGGTGGTTTCAAAAGGTATGCGTGTTAACTCTTTTTCTCCTCCCCTTTTTCTCTTGCACTTTTTCTCCATTTATCTTTTTGCCTCCTCTTAAAGACTTGTCCATTAAGTTTTCAAATTTTGTCTATTGTTGAGAGGTGTTGCTTTCATGTTGCAGAGATGTCTTGCATTTGTGGCATAGCAGGTCTTATTTTTGTGTAAATATTGCAGGTCTGTGGTTTTGTGGTGTAGTAGAGGTTTGGCTTTAGCTTGGTAACAGCAGGTTTTTTTTTGCAGCAAGTCTTATCGATGTTGAGTTTTGGTGCAAGTGTTTTGTAGCATTGTGGGGTCATAGTCTTGCTAGCAGGGTAGAAGGTTTCGATTCTCATGAGTTTCGTAGGGCGCAGGATTGGCTTTTGTTGTGTAGTGGCTGCATAAAGTGTGAAGCTTTTCCCCTTTTTTTTTGTTTTGGCAACTTCTCTTGTAATATGGTTTTTGTTGAAAACTTGAATTGAACTTGTAATGAAAATTGTAATTTGGACCTTTGAATGGGATTTGAAGCTTGAGTCTTGTAATTGAATCTTGAAATGAGTTTTGTAACTTGAAATTAAAACATGGAAAATGACATTGGACTTTGGGGATTAGAAAAAATCAATAATGGAAAATTGGTTAAGTAAAAAAAAAAGACAAAATAATGAATAATAATTTGTATTGAAAAAAGTGAAAAGATGGATATGGTTATTGAAAATTCGATAATGAATAGAAATTGGATATGTAAATTTATAGTTGGAAATGGAATTTAATTTATGAATATGGATAAAAAAATAGGAAAGCTTTATGAATTGGATATTTAGAAATTTTGGATATAATGGATAAAAAATGGTTTAGAAGTGGATTTAACGGATATATGGATATTAGAATGGGCATATGGACATGAATTAGATGGAAGAAGTGGATTTGAAAATGGTATGGATTATTGGGAATTATATGGTCATTGGATGGATTGAAAGACGAATTTGGATAAAGCATGGACAATGGATAATTGAATTGGATATTTGAAATGGAAAAGTGGATAACAAATGTGGATTTAGAAAGAATGGATATGGACCGAATAACTAGCTTGAACTTTGGAATCAATGACAAAACCTGAACCACATAGCCAGTACTCCCACACAACTCCAATGTTTTAACCTTTGATGACTCTGTATCTACAACAAACAACTTGAATTGACACGAAACCCTAATTTGATGATCCTCAGATATGAAAAATGAAACCATCTCCTCTTTCTGAAACATTACTGCACATATACTTGACCAGCTAGCTTTAAATGAACGATACTTGATCATCTTGAACACAAAGGGTGAGAAACTCTAATCGTCATGCCTTGAGTGCACACTGATGAAATAAATGACTTGAGGAGGCCCAAAACCCTAATTCAGAATCTTTCCAGTCAAGCCGCTGATGAAACCCTAAACAAACGACACTTTGGGGCAATTCAGAGAAACTGAAGCTGCGTCTTGATAAACCTCTGATAGGAACTGCTCATGACGATTGAAAACCCAACACCTCTGCCTCAAACTTGAGTACAATAACCGAAAGAAACAACCTCTGAACAATGGAAATCCAACTCAACAGAAAACCTCACATCCCACGTCTTCAGAGCTTAAATGGTGGATGACCTATCCAAAACCTTGATTTATCAAACCTTTGAAGCCTCTAAAGCAAACTCTAAATCCATAGGTGAAACAAAGCAAAAAGAAAATCTGATAACTTGGTTAGTTATGCAATATGATTAACCTAAAGATATGCAAAAGATCAAAGAATCTAAGGGTAAAATTTGGGGTATGACACCAATGGTTATGGGAAGATCAACTTCGCCAATAACTGTCTTTCTGGATCCGTCAAAAGCTTTGACTACGATCTCGCTGCCTCTTGAAAGGATAATCGTACAAGAGTTGATTTTGGCATGACATTTAGGGATGAACCAGTATCTACTAGTACACTAGCTAGAGCATCGTCCGTGCAGTTGGTTGTGATATTGAGTCTCATGTTATGATTTTTTCCCTCCTCTGGGAGCTCTTCATCACTGAAGCCTAAGTTATTACAGGCAGTGATGTTAGCAACAATGCTATCAAATTGACCCACCATTACGTTTTGTTCCACGATGGCTTGTTCCAAAACCTTCTGCAAAGCTTCCCTGTGAGCTTCTGAACTCAATTGAAGAGCTAATACAGATATCCGGGAAGGAGTATGCAATAACTAATCCACAATGTTGTACTCACTTTTTTGAATTAGTTTTAAAATCTCATCATTGTTCTTCACAGGCTCTGTGCCGCTTGATTGGCCTATCTACTTATCGGGGACCAATTTGGGGTTCCTTCTCCCCAGCAATTTCTTTAACTCCTTTGTTAAATACCCGACCACTTTGTGTGACCCGGCTTATATCAGCGATGTTGACAATGGATGGCAGTGGAACTTCCTTTCCATCTTCTATCACGGTGGCATCGTACTTATAAGGAATGGCTGTATCTGATTTGAATGGTACTGGACCTGGCAAGTAAATGACCAAATGAGTCACGTTGGTCTTAGTACTCTCATAGGTGACCTCTATTGGTTCCAACTTGGGGATATCAGGAATCTTTCTACCATCAAAAGGGATTTCCACACGCTTTGGTTCACTGAGTAGAGGAATTATGGTGTAAACTTCTTCATCAATTCCATAATCAATGGGCTCTCCTTCCTGGAATATTGTGATGGTCCTTTGATCTAATAGTCTTTGAATCTCATCCTAGATGAGGAGGCAATCATGTCGGCTCTTGCGACGCTTTTTGCAAGTTGAGTGATCATGTTGATTTGGACCAATGCAGTCAGGTTCATGCAAGCTTTTGACTAATGATTCTTTGTGTTAGCTCTTAGTTTCGACGCCTGACATTGGATTAAGAGTATTATCCAAACAAAAAATGGAATTTTTGAAGTTTTGGAAGACTTCGACAGGAATGGTATCTCCAGAAAGTCTAGTCAAAAGTATCCTTGTGCATAAGAGACATATTTTATGGACTTAGAAATATTTTTGACAATTTGGGAATATGCTTCGACGGAATCCTTGCTGATGACGTTTGATTCAAGATTCAAATTCAAATAAGGGAGGGAACTTTGTTCTTATCCATTTGATAGAAGGAGACACATGGAGAGCATTTGAAGGATGAAGACATGCATGATTCCATTTGTCTCGCTCTAATTAGTAGGCCGTTAGGGGTAGTTATTTTTTACTATTATTAAATAGCAAGTCTTAGTGTTAGGATTTGGGGTGTTAAAGTTTGTACAAATTCCTCAAATTACTCAAAGTATCCGCGTGTAGAGAAGAGAGTTTGTGAGAAATGTACGTTTTATGTAACACCATCTTTCTCATTCAATGCAATTTAGTTAATCTTTGCCCATAAATCTATCTTTATTTTCTACTTTGTTAAGTTATTTTCCAATGCACTTTTAATCATTTCCTCGTATTACTTTTCCTTTAGTATTGTCGAAGTAACCCTTTTCTAAATCATGAATACTGTCGAAGTGTTGATCTTTTTCCAAATATCCTTTTGAATTATTTAGCACATGTCCTAGGATTTTGTGTGGTCGATCCTGCAAGTTACCCAATTTCTTATAGATTTGGTAGACCAGAAGTTATTTACTAATTTTCACAGTAAAAAAATTGGCATGCTGTCAAAAAGTATTTCGGGGGTGTTTTATCGTATCCACATGGATTGTATGTGTATTGCCGCCATTCTATAGTCGAAATCGTTTTAAACTTAGAGTAACAAAGATTTTGGTGGTTTTGTAACAGATCGTTTGCATAAGAATTTAGTAACGGTAAAGAAATTGGTTTTAAAGATTTGGTAAAAGCATGCCAAGATTAGGGTCCGATAATCCGTTTTATACGTATTTACTCGATAAAGGATGTGAACTTGTTAACGATGAATATAACCACATATCCTCTCAACAAGTTTATCTCTAACACTTGTTGTGGGATTTACCATATTGATCCTTAGATGATCTCTCACTCCAACTATCAATATGATAACATTCAAGATCAATATTTATGAACATCAACTTTGAAAACTATCTCTAGCCTCATGATTGTTGATGGATTGAAACTTAGGTCAAGTTTTAGAACATATTTCTAAATCATGAACTAAAACAAAATATAAACCATACAAACAAAGTTTTTCACCTATATTTATCATCAACAAAGTTCACACACTACAATCAAGATCAATACATACAAAATGAAGGATTACCTACCACTAATCTTGACACAAGATGTGTTTAGCTACACATATTCATGGTAGCTTGTTTCACAAGTTTCGTGAGGAGATGAAAAAGCATCCGCGTCGAATAATCGAGATCGGATGCAAATCCAACTTCTCAAAGTGAAATATCTCTCTTAGATGAAGAAATATCATAAACTTAGGCTTGGTGTGATAAAATGAGGTTATGATCCCAATAAATTACATAAAGTGCTTTTATAGTACACTTGAAATCAGCCCAGTTCGCACTGCGAACTATTTATTCTCCTAGAGAACTATGAATTTGGCACCTCTGATAAGTTAAACCGCCTCAGAAGTTCTGCATAAGTTCGCAATGCGAACTTTTATTTGCAAAGAGAACTATTCGCCTACAAGTTCGCAAAGCGAACTTAGGCCCCTTTAGCTACTGCCTCATCCAAGGTGTCCTTCGTCAGGTCTTCGCAAAGCGATGAATCAGCGGACATTCGCTGGGAAGTTCGCAAAGCGAACTTTGGTCCCTTTTCTTACTGCCCAAATCTTGGGACTGTTCGCTGAAGCTTCGCCAGATGTTCGCAAAGCGAACATTCGCTGGAAAGTTCGCAAAGCGAACTTACTGGTGTTTTCTTCCTTTCTTTGGCAACTTGGATCCTTTCTTTGTGTCTTACTTCTTTGACAAGTTAGTGCCTTTTTCTGCACAATAACACACATATTACAAGCACCAAAGGTATATTCACAATGTTTGAAGAAGAATAACAACAATTCAAGGATAAAATCCACAATTAAACATAAAAGAATTGAAAATGTCAAGTATTAATAAGAAATATATAGCATGTTTGACATCTAACAAACTCTCCCCAACTAACTCTTTGCTTGTTCTCAAGCAAAGTATGCCTCTCATTGAAAACAAGAGGATTTGCTCAAGCATTAACTCAACCAAGAAAAGATAAACGGCTCAGATAAACAACAAATGCCGACAAACAACAATTACAAATTCCTAGAATCGAACAATGCAAAAGAACTTGATTCTTAAACAAATATAAGACAATGTTTCAAGTAATAACTAAACTATCATGCTCATATCACTCTAACACTCCTCTTCAAAAAAGAATTGAAGGAAAATCGCGCTTACAAACGCGGGGAAATTTTACTCATCTGACAAATAATGTAAATACAAACTAATTCATACAATATCTAAACGATTAATAAAGAAATCATGGAAGCAAAAAGATCACTAAGTGCTTTTAAGGTTGTAGCTTGGTCGGGTTGACAATAAAGGGACATTTCTTAAGGCCATTGAGTCGAAATTTATGATGCAAAAGAACACTCACTATACAAGGTATTCACACACGTCTCAACTTCATTCACCAATTTTATTCCTTTATCACAAACCTTCTCAAACTTCCTTATGCACAATTATTGGACTCTATTTTTCTCTTTCAAGCAAGCATTCTTTTTCCCTTTTTTCTTCACATTCATATTCACATTTTCTTTTCTTTTCATGCTTGCTTGAAAATTTTCAAAAGTTTGAGCAATTTACCAATCTTCTTTTTCATTCTCCCCAACTTATTTTCAACTAAACCTTAAGTGAATGCTCCTTGCTTTTTAAGGCAAGGAAATTAATAAAAACAAAGTTCCAAGGTTCAAGAAGAAATTTTTTTAGAATCTCACAAAAATTCAATGATGAACTTGATTTTCAAATTATGTACAACACAAAGTTCATAACTAAAACGAGATCTAATCTGTTTAGGCTCAAAGGGCTAACAAATACTCACTACTCACGAGTAAATCACTGTTTGGAAATGGTTGTGCTCATTATCAACAAATGCCTTGATCATTTCTAATGCTTCCACAAAATCACACAAATCATAAGATAAAGCATGAAGTAAAAGTATAAAACAAAATTCATCAGCAATCCTATGCATTTAGTAGACCATGGAGGTTTCTCACCATTGTGGTTTTTGGACCTCAGTGACATAAGCAATCAATAAAGTTGTAACAAGAAACAACATTTCATTTGCACAAAGACAAGAAGTTTTAACACATTCTAAATCCTAGAAATAGGTAACTATGTACATTGCCAACAATTACATGCTTAAATACTATCATTTCCATCCAAACTTAGAAGAATCTTCTTTGATAAACAACAATCACCAACCTAGAAGTTTCTTTCAAAACCACATCCAAAAATGGAAACATTAAATTCCCCCAAGCATACCAATATAACACAACAAAATAAATAAAAAAAACTAAAAATAAAAATGAAAACTAAACAAATTCAATTGAAAAACAAAATACTAATAATAATAGCCTAATAGTGTTATGGTGTAGAAACACCAACAAAAGTCATTAGTACCTCATAAGGGTACAAAGTACATCAAAATCCAAAAATAATCCACATAGTGGATAAAGTACAATAATAAAAACTGATACATAAAACATAACCAGAAAACTTCACTTTGAAGATCAAAGGAAACACAAAATGACAACATCAAAACTAGTCCTCTTCGGACTCGGAACCAAAAACCTCAATCTCTTCCTCCTCAGAACCAAACTCAAATCCAGATACCTCAACCACCTCATCCTCATCATCATCCTCCACGTCAACATCTTCAGGCTCAGCTGCCTCTGCTCCCCCTCCAAAAACTGGCCTGGCCTCAGGCCAACCAGCATGAGCTAGGAATTGCTCCCTAGTCATCATAGAGTGATCCACGGAGGGCTCAGGAATCTGCAACTATAATACCTGCATAGAATCATGTAAACCATCATGGCATGCTGAGAAGCCGCCATCCAGTCCTAATTATGCTGGTATATCTCTTGCTGATATGGGTAATATCCTTGAGAACCAAAACCACTCGACCCATCACTAGCACATGTGCCGGCATCAGTACTAGCACCTGAAGACTTACCTCGCAGCCCCTTTGGTTTACAAAATTTGTCCACGTACCGATCATCAATAGCGGTCGGGATGGTTACCTGAAGACGTTTGGGGAGATTAACCCCTGCATGCACACAAAGGGCCATGATAAGACAAGGAAAGGCAAGAGGACAGTTCTTCTGCGAAGCTGAACCAAGGCCACTTTCCACAATAGCCTTCATCTCATCAGCAGTAATCTTGCCACATCAATTTGGACATTCAACATTATGCTATGGACCAAATAGGCAAGGGGTATGGTAATGGTCGAGGAATGCGACTTTGGCTTAATGTTTGTAAGAACCAATAGCAAGATCAACTGGGCCAAAGGACGCACGTCCGCTCGACGGTATCTGTGCGAAACCACAAATGGGTTCAACTCAACTGTTTTACCTTCACACAAAAGGCCACGAGTGATTTTTTCTGTGTCTCTAACTAGTCTCAAGGTTCTGTGGTAGGTATCTATCTCATTTTCTCTCAACAACAGTGGGTTCCCTAGAACTTCGTTAATGGTCGCCCGATCAAACAACACCTCTGTTCCCAAAACCAAGGTCTTCCACCCAAATTACATCCCATCATCCGGGAGGGAATTTACATAAAATTCCCGTATCATCTCCACGTTATAGCTATCCACAGGTGTAATCAAATTCCCCCTCTTTTTTATTTCAAGGAGTCCAGCTACCGCTCGATAGCTTCCCTGTGGGTTCAAATTGAATCTTTTCTCAGGTAAGACCGTCCGTCTCTCTAGTGTCAAGTACCTTGTAGCCTGTTTTGCCCCTCTGAGACATACAATGTCAAACTGAATTGGAACCGGTCTTGAAGTGCCTGCGGCCTTTTTCTTTTTCGATGGAATAATTTTTGGAGCCATCTGCAAAAACCATCAGACAAAACAACAACCAGCCAGCAAACAGTCCATTAGATAAAGAACAAAGCAGTAAATCAGAATCCCAAACAGAAACAGTATTTTTTTTTCAGAAATATGGTTTGTTCGCCTAGAAGTTCGCAAAATGAAGTCCTGGAGAACATTCGTCCCAGATTCGCAAAGCGAAGTTATGGCGAATGTTCGCCCCAGGTTCGCAAAGAGAACTAGTGGCGAACCTGCGGATTTTTTTTTCAAACTGAACAACTTTAGCCAATGTAAACAAAATGGTTTTTCTTCCACAATACAACCTCTATTCTAAAAGTTTGCATAAAAATTCAACATGCAACAACAAACAAACCTTAAAAACAGAGGGGCATTGTACACATTTAAACCTAGAATCAATTGGTCTCTAATGTTATCCTAACCTACCCTAACCAAATGTTATAATAAAAAATTAACAGAGAGAAAGAGAATTAAACCTGAACTTGTTGAGAACTTGGAAAAATTCGTGCGAGAAGTAGGAAATAGAGAGCACGTGAGAGAGTTCAAAGTTGTGTGAGTACTTATGAGAGAGTGAGAATGTGAGAGTGACAATGTGAGTGTAGGGTTACCTCACACTTCAGCAAAACAAAGATGGGTCGTGGGCCCAAGTGTCTGGCCCACACCTTTTAAACCCCTTTTTTAAATGAGGTGGCAGCATACAAAATTGTGTCTGTCTTGCTAAGTTCGCAATGCGAACTGGCCAGCGAACATTCGCCCCAGGTTCGCAAAGCGAACTAGCCAGCGAACAAGACAGAACTTTGAAATTTTTTTCTGCAAGCTGTTACCACACTACACACCAACCCCAAACAAATTAATACATCAAAATAGTAAAAAAAATAGAAATACTTACAATATTGGGGTGCCTCCCAACTAGGGATTTGTTTAACATCGTTTGAGCTCGACGGTCCAAGATGATCTCAATGATCATCCAGAAACACTGCGCAATTTTATCGATCAATTTCTCCTCTGAGATAGATTTTCAGTCGTTGGCCATTCACAGTCCAACTTTCCTTCTTCTCCAAGTCCTCTATAACAATAACACCATAGTGCTTGACATCCTTAATTAAAAATGGTCCAGACCATTAGGACTTGAATTTTCCTAGAAAAAGCTTCAAACGGGAATTGAATAGAAGAACCATCTGGCTAACCCGAAACTCTTTTGAGAAACCTTCTTGTCATGATACCCTTTTACTTTCTCCTTATTGAGCTTGCTCGTATTTCTCATTTCTTCCAACTCGTGTAATTGAACCTTCCTTTTTTCGCCGGCCAAGTTCGGATCAAAGTTTAATAGTTTCAATGCCCAAAGAGCTTTGTGCTCCAATTCAACTGGTAAATGACATGTCTTGCCATAAACCATTTGAAAAGGAGTTAAGCCTATTGGAGCTTTGTAAGCGGTGCGATACACCCACAAAGCCTCATCCAACTTTTGCGACCAATCCTTTCGAGAGCTTGACACGGTCTTTTCTAAATTCTTTTTACCTCCCTATTTGACACTTCGGCTTGACCATTAGTTTGCGGGTGGTAAGGAGTTGAAACCTTATGCTTTACACCGTAGTGCTCTAAGACCTTTTCGAGTGGTGCATTGCCAAAGTGCGACCCTCCATCACTAATCAACACACGAGGGGTGCCAAAACGGGAGAATATGTTTTTCTTTTAAAATTTTATCACTGTTTTGCCATCGGCCCTCGGTGACGCAATTGCCTCCATCCACTTGGAAACATAGTCAACCGCAACCAAAATATACTCATTTGAAAAAGATGGGGGGAATGGTCCAACAAAATCAATACCCCAACAATCAAAAACCTTGACTTCCAAAATAGTTTGCAAGGGCATTTCATCCTGTGAGGGATATTCTTCTATCTACCTTGTTTTAATGATGTCAACAAATATGTAAGAAATTAGATTGTAATTTGAGCGGTATCACTTCACGTGTCGGGCATATTGTGTCTAATCATTATCGTTCATGTGTCTAGATGCATAGGACCTTGTCTTTCCCATAAATAAATGTCCATTATCATTTTAGTAGTGTCTAGTATGTGTTTCTGAACTTGGTCAGGTGAAAATGCTCAGAAAATTGAATTTCCTGAAGAAATGCAGTTCATGCGCTGACCCTCTCAGTTCATGCGCTAACCTCCCAGTTCATACGATGACCTAGCAAATCCTGCGGGAAAGCGCACAACTTAAATGACACAAAAACTTATTTCTATGCGTCGACGCATGGGGTTGGTAGGTCGACGCATGCCTTCCAAAATCTGTGTTTTTCACTTATTTTTTTCCTGTTATTTATGTTATTATTTTGTGTGGGTCATTTTATTTTCCTATAAATTGTTTTGGTCATCTCTTTATTCAAAAACAAGAAACGTGAAAAATATATGTCATTTCTCTCTTCATCTTCATCTTCTTCATTGAGTAAACAAACAATCACACATAATCATCTTTATTTGTGTCGCCCATTGTTCGAAGTGATAACGTTCAGAATTTAGGATTTGTGATCTTCATTTTCTGGGTTGAGAGCTTGGCAGGTGTTTCTTTAATAAAACCAGTTGGTTTTGTCCTCCAAGAATCGGATTGATTTTGGGGTTTTTTGCATAAACCTTTTCATTCTACAGGGATTCGGCTGGGCGAAGGTAACCGGAAATTGGCGCAATTGTTCGGTTTAGTAGTTGTAATAAGAGGATCGTAGAAGAGAGGTTTGGGTTTGAATTTTTGGTAGATTGTAATTGATCGAGTGAAGGTAATCGAAGAACGGTGGTTTTTTTCGGTTTAGTAGCGTGGGACGATAATTGGATCAACCATATTCGAAGGACTTGATTCATCTTGAATCAAGGGAAGAGAAAATTCTGCATCAACGATCGAAGACGTTCGAGGGTTTGGATGTTCATAGTTTTCTCTTGTAATAAACAATTTGCAACAACTATATATATACATATCTCAATTCCATTTGTGGAGTTGGGGGCAGACGTACCCAAAGCGAGGACAATTGGGGAACTGCCTAATAAAATCGTGTTTGTTCTCTCTCTCTCTCTCTCCTTAACTCTTTTACATTTTAGTTTGTTCGAATTTGTGAAGTCGCAAGTTATTGAAATTTCTGTCGCAGAGTAATTGTAAGCTGATAAACTGTTTTGTTAAATTGATATAATTCCTTGAATTATATCTTGGAGCAGCTTTACATTACCCTCCATAGAAATTCTGCACTTAGTGTGTTTACGCACACTAGGTGTTTGATAATTTGTTTCAAAGCAAATTTCGAACACGTTGCCTTAAATTGCTTATCACTTTACCTCATTGGATTGGAATAAACATCAAGCAAGTGATATTTTGGTGACTGCGTTTTTTAAGTGTAGTAATCAAACTGAATTTTTCTCTTTCATACTCATTCCCGATATATTCGTGCATATTTGATCATTTTAGTAGAAGGTTCGTTGTAGACGATCTATCCACTGACTGCTTCCGTTAAACATTTTTAAAAACAAATTTTTGCAATCCAATTGCGTGTAAAACTCAAGGGATCTATTCAACCCCGCCTTCTAGATCCATAGCCATCGTCTAACAAGTGGTATCATGAGCTCCAGTTAATTCTGGTGCTTCGGTAAAACTTCTGGGATCATGGCGAACGAACCTAAAGGGGCTTATAATAGAGCTCCAGTTTTTACAGGCGAAAATTACAGCTACTGGAAGGATTGTATGCGCGTCCATATTAATTCCATAGATCGGAAGGTTTGGAACGTTATTTTAAACGGTCCCATGGAAATTACTATGACTAACGCGACAGGCGTTGTCGTTTCTAAACCCGAAGCTCAATGAACTGAGGAGGACGAGAAAAAGTACAGCTATGATTGGAAGGCTCGTAATATGATCATCTCTTCCTTGGGAGTTGACGAGTATTATCGAGTCTCCCATTGTGAAATGGCTAAAGCCATGTGAGATGCTTTACAAGCAGCTCACGGAGGCACTAATGATGTTAAGATGGCTCGTATTAATACACTAACGCAAGAGTTTGATTTGTTTTACATGAAGCAAGGGGAAACCATTGCGGATATGCAAAAATGATTTACTCACATTATCAACAAATTGCATGTTCTTGGTAAACCAATTCCAAATGAGGTTGCTACTAACAAGATTTTGAGGTGTTTAAACAGGGAATGGCAACCGAAGGTCACCGCTATCAAGGAGGCCAACAATCTTGCTACACTAGACCTCACAACACTTTTTGGCAAACTCAATGAGCATGAGCAAGTGCTCATTGGCTTGGATAAACATGAAAAGAGTATCAAGAAAGAGAAGGCAAAATATACGGAGAAGAAGTCGATAGCTCTTAAGGCTTCTTGTTCAAAGTCCACACATTAAGAGCTAAGTGATGATGAAACCAATAATGACAAAGATGAAGAATCCGGTGATGATATGGGCTTATTTGTGAAGAGGTACAATAGATATGTTCGTAAGAACGAGATTCAACACTCGGACATAAATCTAGTCAAGTTTAGGAAGTAATCTAGAAGCGAAGGAAATAAGAATGGCAAATTAAAAGGAACGTGCTACAACTGTGGAAAATCCGGGCACTACAAGCCGGATTTGTCCATCTCTAAAGAAAGACAAAGATAAGGATAATGACAAGAGTCGCTCAAACAAAAGGTCCAACAAATCTCGACGAGCATACATCGCTTGGGAAAGCGATAGTGAGTCGGAGAAAGATGATTCATCAAGCGACGAAATTGAATCCGTTAACTTTTGTCTTATGGCACGCCACAACAAAGAAAAAGAGGTAAAGCATTCTAAATACGATCATGTTAATAAAATGTCGCATTTAGAGTTACAAAAGGCTTTTGATATGTTACACTATGAGGCTAAGGAAGCATTTCAACGCTTAGCCTCAAATAAAAAGATTTTCTCGTATTTGGAGAAGAAGGTTTCTGATTCCGAAAAGGAATTGGAAGCCCTCAAGAACTCTATAGCGGACACATCAAAAGCTAAGGTTGAAAAGGACCCTACCTCTTGGTTTAATTGGGGCTGTGACACTTGTCATATTTGGCAACGAGAGGTGAGAACCCTCAAGGCCAAATTGGACAAGGCTCGTAAGCCAAAAGTTACGTTTGCTATTGATCGATCACATTTTCGTGAAAGCATGAATAATTCATATCAAAAGTATACCTATGTGATTCGAGATAGTGATAGCAAAAGTAAATTCCAAATGAACCGTAGTTGTCTTTACTGTTGTAAGCCTGGTCATACTATTGCGAAATGCCGCTTCAGAAGGTTTCTTGTTCCGAAAGGCATCTACCAATGGTTGCCCAAGTGCGGTTTGGTTTCACTCACCTTAAAGGACCCAATGAGAATTGGGTACCTACTCTCCCTTGATTGTTTTTTGTAGGTACAAAGTCTTGAGACCACCGAAAGAAGATGGGTTCTGGGTAGTGGCTGCTCGAGACACATGACCGGAGACATCTCTTTTCATCGACTTTGTGGCGAAGAAAAAGGGGTTTGTCACCTACAGAGATAACAACAAGGGACAGATTCTCGGCAAAGGTAGTGTAGGTAACCGCTCATCTACTACTATCTCTGATGTGCTGCTTGTGGAAGGCCTTAGACACAACCTTTTAAGCATTAGTCAACTATGTGACAAAAATTATAAAGTATCTTTTTCAAAGGATTATTGCATAGTTGAAGATAGCGACACAAAGAATGTGTTTAAGGGCTTGAGGGTGAACAACGTCTATATGTTAGACTTAAATGAGGTATCGTTGAATGGAGACAAGTGTCTAGTCGCTATGAATGAAGATTCATGGTTGTGGCATAGACGGTTGGCTCACATCAACTTTGATTTGCTTAACAAAATAGTCTCTAAAGACCTAGTCATTGGTTTGCCCAAAATTAAATTCACAAAGGATCACCTTTGTGATGCGTGTCAAATGGGGAAGCAAAGAAGGATCTCATTCAAATCTAAAAACATCGTTTCAACTATGAGACCCCTTGAGCTCCTCCATATGGACCTCTTTGGACCATCTAGGGTTAAAAGTATAGGTGGTAACTATTATGGGTTTGTTATAGTCGATGATTTTTCTAGGTTTTGCTGGACCATTTTCTTAGCAAATAAGAGTGATACCTTTTCGGCCTTTGAACGATTTGCTAAGTTATCTCAGAACAAGTTAAACACAAACATTGGGTCAATTAGAAGTGACCATGGGGGTGAGTTTGAAAATCATTTGTTTGAAGCATTTTGTGATTCCAACGAAATTGATCATAATTTTTCCGCACTACGCACCCCTCAACAAAATGGGGTAGTGGAACGTAAAAATAGAGTTTTGGAAGAACTTGGAAGGACTATGGTCAATGATAGTGGATTACCAAAATACTTTTGGGCCGACGCCATAAGTACGGCTTGTTACATTTTGAATAGGGTGCTCATCCGGCCTATTCTAAACAAGACACCGTATGAGCTTTTAAAAGGGCGTAAGCCAAATATCTCTCACCTTCATGTATTTGGCTGCAAATGTTTTGTGTTAAACAATGGGAAAGAGACTCTTGGTAAGTTTGATGCCAAGGCCGACGAGGGTATTTTTCTTGGATACTCTCAGTCAAGTAAAGCGTATAGAATTTATAATAAAAGGTTACGTGTAGTTGAAGAGTCAGTTCATGTTACCGTTGACGAGTCTTATCCGAGAAATGTCAGAGAAGGTAGTTCTTTTCATGGTGCAGGTGTACCTACTGAAGACATACTCAAGGACACTGATAAGGGAAATGATCAGCCTGAAGCAGTGCGTATTGAGGAGGAAAAGGATCACCAACCAGTGAAAAGTGAGGATGATCATCATGCTGATAAAGATGAACTTCCTCCAGCTTGGAAGTCTTCAAAAGACCATCCAATTGACAACATTCTCGGTGATATCTCTAAGGGAGTAACCACTCGCTCTAAACTTAGTAATTTTTGCTATTACTCTGCTTTTGTCTCCCAAGTTGAACCTAAAAACGCTAAGGAGGCGTTATTCGATGAGCATTGGTTTTTGTCAATGCAAGATGAACTAAACCAATCCAGGAGAAATGAGGTTTGGGACCTTGTCCCACCTCCGCGAGATCATCGAGTAATCGGCACCCGATGGGTGTTTAGGAATAAACTTGATGAAATGGAGTAATAACACGTAACAAAGCGCGGCTTGTCGTGCAAGGCTATAACCAAGAGGAAGGAATCGACTATGAGGAAACTTATGGGCCGGTTGCCCGACTCAAGGCTATACGCCTTTTACTTGCTTACGCTTGCACTAAAAATTTCAAATTATTCCAAATGGACGTTAAAAGTGAATTTCTTAATGGATATATAAATGAAGAGGTTTATGTTGCCCAACCTCTGGGTTTTGAATCTCATGAATATCCTGATCATGTCTACAAACTTAAACGTGCTTTGTACGGACTTAAACAAGCCCCTGGGGCTTGGTATGAACGTCTAAGCAAATTTCTACTTGATCAAGGGTATTCAAGAGGAAAGGTTGACACCACCCTCTTTATTAAACGTCAAGGAAAACACTTAATTTTGGTACAAATCTATGTTGACGATATTATATTTGGGTCTACTAACATGACCTTGGTCAAGGAGTTTTCTAGTTTGATGCAGGGGGAGTTTGAAATGAGCATGATGGGGGAGCTCAACTATTTCCTCGGATTGCAAATCAAACAACTTGAAGAGGGAACATTCGTGAGTCAAACGAAATATTGTCTTAAGTTACTAAAATGTTTTGATATGCTGGACTGCAAAGCAATAGACACTCCTATGCCTACAAGTGCTAATCTTGATCGTGACGAAAAGGGTAAGGATGTTGAGGTAAAGAAGTATTGAGGTATGATAGGATCTCTTCTTTATCTTAACGCATCACGTCCCGATATAATGTTTAGTGTATGCATGTGTGCGAGGTATCAGGCACATCCCAAGGAATCCCACTTAAAAGCTGTTAAGCGCATACTTCGATGCCTGTCTGGTACTCCAAAGTATGGGCTGTGGTATTCCAAAGGTAGTGTTTATTCCTTAGTTGGCTACTCCGATTCCGACTTTGCCAGGTGCAAGGTGGATAGGAAAAGTACTAGTGGTACGTGTCACCTTTTCGCAAATTCCTTGGTGAGTTGGCATAGCAAGAAACAGGTTTCCGTTGCTTTGTCAACAGCCGAGGCGGAATACGTTGCCGCCGGTAGTTGTTGTGCTCAAGTCTTATGACTCAAACAACAATTGTTTGATTTCAATTTAAAACTTGAGCGTATTCCAATTTTGTACGATAACATTAGTGCGATTAACCTAACTAAGAACCCCGTATTGCATTCACGCACCAAGCATATCGAAATACGCCATCATTTTCTTAGGGATCATGTAGAGAAAGGTGATGTGATTTTTGAGCACGTTGACACTAAAAATCAACTTGCCGATATTTTTACAAAACCATTAGCTACAGAGCCTTTGTTTCACATCCGTAGGGAACTTGTCATTCTCGATATCTCGGATCGTGCTTAATAACCTCTTAAGGTAGTGATCTTCACATATATATACATGCTTGTTTATTCTTTTAACTAACAATGCAAAGAGATATTTAGCTATATGCGAGGGCTCTTATCGTCATGATGATCAAGGTAATATCGTTCTGATTTATAGATGTTTATCATGTTTTGTGCCATATTAATTACTCTAATCTTGATGTTTATTGCATTTTGAGCACTTATCGTTCATGTGGATGTTTTGGTCTATATATGTGCCTGTTTATTTATCTTTTGGAACTTAAATTGTAAAAATTTCATTTCTGGCTCAAGTTTGCATGTGCATGCATCGACGCATGACTTATGCGTTGACCTAGGATAAACTTTCGGGAAAGCGCATAACCAAATGTTCAATTTTTAAAGAAAATTCATGAATCATGCGCCGACGCACAGATCCATAGGTCAACGCATAAACCTAACGTTCAGATTTCCTTCTTTACTGGGACGCGTGCGCCGACCTAGTGCTGCCTATTTTCACTACATATTTTCATTGCACATTGATGTATGTTTATTGCATGTCATCCCATTAGATTTTGTGGTCAATCTCTCCTTATCTTCCTCCATTAAACCTCATCAATACCCATTATTCTCCACTAAATCCTCATAAAAAACCCTAAAAATAAAAAACCCACCAAGAGTGAATTCTCTATATTACTACTACAAGGGTTTCTAAGGGCTGCACATAACTCCTCTTCACTTTCTGCGAAAATCAAGTGTCATCATCTTCTTTCAACTCTTCTTCAACCATGGCTTCAAGAAGAAATCCTAGTAGAAGGAGAACAAGAGATTCATCTTCACAACCAGCAACAACCAGAACATCATCTTCCCAACGGGTAACTTTTAAGTCTTTAATTTCTGAAAGGCTAGCTAATCCTTTTGAGCAACTATTCTGTAACCGTGCGGTTATAAGACAACATGGTTTTTATCCTCTGATGGGTTCAGATTTTCACATTCCTGAGATTTCTGAACTTGTGAATTTTCAAAATCTTGGTGAATTTCTAGAATGTGATGATAAGTATAGTGAAGATTTGACTCGGTTGTTCTACTGTGGAATCAAGGGTAAATTTCATGGGGCTGAATTTAAATTTTCTATGAATAATGCACAATTTGAAGTGACCAATGATGTATGGTCTACACTGTTTGTATTGGACACTGATGACACTCTCCCAAAGGTCACAGATAAATTTTTTGTTAAGAACTATGAGTTCAAAACTGCTCTGAATTTGATGTTACGGGAACCATATCCAGATGATGTTGTGGCAAGTGGATTATTTCCGAAAAATGTCACTACCGACCACTTGAAATTTGAAGACCGAATTCTTCAATGGATTGTTGCTCGCATCTTGAGGCTTAAGAAAGGAGGGTACTTAAGAGTTGAGCAGGCAGAGGTTCATCTCATTTATATTCTAAAGATTCGGATCAAGATCAACTGGCCTTACTATTTTGCTTATAGGATGTTCGTTACTCGCAGCTCCATCAAATTTCCTGCACTTGGTTTTGCATCTGTTGTTGCAAACATTTTGAATCACTTTGACATTCCTGTTCCAAACATTTGTCATATTCATATTACAGCTGAACAACAATTTCTTGCCAAAACGCTTACCATGATGGGTTACTTTTGGGATTCACGAGAGAATAAGTTTACTTATCGACCTCGTTCCACCCATTCTGAACCTGATGAACCTGTTCATCTTGAAGGAAATGATGATGAGGATGCTCCAGAAAATGCTAATGAAGATGTTAATGATGAAGATGTGATTATGCAGGAAGAGAACAATGAGGCTTGGATGGGCAATCAACCTGAAGAACCTTCTGAAAATCAGGGCTGGGGGCAGTGGCAACAAAATTGCTGGACTGTTTTTGGAAACGCCTATGTTCCTCCAACCTATGGTGAGGACTCTGAATGGCAGCAACCTGACAATTCTGCTCCTCAAACTCCACCATCTCAGCATGATCTGCAGGCTTTTGAAGAAATTATTGCTAGGTTGAACGAATTGACTCTTCAACATCAAGAATTTCAAGCTTTACAAGATACGCGCTACACTGCTCAGGAAGAACGGTTCACCAATCTGTCTAATCAAGTCTCCTCTCACATTACCAACTTCAACAATTTTGCTAACGCCGCTATGAATCGTTTCAATCAGATGGACGCCAACTTGACTCAACAAAACCTGAACCTGGAAAATAGTCTTGGCAACCTAAACAGCACGTTGATTGAACTCAACCTACAACTAGAGGATCTCCCACCACTAAGCCAACACTATAGGGGAAGGGGTCATCTGTTTAGGGGGAGAAGGCCATAGAGTTTAGGGCATCATATTTCATTTGTGCTTGCATTTATGTTTTGTGGTTTGTTTTTTTTACTGTTGCTTAACGTTGACTTTTGCTTCCGTTTGTTTGAACTCTTCCGGATTGAATGTATTGCTTTTAAGTTTTTTGTTCCTTATTTATCCATTCTAAATTTCTCCATTAGCTGTATTATATGTGGATGCGTGTTAATGTTTGTATGTTGCAAATATGTGATGATCCCTTACGTATTATAGTGTTTTATTTTGACCACCTTCTTTTCTTCATTTTGATGTTGTCAAAGGGGGAGAAGAATAACAACAAGCAGAAAGTTTAACAGGGATTAACCAAGTGTCAAAGACAGGGGGAGCTTTGTTCTCGTTGCTCACTCTCAAATTACAAATCTCATGATAGTTAAGAAAGTGTTGCCATCATAAAAAAAGGGGAGTATGTGAGGGATATTCTTCTATCTACCTTGTTTTAATGATGTCAACAAATATGTAAGAAATTAGATTGTAATTTGAGCGGTATCACTTCACGTGTCGGGAATATTGTGTCTAATCATTATCGTTCATATGTCTAGATGCATAGGACCTTGTCTTTCCCATAAATAAATGTCCATTATCATTTTAGTAGTGTCTAGTATGTGTTTCTGAACTTGGTCAGGTGAAAATGCTCAGAAAATTGAATTTCCTGAAGAAATGCAGTTCATGACCCTCCCAGTTCATGCGCTAACCTCCCAGTTCATGCGCTGACCTAGCAAATCCTGCGGGAAAGTGCACAACTTAAATGACACAAAAACTTGTTTCTATACGTCGACGTATGGGGTTGGTAGGTCGACGCATGCCTTCCAAAATCTGTGTTTTACACTTAATTTTTTTTCTGTTATTTCTGTTATTATTTTGTGTGGGTCATTTTATTTTCCTATAAATTGTTTTGGTCATCTCTTTATTCAAAAACAAGAAACGTGAAAAATATATGTCATTTCTCTCTTCATCTTCATCTTCTTCATTGAGTAAACAAACAATCACACATAATCATCTTTGTTTGTGTCGCCCATTGTTCGAAGTGATAACGTTCAGAATTTAGGAAGTGTGATCTTCATTTTCTGGGTTGAGAGCTTGGCAGGTGTTTCTTGAATAAAACCAGTTGGTTTTGTCCTCCAAGAATCGGATTGATTTTGGGGTTTTTTGCACAAACCTTTTCATTCTACAAGGATTCGGCTGGGCGAAGGTAACCGGAAATTGGCGCAATTGTTCGGTTTAGTAGCTGTAATCAGAGGATCGCAGAAGAGAGGTTTAGGTTCGAATTTTTGGTAGATTGCAATTGATTGAGTGAAGGTAACCAAAGAACGGTGGTTTCTTTTGGTTTAGTGGCGTGGGACGATAATTGGATCAACCATATTCGAAGGACTTGATTCATCTTGAATCAAGGGAAGAGAAAATTCTGCATCAACGATCAAAGACGTTCGAGGGTTTGGATGTTCATAGTTTTCTCTTGTAATAAACAATTTGCAACAACTATATATATACATATCTCAATTCTATTTGTGGAGTTGGGGGCAGATGTACCCAAAGCGAGGACGATTGGGGAACTGCCTAATCAAATCGTGTTTGTTCTCTCTCTCCTTAACTCTTTTACATTTTAGTTCTTTCAAATTTGTGAAGTCGCAAGTTATTGAAATTTCTGTCGTTGAGTAATTGTAAGCTGATAAACTGTTTTGTTAAATTGATACAATTCCTTGAATTGTATCTTGGAGCAGCTTTACATTACCCTCCATAGAAATTCTGCACTTAGTGTGTTTACGCACACTAGGTGTTTGATAATTTGTTTCAAACCAAATTTCGAACACGTTGCCTTAAATTGCTTATCACTTTACCTCATTGGATTGGAATAAACATCAAGCAAGTGATATTTTGTTGACTGCGTTTTTTAAGTGTAGTAATCAAACTGAACTTTTCTCTTCCATACTCATTCCCGATATATTCGTGCATATCCGATCCTTTTAGTAAAAGGTTCGTTGTAGACGATCTATCCAGTGGCTGCTTCCGTTAAACATTTTTAAAAACAAATTTTTGTAATCCAATTGCGTGTAAAAGTCAAGGGATCTATTCAACCCCGCCTTCTAGATCCATAGCCATCGTCTAACACATCCCGTTTTCCAATCTCGCCACTTCTTTGGCATATGTCACAACTTTTCTCATGGAGGTTTGCATCTTTAAATAATGTTGGGCAATAAAAGCCCGATTGGAGGACTTTTGTTGCCGTTCTTAAACCATTGTAATGCCCTCCATATGGCGAGTTGTGACAATGCCAAAGGATACTTTTAGCGTCATCAAGTGTGAGACACCTTTTCAACAAATTATCACCTCCAAACTTAAACAAATATTGCTCATCCCAAACGTAAAAGTGGGCATCCGATAAGAATTTCCGTCTTTGGTTCCAAGTTAAATCCTCCGGTATAAATCCGGTTGCTTTGTGGTTAGCAAAATCTCCAAACCAAGGCCTAACTTGCCCTCAAAACAGTTTTTCATCCGGAAACTCTTCTCGGACCTCATTTTCTCGGTGTGTTACTTCTACATTGACCAAACGGGATAAATGATCCGCTACCAAGTTTTCAGACCCCTTTTTGTCACGGATTTCCAAATTAAATTCTTGTAACAAAAGGATCCACCGGATTAGCCTTTGCTTTGAATCTGACTTGGTAAGCAGATATTTAATGGCCGAGTGGTCAGTGTAGACTACAACTTTTGAACCAATCAAGTAAGACCGAAATTTCTCTAGAGCATACACAATAGCGAGTAATTCTTTTTCTGTGGTGGCATAATTCACTTGTGCCTCATTTAAAACTTTACTCGCGTAATGTATGGCATGAAAAATTTTGGTCTTTCTTTGCCCAAGCACCGCACCAACAGCATAATTGCTAGCATCACACATCAATTCAAAATTTAAAGTCCAATTAGGAGCAACGATTATGGGTGCGATGATGAGTTTCTCTTTTAAAATTTGAAAGGCATTTAAAAAATCATCATCAAAGAAGAAAGACTTATCTTTGTTGAGTAGATTACTCAAAGGTCTTGCAACTTTGGAGAAGTCTTTGATGAACCGCCTATAAAATCCCGCATGGCCTAGAAAACTCCAGATTCCTTTGACATTAGTTGGAGGTGGAAACTTCTCGATCACTTCAATTTTAGCTTGATCCACTTCAAGGACTTTAGAGGAGACTTTGTGGCCAATCACAATCCCCTCCGTTACCATGAAGTTGCACTTCTCCCAATTTAACACCAAGTTTGTTTCCACACACCATTCAAGAACGGTCTCCAAAATTTTCAAACATAGATCAAAAGACACTCCGAACACGGAGAAGTCGTCCATGAAAATTTCTATCGTTTTCTCAGTAAGGTCGGAAAAAATGGCTTGTACACACCGTTGAAAAGTTGCCGGTGCATTGCACAAGCCAAAAGGCATCTTCCGGTAAGTAAAAATTCCAAAGGGACAAGTGAACGTCGTCTTCTCATGGTCTTCCAGATCAACTGAGATTTGGTTATAACCAGAATAGCCATCCAGGAAGCAATAAAATTCTTGACCCGACAATCTCTCAAGCATTTGATCCATAAATGGAAGTGGAAAATGATATTTTCTAGTAGCGGTTTTAAGCCTCCTATAATCTATACACATTCTCCAACCCGTTATAGTTCTCGTCGGAATCAATTCATATTTTTCATTTCTAATAATGGTCATTCCCCCCTTCTTGGGCACAACTTGCACAGGACTCACCCATGGACTATCGAATATCGGATAAATCATTCCGGCATTCAATAGCTTAACAACTTCCTTTCTCACCACTTCCTTCATAGTAGGATTCAAACGGCGTTGAGGTTGAGCTACCGCTTTGAAATCCTCTTCCATTAAGATCTTGTGCATGCAATAGGCTGGACTAATTCCCTTTAGATCAGAAAGAATCCAGCCTATGGCTTGTTGATTCTTCTTCAAAACTTGAATCAACTGGTTTTTCTATTTGTAGGTCAAAATGTTGCTAATGATAACAGGTTTGTTACAACCTTCATCAAGGAACACATACTTCAAATTATAAGGCAACACCTTCAATTCAAGTTGAGATTTATCATCACTCACCTCTTTCTTCAACACTTCCATTTCACTTTCCCATGGTTGTAACTCTTTTAAAGATTCAAGTTCCTTCAAGCACTCTTCAAGTGCCATTTCTTCCTCAATGGTAAATATTTCAAATGAGTCATCAAGAGCTCTTTTCAAGGGAGATGTTATATGAACTTGCTTTGAGACTTCCGTTATGGCTTCTTCCATTGCATCAATACGGAAACTATCATGTTTATCTTGGGAATGCTTCATTTCTTCAAAAAGATTAAAGCACACCTCTTCATTTTGAACTCTTACTTTCATAAGGCCGTCGTCAACATCAATCATCATTCAAGCAGTCTTCATAAAAGGGCGTCCAAGAATCAATGGAACATCCTCGTCTTCCTCCATATCAATAACAACAAAGTCAACCGGAAAGAAAAATTTATCAACCTTAACCAATACATCTTAAGCCAATCCATGAGGATGAGTTGTAGACTTGTCGGCCAATTGTAATGTCATTCGAATTGTTTTCATTTCAATGTTACCAAGCCTCTTCACAATAGACAATGGAATTAAGTTGATGCTTGAGCCCAAATCAATTAAGCCTTTGCCAACATAAACATCACCAATCGTTACCAGCAAAGTAACACGCCCCGGATCGACTTCTTTCTTTGGTTGAGTTCTTTGAATTATAGCACTACAACTTGCATCAAGGATAATTGTTTTCGGCTCTGAATATCTTCACTTCTTTGTAAGAATATCTTTCATGAACTTAGCATATTTCGGAATTTTCTCAAGCGCTTCGGAAAACGGAAAGTTGATTTGCAATTGTTTGAATATGTCCATGAAACGAGTGTAATGCCTTTCATTGTCTTTCTTGGTGGGCACATAAGGGTAAGGTAGATTTTGGATAGGAATAGGATTCACTATCTCCTTCCCCTTTTTAACTCTTCTCTTTTTTTCTTCTATCTTTTCTTTCTCAAGGTTATCTTTTTCAACTAACTTCTCATCTTTATTTTCAACTTCTTCCTTATCATTCTTTTCAACTACTACCTCATTATCTTTTTCTTCCTCCACAACCTCCTCAATTCTTACATCAACATTTTTCTCATTTTTTTCTCCTTCTCCCAACTCTCTCCCACTCCTAGTAAGAATAGATTTGCAATGCTCCTTCGGGTTGGTTTGAGTATTTGCGGAAAAAGATGGCCTCGGTTGTTGCTCGGCCAATTGTTTTGCAAGTTGCTGAACTTGATTTTCGAGATTTTTTATTGATGCTTCATTTGTCTTTTGGTTAGCCATGGACATTTGAATGAATTGGTTGAGAGTGTCTTCAAGCTTTGAACTCCCACCTTGAGGTTGTGGCGGTTGATAAGGGTTTTGTCGATATCCTTGTTGATTTTGATAATTTCCTCTTGGTTGATATCCTTGTTGATTTTGATAAGGTTGTTATTGTCTTTGATAACCTTGTTGTTGATTTTGATTATTCATGTAATTTGCTTCTTCATCAACCGGAGGACAAGGAGGACAATAGCCAGTGGGGTGATCTCTTTTACATAGCTCACAAATGGCTATTTGCACATTCTTGTTCGATAACTCTTGCATCTCTTTAATTTGTTGAGGGAGCTTTGACATTTGTTGTGTTAACAACTCAACTTGTTGAGATAGCAATTTGTTCTGAGCGAGAATTGCATCATTTGTCCCCAATTCTAGCACTCCCGGTTTCTTTTGAGATTGGCCACAGTTATGATTCCCTTGATGGTCGTTTAGTGCCATCTTGTCTATGATAGAAATGGCTTCGTCGGTGCTTTTAGTCATTAAAGATTCGCTTGCAGTAGCGTCCAACAATGTTTTGTGAACCATTTGAAGACCATTTTTGAAAATATGCACTTGCGTCAGCTCATCAAAATTGTGCCCTTTGCATTTTCTAAGCATGGACTTGAATCTCTCCTAAGCTTCATTGAGAGACTCATTTCCACCTTGTGAGAAAACCGCAATCGCCGTTTTCCCTTCCATGAAACGATTATGAGGAAAAAATCATTCCAAGAACTTCTCTTCTAACATGTTCCAGTCCGTCATAATAGCAGTTGATTGGTCAAGATACCATTCCTTTGCCTTTCCAAGTAGGGAATGCAGAAATAATCTCTTGAACAAAGACTATTCTTCAGCTTCAGGTGCTCTAGTTGCACCAACAATTTTATAGAATTTGGCAAAGTAAGTAAAGGGATCCTCGTGATCCATACCGGTGAATGGATTCTGGTATAAAAGAGCAAGGATACCCGTCTTCATTTCAGAGTTCCGACCATTATGGACATTTCGTGCGAACAGAGCTGTATGCCTCGGACTATTAACACAAGGTGTTGAAGCAGGTGGTGGTGGTGGTGGTGCAGCCATGGTTGGCATTAACTGTGGTGTTGGTGTCGAAGTCGAACTTTCTCCTCGTTCTCGTCTTTCCTTAGCAAGTTGCCTCCTCCATCTAGTTTTGCTATTTAACTTACGCGCAGTTCTTTCAATCTCAGGATCCAAAAGAAGTTGATCTGCGGGTAACTTCCCTCGCATAAATAGAGTTTGCACACTTAACCAAACAAATTAACAAGCACAAGAAAAAGTTATACAAGCTTAAAACTTATCAACTATTGCGATGCTTGCAATATAAAACAACAATCTCCAACAACGGCTGTAAGATCCTAATTTTTACCCCTAAGATTTCACTCATCTCATTCACTTTTCATTTGCATATCATACCATAAAAAAGATCACAGTTTGTGCTTCTCCTGAGCACCTGTGTGATTATCTTATTCTTACTTGCTTCTGTTTATCTAACCTCTAACCAAAATAAAAAAAAATATGCTGCCTTTTGCTTGTTTTTCTCTCTGTGTGTTGTGCAGGTCCGTCAAAGACAATGAAGTGATTTCAAGTCACATGTGGTTGTTCAAAAGCAAGATGTTTAGTGCTGAGATTCTTCAGTTTATCAGGCAGTGGTTCATATGAGTTTTGGGTTCAGACAGATTCAGATGGCCGTTGTTTCGGTTGTGATTTGTTATGTGGCATATGCTTATCAGAGGTTTGTGGAAAAAATTCAAGTTTGGTTTTGGGCTAAAATCAATATTTGATATCCATGATCCATTATCAACCTATATCTTTTTTACTACCAACCCATATCCATCATATTCCAATTTATCCTTTTATTCTACCATCCATAACCCACTTTCTAATATCCATTTTTTCTATCCATATCCAATTATTTCATATTCAATATCCATATTTTAGAAATAACCAATCAAATCCATTTTTTTCATTTTTTTTATTTAACAAAACCCATTACAAAAAATACCCACGACCCATTTTCCATTTTTCTACCCACACCTCCTATTACTACATCAAGGCCCATTACATTTTTTTTCATTTACCAACATTCCACAATACACCGCCCAAGCCCAGTTGCGAGTTGCATACAAGCCAACAAGTTTCATTCACAAGCCACTTGCAACATGCCACAAGCTGCTAACGGATTACAACCATAAGCCATCCCAATTGCAATTCACCAAAGCAGCTACTATAACCTTCAACGTAAATCACACTTCCAAGCTGATACTTCACGCCATCAGCTCACAACACCAGCCATCCTCACACCTCATGCCAGCCACGCACGAACCATTCAACCTTTCACACTTCAACACAAAACGCAGCCAAATTCAAAGCAAACGCAAGCCGTGAAAAATCACACACACATTCAGCACCGCAAGTCCAAACGCAGCACTTACACAATCAAAACGGCACCACAAACTCTCATTTTCAATTCCAAATTTTCACCCAATTCTCCTATAAATACACCCTCCATTCTCCTTCAAATGTCAAGCTTTCAAAGCCAATAAAATTCTGCCAAAAATTCTCCATCCCAAAACTTCCCTTCATCTTTAATTCACCACTTTCAACATCTCCAACTCCATTAACAAAACTTACAGAAAAAATTCCTCAAAGCTTCAATCTCCATTAATCCTCCTTCCATAAATTCAAACTTCAATCCACCTCTCGATATTAACCACAAACTTCGCTTCAATTCAAATCAACCTACACAACAACATCACATAGCAACAATTTCAATTCCCACTTCAACATCATCAATACTTCAACAAGAACAACCAATTCAAAAGTAATACGTTGAAGGAGGAGAAGAAGATTCACGGGAAAACAATTGAAATTCATACCTAGAAGACTTCGATTCAGAGTAATTCCTTCATATTACATCATTACTTCTTCCCTTCCATCGCACTGCCGTTCGCTTTGATTTCATTTCCGATTGGCTTTCCGATTTATGTTGTGAAAGAACGATAGATGAAGTTCATTTGTTTGTTATTCTGTGTCCGTCATTGTTGCCGGCATCGAAAGAGAAGATCACCGTGGCGATTTTTGTTGACGGTGGCGAAAGGATTTGCGAGAAAAATAGCATGCTACAGTGGCCGCCGCGGGTTACCTTTTGAAGAGGAAGATGATAAACATTACATTCTGATTCCTCTTCTTCTTTATTCTTTTTTTTTCTTTTTTATCTTTTGCATTTGGTGTGGTTTGGGCCCGGCCCGTTCTAAACATTGCTTCTATCACCACCTTTATTTTACATACCTCCCTTTCTATTTTAATTCCTATTTTTTTCTCATTTTTCTCTCTAAAATCTTTTTTTTATAAAATTTCTCTTGTTTTAGATTTACTACTTGAGTTTTATTTTAAAAACATTTCTTGAAAAAAAGTCATAAAAAAAATGTATCATGAGTTTCTATTTTAATTCTTGATTATTATTTTGATTTCTCATTTTATTTCATTTTTGATTGGTTGTGTGGATCATAATTTTTAGATCCACTTTTCTTCATCTATTTTCTTTTTGATCGATGAAAGTCGAAGTGATCTTGGAATTCCTTTGTTGAATTTCGATCGAGACGAGATCATAACCACCTTTTCTTTTCGTGTGGCATCGCTTTAGGATAACGATCCATATATCGTTCATCTCGCGTGCATTAACACATACATCTCATGGCCGGCCTCATTCGTAGGGTAATTGCTCGAACAAATTACTCGGCGTGCGCTTAACATAGACCAAAATTTGTCCCGCCTCAGAAAACTATCAAGAATAGTTGATTATTTGTCTTTTGGTTCAAAACTTATGAAACTTGTTGTTAGGAGGCTTTGGTATTATCAATCCTCTAATGAGTTTTCATTAATCTTGACCTAAGTGCAATTATTCAATTATAATTGATCACTAACTCTAACAACTAATCACTAATTTACTAACATTACTATTTTACTAATCTTTTACAATTCCTTCTCGCTCCTTATCTCTTTTACTTTTATGCTTCATTTTATCATTTCATATCATGTTTATGTTTCCGCAATTTTTCCTTTGTCCGTTGGACACATGTTTATGCTTATGCCTTTTTCTCTTTGTCCACTTGGACCAAAAACATTAATAAAGGCCTAAACCTCTAAAAAACTTGTGCTTCTAATCTTGGACTATGGTTACTATCCTTTACAATGGACATGGAGTTCTGCACCTATACCTTGGACTTCAATGCTATTCTTGAATCCTTGAACTTAGACCTTGGACATCCAATGCAATTCTTGGAACCTTGGACTTAGACTTAGGACCTTTCTCCCTTTGCTTTGGAATTATGGTTCAAAGACTTTGAAGACTTGCCTTTATTTGGCCAATTTGCTTAAGGATGGAATTCTTTTAACATTGCTTTGAAATGGCTCCATTGTGGTTAGATTATTCTTATCCTTAGCTTTTACTTTATGCTTTAGGATAGTCTCTTCTTCTCCTCCCCATTCTTCAATTTTCAAAACTCTCTCTCTTTTTCAAAACCTTCTTGATTTCAAACTTTCACCTCTTTCATAAACAAACCTTGACTTTGTCAAGTGACTTTACTCTTTTCCTTTCATTTCTTAACAAAATGCTAAACTACATAAGCACATTGTCACCTTTTTCAAAAGACTTAAAAAACATCAAACTCATCACTCTCTTTTTGTGCCCTCGTGCACTTTTCCTTTAACTTTTTCATAAGTTTAGACATGATTCATTTCTTTAAGCGGAATTATTCGCTTGGAAATGACGACTTGTCTTTACATTTAAAAACAACCAAAACAAACAACTTTCATTCTTTGTACCACGAACTACGGGGTTTTGATCCTACATTGCACTTCGTGGGTACGTAGGCATGAGGCGACAAGTCTCTCCAAACACAAAAATCTTAAAAAACAATTTCTCTTCTCATCTCCTCAATCTCTTTTCAAACAAGCAAACCATTTTCAGACCAAAAGCGGAAGATATTTCAAAGGGCCCCTATAGAGTACTATAGACGTTTTGGGTGCTAACACCTTCCCATTGCGTAACTAACCCCCTTACCCGGACTCTCTTCACTTGTTCTTGTTGTAGAGCTTGTGTAGGTTTTGTTCGCTCTTTTTCCTTTCCTTTTTGGATAAAATAAAAGTGCGGTGGCGACTCTTGCTTTTCGAGTTAAGTTAATCAATAGCTTACACTCACGATTTTGCCGCTACAGAAAAGTGGCGACTCTGCTGGGGACAGATTGACCTCTTGCTGGTCCATCCCTTGAGGAGTTTAGCCTACTTTGATTTATTTACTGCTTTTTTCCTGATTTGCTTGTTATTTGTTTGTTCTGGTTGGGATGGGGTATTCTGAGAGATAGGCCCAATACCCAGGCCTGAGTGCACTTATGATTAGCGTGTTTCATATCCTCTCGCGTTCCATCTCGGTCCGAGGAGGGAATATGAAACACAATTTGGATGTGGTTCTCTCTAGAGAATTCTGCGTTGTGGATTTCCCACGATGGTAGAACTATCTGGAAGAGCTGCTAAGTCTGGATGACCTGTTAGGATGACCCCTCCTTTTTTGGGGGAATCAGTGGACGACCTCTTTGTTTGGCGATAGTATTGTACCCCGAGGGATGAATGTACTATTGCTTCTCAAATCGAGAATCTGAAACTGAGGATCCCGGCTTTTTAGTACCCACATGTGAGAATGGGCGGGTGTTTACAGGTTTGCAGGAAACCCTGACTTCCAACATGCCCGATACTCTGGATTTCTTATCAGTGTGGACTTATCAACCTAATATTTCGGTGTTCTCTTCAGAGCGAACCTTTGAACCTGTGTGCTTCAAGTGATCTTGTTTGTGGTTGTTGCATTCATGCATTCTTGCATCCATGAGCATACATATGCATTTCTTCCAGGTTATCTCAGAAACTCATTTCAGCTGTCTCCTTCTCCAGTTATCTGTTCACCATCAAGCTGTTTCCTCAACACAACTACGGGACTAGAGCTGCTGTCAGATTGAGAATGGAAAGCCAAGAACAACACAATGCCGAAGTCAGAATGGAAATTGATGAGTTGAAGGCCGGTATGACCAAGCTCACAGAAATGCTGCAAGTTCTGATTGCTAGAGGTGAACCACCTCAGAGGACTGGATTGTTCATGGACACTTTTTAGCCACTCTATTGGGAAAAGATGATAGGCAGTGTATCATCTGGTTTTGCTGACCTAGTCGCTATTGGAGAAAGACTAGAAGAAGGTATCAAGAAGGGGAGGATTGCTAATGCTGAAGCCTTTAGTGGTACTAAAAAGTACGCTGGGAATTTTCAAAAGAAAAAGGATGGCGATACTCATGCTGTTTCAGTTGAGAGGAAACCTCATCAGAGACAACAATATGTAGTTGCAATTGCTCCAGTTGTTAATGCCCAACCAGCTCAAGCTCCTCGCCAGACTGTTAGACAGAATCAGAATCGCAATAGGGTTAACTTTGATCCTATCCTGATGTCCTACACTGAGCTGTATCCTTGTCTTATAAAGAAAGGATTGATTACAACAAGGACTCTACCTCCTCCTCCAAATCCTCTTCCAGCCGGCTATAGGGCTGATCTTCACTGTGAGTTCCATCAAGGTGGGGCAGGTCATGACTTAGAAGGTTGTTTCGCATTAAAAGCTAGAGTGCAAGAATTGGTGAAAGCAAATATTCTGACCTTTCTTGATGACAATCCCAATGTTGTCAACAACCCTTTGCTAGAGCATGCCAAGTGAAGTTTGAGTGAGTTCAGATGGATCATCTCCTAAAGCCAGTGTTTCAGATGGGACAGCTCATCTTTGTTGCTGATTAATCAGTAGGCCTTATTTCTTTCTGTTTGCATTTTTCTTTGATTGTATTGTTTGTTTGCTTTCGAACTTCATTTGTACTTTCATGGTAATTTCAATGAAATGAGCAATGCAATGTTTGATTCAAATTCATTTATATCCAATGTGTGCATCTTTATGCTTTCATTTTCACAAAAAAATATATATCTCCTGTTCACTTTCTTTACTAAGCTTTTGTTTATGCAAAGATTGGAGGGAGGATGATGAAAACGAAATACCTAAAATTGCTGGATTGTATGCTTTCAATTTGAAACTTGGCTGAGGATGTACAGGCATTGTTTCAACTCCCAAACACTGGAGAAATAAGGAAGTTAATCCTTTGTCCAGCCCTTCGAGCCTAGAAGTTTGGAGTTTCTTTCTGAACAAAAAAAAAAACCCGCAATCTTAACCTGGGGATGGGTAGTTCTCAGTTGATTTGGCTATGCATTCAAATTCAAGTGAATCATGCAAAACACTTTCCAATAAAGGTTGCAATCACAAGCTTTCCTTCGCACACACCCAAGAAGTGTCGAAGATGTCTTTCAAATCAAAAGCCAATGATGGTTCACTGTAATCATTAAGCCAGGCAGTCACTACCTTTCAAAAAAAAATTGAAAAAATCAAAAGAAGAGTCCGCTAAGTCAAAACCTATGAAGGAGACTTAGGCAACAATTGGGGCATCCCGCTGACTGTAAGCTCAAATGACACAGTTCAGGCAAAAGTTAGGGATAGCAAAAAAAATTAAATCAAGGGGTTACCAAAATCCTCAAAGACAAAACGAGTTGACTAAGGTCCTCATCAAAAACAACAAAATGTTGTAAGAAATAGTGATTGCCATCTCAAAAAATCCTTTGGCTCTTGAACCGTCATCATAACAGTATTGCAATTCCAAAATCACTTGGAATCGAAATGCATAGTTTGAATTAACTGAGCATAGGACTGAAGATCATCATGGAGAATGGGTTGGGTACAAATAAACTTTGAGCCTATATCCTTTGTTTCAAAAACCGTGAACCAGACCACGTTACAACCTTCAAAAGACCTAATTGAAGCCAGGTTTCTTTTGAAAGCATACTACAACAAGGTTACGTAAACTGACTCCTATGTTTGTTGCCAATCATTTGCTTTGATGTCATACCTTTGCTTTCTCTTTCACTTTGCATGTCTAAACCGCCGTGTTTTGACAAGTGTTTCATTTGCTTTACATCAACAATATCATTCCAAAAATGATTTTTGATTTCAAAATTGCATTGAGCTTTGCATTAAAATTACCATGCTTGTTTGAATAATCCTTTTTGCAGGCAAACTTTCTTCATAAAGAATTTTCAAACAGTTGAGAAACTTGGTCAGTGATCCTATCAGGGGCACATTACTTCCAGATCCTGTTGTGAATCAATCCAAGATTTGTTGCTCAGTGCAGGTTATTCTCAGAATTGGTTAACTAGAAGATCTCTTTCAAGATTCATACTGAGTTTAACCTTCTCAACAGTCATTTCAAGAACTGAAGCCATGATCAGTTCATCCCCAACAATAGCAACTGAAGCCATAATCAGTTTATTCTCAACATGCATTTCAAGAACTGAAGACATGATCGGTTCATCCCCAGCAATAGTCAAGCTGAAGCAATGATCAGTTTATTCTCAACAGTCTTTTTAGGAATTGAAGCCATGATCAGTTCATTTTTACCCTGCAGCAGTCAAACTGAAGCCATGATCAGTTTATCCTCATCAGTTAATGAATCTGGGGCAACCTTCTTCAAGAATCCTCAAGATGTCTTTCCTCAAAAGACCATCAGCTTGATACAATTCATAAGTGACAGAGATGTGTTCAACATCTTCTCTCCAAGCAGAATGGGTAGTGTTCCCTGTGTTGAGGAATCAGAGTTCCATTCTACCCTCACAAAAGAGTCTATCTCAGTTGTCTCTATCATCTGCATCGTATATATAAATCATTTACATATCATTGCATAGAAACATTTTCATAGCTCGAAGTGTGCTTCGTGCTCACATGCATTTTTCCGAGGTCCTGTTGCTTTCAACATCTTACCTTGTGACTAAAGTCCAACTTACTTGGCACCTACCAAAACTTTTACCTGCCATTTCATTCAGTACCATTCCTGAATGTTGTCGTTTACCTGTCTTTTCACCCAGTGCTATTCCTGGACGTCCTGCTTTCCTGGATCTTTATATTCTTTCACTCCAGTGCCATTCCTGGATGTCTGTCTCTTTTGATTTCCAGTGCCATTCCTGGATACCTTGTTCCTCTTTTTTCTCCCAGTGCTATTCCTGGAAGTCTTTTCTCTCCTCTATAATCCCCAACAGATTTACATGGATATATTTCAGTGCCATTCCTGAAAGTTTTACCTGTTCATTCAGTGCCATTCCTGGATGAGTTTTTACCTTTACTTTCAGTGCCATTCCTGAAAGTTTTACCTGTTCATTCAGTGCCATTCCTGAATGAGTTTTCTCCTTTGCATTCAGTGCTATTCCTGGATGTCTTTTTCACTGTCATTCAATGCCATTCTTAAATGTAGTGATTCACCTTTATCTTTCAGTGCCATTCCTGAAAGTTTTACTTGTTCATTCAGTGCCATTCCTGGATGAGTTTTTTACCTTTACTTTCAGTGCCATTCCTGAAAGTTTTACCTGTTCATTCAGTGCCATTCCTGGATGAGTTTTTACCTTTATCTTTCAGTGCCATTCCTGAAAGTTTTACCTGTTCATTCAGTGCCATTCCTGGATGAGTTTTTACCTTTACTTTCAGTGCCATTCCTAAAAGTTTTACCTGTTCATTCAGTGCCATTCCTGGATGAGTTTTTACCTTTACTTTCAGTGCCATTCCTGAAAGTTTTACCTGTTCATTCAGTGCTATTCCTGGATGAGTTTTTACCTTTACTTTCAGTTCCATTCCTGAAAGTTTTACCTGTTCATTCAATGCCATTCCTGGATGAGTTTTTACCTTTACTTTCAGTGCCATTCCTGAAAGTTTTACCTGTTCATTCAGTGCCATTCCTGGATGAGTTTTTACCTTTACTTTCAGTGTCATTTCTGAAAGTTTTACCTGTTCATTCAGTGCCATTCCTGAATGAGTTTTCTCCTTTGCATTCAGTGCTATTCCTGGATTTCTTTTTCACTGTCATTCAATGCCATTCTTGAATGTAGTGATTCACCTTTATCTTTCAGTGCCATTCCTGAAAGTTTTACCTATTCATTCAGTGCCATTCCTGGATGAGTTTTTACCTTTACTTTCAGTGGCATTCCTAAAAATTTTACCTGTTCATTCAGTGCCATTCCTGGATGAGTTTTTACCTTTACTTTCAGTGCCATTCCTGAAAGTTTTACCTGTTCATTCAGTGCCATTCCTGGATGAGTTTTTACCTTTACTTTCAGTGCCATTCCTGAAAGTTTTACCTGTTCATTCAGTGCCATTCCTGGATGAGTTTTCTCCTTTGCATTCAGTGCTATTCCTGGATGTCTTTTTTACTGTCATTCAATGTCATTCTTGAATGAAGTGATTTACCTTTACCTTTCAGTGCCATTCCTGAAAGTTGTATCTGTTCATTCAATGCCATTCTTGGATGTTGTGATTTCTTCTGTCCAATGCCATTCTTGGATATGATTTCCTCAACAGAATCCAATGCCATTCTTGGACACCTTTTCCCCAGCTAAGTCCAATGCCATTCTTGGATATCTTTTCCTCAGCTGAGTCCAATGCTATTCTTGGATGTCTCTGATGCTTGTTGTTGCCTCATTCAATGCCATTCTTGAATGTTGCAGTGCCTTTATCCAATGCCATTCTTGGATATCTTATCCCCAATATAGTGTTTTTCACCTCCATCCAATGCTATTCTTGGATGACGCTGCTGTTTTTACCAGAAACTTTCTTGTTGCTGTCCAATGCCATTCTTGGACATCTTCCGACATCCCTTTTGTCTCGTTTGTAGTTTCTATCCAATGCTATTCTTGGATGTTACCACTTGTCTTCCCAGGGTCTTGTCCCTCTCTTTCCAACTATTGATGGATACTTCTTGTCACCTTGACAAATCTCCAGAAATAGCTTGTGTTCCCCGGCGTGTCTTGTCACGTCATTTCTCTCAATTTACCATACCTTCTTTGTTTCAAGTTTCCCCGCAGTGTGTTTCATCCTTTGCATTCATATCATCTTGTGACATCTTATGGCTAAAAATTCAGTTTTCTGTATTTAAGTATCTTCAATCTTGTCGAGATGAAGTTTTCAACCTTCATATCTCCTAATTGAAGAAACTTAAATAGGGGCAGCTGTAAGACCCTAATTTTTACCCCTAAGATTTCACTCATCTCATTCACTTTTCATTTGCATATCATACCACAAACAAGATCACAGTTTGTGCTTCTCCTGAGCACCTGTGTGATTATCTTATTCTTACTTGCTTCTGTTTATCTAACCTCTAACCAAAATAAAAAAATATATGCTGCCGTTTGCTTGTTTTTCTCTCTGTGTGTTGTGCAGGTCCGTCAAAGACAATGAAGTGATTTCAAGTCACATGTGGTTGTTCAAAAGCAAGATGTTTTGTGCTGAGATTCTTCAGTTTATCAGGCAGTGGTTCATATGAGTTTTGGGTTCAGACAGATTCAGATGGCCGTTGTTTCGGTTGTGATTTGTTATGTGGCATATGCTTATCAGAGGCTTGTGGAAAAATTCAAGTTTGGTTTTGGGCTAAAATCAATATTTGATATCCATGATCCATTATCAACCTATATCTTTTTTATTATCAACCCATATCCATCATATTCCAATTTATCCTTTTATTCTACCATCCATAACCCACTTTCTAATATCCATTTTTTCTATCCATATCCAATTATTTCATGTTCAATATCCATATTTTAGAAATAACCAATCAAATCCATTTTTCATTTTTTTTTATTTAACAAAACCCATTACAAAAAATACCCACGACCCATTTTCCATTTTTCTACCCACACCTCCTATTACTACATCAAGGCCCATTACATTTTTTTTCATTTACCAACATTCCACAATACACCGCCCAAGCCCAGCTGCGAGTTGCATACAAGCCAACAAGTTTCATTCACAAGCTACTTGCAACATGCCACAAGCTGCTAACGGATTACAACCATAAGCCATCCCCAACTGCAATTCACCAAAGCAGCTACTACAACCTTCAACGCAAATCACACTTCCAAGCTGATACTTCACGCCATCAGCTCACAACACCAGCCGTCCTCACACCTCACGCCAGCCACGCACGAACCATTCAACCTTTCACACTTCAACACAAAACGCAGCCAAATTCAAAGCAAACGCAAGCCGTGAAAAATCAAACACACATTCAGCACCGCAAGTCCAAACGCAGCACTTACACAATCAAAATGGCACCACAAACTCTAATTTTCAATTCCAAATTTTCACCCAATTCTCCTATAAATACACCCTCCATTCTCCTTCAAATGTCAAGCTTTCACAGCCAATAAAATTCTGCCAAAAATTCTCCATCCCAAAACTTCCCTTAATCTTTAATTCACCACTTTCAACATCTCCAACTCCATTAACAAAACTTGCAGAAAAAATTCCTCAAAGATTCAATCTCTATTAATCCTCCTTCCATAAATTCAAACTTCAATCCACCTCTCGATATTAACCACAAACTTCGCTTCAATTCAAATCAACCTACACAACAACATCACATAGCAACAATTTCAATTCGCACTTCAACATTATCAATACTTCAACAAGAACAACCAATTCAGAAGTAATACGTTGAAGGAGGAGAAGAAGATTCACGGGAAAATAAATTGAAATTCATACCTGGAAGACTTCGATTCAGAGTAATTCCTTCATATTACATCATTACTTCTTCCCTTCCATCGCACTGCCGTTCGCTTTGATTTCATTTCCGATTGGCTTTCCGATTTATGTTGTGAAAGAACGATAGATGAAGTTCATTTGTTTGTTATTCTGTGTCCGTCGTTGTTGCCGGCATCGAAAGAGAAGATCACCGCGGCGTTTTTGTTGACGGTGGCGAAAGGATTTGCGAGAAAAATAGCATGCTACAGTGGCCGCCGCGGGTTACCTTTTGAAGAGGAAGATGATAAACATTACATTCTGATTCCTCTTCTTCTTTATTCTTTTTTTTTTCTTTTTTATCTTTTGCATTTGGTGTGGTTTGGGCCCGGCCCGTTCTAAACATTGCTTCTATCACCACCTTTATTTTACATACCTCCCTTTCTATTTTAATTCCTATTTTTTTCTCATTTTTCTCTCTAAAATCTTTTTTTTTATAAAATTTCTCTTGTTTTAGATTTACTACTTGAGTTTTATTTTAAAAACATTTCTTGAAAAAAAGTCATAAAAAAAATGTATCATGAGTTTCTATTTTAATTCTTGATTATTATTTTGATTTCTCATTTTATTTCATTTTTGATTGGTTGTGTGGATCATAATTTTTAGATCCACTTTTCTTTATCTATTTTCTTTTTGATCGATGAAAGTCGAAGTGATCTTGGAATTCCTTTGTTGAATTTCGATCGAGACGAGATCATTACCACCTTTTCTTTTCGTGTGGCATCGCTTTAGGATAACGATCCATATATCGTTCATCTCGCGTGCATTAACACATACATCTCATGGCCGGCCTCATTCGTAGGGTAATTGCTCGAACAAATTACTCGGCGTGCGCTTAACATAGACCAAAATTTGTCCCGCCTCAGAAAACTATCAAGAATAGTTGATTATTTGTCTTTTGGTTCAAAACTTATGAAACTTGTTGTTAGGAGGCTTTGGTATTATCAATCCTCTAATGAGTTTTCATTAATCTTGACCTAAGTGCAATTATTCAATTATAATTGATCACTAACTCTAACAACTAATCACTAATTTACTAACATTACTATTTTACTAATCTTTTACAATTCCTTCTCGCTCCTTATCTCTTTTACTTTTATGCTTCATTTTATCATTTCATATCATGTTTATGTTTCCGCAATTTTTCCTTTGTCCGTTGGACACATGTTTATGCTTATGCCTTTTTCTCTTTGTCCACTTGGACCAAAAACATTAATAAAGGCCAAAACCTCTAAAAAACTTGTGCTTCTTATCTTGGACTATGGTTACTATCCTTTGCAATGGACATGGAGTTTTGCACCTATACCTTGGACTTCAATGCTATTCTTGAATCCTTGAACTTAGACCTTGGACATCCAATGCAATTCTTGGAACCTTGGACTTAGACTTAGGACCTTTCTCCCTTTGCATTGGAATTATGGTTCAAAGACTTTGAAGACTTGCCTTTATTTGGCCAATTTGCTTAAGGATGGAATTCTTTTAACATTGCTTTGAAATGGCTCCATTGTGGTTAGATTATTCTTATCCTTAGCTTTTACTTTATGCTTTAGGATAGTCTCTTCTTCTCCTCCCCATTCTTCAATTTTCAAAACTCTCTCTCTTTTTCAAAACCTTCTTGATTTCAAACTTTCACCTCTTTCATAAACAAACCTTGACTTTGTCAAGTGACTTTACTCTTTTCCTTTCATTTCTTAACAAAATGCTAAACTACATAAGCACATTGTCACCTTTTTCAAAAGACTTAAAAAACATCAAACTCATCACTCTCTTTTTGTGCCCTCGTGCACTTTTCCTTTAACTTTTTCATAAGTTTAGACATGATTCATTTCTTTAAGCGGAATTATTCACTTGGAAATGACGACTTGTCTTTACATTTAAAAACAACCAAAACAAACAACTTTCATTCTTTGTACCACGAACTACGGGGTTTTGATCCTACATTGCACTTCGTGGGTACGTAGGCATGAGGCGACAAGTTTCTCCAAACACAAAAATCTTAAAAAACAATTTCTCTTCTCATCTCCTCAATCTCTTTTCAAACAAGCAAACCATTTTCAGACCAAAAGCGGAAGATATTTCAAAGGGCTCCTATAGAGTACTATAGACGTGTTGGGTGCTAACACCTTCCCATTGCGTAACTAACCCCCCTTACCCGGACTCTCTTCACTTGTTCTTGTTGTAGAGCTTGTGTAGGTTTTGTTCGCTCTTTTTCCTTTCCTTTTTGGATAAAATAAAAGTGCGGTGGCGACTCTTGCTTTTCGAGTTAAGTTAATCAATAGCTTACACTCACGATTTTGCCGCTACAACGACGCCATTTTGTTGAAAAATATTTCGGGGGTGTTTTATCGTATCCATAGGGATTGTATGTGTATTGCCTCCATTATATAGTTGAAATCGTTTTAAACTTAGAGTAACAACGATTTTGGTGGTTTTGTAACGGATCGTTTGCATAAGAATTTAGTAACGGTAAAGAAATTGGTTTTAAAGATTTGGTAAAAGCATGCCAAGATTAGGGTCCGATAATCCGTTTTATACCTATTTACTCGATAAAGGATGTGAACTTGTTAATGATGAATATAACGACATATCCTCTCAACAAGTCTATCTCTAACACTTGTTGTGGGATTTACCATATTGATCCTTAGATGATCTCTCACTCCAACTATCAATATGATGACATTCAAGATCAATATTTATGAACATCAACTTTCAAAACTATCTCTAGCCACATGATTGTTGATGGATTGAAACTTAGGTCAAGTTTTAGAACATATTTCTCAATCATGATGTAGCGCGAATTTTTGCGTGGTTGCGAAGCACTATCGCTTTGGGGTACTACAATTCGATTCATTTTTTATCCTATTGAAGCTGATGAAGGAAAGGAAATAGATGTCTCCAATTAACCCTGCTTGCAAACTGAGTTTAAACAGATGACTGTTGGTTTACAGATGCTATTAAGATTGTGGGTCTCTCTTAGGTTATTTTGTTAAAAAAAAATAGTGTCTAGGCTGTTGGTAGGATGTTAGGACTGATGCTTTTCGATTGATGCATGAAGGTACGGGATTTTGGGTTTTTGATTAGTATGCTCGCTAATATTTTTCCAATCTTATGCCTACGTATTCCCGTTTAACGAAACAGGGAAATCAGAGCGATAGTAGTTCCTCCTATTCTATGGGAGGAAAAAAGGTTGTTTTGGTGTCTTGTTCAAAGCCCAAGACGTGAAGCTAAATGTGGTTTGTATCTTGTTCAAAGCCCAAGATGTGAAGCTAAAGGGTTTTGACTTTAGAGAGAATTTGTCATATCTAAAGGGGATATTTGGTCTGTTTGTCACAACTGTTGGGTGACTGGTTATAAAGGAGAATTACTTTAACTGGGATATGTGAATCCAGCAATGCCATAATTTCCTTTATAGGGGATTTTTAACCTGAAGGAGATGACTTTAACTCCGTTTAGAGCAATGCCATCTTTCCTTAGGAATTTATCATGCTAAAAGAGGGACAGTGGCGTGGATGTAAATAATCCAGAGGCTTGCCGCTTACAGCAATTAAATGAAGGAAAAGGAGTTGTTGATGTTTGTATACTATGAGCGAGGAACATATTTTGATGCTAACAGGTTGATTGACTCAACTGGGGTTTTCTTATACAAAGCCTAAGAGGAGGCTATTGACCCAACAAGAGGGTGTTTTTATGTGTCTCGTACGAAGCCCGAGAGAGAGGCTAAAAGGGGTTGACTCAACAAGAGAGTGCTAACAAGTGACTGACTTAACAAGAGAGTGCTTTTATATGTGTCTTGTACGAAGCCCAAGACGGAGGATAAAAGGTTTTGACTCCACATGAGGGTCTTTTATACTCAACAAGAGAGTGGTTTTGTATCTCGTACGAAGCCCGAGATGGAGGCTGAGAGGGAAGTGACTCAACAAGATAGTCTTTTATACTCAACAAGAGAGTGTTTTTGTATCTCGTACGAAGCCCGAGATGGAAGCTAAAAGGCTTTGACTCAACAAGAGAGTCTTTTATACTCAACAAGAGAGTGTTTTAATATCTCGTACGAAGCCCGAGATGGAGGCCAAGAGGTTTTGACTCAACAAGAGAGTCTTTTATACTCAATAAAAGAGTGTGAAAAGGTTAGCTCCGCCGGGGAGAATCATTTGTACAAAGCCCAAGAGGAGGCTAACTTCACTGAGGAAGGATCATTATACAAAGCCTAAGAGGAGGCTATTGTGCTGGTGACTATTTCAGTTTAGTGACAGGTCCAATATGTTGGATAAAAGAGAAAATTAGTTCTTATGAAGGGAACGATTAAAGGTATTGTTGTGCTTTGGGATTGATCAGAGGATCAGGGTTATTTCCTGTTCTTTAAGGAAACGGGAAATACAAAGGGTATTGAGACTGTCCAAGTCTACTGGTGTTTTAAGAAATTGATTCTCAGGTAGTGAATGATCTTTGTGTGATGCCCAAGAGAAGGCTGGTATGTTAAGGAATGAAGGTCAACTCATTAACAGGTCTGACACTTGAATCAGAAAGACAGCTCTAGCAAATTGATGACTAGATTCTGTTCCTATACCTGTAGAGGTCTCTGGATCCTTGTACTAAGCCCAAGAGAAGGCATGAGAGATTTTAAGAAGCCGAAGGGTCCTTGTACAACGCCCAAAAGGAGGCGGGGATACTTTTAAGAAGCCTGCGGGGTCCCCAAACCCCGAGAAGTTCAAGACATGACATTCACCGAGAATAGATCAAGCCAGGAAAGTCCAAGAATTTGAAAGAAACTCAAGAGATGCCATTCACGGAGAAAATATCATCTCTGGGGAGTAGAGTCTCTTTGACGATTTCTAAGGGTGACAGTCTGAGAAAGGGTTCACTGAGAATGCTGCCTTTCACATCTCCATATTGTTTAACCCCAAGAGGAGGGAAGATTGTGTCTGGTAATCCTATGGGGATCTAGTTTTGTTTGTATTTAAGAGTGACCAACAGGGCTTTACCTAGTGCTAGACGTAGTTGCCGGGGAAAAGTCTAATTAACTATACTAGTATTACACAGTTGATAATTGACAGGTATATAAAAGTTTGTGAAAGAAGACTTACAGTGAGCAGCCCCACAATACAGTTATATATATGAAAGCGGATAAAGAAAATGGGTAAACACTTACTCGGTTGTAGAGCTTCCATGCTGTTTGGTTAGTTTGTTTAACAAAGAAAGCTTTGATAATAATATTATATTCAAAATCAAAGGAGAAAGTGCTTTGAAACTATTGTTGGGGCTTACAGCTCAAGGAGAGGCGCAAGGATTTATCAGTGATTGCACTGTTGTTTTGTACAGGGACTTATACAAGTGACTGAGGCCCAAAAAGGTTTTCTGTACAAAGGGATGAGTCTTACACTCTCTCAAGAGGCCCAAAGGTGTTTAAAGAAAAAGAATGGGGCTTATAACACGAGGGTAGGCCCAGATATCTTGATTTTTGAACTGGCGACCGCGCCGAGGTTTTCTTTTAACACAGAGGGACTTATACAATACATTGAGGCCCAAAACATTTTGGTCAAAAAGGGGGTTGGGTCTTACATTCTATTAGAGGCCCAATGATTTATTTTTGTACAAGTGGTGGGACTTAAAACTCAAGGAGAGGCCCAGGGTTATTTGTTTCTAAAAACGACGATCGCGCCGAGGTTTTTGAAAGCACAGTGGGTCTCATACAATGACTGAGGCCCAAATATTTTGGTTTCAAAAATGGGTTGGGTCTTACACTCTATTAGAGGCCCAAAATGTTTGAAAAAGTTTGATGAGGGTTGAATTAATCAAAAACCCTAATTTGTTTTCAAAATGTATTATAATTGAATAAAAATTCAATTAAAATGATCAAAATTGTTAAACATGTGTGGAAACAAATTGTGATCTTGGATTAATGTTTCTATCCACATAATGATTAGAAATCACTAAAATTTGAAAAATCAAGAGGGAGAAAATATTTTAAATGTCAAAAAACAATTAAAATATTAATTCTTTACAAAAATATCAAGTATATGGAATAAATAATATTTTTGGGATTTTTTGGGAAAATAAAATATTTTAACATTTTTGTGAATTATTAAAAAAAGAGTTAACTCAAAATCATTAAAATTCAGATAGAAATTAATTTTTGAATCAATTAAATAAAATCACAAAATTCAAATATTTGAATTTTCAAAAAGGGCGCCAAGAACATGGAAAGAACACGCGCCACCCTCTGTTTTTGCAGATTTGCGTTTTCTATCCAATCTCACCGAACACTTGATGATAACATGCAATCTACATATCAATCTACTCGTTTTCACCTCACGATCATGTCTATGGTCTTTAATTTCATTTATTTTAAGGATGGAATAAGAAATCAAAGAGAATCCTCAAGAACCCTAAAACTTGCATGAATGCTCAGAAATTCTATACACGATTCAAGCAAAGCAATTGATTGAGGGTAAACACTCTATGCATGATTATGAATATATGGCCAAATTATTGTGCAGCAAAAAATGCATGGATCATAGAGTTAGAAGAGCTCATGCTCACCTCTTGCAGCTGGTGATCGTGTTTTGTGTTAGAGGTGTTACAGCTTGGTTCCAAGGATATGGACAACTTCCCTAGGTGCTATGGAGTGTGCCTGGGTGCTTGGAGTGGATTGAATTGAGCTGGAACTTGATTTGGCACCTCAACTACAAATCTGTCAAAGGCTTGTGTAAATGGCTGGTGATTTTGAGAATCTGGTGTTCCAGATGTTGTTTAAGTGTTTGGATCACTTCTATATGATGTTTATGAGGTGTGTGTGTGATTGGTTTGGTTGGAATAGCTCTCAAACTCAAAACCCGACAGTGACTTGCTTTGGAAGGCAATTTTGGAGTGAAGAAGGAGATTTTGAGGAAAGCATCTGTTTGATGGCTTTGGTGTACTCAAACTGATCACAAATGAGCTCTATTTATAGTAGAGCAAGTTTGTTTTGTAAGGAATAGTGAATGGCAATTGCTGCATAGGTTTGGCCAATGTTGATAAATGAGAATCCAAGTCTCCTCTACCCATTGACTAGAGGTTAGGGCACAGTCTGCTGGTTCCCTTGGTCTTGGATAAGTCTTGACTGAATTCAGTTGGAAATGGCTCAGTCCATGCCACCTTGGTGCATCCATTGAATGCTCCAAAACAAAATTGGAGTCTTGTCCCCTCTTTAGGGATTTCTAGGTTTGGCATGCTATTTTTATTTCCAAGGACTTGGGAGGCTTAAGATCAGAGTTGGTTCCTCCTTGGTCTCCCCTTGAGGTGTTCAGATGGATAAGTGTGTTTGTCATTTGCACAAATTTGGCAAATCGAGCAAAATGTACAAATCTGCCTTGCTTTGACAGTTTTCAGCAAGGCATGTTGACATTGTCACATCTCATGGCTCAAGTGGAATTTGATGGAGTTCTTGGCCATTTTGGAAAGCCCTCATAAGATACAACAACTCATTGATCATAATTGGTTTTTATACTTTTTGGATCCAAGTGAAAAATGCCCCTACATTTGGAAAAAAGTAAGACAAATTATGACTTAGTGAAAATTTCACTAAGTGTTGGAAAAAAGTGACATTTTCACTTTTTTATGATTTTGATCATTCCATAACTTAAAATCCATGAGGAATTGGAATGAGTTATGTTTGAAGCTTTTGTAGAGTGCCATGAGAGCTACAAATCCAGCTTTGGATGGGGAAAAATGGCCTTGTGGTTTAGGAGTTATGATCCTCTAAAGTTGGTACCCGAGCCACTTTGTTCCATAACTTAGAAAAATCTCACTTTTCTTGATTTTTCTTGATGAATGATGATACCAAGCACACATTAACATCATTTTAGGGTTAAGGAACCATAATTGTGAAAAATCTCAAAAAGTCAAAGTTGACTTTTGTGCACAATTGACTTTTTGTCAGATGAATTCCAAACTGTGCGATCCTCTATGAAATCAAGTCTTTGACCTAAAGAAAACTTGATGGATTGATTTCATAGGTGTTATAGGGTGTATTAAATCATGTCCCAAGGTTTGGGAGCATGTCTTGGTCAAAAGTCAAAGGTATTGTTGACTTTTTCCTCAAAACCCTAATTGTGGTTCTGATGAATTTGAAACTTGTTGATCAAGCTTCTTAGATTAATCCATTGTTGCAAATGGATCAATGTAGGTTATTAGAGACCCTCAAATCCTCTCTTGAGGTCTTGGCTCATGATTTGTCCCAAAATTCAACTTAGGGATAAATTAGGTCAAGAAACCCTAATTCCTGATTTTTAGTGAATGCATCCCCTGAGGCTAAATTGACTTGATGATTGGGTCCATGAGGTTCCATGGGGTATATTAGGTTATGCTTTGAAGAATTCGCTCATGCCCAGAGGAAAATTCCCATCTGGAGGCCCTAGTCGACCAAAACCCTAATTTGGTGACACTGGCGATCTTGAGGCTTGATCCATTCAGAATGTTGCAGCCTTGTGCTTAATCCTTGAGGTGGGAGTCCTCTTGATCCATTGGGGATGTTTGAGAGGTTAGACAAGTTGAAGATCATGTCATTTCTTGATTGATCCTTTGTCTAAGCACTCAGAGAGGGCTTGAAACCCTAATTCTGATTGTAGTGAAGGCTCACCCATCTTTGGGGAGACTAATGGTTCATCTATATTGTGATGATGATTTGCACAATGATGGGAAATCTTAGTGGTCAAAATTTGGGGTATGACAAATGAACTAAAACAAAATATAAACCATACAAACAAAGTTTTTCACCTATATTTATCATCAACAAAGTTCACACACTACAATTAAGATCAATACATACAAAATGAAGGATTTCCTACCACTAATCTTGACACAATATGTGTTTACCTACACATATTCATGGTAGCTTATTTCACAAGTTTCGTGAGGAGATGAAAACGCATCTGCGTCGAATAATCGAGATTGGATGCAAATCCAGCTTCTCAATGTGAAAGATCTCTCTTAGATGAAGAAATACCAGAAACTTAGGTTTTGGTGTGATAAAATGAGGTTATGATCCCAAGAAATTACATAAAGTGCTTTTATAGTACACTTGAAATCAGCCCAGTTCGCACTGGGAACTATTTATTCGCCTAGCGAACTATGAATTTGGATCCTGAGGTGCCTCTGATAAGTTAAACTGCCTCAGAAGTTCTGCATAAGTTCGCAATGCGAACTTTTATTCGCAAAGGAAACTATTCGCCTACAATTTCACAAAGTGAACTTAGGCCCCTTTAGCTACTGCCTCATCCAAGGTGTCCTTCGCTAGGTCTTCGCAAAGCGATGAATCAATGAACATTCACTGGGAAGTTTGCAAAGTGAACTTTGGTCCCTTTTCTTACTGCCCAAATCCTGGGACTGTTCGCTGGAGCTTCGCCAGATGTTCGCAAAGCTAACATTTGCTGGAAAGTTCGTAAAGCGAACTTACTGATGTTTTCTTCCTTTCTTTGGCAACTTGGATCCTTTCTTTGTGTCTTACTTCTTTGATAAGTTAGTGCCTTTTCTGCATAATAACACACATATTACAAGCACCAAAGGTATATTCACAATGTTTGAAGAATAGCAACAATTCAAGAATAAAATCCACAATTAAACATAAAAGAGTTGAAAAATGTCAAGTATTAATAAGAAATATATAGCATGTTTGGCATCTAACACACGCCCAGTGGGACAGTGTTATGTAGTTTGTAAAAACAATTTTCTGTGTTTTCAAGAAATTTATAATTCTGCATTTAATTATCCTTTCTCTGTCGAAAACTTCATTGTATGTTATTTAGAAGTGGTAAAGTAGCCACCACTAACGAAGATAGACCAAGGAGAAGATACATGAGGAAAATGGCAAGTACGGACCAGCCAAATAATTCGAACCCTCAACCAAATAGTTCGAATCCTGAAACTACGCCTAGTATTAACGTAGAACAACCCCCAGGATCTTCGACTGGGGGCCAACGGTAAGTTCGATCCCTACACATTCGATCGCCCATACTCTGCCCATTCTGAGTTATGTTGGATCAAGGGGACCACCAAGGACTCCCCCACCAGTGGGAAATCCTAGTTTCCAACCATTTGTTCCCCCTGGATTTTCTATGTCTTTACCTAGTCGAGACCCGCCTTATGGGATGCCAACTTCGATGATGGAAAACTTACAGAATGCTCCTCCAGTATTTACAGAACCCATAGTGACTTTGCCACTACAAGGGTTAGGATCTGGGGTTAACACAGGTCGAAATAACCAATCCGTAGGAATAGGATATTCAACCCAGATTCCAAACTTAACAAATACTACTGCAGCATACTTAAGGCAAAAAATGGACAAAAGTAACCATCAAATGGTCCAAATGATGTCCCAGACTAAGGGAGAAATATTTCAGCCTCTTATCCAGAATACTACCAGACTAATCAGCAAATGGCAGCGCAGATGACGCGCCTTGCAGATTTCTTTGGTGAACCAAACCCTCCTCGACATCCACCAAGGGAATGTATGGTAGAAAACCAAGGGGCAATTTTCGAAGAGGACTCTACTATTAACCAAATTCAACAAAACCCAAGAAACATACCCCAGGCGAATTTAGTAGACCAGGGAGTAGTCGAACCCCCTAGGAATCAACTACAAATTCCCGTAGGAGAAGAACCAAGCGTGGTTTTGGTAAATAGAAACCAGAATGTTGACAACGTCATACAACAGGTTTGACGTAATGATGTGGCAGCAGATAATAATTTGGCAGCCATGGTCGAAAGGATTATGGCGCAGAATGAAGTAAACTTTGGCCTTCGAAGGTCAAACTACACATCACCTTTCTCAGAATACATACTTCAGTCAGATTTACCCCCTAGGACGAAAGTCCCTAAATTCACCAAGTTTTCAGGGGATACCACTGAATCCACTGTAGAACATGTGGCTAGGTACTTGATAGAAGTCGAGGAAATTTCGAACAATGAGAACCTTAGGGTAAAATCCTTCCCAAGTTCTCTTACGAAGAATGCCTTCACATGGTTCACAAATTTGCCACCAAATTCGATCCATAATTGGACCCAGTTGGAACGTTTATTTCATGATCAGTTCTATATGGGACAAACTAAGATCAGTCTAAAGGAGTTGGCTAGTATAAAACGGAAATTTATTGAGCCATTTGAATAGATTATGACTGATCAAGGCTAGATATTTTACACAAGTACTAGAACATGAGTTGGTCGAAAATACCACTGGAGGCCTTGATTATTCCATTAGGAAGAAACTAGATACCCAATACTTGAGGGATATGGCCCAATTGGTTGACAGGGTTCGACAATTAGAGCGCCTTAAAGAAGAGAAGGCTAGGGCAAATAAGAAGAAAAGAATAGCCTACGTCGAATTCAATGAAGAAGACGAAAGACCTTGTAATGAGTCATTGGTTTTCGACGAAAGCGAGATTGATCTTGCTGAATTGAAACAAGGCCCACCTTATTCATGTAAGGTTCTAGCCCCTTCAAACGGTAAAAATCTAGTCGAACCAGAAAAAAGCGATAAATTTCCTAAGAAAACTTATACTTTCGACGTTACCAAGTGTGACGAAATTTTCGAATTGTTAGGTAAAGACGATCAAATGATAGTCCCTCCTGGTGCTAAAATGCCTCCTTTAGAACAAAGAAAAAAGAGAGGTTTTTGTAAGTATCACAATTTCTTGGGTCATAAGACTTCTCAATGTTTTATTTTCAGGGATCTTGTTCAAAATGCTATCCAGGAAGGAAGACTGAAGTTTCGAGACAAGTCGAAGAGCCAGATGAAGATCGACTCTGATCCCTTGCAAGTTATTGACGCTCATTACACAGAACCAAATGAAGTCCACATGGTTGAGATTACTGAAGATCTCGACAACACTGTCAACATGGTTGAAGTGACTGAGGACTTTAACAACAAGGCTGTTATGGTCAGGATTACTGAAAATCTCGACCAGGAGTTTATGAAATTTTTTTCCAATGAGGCTGCTCAAAGCTTCACCAAAGAGACTACTGATGGTTTCGATTCGGGAGTCACTGAAGACTCTAATGGAGGAATCACTGAGGATTCCAATTTAATGATGATCACGAAAGAAACTGCTGATGGTTTCATTCGAATGGACAAGGCTGCTGAAGGCCTTCAAATGAAGTTACACAAGTTGGACATCACTGATGATGTCAACATGGATATCAACATGGTGGAAATCACACAAGAGACCCCCATGGAAGTTGACGAGGAGCGTCGACAAGAAGAACATAACAAAGTGGCTTACCCTAAACAAGAGGAGACTCTGATGGATTTTCTCCATAGGTGCCAGAGGAAAAAGTCAGAAGTCATGCCGTGTCCCAGATGCAGCGTTGTGTTTGATAAAAAGGCAGCCCAAAACCTTGAAGGGGTTAGGAAAGCTAAGCAAAGACGTGAAGAAAGAACCTCCCATGGTCAATGAGGTTTTGACCCAAGGAGATCTTCTTCAAAGCAGGAGCAGGCCAAGCCAAGGGTCCCAGGTGCGAGACCTACCACTTTCAAGCCGTTTGCAGAGATTTCCAATGGAAAGTGGACAAGACCCAGTGAAAACAAAAGAAAAATCCAACAGAAATGGCAGAGCTTCGACGTAGATAAAGGCTCATCAATGGCTTACCACAAAGAATTCCAGACTTCGAAGCAATCAACCTACATCTCAGAAAACTATAAGGGAAAGAATCCCATGTCTAGGTCACAATGGAGAAAGGAACAGAGACGAAGGAAAGCTCAGAGAGAGGCTGGGGCGAAGGCGGAATCTAGCACCATCCTACCGACTGACAAGACGGACAGGGAGGAACCAAAGTCCGTCGAAAAGATGCCAGTAGGGAGAAAGTTATTTTCTACCCAGGAGCAAGAGGCCAAAGAAAAACATGATCGAGCAGTGGCTGAAGATGAAATGCTTATTGATAACTTTGACTCAGGCTCAGAGCAGTCTTTGGATATCATAGTGAATATGGTATCAGTGCTCCCCTGGGAATTCAACCAGAAAAATAAGGTCGAAGAGGTGGATAATAATACTGAAATCAAAATGGCCGCACATAAACCTGTGTGCTATTATGTCATGAACAACGGTTGTGTCGAGGAACAAAATGTGTTCTTCGAACGCCCAGACGAGGCAATGAAAAGTCATCTGAAGCCTCTATTCATTATAGGTAAGGTTGAAGACGTGCCTATTAATAAAATCTTAGTGGATTATGGTGCAACAGTGAACTTGATGCCACATTTCATGCTGAGGAAAATCGGGAAATTCGACACCGATACCAAGCCCCATAATATGGTATGCTCCAATTATGAAGGAAAGGTGGGTACTACTTTGGGGGTAATTTAGGTCGATTTGACCATAGGTATTGTTACAAGGTCAACCATGTTTATGGTTGTCGAAACAAAAGTCAATTACAATCTGTTACTTGGCCGTGAATGGATACAAGGGGTTGGGGCTATGCCTTTATCCATGCAACAGAGAATTACTATATGGCGCCCATATGGCATTGTGGAAAACATCGAAGAAGATCAAGGCTATTTTAAGACTACAATTAATCATGTCGACAGACTCCACTTCGAGAAGCACTTGGCTAACATAGCTCCATGCAACCTAGAAATCTTTGCGCTTACTCCGGATGATAATGCATATTGTTCGTTATACTTGCATCCTACAAATGGCTTTCAATGGGATCGTGAGGTCGTAGGAGAAGATGACCTTGCATATGAAGGGACGCCTGGAGTCGACCCTATAGGATAGGGCAGCGAATCTGGGGATGATGTCTGAGTTCAAAGCGCTTAAAAGGATTTCGGCTTACATAGCCAAAAACAAACTACAAACGGTCCTAGAGGATGAAGTGAAACATATGGCTGTCGAAGCCAACAAAAGATTAAACCAAGAAGGTCCTGGTAAGGACTTCGATCCTGAACCACCTGACAAAGTTCAAGACGAAATACAAAGCCAAAGGCTCGACGCCATCTACGATGACGACCCTTTGGGTTTCGAGAAGGATCCGTTGGCAGGGAACATTAAAATGCTAGCGCAAGATCCTTTGGAAGAGATCGATTTGGAAGAGGGGGCAACAAAAAGGCCAACATATATCAGTGCCAATATCAGCCCATAACTCAAGGTCGAAGTGATCCAGTTGTTAAAGGAGTTCAAAGACTGCTCTGCATGGGATTACGATGAGATGCCTGGCTTAAGCAGAGAGCTGGTCTAATTAAAGCTGCCAATTAAGTCCGAAAAGAAACCAATCAAGCAGAATCCAAGGCGGTTTGCACCAGAAATTCTCTCGAAGATCAAGGAGGAGGTCGAAAGGCTTCTTCGTTGCACATTTATTTGAACAACCAGGTATGTCAAATGGTTAGCAAATATTGTACTTGTTATTAAAAAGAATGGTACTTTGAGGGTTTGCATAGATTTTAGAGATTTAAATGCTGCAACCCCAAAGGACGGATACTCAATGCCTGTGGCAGAAATGCTAGTCAATTCTGCCGCTGGCCATGAATACCTTAGTATGCTCGACGGGTATTCTGGATACAACCAAATATTCATTGCTGAGGAGGATGTCCCTAAAATGGCGTTTCGATGCCCTGGGGCCTTCGGCACTTACGAGTGGGTAGTCATGCCTTTTGCCCAAAAAAATGCTGGGGCGACATATCAAAGAGCGATGAATTCGATCTTTCATGATTACATAGAGACTTTTATGCAAATTTATATTGACGATATTGCTGTAAAGTCTGTTTCAGGGAAGAATTACATTGACCATCTTCAACAATCATTCGAAAGGATGAGAAGCCATGGTCTGAAAATGAATCCTCTCAAATGTGCTTTTTGTGTGCAGGCGAGAGATTTCTTAGGCGTTGTGGTCCACAAGAAGGGAATCTAAATAAACCAGAATAAGACCAAGGCCATTATGGAGGCGAAAGCGCCATCAACAAAGAAGAAATTGCAGTCACTGCTGGGAAAGATCAATTTCTTAAGGAGATTCATCTCGAACCTTAGAAGAAAAAAGCCTTCTCACCTCTGCTTCGACTAAACAAGGAAGAATTCAAATGGGGGTAAGCTCACCAGGAAGCTTTCGACAAAATCAAGTAATACTTGAGTCATCCTCCAATTCTAGCACCACCTTATAGAAATAGGAGCATGAGACTGTACATATCTGCGTCGGACAAAACTTTAGGGAACATGTTGGCTCAAGAGGATGATAATGGCATCGAAAGAGCCATTTACTACCTTAGTAGGGTTTTGAACGATACAGAAACTAGGTATAGTATAGTTGAAAAATTGTGTTTATGCTTGTATTTTTCTTGTACAAAGTTGAAGCATTATATAAAACCAGTTGATGTTTATGTTTTGTCTCATTTTGATATCATTAAACATATGTTGTCTAAACAAATTTTACATAGTCGAATTGGTAAATGGGCATTAGCTTTAACTGAGTATTCCATAACTTACATGCCTTTAAAGGCTGTTAAAGGACAAGTGGTAGATGACTTCATCGTCGACCACTCTATAAACGAAAACATATTAAACTATCTTGAGCTCGGACCTTGGAAACTATATTTCGACGGTTCTAGTCATAAAGATGGTATAGGCGTAGGAGTCTTGATTATTTCTCCTAATAAAATTCCAATAAAATTCAAGTATAAAGTCAAAGGTATTTGTTCGAATAATGGGGGTGAATATGAGACTTTAATAGCCGGACTTGAGATATTGTTGGAATTGGGGGCAACTCGAGTCGAAATAATGGGAGACTCAGAGTTAGTCATAAAACAAATTACAAGGGAGTACAAGTGTGTTAAAGAAAATCTCATTATGTACTTTGTGATAGCCAATCGATTACTGAAAAAGTTCGAAGTAGTGAGTATTCGACACATACCTCGATTGGAGAATCAAATGGCTAATGACTTGGCTCAGATTGCTTCTGGGTATAAAATTTCAAAGAAAAAATTAGAAGATGCAATCGAAGTCAGAGGAAGAGTTGTATTAGCCAGATTGTCCCCATCAAATTTGGAAACAACGAAGCTAGGATACACTGATAAGGAGAATTTTGAAATCTTAGCAATAGATAGTTTGACGGACGAAGACTGAAGAAAACTAATAGTGGAATACCTGCAAAACCCAACGACATCCACAGATCGAAAAATCAGGTATCGAGCTTTAAGTTATGTTCTTTTGGGTAACGAGTTATTTAAAAAGACTTCTGAGGGAGTTTTGCTTACATGCCTTAGTGATTCAGAGGCGTATTTATCCCTTTCGACTGTTCATAATGGGGCATATGAGGCTCATCAGGTAGGCCACAAGATGAAATGGCTTTTATTTTGACAAGGTATGTATTGGCCTACTATGTTGAAAGATTGCATCGAATTAGATAAGGGATGCCAAGAGTACCAAGTGCATGCAGGTATACAACATGTCCCTGCAAGTGAATTACAGTCTATAGTCAAGCCATGACCCTTTAGAGGTTGGGCTTTGGATTTGTTTGGATAAATTCAACCAGCGTCATCTAAAAATCAAAGGTACATTTTGGTAGGCATTGACTATTTTACGAAATGGATCGAAGCTGTGCCATTGCCAAATGTTGACCAAGAAGACGTAATCGAGTTCATTAAAAAACACATTATCTAAGGTTTGTAATCCCATAAACCATCATAACAGATCAAGGTCATTATTCACAGGTCGAAAAATGCAAGAATTTTCTAAAGAAATGGGTTTCAAACAATTAGCCTCTACACCTTATTACACCTAGGCTAATGGTTAGGTCAAAGCAGCAAATAAAGTAGTGATTAGTTTGATCAAGAAACATGTGGGAAAGAAGCCTAGAAATTGGCACAAAATTTTGGACCAGGTTCTTTGGGCATGTCGAACCTCCCCCAAAGTGGCGACTAATTCCACACCTTATCGATTGACCTTTGGTCATGATGCAGTATTACCAGTTGAGATCTATCTTCAATCGACGAGAATTCAGAGGCATCATAAGATCCCATCTAAGTCATATTGGAAAATGATGTTAGATGAATTGGTGGACTTAGATGAGGAAAGGCTTAATGTTTTAGAGTTATTGAAAAGACAGAGGAAGAGAGTAGAAAAGTCTTATAATAAGAAAGTTAAAGTTAAGATGTTTTCACCTGAAGATTTGGTTTGGAAGGTAGTTTTGCCTATGGATAAAAAAGATAGAGCTTTGGGGCAATGATCCCCTAAATGGGAATCCCCTTTCCAAATCATACAAGTTTTTTTGAATGGTGCTTATGAGATCGAAGAGTTAGATCAAGATAAGAGAATCTTAAGGGTAAACGGAAAGTATTTGAAAAAATACAAGCTGTCATACCCCAAATTTTGACCACCAAGATTTCCCATCATTGTGTAAATCATCACCACAATATGGATGAACCATCTGCCTCGTCAGTCTCCCCAAAGAGGGGTGAGCATTCACCACAAACAAGAATTAGGGTTTCAAGCCCTCTCAGAGCACTTAGACAAAGGATCAATCAAGGAATAACATGATCTTCAACTTTTCTAACTTCTCAAACACCTATAAAGGATCAAGAGGACTCCCACATCAAGAATCAAGCACAAAGTTGCAACCTTCCAAGTGGATTAAGCCTCAAGATCGCCAGTGTCACCAAATTAGGGTTTTGGTCGACCAGGGCCTCCAGATGGACGTTTTCCTCTGGGCATGAGCCAATGCTTCAAAGCATAACCCTAGATACTCCATGGGACCTCATGGACCCAATCATCAAGTCAATTTAACCTCAGGGGATGCATTTATCAAAAATCAGGAATTAGAGTTTCTCGACCTAATTCACCCCTAAGTTGACTTTTGGGACATAACAGGAACCAAGACCTCAAGACATGATTTGAGGGTCTCCAATACACCATGTTGATCCATTTGCAACAATGGATTTATCCAAGAAGCTTGATTCACAAGTTCAATTTCATCTGAACCACAATTAGGGTTTTTAAGAAAAAGTCAACTATATCTTTGACTTTTGACCAGGACATGCTCCCAAACCTTGGGACATGATTCCATACACCCTACAACACCTATGGAATCCATCTATTAAGTTTGATTTAGGTCAAGGACTTGATTTCATAGAGGATCGCATAGTTTAGATTTCATCTGCTGAAAAAGTCAACTGTACAAAAAGTCAAAGTTTGACTTTTTGATTTTTTGGTCAACCAAGGTTCCTTAACCCTAAAATGATGTTAATGTGTGATTGGAATCATCATCCATCAAGAAAATGATGTTAATGTTATGATACAAAGTGGTTAGGGTACCAACTTCCAAGGATCATAACTTGAGATCCAAGCAACCATTTTGGATGGTCCAAATATGGATTTGTAGCTCTCATGGCATACTTTAAAAGTGTCAACTACATCTCATTCCAATTCTTCATGGATTTTTAGTTATGGAGTGATCAAAATGGATGAAAACATGAAAATCACATTTTTCCAACACTTAGTGAAATTTTCACAAAGTCAAAATCTGCCTTACTTTTTCCAAAATGTAGGGACATTTTCCACCTTGATCCAAGTCAAACCAGGTCTTGGGTTGGACATCAAAGTTAAAGTATGCCATGAGGGCTTTCTAACAAGTACCAGATCATCTCCAAATTCCATTTAAGCAAGGAGATACAACCCTTGAAACATGGCCTCATGAACTGATTCTTCCAAGATAGATTTGGCAGATTTTGTGCATTTTGCTCGATTTGTTCAAATCTGACAAATCCAAGCCTTGTCATCATTTTGGACACATCTGAGGATCAAATCCAAGTGGGATGATCTGATCTCCAATCCTCCAAAGTCCATGAATCTACAAATAGCATGCCAAACCTAAAAAGGCTAAAGATGCCTCAAGACTCCAATTTTGTTTTCAAGCATTCAATGGATGCACCAAGGTGGTATGAACTTAGCCTATTCCAACTGAATTCAGTCCAAGTTTATCTCTAAACCAAAGCTACAAAGCCTGTGCTTTAACCTCTAGTCAATGGCTAGAGGAGACTTAAGATTCCAAAGTGATCCAATTGGCCAACAGCCTGTTGTAGTTGCCACACACTATTGCTTGCAAAACAAACTTACTCTACTATAAATAGAGCTCATTTGTGCTCAGTTTGAGTACACCAAAGCACTACAACACTTGCTTTCCTCAAAATCCCTTTCTCTAGGCCAAAATTCCTTCTTTTGCAAGGTAACTCTGAGTTTTTGAGTTAGAGAGCAATTCCATCACAGCTCATTGTAGCGGGGAAATTTGTGAGTGTAAGCTATTGATTAACTTAACTAAAAAACAATAAGAGTCGCCACCACACTTTTATTTTATCCAAAAGGAAAGGAAAAAGAGCGAACAAAACCTAAAGTAGTTCTAAAACAAGAACAAATGAACAGAGACTGGGTAAGGGGGTTGGTTACGCAATGGGAAGGTATTAGCACCCAAAACGTCTATAGTACTCTATAGGAACCCTTTGAAATATCTACCGCTTTTGGTTTGAAAAGGTTTGCTTGAAAAAGAGATTGGGGAGATGAGAAGAGAAATATTTTTTAAGATTTTTGTGTTTGGAGAGACTTATCGCCTCATGCCTACATACCCACGATGTGCAATGTAGGATCAAAACCTCGTAGTTCGTGGTACAAATAATGAAATTTATTTGTTTTGGTTGATTTTAAGTGTAAAGACAAGTCGTCATTTCCAAGCAAATAATTCCGCTTAAAGAAATGAATCATGTCTAAACTTATGAAAAACTTTTAAAAGAAAAAGTGCACAAAGCACAAAAAGAGTTTGATGAGTTTTTTGTATTTTTTATGTCGTTTTGAAATGGTCAAAATATGATTAATATTGATTGAAATTTATTAAAGAAAACGAAGTTTAAAAAAATCACTTGACCAAAGTCAAGGTTTTATTATGAAAGCGGTTTTTGAGTTTGAAAACAAGAAGGTTTTGAAAAAAGAGAGGAAGTTTTGAAAATTGAAGAAGGGGTGGAGAAGAAGTGACTATCCTAGTGCAAAAAAGTAAAAGCTAAGGATAAGAATGATCTAACCACAAATGTAGCTATCTTCACCATAAACCAAGCAAAAGCACAAGGCTTCAAAGTCTTCAAACCATAATTCCAAAGCAAAGGGAAAAGGTCCTAGTTCTAAGTCCAAGGATCTAAGAATAGCATTGAAGTCCAAGGCCTAGGTGCAAAATTCCATGTCCATTGCAAAGGATAGTAACCATAGTCCAAGATTAGAAGCACAAGTTTTTTTTAGTGGTTTAATCCTTTATTAATGTTTTTGAGTCCAAATGGACAAAAGAAAAAAAACGAAGCACAAGATAATATGGTCGAAGTGGACAAAAGAAAAATTGCGGAAGCATAAATTATGATATGATATGATATAATGACATAAAGCATAAAAAATAAAGAGAGATAGGGAGTGATAAGGAAACATAAAAAAAGTTAGAAGTTAGTAATTAGTAGCACAAGGCTCTAGTGCCATAAGCCTTCACCGATTATTCTGTTTCGCGTTTTGAACTATAGTGATTAAACAATGTACTTAGGTCAAGGTTAATGAAGACTTGTTAGAAGATTGATAGAATCAAATCCTCTACAACAACAAGCTTCAAAGATTTTGAACTTAATACAAAAGATTAACCAACATTGGGTTGACGCGACCAATCAAGGTCCGGACCACGAAAGTTCAAGTTCCGAATTGGATAAAGAGGGACAAATGTTGCGCTATGTTAAGCAATCGCCGAGTAATTTACGGAGTAATTACCCTACAATGAGGCCGGTTAATAGATCTTTGTGCCAATGCATGCTAGATGAACGATATGTAAATCGTCATCCGAAAGCAATACCGCACGAAAAAAAAACAGGTAACGATCTAGTCTTGATCAAGAATTCAACAAAGAAATTCTAAGATCCATAAGACTTTCATCGATCAAAATAAAAAGAAATAGATGAAGAGGAAGCCAAATTGAATTACACTTTCGAGATCCTTTCATCTTCAAGTTCAATCACCTTTAATTGATAGGTTTAAGTGTGAAAACATATCATTAATTCAAAGCACCTCAAATGAATTCAACAATTCATTAAAAGATAGATTTGAACTAATGAATGTTTAATTACTTTAACCATATCCAAAGTCCATTTAAATTGAAGAGAAATTAATCTCAACAATGCATTTCAAGGCTAAAACAAGAAGAAAGGGGAAGAAGGAGGAAGAAAAACCAAAACAGCCCCAAAAACAAGGCAAAATATGCATTATGTTTCGAAGTAACCGGTTACTCACTAGATGATAACCGGTTACTTAGTTCAAAATAAGAGTAGTTTTTCAAAATTAACACAGAGTAACCGGTTACTCACCAGATGTTAACCAGTTACTCTGCACCAGAATGCAGAAAATTGTGCAAAATTTAGCATGATCCACTTTCAAAACTTTTTACAAACACCTTGTGATCATGGAACTGAAATTGCACGAAATTTAAAGTAAAATAAAAGCAAAAACCAGCAATTAAACACAATTACAAGATCCAAAGGATCAAGAAACAAAGATCTCCAAAGATCTACATTATGGAAGATGAAGATGAAGCTTCAACAATGGTGAAAGATGAATTACCACTTCAAATTTGCAAATTCCTTCAAATTGCTTCAAGATGCAAAAACCAAAGCCTTGATCTATGAGAATTGATGAAGAAAACAAGCTTGGATGAAGGTTTAGCTCAGAGTTGAACAAGATTCAATGTGAATTCTTGTTAACTTTTAAAAGAAGAAAAGTGAGCTTTGAGTGAATTTTGTGGTTGGGGAGAGAATTTGCAAGAGGTTTGTTGGCTATCAAAAGCTTGTGAAATGAATGAAATGAAGCCTCTATTTATAGAATTTAGGCTTGGGAATTTGGTGGTTTGGAATTTGGTTTGGAATCAAAATTAGGATTGGAATTTGAATTTTGGAGGTAAAATCAAAATCAAGTGGTGATTAGTGGAGGTACATGGTAGGAATTAATTATGATGATGTAGGAAATTAAAATGAGATGGTCTAGAATATTTCACATGTGATCAAAATGATGAAAATTGGTGCCAAATTGCTGAGTTTGAATTAGCTGCCATTTTTCAAATTTTCACGAGGGTAGCCGGTTACTCACCACAGGGTAACCGGTTACTCAGTGTAAATTTTGAAAAAAATGCCCTTTTTAAGTGCACTGCTGTGGTTAGGCTCGATTCTTTTGCTCGTCAAAGAAGGCATGGAAATAAACACATGAACCTTGGAGTCTCTTGAATAATAATCAATTAAAACTTGGAAACTCTTGATCAGATAATTTTTGAATTAATTGCAGATTAACTTTGACTTAGTTCAGATGAAAATTATTCGAGCTGTGGGGCTGTTGTTTTGGTATTTTTAACCTGTTATTCCCCTGAAAATGTTAGTGAAAGAAAACAAAATATTTTTGGATTTTAATTAATGGTTAGTAAACATAGACAAATTAAGCAAGAAAAAACAACTAACAAACACACACACACATAATCAAAGATCCCAGCAAGGCACAATCCCACAAAAGAGGGAACCAATGTGTGATCTTGTTTGTGACATGAAAAACATGTGGGATATTAGGGGTAAAAATTAGAGTATTACACTCATGATCCAAACACATCCAATATGTCATATCTAGGCTGTCCAAACTCTCATATGTGACCTGTAACACCAAAATCACAAAGTCCCCACTCAAAACATCAAAATTGGACTTTTTTGCATTTTTCAAGCCATGTCTTGATTCAGTCACTTTCAAAACCAGATAAAACCTCAAACACACTCCAAATATCATCCTTGAACTGTCCCAAATGGTTCCCCACATCTGGAACACCATTTGAGAGAGTTGCCATATTGGTCACTTTTGCCCTTTTTGCAAGAAAGAGCTCAAACTTGTTCCTGAGGATTCCAGCTGGTTCCAACCATTCTAAAAGCTTCTAAGGGATCAATTGAGAGTGTCCAAAACATCAAATTACTTCTGGCATAAGAAGCTTGGCCGATTGCACAACAAGCTCCTAAAGAGGTAAGCATCACAACTTGAACTCTTTGAAATATGCATTGCTTTGAAGTCCACTGATCATGCACATCTCGTACATGTTATATATGTTGTGTTTGAACCAATTCATCATGTAATTCATGCCTGTAACAAGAGGTAGCATAGAAAATGCAATTATAGGCCTATTTCAAGAACACTGTCGGGTTTTGAAATAGGAGCCTCATCTGAAAAAACCACCATCGCCATTGGATTCCTTGTGAAATTCTAGGCAAGATAGACCTAAATTTTGTTCCAATCCATGGAGAAATGAGAAAGTTACAAGCTTCACGTTTTTTGCCAAAACCTTGCCTTGGCCAGGGCAAAAACAAGGCATGCCTCATGTATTCATGGGGTGGTTTTGATACACGGATGTATCACCACCCCAGTGGTAGAAGGCGCACGCTGCACAGAAGAGGTCCGGGGTTCGAATCCCCATCGCCCCAGATCCTCTTTTTACTATTTTTTCCATTTTTTTAATATTTGTTATATTATTTTAAATAATTTGGAAAATTAATAACTCTCTCAATTTTAATGTTTTTTTATTGGTTCTTTTTGCAAAAAATCACAAAAATGTTAAAATATTTTATTCCACAAAAAAATCATATTTATATAAATTATTTAATATAGTTGATATTTTTGTAAACAAATTCATTTTTAATTGTTTTAAACACTTTTAAAAGTGGAGTTTTATCTTGAAAATCAAAACCAAATGAGTTTTAATTCATCTTGTGATTAAAACATCATTTTTCAAGTCTCAACCAATAATCACAAGTTGTTTATTCAAGCTTATTTGGTATTTTATCATTATTTATTGATTTTCTTTAAGAATTTACTTTTAAAAATGATAAAGTTTGGGTTTCTTTGATTTTCACCCTCACAAATCTTTTTGAAACACTCATGGGCCTCTAATAGAGTGTAAAACCCAATCCCCTTTAACCAAAACCATTTTGGGCCTCAGATATTGTATAAGTCCCGACACGATAAAAAAATCTCAGCACGATCGCCAGTGTAAAGTAAAACCTTTGGGCCTCTCCTTGAGTTGTAAGCCCCAACACTTGTACAAAAACACTTTTGGGCCTTTAATAGAGTGTAAGACCCATTCCTTGTAAATAAGATACCTTGCTGTGCCTCATACATTGTATAAGACCCGCGGTGTTTTCAAAAACCTCGGCGCGATCGCCGTTTTCAAATAAACCATCTGGGCCAACCCTCGTGTTGTAAGTCCCATCTTTCTTTTTCATAATCTTTAGGCCTCTCCTTGAGTTGTAAGACCCATACCTTTGTACATAAAATCTTTTGGGCCTTAGACGTTGTATAAGTCCCAGTACAATCTTTTCAAAACAATGTCCCTTTTGATTTAGATTCAAATATATAGTTGTTATCAAAACTTTCTTTAATTTCTTTGAATAACTAACAAAATAGCATGGAAGCTTGCTCACCTGTAAGTTTTTATCCGCTTTTATTTACTCGCTTTAATATGTATACATGTATTGTGGGAAGCTGCGCATGGTTAGTCTTCTTTCATTCTTTTAAATACATGTCAAATATATCTAACTGTATTGTGGGAAGCTGCGCATGGTTAGTCTTCTTTCATACTCCTTTAAATACTTGTCATATATCAACTGTATATATACTAGCATAGCTATTTAGAGTTTTCCCCGACAACTAGGTCTAGAACTAGATAAAGCCATGTTGGTCACTCTTAAATACAGTCAAAACTAGATCCCCATAGGATTTCCAGATACAGTCTTCCCTTCTCTTGGGGTTAATCAATATGGAACAAAGAGAAAGGCAGTATTCTCGGTGAACCTTTTCTCAGACTGTCACCCCTAGAAATTGTCAAAGAAATTCTACTCCCCGAAGTTGATCTATTTTCCGTGAATAGCATCTCCTGAGTTTCTTCAAATCACATAACTTTCGCTAAATGATATATTCTCTGTGAATAGGATTTCTTGAACTTTTCTTGGTTTGGGACCCACAGGCTTCCTAAAAGCATCCCCGCCTCCTCTTGGGCTTCGTACAAGGACCCGTCGGCTTCTTAAAAGTTCTTATGCCTTCTCTTGGGCTTCATACAAGGACCCTCACGACCTCTTAGAGGTATAGGACAGAACTTAGTGATCCTTTGCTAGAGCTGTCTTTCTAAAAGGAGTCACAAAAAGCCCTCAAACCAATTTTAGGGTTGATACTCATCCCTTAAACGAGTCGGCCTCCTCTTAGGCATTGTACAAAGATAGACCACACTAATAGTCTTGGACAGTCTAAATCTCCTTGAGTCTCAAAGACATTCTCAAGTTCCCTACAAACATAGGAAGAAACCCTGGATTCTGGATTAATCTCCAGCAGAGTTAAAACTTGTGGGTTCTTATCCCCCAGCCAGGGTCAGTTTATCATTATATAACACTATCCCAAATCAGAACCTCAAGGTCTCTGATCTATCAACTCTTCTGTATTCCCCTGCAAGAGTTGATTCCCCACTTGGACCTGCCTCAGGATCTCAATAATTCCCAGCAGAAGATAGCCTCCTCTTAGGCTTTGCATAATGATCATTTCCTCAGGAAAGTCAGCCTTCTCTTGGGCTTTGTACAATGAGTTTCTCCCCAACGGAGCTAACCTTTTCAGACTCTCTTGTTGAGTCAATCACATTTTCAGACTATCTCGTTAAGTCAATCACCTTTTCAGACTCTCTTGTTGAGTCAACCACTTTTCAGACTCTCTTGTTGAGTCAATCACATTCTAGACTCTCTTGTTGAGTCAACCATATTTAGCCTAAATCTCGGGCTTTGTACGAGACAGATAAAAAGCATTCTCTTGTTGAGTCAACCCTTATTAGCCTCAATCTCGGGCTTCGTACGAGACAGATAAGAGCACTCTCTTGTTGAGTCAAACCCTTTTCGCCTCAATCTTGGGCTTCATACAAGACAGATAAATACCTCCCCAGTAGGGTTAGCCTCCTCTTAGGCTTCATATAATGATATCCCCAAAGAGTCAGTTTCTTTTAGCCTTCGTCTTGGGCTTTGTACAAGACACAAATATATCCACTCTCTTGTTGAGTCGGTCTCATACAACCTCCTCTTAGGCTTTGTATAAGGACTTCCCTAGTGGAGTCAATCAACCTCCTAGCTTCAACCTTGGGCTTTGATCAAGGTACATAAAAATCAACAATCCCTCTTTAGAGATAACAAATTCTCTGTCAATCAACCTTTTGGCTTCAATCTTGGGCTTTGAACAAGACACAAATACTCCGTTTAGCCTCTGTCTTGGGCTTTGAACGAGACACCAAAACATCTTTTTCCTCCCTTAGAACAGGAGGAACTATGATTGCTGTGATTTCCCTGTTTCGTTTAAATGGGAATACGTAGGCATAAGATTGCGAAATCTTAGCGAGCATACTAATAAAAAACTCTAGGTCCAGTACCTTCATACTAATAAAAAACTCACTCACTCATACTTTCCCAACCCATTAACAGATAAACACCACCAAGTACAAAGCAAAACCTAAAGCTAATATCATGTGGATAACCACATATAGGATGGGTAACTGACAACTACCCATTGTATAACCTGACCCCGGACCCACAATCTCTTTAAGCGTTTGTCCTGTTAGACATTCGCGTGCAAGGTTAGTTTTAGATACCTTCCCTTTCCCTTCCAGCTTCATGGGATAAATAAGAAATCAGAAAGTAGCACCCCTTTCTCCTCGAGGAGGAAAACCCAAAACCCAGCGATAAGGTGGTCGCGTCACCGACAAAAATCGCTCGCTACACAAGCCTACACTTCAAGAAGTAAAAATAGCCAAAGAATAATCATGCATGCAAAATAATCGAAGATAAAATGGTAAAACAAAATTGTTTGCCAAAATGGCTAAATTCGTTACAATTAAAAGAACCACGAAGGGTTCAAAAAAGTCATTACATAATTCAAGAACTGATGATTAAATAAAAGGAACTAGAACTAAAATAGAAGGGAGGCCTTCATGTTGAGGTACTTCGACTTCAGAAGATCCAGCCGTTTCTCACAGACAGACTTGGTTGACCTTATGACCTCCAGTTCTACTTCTAAATTTTGTGCCTTGTCAGTAAATTTCAGCCCAACTTCAAGTTCTTTCGTCATTTGGGAGTTATCAAATTTCTGAAGCTCAGCATTCTGCTTTTTGGCCTTCGAAATTTTGGCTTGAAGTTCTCTGATCTGTTCCTCCCAAGAATGGAAATTTCGATTGTTGGTTTCGATTTAAGCCTTGTTGTCTTCTTGGGATTTCTTTAAATCAGCCAAGCGATTGGTCGACTCCGAGGTAGCATCCCATGCAGCCGCTACAGAGCCAATATAACTTTCAATGTCTTTTGAGCTTTGCTTGATTTTGGCAACTTCTGCAGCAACTTGGTCGATCATTGAAGTCAGTTCCAGGATAACGTTTGCAACTTCAGAAGAAGCAGTCAGGATGTCAACGTTCTTAAGAAGACCCTTCAAGGCAAGAGGAGAAGTGGGATCAGACTCTATGAGTCGAAACAGGTCACCTTTGAAAACCTTTTCTTTGATCTTTGAAAGTATTTCTCTAGCAGAGTTGTTGGTTGATGGACCACTAGACACTGAAGGAGAGCTGAGAGTTTTTTCAGACGAACTTCCCCTAGAGCCAATCAAAGCCTTTAGGTATTCTTGAGGGTTGCTCTTTTTTAAGGCTGCCAGCTCTTCTGCAGAAAGGTTCACAAAGGCGATGCCTGAATCTTTCACAATTGAAGGACCAAGATTAGGGTTCGGTTCAACGATTATCTCCTCATGAGTATCTTTATCCTCTTCTTCCTCCTGGTCATCATGCTCTTCGACATATTCAGGATTATCCACGAACTCCTCAATAGGCATCGAATAGTTCTGAAGTACAGAGTGAGTTTCCCTTTCTTCCATGTCATCATCTGGATCTTGCTGAGTGATATCCATACGTTTGACTCTTGGAGAGCCATCTTCAGCTTCCTCTTTGATAGGAATGTGAGGGTTATCTATTTCCGTAACTACTTCAGTTTCCATGTCCTTCTCTTGATCACCTTCGTGTTCAGAGCCACTGGTGTGAGAATTCTGAGTAGTAATCTTGGGCTACGAAGATTCACGATGTTCCCCAATTGTTTTATTCATTTCGCTCATCGAGCTCTTCTCAGAATCCTTTGCAGAAGTGGGATGATACATGGGTTTGCCTTCAGTGTTGAGGATTGTGGTGTTGGTTGATTTGGCAGCTGGCTGAGTCGAAACTCCTGCATCATCCTGAAAGGTATAATCGAAGTTAGCAGTCGAACAAGAATACTAAGGATAATGAGGTATCAAAAATTGGTACCTTGGGAGCTTCATCCCCAAGGCTTGAATTGTCACTTTCAGGCTGGTATGCAGCCTTCTTCGACATCTCTGCAGGAATTAGTTCTAAAATGGTTAAGTTGGTGGGTTTCTTTGTCGAGGCCTTTACACCTTTTGCTTGAGATTGAGCAAGGGCTTCGCTCATCTTGAGTTACCTTTTCTTCTTCTTAAGGGGTTGTTCAGCAGTCGGGGATAAGTCCTCATCATCCGATTCGACTACCACCACTGCATCCTCCTTTGCCTTCCTTTTCTGAGGAGTTGGGGGTAGCTTTCGAGCGCCCTGGAAAGGAAAATTTTAAAAATATTGGAATATATGAAAAGCGAAAAAATTAATAAAGGGTGCAAAATACCTTTGTTGTTGTTGATGTTTTGCTTCGTCCTTCTTCTTTCACTTCTGCAGGCTTCCTAACTGGTGGTTTCTTTGGAGGAATCTTCACGGCTAAAATAAAACAGAAAACAGTTATTATATGTGAAAAAAACTAAATAAGGAAATGTTGGGTCAAAATCCTCCCATTCCATACCTTCATATATTTCAGATTCGATGCGAACATCTTTGATCCCAATATGAAGATGCCATTTGAAATTGTCTAGTGTATGCTTGGCGGAACTACCAGCTGCGCTTTTGGTTTTGATTGTTGGCGAAGGATTTTGATAGAATCCCCACAGAAAAACCAGTCTGGAAATGGAGGGCAAGGGCCACTCCAAAATCAGCACTTGGCAGTCGAGGGAATTAGGGAGGAAACATATTGAAAGCCGTTTCGTATCGTTTCTCAGGAGGAATGTACGAAGGGATCTTTAAGTTCTCCATTTTCTTTAAAAAATTCCTTTAGAGTAACAGCTGCATCGCGGATGGTTTGACCAAGGTCATCTGGTCGATAAACTGTTTCAAAGTATTTTTGGAAGGCCTGGATTTCTTTAATGTGCGTCGAAGTACCTTTCTTAACTCTTTCCTGCATAGAGAGGAAAGCCTTGTTAATGTGGTGTGTAAATGCAGCCATGTCGAAAAATTCCTCGGGATAGTAGGCCTTCCACCAGTTATCAAATTGTTGAGTGCAGAGAAAGCTTGGTTCAAAAGCCACTGGAAGAAGCTGTGTTCGACCAGCATACCGTGCAATTTGCTTAATAGCTACGACTTTAGAGTGAACTGCGTTTTAAGGGAGGAGTAGGTGTTTCTTCTCATACAAGGGTCTGGGTAAAACTTGAACCAGTCCAAATTGTCGAGTGACCAAATTTGGTAGGTAAGCAATCAGAGTAACTTGGCTTTTTGAGGGGTTGAATCCGAGGGTTAAAACCTTAGGAGTCAGAAAGGCTTCCCAAATCGCAGTAGATTCTACTTCTTGAGCCTTCGACAGTGATGGGAATGGCCTGGTAAACCACTCAGAACCATATTTCCTTGCAGCGAAGGGAGCCATGTGGGGTGTGAAGTCATAGCATTTGCGAACATCATGGTAAAGTTGGTAAAAGTTTGTTGGATGGGTCGACCATCATCAATAGGAGTCAACTTCGCCAAGCGAGGACCTTCTACCCTTTTATTCCTCACTTCGTCAGCATCTTCGTTAATTTTATTTTTTGGGGGAAGACAGGCTTTGAAGGAAGCGTTCAACCACAGCTGCAGAAGCCAGAAGGGTCTAGAGAGAAGGAGGTTTCCTTTGTGACCCAGATAATTGAGTTGGGTAACGCCTTCGCTCATGGATTTGTAGAGGTTGGCAAGAATCAATTAGCTCAAACAAAGGTCGTGGCCAGCACGGAGTTGGTTCGCCATAGTCAGGAATTTCTTAGCCACTTGAAGTGACTTCGAATAGAAGACACAGCGAGACAACCATAGAGCTAAAAAGGCTATGTGTTCGACATCTAAAACTCCCTCTATTTCTGTATCATAATAATGCGCAATATGAGTCGAATACGCTGCCCTAGAGGTCGAAAAGCTAATAGTGTCATCAGCCATAAACTCAAGGTTGTAGGTGTTCCTAGTTGGTTTAAGTCCTGTGATAACGGCTACGTCGAACAGGGTCGGTTTCATCATTCCACATGGGAGATGGAGTGTGTAATATGTGCTATCCCAGAAATATAAAGACAAAACCAGCATGTTTGAGCAATATTCAGGTCCTATTTTTGACAGCATGATTAAGTCATAAATACCCATTTCTTTCCAAACCTTAGATTTTGTTTTCTCTAACTTACCCACGATCTCTGATGAAGCAGTGGCAATTAATGCCTACCCCATGATCTCCTAGACTCTAGGAAACGTGATGATGATGGAGATTCTCGCACGCTTTGAGGGGACGTGTTAGATATGACAATGATGGCTATAACGTCATTGGTCTGCTGATGGGAAATTGAACAGCCTTATAACGTTAAAATTTTAGGTAAACGTAGAAACATCACAAGGACTAAATGCGCGTCGAATGACATTCTAAAAGAATGCCTTTTTCTTCAATGGTGTCGGAAATGACATTTTTGGTGGGCAATTTGTTAGCTCCTAGTTTCGACACCTGACATTGGATTAAGAGTATTATCCAAAAAAAATGGAATTTTTGAAGTTTTGGAAGACTTTGACAGGAATGGTATTTCCAGAAAGTCTAGTCGAAAGTATCCTTGTGCAGAAGTGACATATTTTATGGACTTAGAAATATTTTTGACAATTTGGGAATATGCTTCGACGGAATCCTTTCTGATGACGTTTGATTCAAGATTCAAATTCAAATAAGGGAGGGAACTTTGTTCTTATCTATTTGATAGAAGGAGACATGTGGAAAGCATTTGAAGGATGAAGACATGCAGAATGCCATTTGTCTCGCTCTAATTAGTAGGCCGTTAGGGGTAGTTATTTTTTACTATTATAAATAGCAAGTCTTAGTGTTAGGATTTGGGGTGCTCAATTTTGTACAAATTCCTCAAATTACTCAACGTATCTGCGTGTAGAGAAACAAGTTTGTGAGAAATATACGTTTTATGTAACACAATCTTTCTCATTCAATGCAATTTAGTTAATCTTTGCCCAGAAATCTATCTTTATTTTCTACTTTGTTAAGTTATTTTCCAATGCACTTTTAATCATTTCCTCGTATTACTTTTCCTTTAGTATTGTCGAAGTAACCCTTTTCTAAATCATGAATACCGTCGAAATGTTCATCTTTTTCCAAATATCATTTTGAATTATTTAGCACATGTCCTAGGATTTTGTGTGGTCGATCATGCAAGTTACCCAATTTCTTATAGATTTGGTAGACCAGAGGTTGTTTACTAATTTTCACAGTAAACACTTTTTCATAAATTGCGTGTTGTCTTGGGCAACCTTGCACCATATTGATTGACTGATAATCCTCCATTCTGCGTGGTATGATCTCTCCTCTGTCTATCTGATTTTGGAGAGATGCTCGCACGAAGTAGCATCCTTGGTCATTTTTTGAACTTATCCCGCAACGTTCATAATTGTGGGGTGGTATACGACCATGTCCACTCTGTATGCAATGCATCTTTACCAAGTCTGTTTCCAACAAGCGGATATCACAACTTTTATGTCTACTTGGGCTTTCATCAGTTATGTTGATTTGACGCGTATTTATGTTACGATATACTAGAAGCCACCAATGGTCCAACAGATGTTGAAGAGCTCTTTGTATGACTAGACATCCTTGATTATCTTTAGAGAGACTTTGCAATCATGATAGTTGTGTGATGTTAAAAAGCCAAGTCTAACTTGTTTGGCATGCAATTCTACCAAATTGGTGTTTATCATGCGGATGTCAAAATTTGAACCCATCCTAGACATTCTTTAATCATGTTGATTTGATAGTTGTCCCTTCCATGATAATCCTGAATTCACCCTAGATCCATTTGACATTAGAGAGCTTCTTGCACAAAAGAACACCCCTGATTATTCTTTGAACAAATTGAGCAAACGTTGTAATCGTGCAACGGTAGATGTTGATGTTGACTCTTTCTGGAGTGCATTGCCACCAAGTTTACATTCATGGAGCGAATGTCAAAATTTTGAAAAATGTCTGGGCATCCATATTTATTTAATTTGGTTACTATAGACAGTCGTGATTTTCGGTGAATTTTGGTGGAATATTTTGATGCCGGATGACTTGTGTCGTGGGGTACTGAGGAGGTTAAGGGGGTGCTGAGAGTATTTGGAAGGGTGTGAGGTGTTGATAATATTTCAATAATAATAATATGATTATATGATATATTATTATTATTATTATTTTAAAATAAAAGGAAGGGCTAAGTGGTAATTGCGCGAGAATAAGTGAGGACACAGTTGAAAAAACATATTAAGGGTCCTAAGGGTAGAATGGACAAAAGGAAGTAGAGAGGGATGAGAAGTCAGACTTGCACGGTCGATTTGGGAGAAAGCACTCTAAGGAAAGGGAGAAGCAAAGCTGAGGCCTAGAGATATCGGAGGAATCTTCATCTGAGGTAAGGGTGGGGTTCTTTAATCTCTAAGGGCTGCATAATCTTTGTATGAGGGTAGATAAACTATTATGATCATCCCTATGTGTTTGTGGTGTTGAATTGGGATTGGGGTTTTTGCGTGTCGGAAGTTTGATAATAGGAAAGAATGCACAAATTTATCAATTTAAATGTGATTTCTGTAATTCCTACTTGTTTGTATGATAATATGTGGTTATATGTGTGTTTTTGGACTGAATTGGGAGTGAAATCGGGGAAGAATTGAGGTCTGAATCGTGCAAAATCGCAATCGCAAGATTGCTTTTCCTGCCAAATTCGCCAGGAAAAAGGAAATCCGCCAGCAAAAAATCCGTCAGATGGTCGCCAGGCGAATCGAGAGGCGAGCGAAGGGTGAAAAATATGGGTTTCTGGATTTTGTATGGGAGAAGGAGATTCGCCACTGCTCCGCCAGGCGAGCATGAGGCGAAAGGGGAATCCGCCAGGCAAAAGGAAAATCCGCCAGGCAAAAATCTGCCAGATGCTTGCCAGGCGAAAATTCGCCAGATGGTCGTCGGGTGAGCGTCAGGCGAGCAGAGCTGAGACGAACCGAATTTTCGGAAACTTTAAAAATTCGTATCTTTTGATCCGTAAGTCCATTTGAGGTTATGTTCGAATCGTTAGAAATCTGGTTTTATGTACTTTCTGTTAAAATTATTTTCAATGACAAAATTCCAACTATTCGACGCGTTGTATGTGTTTCCGTGTATGTTTTGACGTGTTGAACCGTAAATTGTGGAATTCGGTTGTGCGAATGTGTGTCGTTGTTGTGGATTGCAATGTTTGCATGTTTGAGCAGTATATTCTGTATGTTGGGCAGTCATGTTGTTGTTGTTGTATGTGTTGAGAGTCGTACTGATAGACTCGGTAGTGAGTAGGTGTATTACAGTCGTGTTGTTGTTATTGTTGTATGTGTTGAGAGTCGAAATGATAGACTCGGTGGTGAATAGGTGTGTTATAGTCGTGTTGTTGTTGTTGTTGTAGATATTGTGAGTTGGAATGATGGGTTCGTTGATGTGTATGCGTGTTATAGTTGTAGATTGATGTTGTGGCAGGTATAGGTTGCGTGTTGTATGGTTGGGGTATAACGTGTTGATGGTCATATGTGTGTATTGTCGTTGTATGTTGTTGTTGAGCTGTTGTATCGTTGTGTTGCATGGTGACCCGTATGGGTATGGTATAATGATTAATATGAATATCATTGTATGTTATATTGTATATTATTATTGAGGTAATCGTGTGCCCATGCGGGGTGTGGGCGATTACAGGTGTTGCATTTGCATCATTGCATGAGTCATGTTGCATAAGTGTGGGATAAGCCGTGTGCCCATGCGGGGTGTGAGTGTCTTATCTGGATTCCTTGAAAAGGAATCGTATTGTTGTTGTTGTTGAGGTAATCGTGTACCCATGCGGGGTGTGAGCGATTACGGGTGATCGTGTGCCCATGCGGGGTGTGAGCGATCACGAATGTCGTGTGCCCATGCGGGGTGTGAGCGACTGTTATGACATCCTGACGGGGATTGTGACCATGAAACAGGGGTCGAATTGGTACCACATGCATTGAGTCGAGTCGTGGGTCTCATTGCATTGCATTATGTATGTTAATTATCTGTTTGTATTGGAAATGCTAGTTGTGCTTATGTGGTGTGATGATAGGGTAGATTGTGTAATTTTTTTATGTTCTTTCATACTTATATTATGCACTTCTTATGTGATTTTGAGAATCTCACGCCTTCTGTTTGAATGTTGCCTCCATGTGGGTAACGTGCAGGTAAGCAGGAGTAGTTCAGGGGCGAAGTTAGCGAAGACGAGGTCTTCTCTTTTATGTCATCGAGTAGCGTCTGCTCTGATTATAACACCGGGTTGTCGGAACGCTTAGAGTCCTTTACTTTGTTATGTGTTACTACTCTTTTATTTTATGATGTTATGGTTGGTTAAACATGTTTTAGATTTCATTGAATTTCCGCTGCTGTAGAAATGTTTAAATACTATGTTTTAATTATGATGTTGATGTATTACTTTTAGTATGCATGAGAAGTTGAATAGTTGCAAGTAGCATCCTAAATCAATGTATGTTATTTTTCTCTGATATTTTGTTATTATTTGTCGCGGGGGTTTAGGGTGTTACAAAGTGGTATCAGAGCTGGTCGGTCCATCCGGCCAAGTTGTCGAGTCGTTGTCGTGTGGCATTTGAATACTGTCGATGTTGTTTGTTCCTCAGTACGTGATACGTGTGTGAAACACTATCAGTGCTTTCTTGTTTTCTAGTCCCTTGTCTGCAGGGTGAGAGTGAGACAAGTGGGGGAGAAGCTTGTTTTTCTCCGAGGTACTTCGGGTGTAGAGCGTTAGCTTAGATAGCTTGGGCACAAGGTTCGAGGAACATTATTATAGTTTGGTAAGGATGGTTTATGCCTCCATCATGATTGTCGGCTGTCTATTGACAAATTGAGGAACTGATCACCCTCAATCTCTTGTTGATTGTAGACGGGATCATGCGGGATGGAATAGACGTATCTTGTCGACTTAGATAGTGTGTTCAGTGAATTGTTCGGAGTTAAGCAAAGTGCTTACTGATGGTTTTGATGGGACAATGTAGATTTGGATGTATCTGAAGACACTACGCCAAAAATGATTTTAGGCAGCGCACCTTAGACAGCGCTTTTTTCCAAAAGCGCTGCTATAAGTTAAATAAAAAATAAAACACGGAAAATATGTACGAAATTGTGTAAAAGCGCTGCTAAAAGGCCCACCCTAGACAACGCTATTCAAAAGCGCTGCTAAAAGGCCTACCTTAGACAGCGCTTTTCAAAAGCGTTGCTAAAAGTCCCACCTTAGACAGCGTTTCTCTAAAGCGCTGCTAAAGGCCCATGTACGAAGCGTTGCTAAAGGCCCATATTAGAAAGCGCTTTACTCAAAGCGCAGCTAAAGGCCCAACTAGAAAGCGAAAGCGCTGCTAAAAGCACTCATTAGACAGCGCTTCACAAAAGCGCTGGCTAAAGTCGTTTAAAATTAAAATTAAAAAAACATATTCTATTCATTCTTTTTATTCTCAGAACTATTTCTCTTCTCTCGCGAAAAACCCTAAACCCAGAAAAAATCTTCTCTTCTTCTCTCACGCACCTCCGTCCTCTTCATTGTAATCATCAATCTTTTATTACATATTCGTTATTACATCCATTCCTTCATAAGGCTGTTTGCTCTCTCCGGCGAGGCTCCTGGGTTTAACAATCAGAGGAAGAAGATAGAGTTGGAATCTTTTAACTGAAGCTTTTTCACGGTATACTTTTTCTTTGATTGATTCAGTTCTTAATTTCTATGCTTAGTTTAGTGTTCATCAATTTAGGGTTTTCAATTATTTTCTTCTCTTGTTACTCATTGCTATGAAGTTTGATAGTTTTCGTTGGAATTATTCATTCCTTGTGCCATGACTTGTTTGCTTAATATGATTAACGCAACTTGAACACACTCTGCAAGTATCATCCCTACAAAAGGAACTGTAACGTTCCCCATTTTCTGACTCTGTTGATGTTGTTGTTCTGAACTCTAGGTTTTTTGTTTATTTGAAGTTTAATTCCGATTTGTTCTGTTCTGTTGATTGTGGAAAGAAAACAAAACGAAATAGTAGAACTCAATAAGAGTGTCGGCTAATTCAGTGTTTCAGTAAAAATGTTTATGAGTTTTTGTTGGAATTGTAACTATTACAATCTCTTATTATAGGTTAGATGGCTAGTAACGAGGATCACCCACATGATGATTCTATTCATGATGGAGATGAGACCGGTAATGCAGTGGAAAGGGAAATTAGACGAGGAATAACAATTATGAAGAGACTCATTCGTGATAGAGATCGAGGCATAAAACATGATGTGCATTGGAGTCAAGATAACCAACTAATTGAGCCTAACGGTTCAACGTTGACAAGTTATCTTGGTTCAGTTGCAAGGAGAGAAGTTCCAATTACTTGTGATGATTGGAGAAACAAAGCGTTGAAAGACGCTAAAGACAAAATATGGATTGAGATACAGGTACCATATGTGATGTTATTTGTTTTTAATGACGATTATGTATTTAAATTACTTATAATAACGCACTCTGTGTATGATTTTCGTAGAGGTCTTTCAACATTGATGATACCAGAAAAGATTATATACTCGCATTGGCCGGAAAAATACATAGAGGGTTTAGATCTTTTTTATCAAACAAGTTTCTTAAGGATGTGGATAAAAAATTTATTGAAGCAGAGCTTCCACAGAAATATGCAGATTTGATTACACCTCAAGAATGGGAAACTTTTAAATCGAAACGAAAAACCCCAGAATTTGAGAGTGTAAGTGACATAAATCGGCAACGAGCATCAAGTCCCGCGTATCCATAGAAAAAAGGGTGTATGGGATATGAACGCTTACAACAATCTATAGTAAGTATCTATAAATTGCAATGATATACTTGTTCATCATGAGTTATTTTTGATCATGTTATTTGGCTTAATGTATAGTTAACAAAGGAGAAAAGTTATGAAACATCTCTTCCGGAACATGTTTTGTGGAAGGAAGCCCGTGTGGGTAAGGATGGAGTTGTTAAAGAAGATGTTCAACAAATTTTTGAGAAATGTGTAAGTATAACATTATTGCTTGAATTAAATCAAAAGTTTATTAACATATAATTAAGTCAAATTTTTGATATTCATATGAATTTCAGGAGACTCTATCTCAGTCTATATCTCCAGATGAAGACAATGATTGCAGGAGCCTACTTAGTCGAGCATTAGATGTTCGTGAGTATTCTGGTCGTGTGAGGGGTAAGGGATATGGGATCACTCCAACATCCTTGAAAAAACCAAAGAAAAAAAACGGCTAGCAATAAAGAACTACAGGAAAAGTTGGAAGCATTACAATCTGAAGTTCGTGAATTGAAAAAGGAAAAAGAAAGAGATCAAGCTTCAGCTTTTAAAGATACTAGTGAGAAAGATAGTATCAATTGTAATTTTCAACCGAATATTCCCGAGGTAATTATATATATTATTATGAAATTAAATTAGCTTAATTTATTTAATTGACATATATACACATTAACAATGTCATATTTATTATTGGTTTTAGGGCATTTCCCGTTGTCAACTCTATTTATCGTCACCGACTTATCGGATGGTTGGCAAGGGAAAAGTGCATAACACTTTGGGAGAAATGCTTCACCATAAACCGCCCCCCACTGGATTTTTGAAAGTATCGATTGATATTGTTTTAGAGGGGGATGCCTTATTACCACTACCTGACGATGTTTCAGATGCAACATTGTTGGGAGATGCAATAGGATCGTTTGTTGCATGGCCGTCAACCCTCATTTGCCTAGATGATAAGGTAAGCTTAAAACCATTATGAACCTTTGGGTATTCAAATTTTTTACGGGCATTTTACGTACATTTTTTTTACATGGTAATGTTAGACTCCAACAAAATCCAAATCAAATGATAAGGGGATTATGCGGCAAACCGAGTCAGTTGCATCGAGAAAAGAGGTACAACACAATTATATGATATTTATGCATGGAAAATGTTAATTTGTGATCTTATACTTCACCTAACTAATTATATGATATTTAGATTCAGGTTAAAGAGATTGAACAAGCCAGTAGGGGTAAGATGCCTGAAATTAGCAACATTCCCACATAAACAAAGGGTGTTGCTAAGAAGACCGCGGCTAGAAAAAAACCTACTTCTCAGTATAGGTCGTGCCTTCAGACATATTTACTTATAACAGATATTCCGGATGGTGGTACTCGGCTTATACCTATGGAGGAAGGTATTTTTGGTTTTGAATATTCGGAAACAATTGGTAGAGAGGATATGGAGCAAGTTTTTAAACATTTGGAAATAGGCATCGGTGTTGTCGATACATACATTAGGTATACTCCGATCAACTTTGTTTAATTAATTGAACAATTTATTTACTCATTTCAAATGAATAGTCTAATATGTTAATGATGTTTTTATTTAAGGTTTCTGTATGACAAATTGATGCGCCCGCGTGGATTGGAACAAAGATTCACTTTCTTATCTCCCATGACTATTAACTCATGGTTATTCGTACAGAAACCAGATGAAGTCATACAGTATGTACTCGGTTTATTTATGGCCAGCAAAGATACAGAAAAGTTGTTCTTTTTACCATATAATACTGGCAACGGGTTAGATTTTCATTCTAACTTCGTCTATTATAATTTTTTGTTTTTTGAAGTTGTGTAGAAAGTTTACATCTAACCTTTGTTTAATCTTACAGTGGACATTGGTTGTTGGTGGCAATTAATCCGATAAGAGAAATTGTATATTATCTGGATTCTTTACACAATGATCAAGCAACATACCCAGATATGAAGAAGTTGATTGATACGTAAGTGAGATTGTTCTAAATATTCGTGTGTATATTTATTTATTTATGTGACATGTTCTAAATATTCGTTTTAATTTTATTAGCGTTATACAAGTTTTTCGATCACAAAGAGATATTCAAGTTCCAAAGAGCAAAGCCAACAACATTACATGGATTAGAGTAGAGGTATATTTTCACAATTTTGATTATATTAGTGATGATACTTGATAAAACTAGTTAAGGGGTATATCCTGATATATATCGTATTTTCTTTCCATGTGTAGTGTCCTCGTCAGCGTAATGGAATAGATTGCGGATATTTTATGTTGAGGTTTATGAAAGAAACTCTTCTTTTGGATCGAATAGATATTCCATCCAAGGTATGGATTTCTAACTTAGGAATTATTTTAATATTTACCACATATGTCTCATATAATTAAATAGTTTTAGCTAAATCATACTATGTTATATTATTATGTAGTACTTTGATGAATTCAAATGTGCTCATTACTCAAAAGATCAATTGGATGAACTTAAGGAGGAATGGTGTCAATTCATTATTGAGCTGAGAGTTTTATAAGGTATATTGTCTTTCTTTCATTAATGAAAATTTTGAGTATATATAAGTTTGAGTTTTGATGAGATAATATGTCGTCATTAGTATATTAAATTGTGTTGCAATGTTGTTGTTGTTTGTTATAGAAGGTTGGAATCATAAATTGTGTTGGTGCTGCCAAATATTGAATGATATCTTGGCCATAGAAGGTTGGAATCATATGCTGATTTTCATAGGCACTTGGCAATATTCAATAACTCATGATCATTTGTTGACATTTTTGGCAATGCTTGCAGCTTGAATATCAGATTTGGCAATGCTTGCAGCTTGAATATCAGATAAGAACAATGCCTTATTTGTTTTCTTCTATATTTTGTCTAATGTTGTTGTTGTTTTGTTTCAGGTTATATGTGCAAATGTAGAAGATAGAGCTAACAAGTTCATTGTTGTTGTTTTTTAGCTTGAATATCAGATTTTTTGTAGCTAACAAGATATATGAATTGTTGTTGTTTTTTAGCTTGAATATCATCAATTTTTTGTATATATAAATTATTGGATTAAAGATGTATATATAAATAGACAAATTTGGTGCATATTTATTGGATTGAAGCTCTAATTTATGAAAATTTGGTGCAAATTCTAAATGCATATTCTGGTGCAAAATGTGGTGAAAACCTGGTGTAAAATATGGTGATAATCTCGTAAATATTTATTGTATATAGCAGACAGCGCTTTTTTTAAGTTTTATATATAAAAAATTTTGTGGACATTAGACAACGCTTCAAAGAAAAAAGCGCTGCCTGAAGTGGGGATTAGACAACGCTTTAAATAAAAAACGCTGCTTAAAGTAGAGAATAGACAGCGCTTTTAAAGAAAAGCGCCGTCTAAAGCAATGCCTAAAGATAACCAAAAGCGATGTCTAAAGTCAAAGCGCTGCCTAAAGGGGTTCTTTAGACAGCGCTTTTAAAGACAAAGCGCTGGCTAAAGTGACAAACAGAAAGCGCTTTCAAAGTAAAAGCGATGGCTAAAGCTGACATTTAGCAGCGCTTTCTCATTAACTAAAGCGTTGTCTTTACTTATAGCAGCGCTAGAATAGGCAGTGCTTTTAAGCGCTGTCTAAGCCCTTCTTTGGTATAGTGAGATGAGGCAGATTCTAGGTTTTGTATGTCGGCCAAGTTGGGGTGTCTTTAAGAGGGAATGATCTGGTATTGTTGATGGTGTTTTGGAGATTAGCAGTGAGGTCACAATGAGCAACTGCCAGTGGCGCGTGAGTTCCAGACGTGTTTTTGGATGATATGTCAGATGTGTCGTTAAGGAAGAAGGTTGGTTAGACCAAGGGTGTCGTCTTGGAGAGTCTCGGTATTGTTAGTAAAGGAAATGGATGATAGTGTAAGGTTGTGTGCTAATCGTTGAGTAGTATGGAAACCACAGTTGTATTCTGGATAGCCTGAGTTTTGAATTATGATGAATCACTGATGATTTGAAGTTCCTTAATGGTATTACCTTGCTATGGGATGAAATCTCGTGTCAACATAAACATTGAGTGGGTCGAAACCCCATAAGAAGAATTGATATGGAACGTGGTAATCAGGACCAGAGTTGCTAAGCTGTTTCGGATTAATTGTTTCGAACGCAGGATGAATTTCGAAAGTTGTGTATGTTATGGTTGTAGTAATATTACTCTTGCATCTCTATCGTTGGAGAGTGTTGGACTTATACTAAGCGGTTGTTTGTGGATGGGGAGGTTATTCTATCGATGGACATGAATGAGATTTGTGTACTGTTTGATTAGTAGGCACTCTAGTGGATAAGTGTGTTTCTATGCAGATTGATAATTCTCCAGAGTGTTTAAGGATAAGTGCCCACTTTCAAGAATATATGACTTGGAATCTTTGGAACTCGGTTGGAGTATTACAGTATAGGATGGTGTTATTCGGCGCTTGTAATGCGTTGGCGTGTGTGTGTGGGAATTTCGAATCATATCTTCCGTGCTAAATTGGATAAGTCTGAAGTGGTGTTCGTTGGGTTATTGTGATCTATTATAAAATCAGAAGAAGAACGCGCAGAGTATTTGAGGATTGAGTTACCAGTATTGAAGAGAGATGAAGTTTATGCTAAGTTATCAAAGCGTGATTTCTGGTTGATAAGGATGTGTTTTCTTGGTTAAGTTATTTCAGATAATGGTGTTGTTGTGGAGCCATCCAAAGTAGATGCAGTTCGACAATGAGAAAGCTCTGAAATTGGTTAAGGAGGTTAAAGGATTTTTGGACCCAATAGCTGATTACGCAGGTTCTGGACAACTCTTCCAAGTTAGCATTTTATCTTGGTTGACTTATGAAGGGTATGTTTTTTGTTTGAGGAATGTTCGTTGCGAGGAAAGTTTTCGAGAGCTGAAGTAGAAGTTGACTACGGTTTCAGTTTTGAGTCTACATGGCCCTAATAAACCATTGGTGGGATGTTGAGATGTGGTTGTGATGAGTTTGGACAATGTACTAATGTAAGGTGGTGAATCCGAAGCTGATGCTTTACAACATATGAGGATTCATGAAAGGGTCTATCCTGTTCAAGATTTGGGATTGGCAGCTGTTGTGTTTGTGTTGAGGATCCGAAGGTAGTATTATTATGGATCTGGATTCGAAGTGTTTAGTAATCACAAGAGTGTAGCACACCGATTTGGTCAGAAGGAATAGCGTATGAGACGACGAGGATGGGTGGAATTTCGGATGAGTTATGATCGTGGCTCGAATTACCCTGTTGGTAAAGTTAATGTCGTGCCTGATGAGTTAAGTCAGAAGTCTTTTCTTATGTCTGCGTTGATGGTGAGAGAATTGCAAGTGAGTAGCAGTCTAAAGACTTATATCTGGTGTGTGAGATGATGCAGTGGAGTGAGAGGTTGGGTATATAAAAGGTGAGTGATGACTTCCTGGTGAATATTAGAGAGAGTCAGGAGTTAGATGAAATTGGTGGATCTGATAGTTACGAGTAATCAGAGTGCGCAGAAGAAGCGTGATGTAGCACAGTTCGTATATGCGTGCGTGACTTGTAAGAGTTCAGAGGTTGAATGTTATGATCTACAGGAATGGAAGTGATGTGGTGAACGGTTACAATGTTAATCATGTACTACTAGTTATATGCTCGATTGGTGAATCGTATAATGGTTGTCTTGATGATTGTGTGACTACGAGGTTGATGTACCGGTTATGTTGAAGTGGTTAGGACGATGTTGTGTTGTGGAACTTATGTTCTTATCTTTGTCATTGCCTCGTTTCCTATGGTGGTGGTCCGAGTGCAAGTAGCTAATTCCTGGGATGGGAAATTAGTGGAGTGTTACCGATGGTGATGGTAACGACCGTGTTGTGTTCTAGTTTAAGAGTAAACAGGTGTGTGCATAACTCGGTTATTCTTTGCGTTTTGAGTTGGTCGTCGAGTGCATGGTGTGAACATTGCATCTTGTTGTTGTTATTGATGAAGTGTTTTGTTGTTTTGTGTCACTCATGGTGTTGCCTTCCATGACTTGGGAGTAGAAGAGCAGGATGCGTGGGGCATATCCTGAGTTGTTCGTATCGGGTGAATTTTCGAGGACGAAAATATTCTAAGTGGGGGAGAGTTGTAACGCCCCAAAAATAATTAGAATATTTATTTAATTTGGTTATTATAGACAATCGTGATTTTTGGTGAATTTTGGTGGAATATTTTTATGCCGGATGACTTGTGTCGTGAGGTACTGAGGAGGTTAAGGGGGTGCTGAGAGTATTTAGAAGGGTGTGAGGTGTTGATAATATTTCAGTAATAATAATATGATTATACGATATATTATTATTATTATTATTTTAAAATAAATGGAAGGTCTAAGTGGTAATTGCGCGAGAATAAGTGAGGACGCATTTGGAAAAACATATTAAGGGTCCAAGGGTAGAATGGACAAAAGGAAGTAGAAAGGGATGAAAAGTCAGACTTGCACGATCGATTTGGGAGAAAGCGCTATGAGGAAAGGGAGAATCAGAGCTGAGGCCTAGAGATATCGGAGGAATCTTCATCTGAGGTAAGGGTGAGGTTCTTTAATCTCTAAGGGCTGCATAATCTTTGTATGAGGGTAGATAAACTATTATGATCATCCCTGTGTGTTTGTGGTGTTTAATTGAGATTGGGGTTTTTGCGTGTCGGAAGTTTGATAATAGGAAAGAATGCACAAATTTATCGGTTTAAATGTGATTTCTGTAATTCCTACTTGTTTGTATGATAATATGTGGTTATATGTGTGTTTTTAGACTGAATTGGGAGTGAAATCGGGGAAGAATTGAGGTCTGAATCGTGCAAAATCGCAATCGCAAGATTGCTATTCCTGCCAAATTCGCCAGGCAAAAGGAAATCCTCCAGGAAAAAATCCGCCAGATGGTCACCAGGAGAAAATCTGCCAGATGGTCGCCAGGCGAATTGAGAGGCGAGTGAAGGGTGAAAAATAGGGGTTTCTGGATTTTGTATGGGAGAAGGAGATTCGCCACTGCTCCGCCAGGAGAGCATGAGGCGAAAGGGGAATCCGCCAGGTGAAAGGAAAATCCGCCAAGAGAAAATCCGCCAGATGGTCGCCAGGCGAAAATTCGCCAGATGGTCGTCGGGCGAGCGTCAGGCGAGCAGAGCTGAGACGAACCAAATTTTCTGAAACTTTAAAAATTTGTATCTTTTGGTCCGTAAGTTCGTTTGTGGCGCCGTTCGAATCATTGGAAAGCTGATTTAATGTACTTTCTATTAAAATTATTTTAAATGACAGAATTCCAACTATTTGATGCGTTGTATGTGTTTTTGTGTATGTTTTGACGTGTTGAACCGTAAATTATGGAATTCGGTTGTGCGAATGTGTGTCGTTGTTGTGGATTGCAATGTTTGCATGTTTGAGCAGGTATATCCTGTATGTTGGGCAGTCGTGTTGTTGTTGTTGTATGTGTTGAGAGTCGAACTGATAGACTTGGTAGTGAGTAGGTGTATTACAGTCGTGTTGTTGTTGTTGTATGTGTTGAGAGTCGAACTGATAGACTCGGTAGTGAGTAGGTGTATTGCAGTCGTGTTGTTGTTGTTGTATGTGTTGAGAGTCAAACTGATAGACTCGGTGGTGAGTAGGTGTGTTATAGTCGTGTTGTTGTTATTGCTGTAGATATTGTGAGTTGGAATGATGGGTTCGTTGATGTGTATGCGTGTTATAGTTGTTGATTGATGTTGTGGCAGGTATAGGCTGCGTGTTGTGTGGTTGGGGTAAAACGTGTTGATGGTCATATGCGTGTATTGTCGTTGTATATTATTGTTGAGCTGTTGTTTCATTGTGTTGCATGGTGACCCGTATGGGTATGGTATAATGATTAATATGAATATCATTGTATGTTATATTGTATGTTGTTGTTGAGGTAATCGTGTGCCCATGCGGGGTGTGAGCGATTACGGGTGTTGCATTTGCATCATTGCATGAGTCATGTTGCATAAGTGTGGGATAAGTTGTGTGCCCATGCGGGGTGTGAGCGTCTTATCCGGATTCCTTGAAAAGGAATCGTATTGTTGTTGTTGAGGTAATCGTGTGCCCATGCGGGGTGTGAGCGATTACGGGTGATCGTGTGCCCATGCAGGGTGTGAGCGATCACGAATGTCGTGTGCCCATGCGGGGTGTGAGCGACTATTATGACATCCCGACGGGGATTGTGACCATGAAACAGGGGTTGAATTGGTACCACATGCATTGAGTCGAGTCGTGGGTCTCATTGCATTGCATTATGTATGTTAATTATCTGTTTGTATTGGAAATGCTAGTTGTGCTGATGTGGTGTGATGATAGGGTAGATTGTGTAATGTTTTTATATTCTTTCATACTTATATTATGCACTTCTTATGTGATTTTGAGAATCTCACCCCTTCTGTTTGAATGTTGCCTCCACGTGGGTAACGTGCAGATAAGCAGGAGTAGTCCGGGGGCAAAGTTAGCGAAGACAAGGTCTTCTCTTTTATGTCATCGAGTCGTGTCTGCTCTGATTGTAACACCGGGTTGTCGGAACGCTTAGAGTCCTTTACTTTGTTATGTGTTATTACTCTTTTATTTGTTGATGTTATGGGTGGTTAAACATGTTTCACATTTCGTTGAATTTCCGCTGCTGTAGAAATGTTTAAATACTATGTTTTAATTATGATATTGATGTATTACTTTTAGTATGCATGAGAAGTTGAATAGTTGCAAGTAGCATCCTAAATCCATGTATGTTATTTTACTCTGATATTTTGTTATTATTTGTCACGGGGGTTTAGGATGTTATAGAATAAGCTTTGAACTTGGATGTTAAATAATCCTAAGCAATGCCACATCTTCCTTTATGAGTCTTTGTATGCTAAGAGAAGGACCTTAACTTGGATATAGTATCAATAAGTGTGCCACTTACATCACTTAGATGAAAGAAAAGTTTTGGACCATGATAAGAGAAGGACTCCAGCTTGGATTTTGAATCAACAAGTGTGTCACTTACATCACTTATATGGAAAAAAAGTTTTTAATGTTTGATTTTGAATTGTGGTGTATAGAAGAGATACCTTCCTACAGAGATGACTCAATGTCTCATCTCCGGGGAGAAGTTGAATAATTTGAGTATCTTGTTCAAAGCCCAAGATGTTGAAGCTAAAATATTTGTATCTTGTTCAAAGCCCAAGATGTGAAGCTAAAAAGTTTATTTGTATATTGTTCAAAGCCCAAGATGTGAAGCTAAAAATTTTATTTGTATCTTGTTCAAAGCCCAAGATGTGAAGCTAAAAAATTTATTATAGCCTGAGAGGAGGCTGACTTAACTAGGGGGAGTTTTGAATTGATGGTATCTTGTATGAAGCCCAAGATGGAGGCTATGATGCTTTTAAGAAGCCTGAAGGGCCCTTGTATGAAGCCCAAGAGGAGGTTGTGGTGAAGTTGACTTCATCTAATGGGAACTAGTGTTTAAACTAAGTTGTAGTTGAGGGAACCCTAATGTTTGAACTAAGTCTAAACTAAGGATGAGGTGTTATAAATGTCAAGAGAAACTTATTATGAATAAGTATATGACAAGTATTTAACAAGTATAGACATGAATTAAAAGTGGAAGGTCTTACACTCTAATAGAGGCCCATGTCTAAGTATGGTTGAATTGAAAAGGTGGCGGGTCTTACACTCCAATAGAGGACCAAAGAGTTTGAAATTTGAATTCGAAAGGTGGTGGGTCTTACACTCTAATAGAGGCCCAAATAGTTTGAAATTTGAATTAAAAAGGTGGTGGGTCTTATACTCTAATAGAGGCCCAAAGAGTTTGAAAATTGAATGCCGCTAGGGCTGTGTTTGATGAAAGTTGAAGATTGAGATATGAAAGATTGAAAGATTTGAGAAATTGAAGAAAGTTTTGAGAGGAGGGGAGGGACTTACACTCTAATAGAGGCCCATGAGTTGTTTAAGAAGTTTTGAAAACGTTTTTAATCAAGATGAAACCCTAATGAAAGATTTAATCCGAGGTATTTTCAAAAAGGAAATGATTTAAACATAGTATAAATGACGTGTAAGTCAAGATAAACATGTTGTGATCTTGTAACAATGTTTTAAACAAAGTGTATTTATCCTTATGAGAATAAAAAATGAATTAGGTTTGAAACAATTAGAAAGAAAATCAAATTTTCAAGGTTTTAAACATAAAAAAGCACTTCTTTTCAACTTAATAAAAAGTGATGAAATAAATACTTTTTTTTTGGAATTTTTTTATGGACTAAAATTATAGAGTGTGTGAGTGATATGTGTGAAAAATATTGGGTCAAAAAGAATTAATTTGATAAGAGAAATGAATTTTTGAATTTTGGAATAAAAATGTGAAAAATATGAAAAGTGGTAAAAAATGTTGGGGGTGGGATTCGAACCCACGCCACCAAGGATCAAACCATCAAAACACACCCTTGCCAACTGAGCCAATGTGCGTTGGTGATAATTAAACAAAACCATTTGAAAAAATATTAAGAATGCGTACCAAATTCAAAAATACGCCCCATGAACTTCATCTTCTTCCTCAAGCTCCATTTTTGCAGAAAGGGCTCTATCTCACTAAATACGCAATGGTTTTGAAAGATGTAAACATGAAAATTGTTCGCTTTTAAACAAGGAATCGAATGGTGGTATTTAATTTCATTTATTTTTAGTAAGGAGTGAATTATTAAGCACGAACCAGATGAACCATAGTTTTGCAAAAACTATAATGAAATCCTATACACGTAATATAAATAATAATTAATTGAGGGTAAACGATCTATGAACTACCAGAAACACATAGGTAACTTGAAATAACATTTATGATGCATGAATCATAGAGTTTGAAAAATTCGGGCTTATCTTGCAAGAGGAAATCAAATCCTCAGTTGGAGGTGTTACAGATGTGAAATGATGATCCTAACAGCTTCCCTGGGCCTCAAGGATTGTGTTGTGATGCTTAGAACAAGTTGAAACCTCCTGGATTGCTTGGCTTGAATCCAAATACAACTTGATCAAGGTGAGATGTGATATTGATGAATTTGATGTTACAGAAAGTGTTTAAGTGTTTGGATCACTTATACATGATATATAGGAAGTGTTTGAATCAAAAGTTTGAGTGGAGAAACTCTGGTTTTGAAAACTCAATTCTCACTCTTTGAAATTTTGAAACTTTGAAGTGAAAGAAGAAGAATGAGAAAACAAGTGTTGTAATTGTTTTTATGTACTCTGAATGATCAAATGTGGCCTCTATTTATAGGGGAACAAATTTGTTTTGGAGGAATAGTGATGGTTGAAGGATGAGCTCAATGTTCAATGGTTTTGGCAATGCATCATTACTTCTATCTCAACGTACCTTATCTCTTCCACTAGCCTATCTCTCCTTTTGACCAATTCCACATTCTGCAGGTGTTTTTATTGTTGTTTAAGAGTGCATCTTGACTGGTGGGAGTGGCTTCTTTGACAATTGATAATGAGAAATCGTATCGTACTTTTAGGCTCGTTACGCATATGTTTCGTACGTTTTTATTCGAGTTTTATTTGCTTTTGATTATGTTTTGCGTGTTTTGCAATTGACAGTTTCATCTGTCGCAGAATCGGGAGAAAAGTCGAAAAAGAGCGAAAGAAGAGGAAAATCCAGCAAGAAAGAAGAGAATCTGCTAATTTACTGATATGACGTTCGCCGTGACTATATGGCATTCGCCATTGCTTGTCCTGCCACGTAATTAAAAAGGCTAGGACCATGGCGTTCGCTATAGCCTGGCGGTGCTCTCCATGACAGTGCAGTTGCAGAATTCAAATTCTGCAACTGTTTTGGGCAGTTACTCCATCCCTACTTTCCCTCCACTCAGAGAGCACGATTTGGAAGTTACCTCCTGAATATTTCTCTATATATAGAATCCTCCAGTCATGTTCCGGACACCCGATTTTTGACGTGGAAGCTCTGTCGAATTCCCTTTAGAGTTTTAGGCATATATTACTTTCAAAGCGACAATTACTCACATAGAGGAATTGTTGCAATTGCTTTGTAATTTACATTCTGTTGCTGTACTTTGGATTCGAACAAGCCTGCCGGCATTTTCTTTGCAATTCAATTTCTCATTTTATTTTACAGGTTATTTTTAGTTTTGTTTTGCAATTTAATTTTCTTTGTGTGTATGCTATGTTTATTTAAATGTTAATCACCGTAATTATGTTTGTGATCAAAATTACCATGAGTTGCTAAATTTTCTTGAGTTCGGCGTGTGAGGACTGTCGTTACCAACAGGACTCCGTAGAAAGTGTAGGTGCGATATTATTTGAATGTATGTTGGTTTTGGTCTTTGTTTCTATTTTTCATGCCTGATTATTCTGACACGAGAGTGAGGAATATACTAAGTTCGGACCGATAGCGTGAGAGTGTGAGGAATGAACCGATAGTAGAAACTAGGCATTGATCCTAAAAGCAGCGAGAGCACTTTAGGCATCATTTAGGATTTCATTAACTTCCAAAATACGTTTTTCAATTAAAACGGGCGAGCGAGAGCAAAATCCTATGGTTGTTAGGTGTGGTTCTTGTTGATAGCGCGAGAGTGTGAGACAGAGTCTTTAACTTAGTACTTTCTATGGAACGAAGTGTAGTCGTAATTAGAACCCGACTTCTACAAGTCCCTTAGGTACGCGGAATCCATATTCCAGACTCGATTTTATTATTATTTCCTAAAACCTTTAGAATTAGTAACTTTTCCTTTCCGTTTAAATTTCGTAAATCCTTATCCTTAGCTTTACACTGCAACTATCAATTGCATTAGTTTGATTATCCATTCCCTGTGGGTTCGATAACCTTATTTAAAACTACGCGAACACCTGTATACTTGCAGTCTTTATTTGTACCTTCGGAGCGCATCAAGTTTTTGGCGCCGTTGCCGGGGAAGGCTGATTTAGTCAATATTGTGATTCCATTGTTGCGCAGTATAGACTAAGAGACCAATATTTTTTCCTTTTTCTCTAATTCGTCGATTGTATGCTAAACACTCGCTCTAGAGGCAACAAGCTTGAGAAACCAATTGACGATATCGAGCATTTTATTAATTTAAGACGCCAAATTAACGAGTTCCGAATTAAGTATAATCTTTCTGAACCTGAAATTCCTTACCCAGAATTAAGAATACCAATGGCTGAGAACCCACAACACCGTCCTCTTAAGGATTACGCTATTCCATCGCAAGATGAACCGCATAACATCATTGCTTCCCCTGCCATCAATCGAAACAATTTTGAGCTGAAACCTTCGTTGTTACAAGCCGTTCAACTGAACCAATTTTCTGGATGTTCGACAGATGACCCGAACCTTCATTAATCGATATTTGGGCAATATGTTGATACTGTAAAAGCAAATGGTGTTAGTAACAAAGGCATACGACTACGTATTTTTCCTTTCTCTTTAAGAGATAGAGCTAGAGCTTGGCTCCAGTCTCTACCATCCAACTCTATCACTACGTGGGACGAGTTGAAGAAAGTCTTTTTAGTCCGATATTTTCCGCCAAGCAAAAATGCTATGCTAAGAGCCCAAATTAACGAATTTATGCAAAAAGACAATGAATCTCTTTTCAATTCTTGGGAAAGGTACAAGGACATGCTAAGGTTATGCCAGCACCATGGACTTGAACAATGGTTGATAATCCATACTTTTTATATTGGTCTTCTTTACAACACAAAGCTGAATCTGAATGCTGCAGCTGGCGGCGCTCTGATGGACAAATCATATGAAGATGCTTATCAACTCATTGAAAATATGGTTCAAAACCACTTCCAATGGGGAGGTGAGAGAACTCCAACAGAAAAGCCTGCTACGAAGAACGAAATGTACGAAGTTAACAGTTTGGATCGTGTCAGTGCTAAAGTGGACGCGCTTACTCAAAAGATAGAAAGTTTGATTGTAGCTCCAGCAGCCACCGTGGCCGCTGCGACGCGAAATTGTGAATTGTACGGAACCCCTGGGCATAGTAACGCTGAATGTCATTTACTAGCTGGTATTCCTACCGATCAAGTGAATTACGCCCAAGGAAACCCGTACTCAAACACCTACAATCCTGACTGGAGGAATCATCCAAATTTTTCCTACAAGAAAAATAACGCTTTATTTGCCCCAACTCAAGCCCCTGCAGTTCCTCCAGGGTATCAGAAGGGAGCAGTCGCTGCCCCTCAAGCACCAAGAAAGTCAAACGTTGAGATTTTATTAGAAAATTTCATCGCAACCCAAACTCAACAAAATAAAGAGTTTGCCAACCAAAATGTGCACACAAATGAATTGTTAAAGCAGTTGGCAACTAAGCTTGACGCCATAGCTACCCATAACAAAATGTTAGAAACTCAAATCTCTCAAGTAGCCCAACAACAAGCAACAGTAGCAGCCCCTGAAGAAACATTTCCTGGACAACCACAACCAAACCCGAAAGGGCATGCTAATGCTATTACACTGTGAAACAGAACCGAACTAGACGGACCAGTAGATCCAAGACTCCAAAACCCAACCATGTATCAAAATCCTGGTAAAGGAACCGAAACGGTAATAGAACCAAAAAATGACAAAAAGGAAGACAAAAGCGTAGAAGTCGTAGAGAAAGAAACACCTTATGTTCCTCCACCACTATACAAACGACCAATACTTTATCCACAAAGGCTAGCTAAGCCTAAAAGTGAAGGACAATTCAAAAAGTTTATGGAGCTTCTGAAACAACTCAATATTACTATACCTTTCACTGAAGCCATAACACAAATGCCTTCATATGCCAAATTCCTTAAAGAGATCTTGTCTAATAAGAAGAAGCTCGAGGATAATGAAACCATTATGCTCACTGCCGAATGTAGCGCTATCATTCAAAATAACATGCCTCCTAAACTGAAAGACCCAGGTAGTTTCTCGATACCCTGTGTAATTGGAAAGTATGTCATAGATAACGCTCTATGCGATTTAGGAGCCAGTGTTAGTTTAAGGCCCTTATCCACCTGTAAGAAGCTCGATTTAGGAGAGTTGCGACCAACGAAAATGTCTCTATAACAAGCGGACCGTTATGTTAAATTTCCTATAGGTATGCTAGAAAACGTGCCCGTCCGTATAGGACAATTCTACATTCCTATAGATTTTGTGGTAATGGATATAAAAGAGGGTTCCAACATTCCTATTATTCTAGGAAGACCCTTTTTAGCTACAGCTGGAGCGATCATTGATGTTAAGAAAGGAAAGCTAACTTTTGAAGTTGGTGAAGCAAAAGTTGAATTTATTATAGCCCAATTCTTGAAAGCCCCCGCTATTGATGATTCATGTTGTTTTCTCTACGTCATCGATGAATGCGTAAAAGAAATTGAGATCGAATCATTTAAGTGTACAAAAATACTAAATATTTCAGCACCTCTTATACTCGAAGACGATAATTGGCGTGATCCATATGCAGATGGCAGTCTGAGGGAATGTCTAGCACTAACACCCGATCCAATACCATGCCCGAAGAAACCTTCTGTAGAACTTAAGACACTACCCAAAAACCTAAGGTATGAGTTCCTAGACACCGAACTGGAACAACCAGTGATAGTTAACGCTGACTTGGGATAGATAGAGACCGGAAAACTTCTACATGTCCTAAGAAAATATCCTAAAGCACTGGGGTATAACATTTCGGACCTGAAAGGAATAAGTCCCTCTATATGCATGCATCGCATTATGCTTGAAGAAGATTGTAAGACCTCTAGAGAGCATCAGAGAAGGATAAATCCTATCTTAAGCGATGTAGCAAAAAAAGAGGTACAAAAGTTACTAGAAGCAGGAATCATATACCCAATATCTGATAGTAATTGGGTTAGTCTTGTGCACGTCGTGCCAAAGAAGGGAGGTGTTATGGTTGTTAGTAACGAAAAAGGAGAATCCATTGCAAAATGGACTCAAACCGGATGGAGAATGTGCATAGACTATAGAAAGTTAAACAAAGCCACTCGCAAGGATCATTTTTCTTTACCCTTTATAGATCAAATGCTTGAGCGACTGGCTAAACATTCTCACTCATGCTACTTAGATGGATACTCAGGATTTTTCCAAATTACTATCCATCCTGATGATCAAGAAAATACTACATTTACCCGCTCTTACGGTACATTTACCTATAGAAGAATGTCGTTCGGACTGTGTAATGCGCCCGCAACCTTTCAAAGATGCATGATGGCAATCTTTTCTAACTTTATAGACAATATAATGGAAGTATTCGTGGATGACTTCTCTGTCTGTGGGGAAAATTTCGAAGGATGTTTATTGAACCTAGAAATGGTACTTGAACGTTGCGCTAAAGTTAATCTAGTGCTGAATTAGGAGAAATGCCATTTCATGGTCCGAGAAGGAATTGTGCTTGGACATGTAGTATCTAGTCGAGGAATTGAAGTTGATAAAGCAAAAATTGAAATTATAGAAAACCTTCAACCTCCGAAAACAGTTAGAGAAATTCGAAAATTTCTAGGACACGCCGGTTTCTACCGACGATTCATTAAAGATTTCTCTAAGATAACCAAACCACTAACGGGCTTGTTAATGAAATAAGTTGAATTTATATTTGATGAGGATTACTTGAAAGCGTTCGAACATCTGAAAAACGCTTTTGTAACTGCACCTATTATGCAACCGCCCGATTAGAGTAAACCATTCGAAATAATGTGCGAAGCTAGTGATTATGTTGTTGGTGCTGTCTTAGGACAAAGAAAAGACAAAAGGCTTCATGCTATATATTATGCAAGTAGAACCTTTGACAGTGTGCAGATGAACTACGCTACCACAGAAAAAGAACTCTTGGCTGTTGTGTTCGCTTTAGATAAATTTTGTTCTTACTTGGTGGGAGCGAAAATTATTGTCTATACTGATCATGCTGCAATTAGGTACCTGTTGAATAAGACGGATGCCAAACCGAGACTTTTAAGATGGATCTTGCTTTTGCAAGAGTTTGATCTAGAAATCAAAGATAAAAAAGGAACCGAAAATGTAGTAGCAGATCATCTTTCTAGAATCGAAGGTCAAGAACCTGAGCGAGTCCTCATCAATGACGATTTTCCATACGATAGACTTGTAGCCCAGTTAGAAAATAAAAGCGAAATGAGTGAATGCTCTTTAATTTATCATGATGCAGAAACAAACAAAGTTGTGGAATCAAAATGCTCAAAGACCACACTGTCATGGTATGTTGACTTTGTCAACTACCTAGCAGCTGGGGTGCTTCCACCAGATTTATCCTACCAACAAAAGAAGAAATTCTTCCATGATCTCAAACACTATTATTGGGATGAGCTCCTACTTTTCAAGCGAGGCGCCGATGGAATTTTCCATCGATGTGTCCATGAATTTGATGTGGAAGATATCGTATCTCATTGCCACTCTGCACCTTATGGAGGGCATGCAAGCATTTCAAAGACCTGCACAAAGATTTTACAATCCGGCCTATTCTGGCCTAACCTTTGGAAGGACGTCCACATTGCGGTTACAAATTGAGACCGATGCCAGCGCACTGGTAACATTTCTAGACGCGATGAGATGCCACTAAGGGGTATTCTAGAAGTAGAAGTCTTTGATGTTTGGGGGATAGATTTCATGGGTCCTTTACCGTCATTCTTTGGCAACAAATACATACTCGTTGCAATTGATTATGTTTCGAAATGGATCAAAGCCATAGCCTCTCCCACCAACGATGCACGAGTAGTGATAAGACTCTTCAAAAATATAATATTTCCTAGATTCGGTGTGTCGAGAGTTGTCATTAGCGACGATGGATCCCATTTTATCTCAAATATCTTTGGGAAACTATTGCTTAAATATGGAGTGCGACATCGAGTAGCAGCACCATATCACCCTCAAACGAGTGGAAAAGTTGAGGTTTCCAATAGAGAGATCAAGCAGATACTGGAAAAAATAGTTGCGACCTCTAGGAAGGATTGGTCTTCAAAACTTCATGAAGCTCTGTGGGCTTATAGAACCGCTTATAAAACTCCAATAGGAACCACCCCATTCAAACTAGTTTATGGCAAATCATGTCATCTGCCTTTCGAACTAGAGCATAAAGCTTATTGGGCCATTAAGACCCTGAATATGAACTACACAGCGACAAGAGAGAAAAGAATTATGGATATCCATGAACTAGAGGAACTTAGACTATATGCATACGGAAATGCCCGGATTTATAAGGAATGAACCAAACAGTAGCATGACAGACGAATAGTTAGACGAGAGTTCAGCAAAGGTGACATAGTTCTCCTTTTTAACTCTCGACTCAAGCTGTTTCCTGGCAAACTTCGTTCCCGATGGTCTGGCCCCTTTGAAGTTATAAGAGTTCTCCAAAGCAGAGCAGTAGAAATTAAGGGAAAATCTGATGAGACGTTCATTGTGAATGGGCAGACACTTAAACACTACCATAACATTGAAAACAAAGATTTATGTGTAAGCTATAAGTTAAGGGAGCTACCCGCTCTTTCGAAGAACTAGTTCGACCCTGATGTCGAGCTACAGACATTAAACAAGCGCTGTGTAGGAGGGAACCCACGACCCTTAGATTTTTAGACTTTACCTTTTTTCATTTTTACCTTTTATCTTTGTTGTCTGATTTTGTGTTTGTTTGCTATTTTTATAATAATTATTACTATTATTATTATTACTACTATTTTTATTTATATTTTTGACACCTTCACGGTACAGTTCATTGATAGTGTACTCTTTGTCTACTTTCAGGCTAGCTTAGCTTAGGATAGCCGTCACTGACTTAGAGTATAGATCATAATGCCGATGTGGAAATTGTGTTTAGGAACGATGCTCAGAGACACCGATTCGATATCTTGGTTCAGAGGGAATTGGCACTACCTATATACCCGAATGGACTTACATTGACCACCCTAGAATTTAGGGACAGTGTTATGTACTTACTCGACCAGATTGGTTGGGTGAACTTTGGTTAAGGAAAAGATATATCCCTTACCGTATGCTTACCCTAGAGTTTCTTAGCTCACTTTATTATGACCCTAATCGAGGTCTTGGTTTTGGCCGAGGTTTAGCCACATTCAGGTTGTTTGAGATAAAACACTGCTTTACCCATCATGAAATGGCCAACCTATTAGGATTTCCTAATGGACCAGATGCCCATTCCCTGACACCTGATGATGCCTTCACTGATCTTGACCTTAACTACTTCTGGGGAACAATTACCGATAACTACCATCCTGAACCTCACACCATGTTCTCTGAGAACATACATAACCCGACATTTAGGTATTTTCATAAGATTTTGGCTCACACCCTATTTTGTAAGGAAGAGAATATCACCTCTGTTTCTAAGGATGAACTATTTATTATGTATTGTGCTTCACAAGGAAGGCCTGTGAATGCTGCTTCCTTTATGTTGGCTAATTTGAATCGTATTGCTCATGAGACCGATGGTGCTATCCTCGCAGGAGGTTTAGTTACCATGATTGCTGAAGCCGTAGGTTTTCGTTACCAACTTAACCGCATCCGTGCTTATAGAGGCATCCGTCCGATGCACTTGAATTTCTGTTTTAACCGTGGTATGTTGGCTAACTTAGGACCAGTCAAATTTGAATTCCTAATTGATAACAAAGTGGTCCACAATTTTACCTTGCCTAACCACGAGATGACAAATGTGCATAATAGGAACAACTGCCTATATGACCTTGAGGAGGAGAGTGAATCACTTACACCACCCTATAGTCCTCAACCTTATGAAGTACATGATGTCATTCCCCCTGATGCCACTTCTCATGTCTCTGGAGCTCGTGTAGATTATGCTGCTGCCATTGGTGCTCTACAGTGTCAAGTGGACACTCTTAGGAATGAGATCAATTCTATCCGAGGAGATCTCATTGGATTCATGGATGTTGCTAATGAGCAGTTCGACCATTTGTTCCAGCAAGTCCATTCTTTTAGTAGGCACTTTAGCAAATGAATTATGACTTGTACCGATGGAGTTCTTGTTGCTTTTATGTTTTAGTTTGTTTTGGTTGTTATTGTATTTCATTCTGTTGTAATTTTTACTTATTGTATCATCGATTCATCGGCGAAGACACTCGGTTTTGGTTATTGAATTAATGTGATTTCCATTTATGTCATTTATATTAGTTCATAATTTCTCATTCTTATTTTTATATTTCTGCAATCTTAATCTCACATTATTATTTCTGCAATTACTCCTCTGTATTATACTTGTTTAAAATATATAAAAAAAATTTGGTTCTGAACCTTGGAATTGAAAATTGCGCATGTTTGCTTAATGGCGTTCGTCATGGCATGATGGCGTTCGCCATCAGTTCTTTATTTTTGAATTTCCAACGTTTAAACACATGGCGTTCGCCATGTGCTTAATGGCGTTCGCCATGGAGACGGTGTTAGACGGTGTGGCTAGTGATCGAGAGGGGGGGTGAATAGATCACCTCCTTGAAACTCAAGGATTTAAAAAAGTTTATCAGAGTCTTTCAAGTTAGCGGAAAAATTATGATCCCGAATCGACTTCCGTCTATTCTGAACCAGCTACTAGAAAACCGGACACACGAGTTTATGCTGGATTTATTAGGATGACAAAGATATATTAACACCAGATATGAATCGACTCAAATGCACTTATCATACAAAGACTGTTTCCAATGAACAAAAACACAGCAAACAATTTTGTCAAACGCTTGGCGTGTATGCATTCAACGATTAACAATAATGGTGATTTTGACAAAGATTTTCGTACCACTATTGTATCTTGAAACTTTAATACGCAACACACCAAACGAATCACAAAATTGTTGAAAGCGTAAAGAGATAAAGATAGAATACGATACGCAGAGATTTGGTAAGGAAGTTCCCCACTTCCGTCCTCGCGTGTGGGTACGTCTCCCTCTCAATTTCAAAATGAAATTGAGACCTGTTATATCAATAATGCTGAATTCGTTCTTTACAAGGTTACAATACAAATCCAGAAATCTAAACCCCAAGATCTTCCTATTGTATGAACCTTCACTTGATCTGAGCTTGATCAAGAATTTTCCTGCAAGAAATACAGACAATTCACCGGTTCCACGACCTGTTTGCGAAATCTCCAGATTTCCAAACCCTACGCTGCGGCTGAATCTGTTCTGCAATCGTGACTAACAAACCCTCAAGAACACACCCGTTCTTGAAGGACAAACCAAATGGTTTTTCCTCGAAACCCCCTTTGTATCTTCAACTCAGCTAGATCAATGATCGTACCACTGAACGTTATCTCAAAGATCCCTTAATCCGAAGAACAAAAATGATTATGTGTTGATGTTCTTGAATTAACGAGATTGAGAAGATGATGAAGACAAAGTCTCTTTCAGGTTTCTAACACTGCTCTTGAAAAATCATGCACACCAAACTTGTCTTTTGCTTTGATTGCACTTTTTCACTCTAACCAGAATTCTGCCTCCAAACTGAACTGTCATGACACTTATATATGAAAACAGAAACGGTTAAACGCAACAAACAGCTCTATGTATCGATACAAGAGTCGTATGCGTCGATACATAGTGAGTATAACACATGCATGAGTCGACACATGGTTGTATGCATCGATGCATACTGTACCTGTTAATTTTCAGTATGTAAAATAAATCATGCATCGATACATGATGCACATGCGTCGATACATAGCTCAATTACAAAGGAACATGTGTCGATACAAGTATCGTATGAATCGATACATACTGAAGCAAAATTATTTCAGAATGTGAAGTAAATCATGCATCGATACATGATGCGTATGCGTCGATACATACCCTAGTTACAAAGGATCATGTATCGATACAAGTGTCGTATGAATCGATACATACTGAAGCAAAACGGTTTTTTTTTTTTTGTGAGTTTATCAAAGGTATGTGTCGATACAAGCCACGTATGAATCGATGCATACATAGGGAAAAACGTTTTTATGATTACAATGATGATATGAATCAATTTGCATTGTCTTTTAAATCATAGTAGGTATGAAATCATATGTATGTACAAACTAATCATGCATACAAATCTTATATCATGCATATCACACAATTTACAATCATACAAAAACTTAAAGGCTTGCTCACAAACTCCCCCTTTTTGATGATGGCAAATTTGCAAGATGTGATAGAGCACTCCCCCTGAGTTTGTGCATGGCTGTCAACATCTTGTTGTCTTTCTTCTCCCCCTTTGTCAACATCAAAAAGAAGAGATAGACAGTCTGGTGAAATAGTCCCAAAGCTTAGACAGCAAAATTGATGTAACAATAGACAGCAATATTGATATAGAAGCTCACAATCACCAAGAATGAAGCTTAACATAACAGAATCATTCACAGAGAATGATAAGACAGGGAAAGACTAACACAAGTAAACAGAACTAAAAGAAATAAGCATTAAAATTTTAAGAAAGTACTTGGAGTTTACATAAGCAGAACCAAAACAAATGAAGTTTGAACAATGTAGCAAGGAAACTGAAAAAACATGATGATGAAATGAAATGTAATGAAATGACATGATGCTAGCCTAAAAAGGGTTATGGCCTCCACAGGACTCCTCATCCTCTCTATCAGGATCTCTGAAGCTTGGTGGAGGCGGCGGAGGAGGCATCTCATCAGGATTATGGCCCATGAAATTGTATCGCCGGAACCGGTTCTGAACTTCAACACTTCTGAATCTGTCCATGATACCAGGATGTGCACGACAATCGTCCATAAAACCAGACATTTCATTGTAAAAGACTTGATGCCATTTAACCAATTCCGTGTGCCAAGCATGCTGATTATGATACATCCTTGTGTGTTCATCATGCCACTCACGATGCTCCTTATGCCACTCATTTTTCTGCACATGCCAAGCAAGCGCCTGTTCATGACGGGCTTGATTTGCAAGCTCCATTTGCTGAAACATTTGAGTCAAGTACTCAGGGGCAGTTGAAGAGGAGGCAGCGCCAGAGAACGGAGGAACACGTGGACCTGGTTCATAATTTGTTGGAGACCACCTTTGTGGCACCCAATCACCCCAGCCAGCATTAGCATCTGCTTCAGGCTGATTCTCGTCATTGGCCTCATGCATTTCTTCATCCAGTTGGTCTTCAGGCACAAACACTTGTTCAGATGGCACATCAAAATTGTACACCCTTGTTTTGGATCCTCTGTCCAGAAAATAAAAACATTGACGCTCCTTGTCCCACCGGTATCCCATATGAGATAAAGTAGCAGTGTTGAACTCTTGGGCGGAAGAGGAAGATGTAAGGGGTACTAAAGGGATGGTTACATTCCAGTATTTGATGATTCGCATAATTTGGGCAGCATATCCAAGTGTGATATTCTTCATACTGTTACGCATAAGAAACATGCGTTTCACAAAGTAGTTTGGCCAATTAAGTGGAACCTTTTTGTGAAGAAGGTACACAAGATGAATGTCTGATCGATCCAACCTAGAATGACCACCAGACTTTGGACGCAAGATGTGCGAGACAATCCAGTGAAGTATTCTAGGTATGCTTGTAATCATACCAGAAGTGATGGGTTCATCCTCTCCGAGAGGTCTATCCAATTTGGAAATAGATGCAACATAGTCCCTTATTTTAAACTCCGTATCATAACTTTGGTCATGCCATTTTTTTAGTCCAGGCACCCCAAGCGGAATTTGAAACACTTTCTCCCAATCAGTGGCTTCAAAAGTGTAAGTTTTGGTGCCAATTGAGCATCTGAACATATAGCCTCTACCAGTTTGCAGACCAGCATAAAATATACGAATAAAATCCTCATGATAGGCATCATTTATGGCCAAAAATGTACCAAGGGTTTGTGCCTTCAATAAATCAACGACATCGTTGAGATGGAGGGCAGATGCATCAGTTTTATCAAAGACATGAGGTTTCATAACTAACCTTGTCTTGAAAGAGGTCTCAAACTCCTCAGCGATGGCAGGATGAAGAAGAGTGAGAGCACTGGGAGGGATTTCTGGAGGTTGTGGAGACTGACCAGACGTCCCAATGGGTTCCTTTCCTTTTCCTCTTTGTCTAGCCGGTATAATTCTGGGAGGCATGGTGATGAATTGTAGAGGGGTTAAGATGTGAATTAGGGTTTTGGAGATGAAGATGTTTGAGAAGGTTAGGGTTAGCCGTGTGGGTATGAGAGGAGAAGAGAGGTTAGAGTGAATTATCCCTTTAAAATTAGCTGATGTGTCGATCCACAACTGATTTGAACATGCATTTATTGTAAAAGAAACAGTATGTATCGATACAAAGGGTATGGATCGATTCATATCGCGAAATTTTTGTTTTTGAAAGTGTCCTATGTGTCGACACAAAGCACGGATGCATCGACACATACTGAAACAAGTTTTAAAAAAATTGAAAATGAAAAGACATGAATCGACACATATCACGAATGTATCGATCGGAAACTCTAATGTGTCGACACATGTTCTTGTTGTATTGATACATACTTGATGCTAAAACATGTTTTAACTGATTTGTGACTACCTGTTGAGTTAGAAACCTGTGAACAGCTCTTGAGTCAATGCAGTATAGATGATGTCATGATAATGATGCTCAAGTACAATTCATGAATCAAACGTTAATGTTCAAACAACATATGCAATGAAATACATATAAACGATCTTAACGAATTTGTTCTACCATACACTAATCACAAAGTTCCAAAGAGATTTTAGAAAGGAATGATATTACCTCTGTTGATGAAACCTTATGGAGTCTGAGTGATGTCTAAAAACAAAGCTTAACAGCCAAAGTGAGATATATATAAATAAGGACCAACATGCTTAAGACATCGATGAGGAGAGATCTAAAATCCCTAATTCACGACGAATGTTGAAGAACGGTTCCGTTGCTAATGGTTTAGTAAAAATGTCAGCAAGTTGGTTTTTAGTATCAACATGCTCAAATACAACGTCCTCTTTTTCAACATGATCGCGAAGAAAGTGATGCCTAATCTCTATGTGTTTAGTGCGTGAGTGTAAAACAGGATTCTTAGTAAGGTTTATAGCACTGGTGTTGTCACACTTTATTGGAATGCGTTTGAGTTGAATATCGAAATCTTGTAGTTGTTGCTTCAGCCACAAGATCTGAGCGCAACAGCTACCGGCTGCAACGTACTCAGCCTCAGCAGTTGACAATGCGACAGACACCTGTTTCTTGCTATGCCAACTGACCAAAGAGTTTGAAAATAAGTGACATGTACCACTAGTACTTTTCCTATCTGATTTGCAGCCAGCAAAATCAGAATCGGAGTAACCTACTAAGCTACAATCGCTTCCTTTTGAATACCAGAGCCCATACTTAGATGTTCCATGAAGATATCTAAATATGCGCTTGACAGCTTTCAAGTGTGACTCTTTAGGATTCGATTGATATCGTGCACACATGCAGACACTAAACATGATGTCAGGTCTAGACGCAGTAAGATACAAGAGAGACCCAATCATACCTCTATACTGTTTGACATCTACACTCTTACCGTGTTCATCTTTATCTAGATTTCCGTTGGTAGGCATAGGTGTGTCTATTGATTTTGAGTCGTTCATTCCAAAGCGCTTGAGCAGCTCTCTGCAGTATTTTGTTTGACTCACAGCTGTGCCCTCATCAAGCTGCTTTATTTGGAGACCGAGGAAGAAATTAAGCTCCCCCATAAGACTCATTTCAAATTCACCCTGCATAACTTTTGAAAACTCTTCGACCAAGTGTATGTTAGTTGAACCAAAAATTATATCGTCTACATAAACTTGAACTAAAAGAATGTGTTTTCCCTTGTGTTTAATGAAGAGGGTGGTATCCACTTTACCTCTTGAATATCCATGATCAAGTAGAAATTTGCTAAGTCTTTCATACCAAACCCGAGGGGCTTACTTAAGACCGTACAAAGCTCGTTTTAATTTGTAAACATAATCTGGATATTCAGCATTCTCAAAACCAGGAGGTTGTGAGACGTATACCTCTTCATTTAGGACACCATTTAGAAACGCACTCTTTACGTCCATTTGGTAAAGCTTAAAATCTCTAGAACACGCATAAGCAAGCAAGAGACGTATAGCTTCGAGGCGAGCAACTGGAGCATAAGTTTCCTCATAGTCTATGCCCTCCTCTTGGTTATACCCTTGTGCCACTAAACGTGCCTTATTCCTAGTTATCACTCCGTTTTCATCAAGCTTATTTCTAAAAACCCATTTAGTACCTATGATATGATGATCTCGCGGACGAGGAACAAGTTCCCAAACGTCATTTCTTTTAAATTGATTAAGCTCTTCTTGCATGGCCATTAGCCAAAATTCATCAATCAAGGCCTCTTTGGCATTTTTAGGTTCTACTTGTGAAACAAAAGCGAAGTGAGAGCAGAAATTACTTATCCTAGAACGAGTCATGACTCCCTTTGAAATGTCTCCCAAGATGTTGTCAATAGGATGATCTTTTGAAGATCTCCAAGTTGGTGGAAGGACATTCACTTCAGTTTGTCCTTTTTCCATATCTTTGACATGACTGGTATCTTCCTCCTCCTCATTGTCTTCTGTTTTGGACTGATCAGTTTCCGAAACAACTTCTTTGAGTATGTCTTCTGTAGATATACCTGTGTCATTAAAAGAAATACCTTTTCCGACATTTTTCGGATAAGACTCATCAAAAGAGACATGAACAGATTCTTCAACGGAAAGTAAACGCTTATTATACACTCTATATGCTTTACTTGATTGTGAATAACCAAGAAAAATACCTTCATCCGCTTTTGCATCAAACTTCCCAAGTTTTTCCTTACCATTATTCAAAACAAAACACTTACAACCGAATACGTGAAGATGTGATAAGTTTGGCTTTCTTCCTTTTAAAAGCTCATAAGGGGTTTTATTTAAAATAGGGTGAATTAGAATCCTGTTTAGAACATAACAGGCTGTGCTAACTGCATCAGCCCAAAAATATTTTGGCAATCCACCCTCATTTAGTATTGTTCTTGCCAGCTCTTCTAAAACGCGATTTTTGCGCTCCATAACGCCATTCTGTTGTGGAGTTCGAGGAGCTGAAAAGTTATGCTCAATACCATACTTATCACAGTACTTATCAAAGAGATAGTTTTGAAATTCTCCTCCATGATCGCTTCGAATTGTAACTATTTTAGAATTCATTTTATTTTGGGACAGTTTTGCAAAACTCTTAAAAGCGGAAAACGTTTCATCTTTGCTATGAAGGAATATAGTCCAAGTAAATCTAGAATAGTCATCAACGATTACTAAACCATAATAGTTTCCGCCTAGACTCTTTGTCCTAGAAGGTCCAAAGAGATCCATATGGAGAAGCTCAAGGGGTCGTGAAGTTGAAATTACATTTTTGGATTTAAAAGATACCCTTGTTTGCTTTCCCATTTGGCACGCGTCACATAGATGGTCTTTTGAAAATTTTATCTTTGGAAGACCGACTACTAGATCCTTAGATACAACCTTATTAAGCAAATCGAAATTAACATGCGCTAAGCGTCTGTGCCAAAGCCAAGAATCATCATTCAAGGCAACTAGACACTTAGAGCTTGTTAAAGGTACATCAAAAAGATCAAGCATATAGATATTGTTTACTCTTACACCCTTAAACACAATATTCTGTTCAGTATGTTCAATTGTGCAGCAAGTTTTTGTGAAAGAAACCTTGTAACCCTTGTCGCACAATTGACTAATACTTAACAAATTGTGTTTAAGCCCCTCAACTAGATGGACATCAGAAATAGTAGTGGTAGAGGGATTACCTACACTACCTTTGCCAAGTATAGCTCCTTTGTTATTGTCTCCATAAGTAACATATCCCTTCTTCTTTGCTTTGAAGTCTATAAAAAGCGATATGTCACCCGTCATGTGCCTTGAGCACCCGCTGTCTAGAAACCATCTTCTATCTACGGATGCAAGACACTCATCTTTCTTATCGTTGATTTTCTTCTTGTGGTAGGACTGATTTTTGGTGTGAGCCATAAGACACAGATTTGCTGTCTCATCACTATCATTTGAACTTTGTGAGCTTGATGAGTCACTATCGCTTTCCCATGCTATGTAAGCTCTTCTTTGTTTATTTGACCTTCTTGGTTGAGCTTTTCCTTTGTCCTTTTTCTTCATAGGGCATTCTGTTTTATAATGTCCAGATTTACCACAATTAAAACACGATCCTTTTACTCTATGCTTCTTATTCTCTTCCTGTTTTGACTCTACAGATTGTCTTCGAAACTTAATGAGATTTTTGTCGGAATGCTGGATTCCATTCTTTCGAATGAATCTATTATATCTCTTAACAAAAAGTCCCATTTCTTCATCACCCGAATCTTCGTCACTACTTGAATCATTGTCGCTTTGCTCTTTTTGTGAGGACTTTGAGTTAGAGGCCACAAGAGCTATTGGCTTCTTCTCACTCTCTTTGTCTTTATTCTTTTCCTTTTTACTCTTTTTCTCAAATATTTCGAGACTTTCCAGTTCTTGCTGATGTTCTTCCAGCTTGCCGAATAAAGTTGTAATAGTAAGCGTCGTGAGGTCGTTGGCTTCCTTAATAGCTGTTACTTTAGGTTGCCATTCCCTGCTAAGACACCTCAGAATTTTATTAGTGGCTATTTCATTGGAAACAGGTTTTCCAAGTGCATTCAACCGATTTATGAGATGAACGAATCTCTTTTGCATGTCAGAGATAGATTCTCCTTGTTTCATGCAAAAGAGCTCGAACTCTTGATTAAGTGTGTTAATACGGGACTGTTTTACTTCAGTAGTACCCTCATGGGCAATTTCTAAAGCATCCCACATTTCTTTAGCTGTCGAGCAATGGGATACCCGATAATACTCATCAGCACTAAGTGCTGAAATTAGCATATTTCGAGCTCTCCAATCACTCGACCACTTTTTCTCATCTTTCTCATCGTAATCATCTTCTGGTTTAGGAACTATGGCGCCAGCCTCATTTCTCATAGTAATTTGAAAAGGACCATTTTGAATGGCAGCCCACACATTCCTATCCACAGAATTTATATGAACTCGTATGCGGTCTTTCCAGTAGCCATAATTTTCACCGTTGAAAACAGGCGCTCTATTATACGCCCCCTTTGGTTCAGAATCCATATCGTTACAAGCAGCCACAAAGCACCAGCGAACCGGCGCTCTGATACCACTTGTTAGACGGTGTGGCTAGTGATCGAGAGGGGGGGTGAATAGATCACCTCCTTGAAACTCAAGGATTTAAAAAAGTTTATCAGAGTCTTTCAAGTTAGCGGAAAAATTATGATCCCGAATCGACTTCCGTCTATTCTGAACCAGCTACTAGAAAACCGGACACACGAGTTTATGCTGGATTTATTAGGATGACAAAGATATATTAACACCAGATATGAATCGACTCAAATGCACTTATCATACAAAGACTGTTTCCAATGAACAAAAACACAGCAAACAATTTTGTCAAACGCTTGGCGTGTATGCATTCAACGATTAACAATAATGGTGATTTTGACAAAGATTTTCGTACCACTATTGTATCTTGAAACTTTAATACACAACACACCAAACGAATCACAAAATTGTTGAAAGCGTAAAGAGATAAAGATAGAATACGATACGCAGAGATTTGGTAAGGAAGTTCCCCACTTCCGTCCTCGCGTGTGGGTACGTCTCCCTCTCAATTTCAAAATGAAATTGAGACCTGTTATATCAATAATGCTGAATTCGTTCTTTACAAGGTTACAATACAAATCCAGAAATCTAAACCCCAAGATCTTCCTATTGTATGAACCTTCACTTGATCTGAGCTTGATCAAGAATTTTCCTGCAAGAAATACAGACAATTCACCGGTTCCACGACCTGTTTGCGAAATCTCCAGATTTCCAAACCCTACGCTGCGGCTGAATCTGTTCTGCAATCGTGACTAACAAACCCTCAAGAACACACCCGTTCTTGAAGGACAAACCAAATGGTTTTTCCTCGAAACCCCCTTTGTATCTTCAACTCAGCTAGATCAATGATCGTACCACTGAACGTTATCTCAAAGATCCCTTAATCCGAAGAACAAAAATGATTATGTGTTGATGTTCTTGAATTAACGAGATTGAGAAGATGATGAAGACAAAGTCTCTTTCAGGTTTCTAACACTGCTCTTGAAAAATCATGCACACCAAACTTGTCTTTTGCTTTGATTGCACTTTTTCACTCTAACCAGAATTCTGCCTCCAAACTGAACTGTCATGACACTTATATATGAAAACAGAAACGGTTAAACGCAACAAACAGCTCTATGTATCGATACAAGAGTCGTATGCGTCGATACATAGTGAGTATAACACATGCATGAGTCGACACATGGTTGTATGCATCGATGCATACTGTACCTGTTAATTTTCAGTATGTAAAATAAATCATGCATCGATACATGATGCACATGCGTCGATACATAGCTCAATTACAAAGGAACATGTGTCGATACAAGTATCGTATGAATCGATACATACTGAAGCAAAATTATTTCAGAATGTGAAGTAAATCATGCATCGATACATGATGCGTATGCGTCGATACATACCCTAGTTACAAAGGATCATGTATCGATACAAGTGTCGTATGAATCGATACATACTGAAGCAAAACGGTTTTTTTTTTTTTTTTGTGAGTTTATCAAAGGTATGTGTCGATACAAGCCACGTATGAATCGATGCATACATAGGGAAAAACGTTTTTATGATTACAATGATGATATGAATCAATTTGCATTGTCTTTTAAATCATAGTAGGTATGAAATCATATGTATGTACAAACTAATCATGCATACAAATCTTATATCATGCATATCACACAATTTGCAATCATACAAAAACTTAAAGGCTTGCTCACAGACGGAACATGCCGTTTTTCTGTGCGTATTCTGTTACTGAAATTGCGCGGTTTTCAAACTAAACCCCTTTAAAATTCCCGTACTTCTCTATAACCACCCAAATAACTCCCCATTAATCATTATCTTAACTCCCAACCATCCATATACCCTTTCTTCTTCTATATAAACCTCACAAACCTCATTCTATCATCATCATCACCTACACTCTCAAACTCTCTTGCTCACTGTTTTTATTTCCAAATCTCTCAACACTTTCAGAAAAATTCAAAATGCCTCCTAGAGTTGCTCGTGACATTGAGTACATGGGAATCGAGTTTCCTGAAGGTATCCTTGGTGAGCGTCAGCGGGCTGTTTTTCACAAAATTTACAAAAGACCAGTCGAAGCTACGCGATACGCTCATATCGACATTGTCCGTGCACTAGGGTTGTATGATAACATTAACTGGATACAGACTAATGTAGGTTTATCTCACTTTTTCTCTAATCCAAGTCCCACCTACGTTAGATTAACTTATGAGTTTTTAAGTTCTTTTCAATACTTGCATGGCCCTTCCCCTACCACTGGCACCGCTAACTTTAGGATGTTTAATAGAAATTATTCGATGCCACAAGAGAGGGTAGGTGAGATTTTTCAGTTTCTGAGTGGCGAAGATTACACTTGTCAGGCGCCACTTGAAAGTGAGTGGGAAGCCAATGCTTTAGGCTTCTGGCGCCAAATCACCGGCAAAACCACTTCCACATGGGAAGGCCTAAAAGCCACTTCCATTCACAACCCCGCGATTAGGTACTTTCACCACATTTTAGCGAGCACGGTTTTTGGTAGAGAGAACACGGGGAATGTAAATTCCAAGGACTTATTTTTCATTCACTGTACTTTGTCGGAGACTAAAGTTAATCCTACCGTTTTCTTGTTAGCCCACCTTGGTTATGCCGCCGGTAGGTTCGGTGGTCACATATGTGTCGGAGGAGTGACTACCTCCATTGCTTTTGCTCTAGGATTGCATGATGAGTTGGCTACCCTCGAGGGATTAGCCGTTCCTTTTGTTGATTTAGATTACTACCGCAACACGTACCCTATCATGAATGTGCCAAGCGGCAAGTATAGGCTTATGATCAGGAACAAAGAGTTGATGAGTATTGATTTACCTTGTGCGATGCGCATTAGCACAAATTGGCTATTTGACACTGAGGCCCCAAACCTGGAGGATGATGTCGTTAATAGGGCTTATGCTACGACCATGGGATTTGCACCACAGACTAGCCCCCGTGCCAATGCTGACATCCCAAGGCCGAGTCACAGAGCACACACTGCACCCACCTTCTTTGACCAATTTTCAGGTACATACCAGCCTCGGGAGGAGTACGACTACGTCGCCATCCAGAGCAGTCTAGATGATATCCTGTCCGAACTGCGGTTTCGGAATGACAGGGAGGCGGAGCGAGGCTTATTGCTCTAGAGCTTGCAGCGTCAGCAGGAGGACATCAAAGTTGTTGTGGATCGTGCCAACCAGCAACATGTTGACTTTGTCGAGCGTATAGAGCTTGATATAGCAGATCTGACTGAGCAGGTGGAGGGCATGAGAGTGGAGGTTACCACTTTGATGGAGCTTGTTCATCATGTTCCTAACCCTGCCCTTGGTAGAGGATTTATATGACATCATGGCCGAGGACGCCACCATTGATTACTCCAGGTTTTTCCACTCCTTTTTTACCTTGTACTAAAACATTGGGGACAATGTTCGGTTCAAGTGTGGGGGACGAGCTTTACTGCTTTGTTTTTTGTTTTTCCGTTATTTTCATGTTATTTTTATGCTTTTATAGTTAGTTTCTTTTATGTCGAGTCTTTTATGCGTTAATTGAGTCCTATTGTATGTTACCTTTTTCTTTTGTTAGAAAAATTCCCCTAAGATTGATAAAAAAGCGACCCTAACGAAAACATTTTCATCCGATTCAATAGCATGACATTTTTTCACCTTTAGTCTATGTTGATTAGACTTGGGAAAGTATTGATATCGTCGGTACCGTTTTAGCACCCTAGACCCCCTAAGTATGCAGCACCGATCTAAATAACCATTATGCTAAGACCTTGATTTCCGAGTTGTGTAGTAGTCTCTTGAGCAGTTTATGTTAACGGTCAACACCATCCCAAAAACACACGCCAAGTAATGAACCAATGCAAATATGTGGTGATCTCGAAAAATAATAATAAGTTGGATTGAACTGTTTTGTATAAAAACGAATGAAATAATTCTTTTCCTTCTAAGTTAGGTGGCCCTCACCCGCCTATTTAGCCCAACGGACCGGATTTTTCAAATTCGAAAAAGAAAAAAAAAAGAAGAAAAGAAGAAAAAGTGCAAAAAATTGAATATCGAGATCATAAACACTAACAGGTTCACTTACCATGCGAGTGTGGGGATAACAAGCTTAATGTGATCGCGCGAGAATGAAAAAAAAAAGAGGGAAAAGGAAACAAGGAATATTGGTCGAGTTATAATGGTATAATTTGGGTTAGTATCGCATAGGGGGGAGTTTTTGTCTTCAAGTGCGAATGTGTGACATTGCAGTATCCTCGTTGTGAAGTCTAGTAGCTATCTTTTAGCATTAGCCTATTAGTTGTGTTGCATTTTAGAGTCGTGTCATGCTTTCGTTTTGGATATTGTGCTTACTGTTTTTATTCCTGTTGGGAGTTTGCTTGAGGACAAGCAAAAGTCTTAGTGTGGGAGAGTTTGATAACGAGAAATCGTATCGTACTTTTAGACTCGTTACACTTATGTTTCGTCCGTTTCTATTTGAGTTTTATTTGCTTTTGATTATGTTTTGTGTTTTGTAGTTGACAGCTTCATCTGTCGCGGAATCGGGAGAAAAGTCAAAAAAGAGCGAAAGAAGAGGAAAATTCAGCAAGAAAGAAGAGAATCTGCCAATTTACTGATATGGCATTCGCCATGACTATATGGCGCTTGCCATAGCTTGTCCTACCACGTAATTAAAAAGGCCAGGACCTTGGCGTTCGCCATAGCCTGGTGGCGCTCGCCATGACAGCACAGTTGCAGAATTCAAATTCTGCAACTATTTTGGGCAGTTACTCCATCCCTACTTTCCTCACTCAGAGAGCACGGTTTGGAAGTTACCTCCTGAATATTTCTCTATATATAGGACCCTCCAGTCATGTTCCAGACACCCGATTTTTGACGCAGAAGCTCTATTGAATTCCGTTTAGAGTTTTAGGCATATATTACTTTCAAAGCGACAATTACTCACATCGAGGAATTGTCGCAATTGCTTTGTAATTTGCATTTTGTTGCTGTACTTTGGATTCGAACAAACCTGCCAGTATATTCTTTGTAATTCAATTTTGCATTTTATTTTACAGGTTATTTTTAGTTTTGTTTTGCAATTTAATTTTCTTTGTGTGTATGCTATGTTTCTTTTAATGTTAATCACCGTAATTATGTTTGTGATAAAAAATACCATGAGTTGCTAAATTTGCATGAGTTCGGCGTGTGAGGATCGTCGTTACCGACGAGACTCAGTAGAAAATATAGGTACGACATTATTTGAATGTATGTTGGTTTTAATCTTTGTTTCTATTTTTCATGCCTTATTATTCCGACACGAGAGTGTGGAATATATTAAGTTTGGACCGATAGCGCGAGAGTGTGAGGAATGAACCGATAGTAGAAACTAGGCATCGATCCTAAAAACAGCGAGAGAGCTTTAGACATCGTTTAGGATTTCATTAACTTCCAAAATATGCTTTCAATTAAAACGGGCGAGCGAGAGCAAAATCCTGTGGTTGTTAGGTGTGGTTCTTGTCGATAGCGCGAGAGTGTGAGACGGAGTCTTTAAGTTAGTACTTTATACGGAATGAAGTGCATTCGTAATTAGCACCTGACTTCTGCAAGTCCCTTAGGTACGCGGAATCCATATTCCGGACTAATTTTATTGTTATTTCCTAAAACCTTTAGAATTAGTAATTTTTCCTTTCTGTTTAAATTCTGTAAATCCTTAAGCTTAGCTTTACACCGCAACTATCGATTGCATTAGTTTGATTATCCCTTCCCTGTGGGTTCGACAACCTTATTTAGAACTACGCGAACAATTGTATGCTTGCAGTCTTTATTCGACGGACACGTTAGTGCCTTCGGAGCGCATCAACAATGCACTATTCCACATAAATGCCTCTTGAATTCAAGGCTTAAGTGATAATGTTTCATCATTTCAAAGGGATTCCTCTTGACTTAGTGGCTCTATATTGCAGGTTTTGTATGATTTGTCCCGATTCTTGTTGAATTAGCATTGTATGATCATCACACTTAGACTCAAAAAATTGTGCATCACAAGTAATGCCAAACCTGCCTTACCAAAACAGTTGCATCAAGGCATGTTATGCGCTCCATATCTCCTGGCTCAAGTGGAATTAGATAGTGCTCTTGGACATTTTGGAAAGCTGAGATGTTGTACTTCAACTTTGACGTTCATGGTTGGCCTTGGTTCATCTTGGATCATGGTGAAAAATGCCTCCCAATTTTGGTGTTTTGGCTGAAAAACACTTAGGCAGATTTTTACTAAGTGTTGGAATTTTACAACTTTGAACCTTGATTTTCATCACTTCATAACTTAAAATCCAAACATCTTTTAGAGATGACCATGTATGACACTCTTGTTGTATGAAATGAGATCTTCCATTTGAGCTTTGGAGTAAAGAAAATGGTTGCTTGGATCAAAAGTTATGGCCTTGCAAATTTGGGTACTTGAACATGAAATTTTAGGACTTAGTGAAATTTTAAAATTCTCCAATTTTGCTTCTTTTGCAAGTAACCTTGATTTCTTGATTAATCTTTGATCAAATGTAACTATGTGTCATATTTATTTGAATAATAGCTCATGACACTTGATGTTGACCAAAAAGTCAAACTTTGGCTTGGTACATCAGATGAAATTTGATCAGAGAAACCCTAATTTCCATTTCTCAATGAATCAATCCTATGAGGCAATTTTAAACTTATAAATGGACTTCAAAGGTACACTTGAGCTTCTTGAATCATATCTTGAGGTATTGGCTCATGCCCAGATGAAAAATTCACTTTGGAGGCCCTGATCAACCAAAACCCTAATTGGTGCACCAGATAAACTTGGGGCTTGATTGACTTGAAATGATGTAGACTTGTGCTTGATTCTTGATGGAGGAGATCTCTTTATCTTTATGAATGAATGAGAGATTGGGTAAGTTGAAGATCATGCCCATTCTTGATTGGTCCTTTGCCTGAGTCTCTTTTGAGGCTCAAAACCTTAATTTGTAATCAAATGAAACAAACAACAATCTTTGTATCTCCAAATGGGTTAGTGATGCATAAAAGCACACATATGATGCTAATGAAATGCAAATGATGTGGGATCTTAGGGTCAAATATTAGGGTATGACACCTTTGTCTAATAAGTGGTATCACGAGATCCGGTTAATTTCGTGCTTTAATACTTGCTATTGGAAAACCGATGTATGTGTATCCATATCAACTTCATTGATAAGGGTGTATGGAATTCCATCATCAATGGTCCTAACCAAATTATAATTACCAATGGTGAAGGTGTCATCGTAAAAATACCGGAAGCATAATGGGATGATAATGATAAGAAATTGTGATCACATGATTGGAAGACACAAAATATGCTCACATCAGCACTCAGTGTTGATGAATATTATCGTGTCTCTCATAGTGAGAGCGACAAAGCTATGCAGAATGCATTAGAAGTTTTCCATGAGGGAACTAATGAGGTCAAATAAGCTAGGATCAATACCTTAAATCAAGAGTTTGAACTATTTCGCATGAAGCATGGTGAAACCATTGCCGATATGCAAAAGAGTTTCATACATCATATCAATTGCTTAAAGGGTCTAGGAAACCCTGTCTTCAATGATATAGCTACTAATAAAGTTTTGAGATGTCTTAATAGGCATTTCAAACATAATCAATTGCACATAAGGTGTGCCATAGATGCTTTCAAAAAGTTAGCTTCAAACAAAAGAATATTTGCACATTTAGAAGCTAAAGTTTCGAAAGTTGAAAAGAACATGGAAAACTCTTAAGCAATCTATGATAGATCTTCAAAAAGTTAAAGATGAGGATGATGATCCTTCATGGTTCGGTTGTGAAACTTGTCATATTTGGCAAAGAGAGGTAAAAACTCTTAAAGCTAAATTGGACAAGGAATTACAACCAAACGTTACTTTTGCTCTTGATACTAATAAATATGAAACTCCTTCTTATAATCCTTATAGAAAGTATAGTTTTGTTGAAAAGGATTAAAATAGCAATGGTAACTCTTCTCACCATTTAACTTGTCATTTTTGTTGCAAGAAGGGTCATACCATTGCAAAATGCAAATTTAGGAAATTTCTTGTGCCTAAAGGCATTTTTCAATATTTCCTAAATGCAACCAAGGTTTCACTCACCCCTAAGGACCCAATGAAGATTGGGTACCAAGGAATTCCTATTAATTTTGCAAGATAAATGTCTTGGCTCTATGAAGATAGTATGGGATCTAGTTCGTAGTTGATCATGACATAATACGGGTGACATCTCCTTATTCTTTTGACTTTGTGGAAAGGAAGAAGAGTCGTGTTACCAAAGGCGTCAACATCTAGTGTTCCTTAATTGGTAAAAGTGTGTAAACTACTTGTAATGCTTCCATCCAAGAAATATAGAAAAAGTATTTTATTTCACGCAAAAGGCTTATCTTCAAGATACATACTCAAGAACATTCAAAAAGGGATTGATGAACCTAAGTCATTGAAGCTTGAGGAGGATTAAGATACTGTCGCTCCCGGGATTTTCATCCAGGTACAAACGCGAAAGTGGCGCGGAACACAGAGTCGCCAGCAATGTATATTTATCCCAAGAGAGGGAAAGGGAACACCGCATAAACCTGAGGAAGAGGGAAAGGAATGGTCATTGCAACCATAACCCGGGTTCGGGAGTCGGTTATGCGAGGGGAAGGCACTAGCCCCCCACGCGTCCATCGTACTCGATGGGATCCACGCTTGTTGTCTATTCTAAGGGTGAGTTATCCTAAAATCTATAGCTGCATTAAAATGGGGAAGGGGAAAACAAAGACAGACTCGGTAGGACATCGACGTCCTAGGCCTTCGTACTCCCTTTGTGCAATGGGAAATTCAGAGTCAACGTAGTTCGGACCAAGTTCTTTTTGTGTTTTTTACGAGCGACGTTAAGTTCGCGTCCGACAGTTAGGGTCGATGCCTGTTTACGACAAAATGAAAAGTAACGCGCCCTTTTTGAAAATAGCCTTAAATTTGACAATCCCGAAGGACAAAAATGATTTGAAGTTTGTTTGTATTTTTTAAGACATAAGTGACTTGAGTTAGTTCATAACTCACCTTGAACCAAAGTCTATGACATGGAAACGAATGCGTCGCATGGTCGTCCCCAATGGGACGTATGCTCAACACTCTAGAAGAGAGAAGAGGGACCCCTCAATCTTTACTTCCTATGTTTAAGGCTTGTGTGCAAGGCAAGTTAATCTTATTAAGTATCTTAGAAGGGTTATGAGATGAGAAGAGGGACTCAAAAGAAAAGAAAGCACTAAGGGGAAATCTATCCTAATGTTATTATGCAAAAGTGGCCCTAAGGTTGAGTTTGAAAGGGGAACATCTACCTAAGTTAGCATGCATGGTTTGAATCCTAATGTCTATCCTACTCCAAGCTTAATCAAGGATTAAGTTGGACTAGGGAATCCTAAGGGAGCATACAACAGTGAATCTAAGACTTGAACAAGTCTTAAGATCCATGGGAAGAGAAAGAGTGAAAGAGATGAAGAAGAAAGAGAGGTATAAGATGAGAAATAAGATGGGGCAGCAAGCACATCATACACATCATAACCAATTCACATCATTAATCATGCTCCAAAATTTCACACAAGAAAGCTCAAGTAAGCAAGTAAGAGCAAACAAGAAAGGATGCAAGCAAACTTGCATAAGAAGCAAAATTAAACATCATTAAACCTCACACAAAGAAGGAATAAGCAAAGTAAGATGAAGATGAAACCAAATCAGAATTCAATCCATGTCATAATCATCCAATTCAAACATGTAAGAATGCTTCACATCATGATGCATTATGATCCAAAGAAGCAACAAGTCAAATGATAATGATATGCATCATACAAATCAATCCACAATGGTTAAATGACGTGAAAACAAGGCAATGAACCCAAGGGGTAGTAGAAAATGCATCATCAACAAGCCAAGATCAAACTCAAATCAATCAATATGAATCAATAAGCATCACATTCAAGACATGCATCAAAACTAGACAAAACATTCACTTATATCATTCATGCAGATCACAAAAGATCATGTGCAACAAAGAGTGAGAAAATGTCACATAAAATAACCCTAAACCAAGAGGATCATAACCTATAGCATGTCACTCAAATCAAACAAAAGGCCTCATGCATTGATTGGATTACACAAGCAAACATCTCACAAGGTTAGGTCAAGCACCTTAGAGGATTCAAGTCAAAACAATGTCAATTTAGAAAATCAAGAACAAATAGGAAAATGGACAAATGAAGATGAATCCAAAGCCACAAACAATCTAAGACAAAATAGGATCACACCAAATAATTATCTCAAGCATCATTCAATCACAAGTAAATAAAGGCATCCAAACCATGTCAAGTATCCAAGCATGCCTCAATCAAACTCAAGCCACAAGTAGACACCAATCAAAAATAGCAAAATTGTCCAATAAATTCCCAAAAAATAATAAAAGTTAATTTTAAACATCCAATTAACAAGTGCAAAAATATTGGAACAGAACCAGCTCAATAGCATGTTCAAAAGTGCTCCACAAGTTAAGATATGTACATAACCGAGAAAAGATCAAAGGTCCACAAAAGTTGAATGGAAAGTCACTAAAAGTAACTCAAACCATCATCAAACCAGCACCAAAACATCCTCATATGATGGTCTAAAAGTGCCCAAGATATTGGCTTCAAATGGGTGAGCAAAGTCACAAAAATCCCTAACCCTTGATGAAGGGTATCATTGGAAACACATCTTCAAATTAAAACAAAATAAAATATTAAAAAGAAATTAAAAATAAAATAAAATTCATGAAAAAATAAAGAAGGCATTAAAGAACATACATGATTTTTTTTTGGATTTTTTCGATAAAAGAAAGTATTTTTAATAATTAAAACAAAAACGAAAAAAAAAGAAAATAAAAAGTAATAGAAACAGAGGGTGTATTAGAAACCCAAAAAGAATGCCACACGATTTGGGCTGGTAGTGGGGGTGTGAAAAGGAATTCGTTGGGCCCAAGATGAAGTCACTTATGTTCAGAATTTTAAAATAAAAAGAAAATAAAAATAGTTATTAAAGGTGTAACAAAAGTTATTTGACATGTTATCAATTGGTCATTCCAACTTAAGTCATAAAAGACAAAAGGAAATAAGAAAAATAAAAAAGAAAAAAAACAAAATGCAAAGACCAATGAGGATGCGCCACCTCATCGTCTTCTTCCCCAAGACACCCACCCCGCAGGAAAAACCTCCGACCACCGCGGGACCACCGCGCCGGCGTCGGCCACCACCGGAGGTGGTCCGGCCGCCCGAAAAAAAACAAAGGGGGGGACTACCCCACCCGATTTTTCGCGTAGATTCCAAATTTGACATTATTTTTCAATTTTAAAGCCTCTATCACCAAGAAATACAGCCATGAACGAAATGCACATAAACTTTCATCTCATTAAATCAAGACAACCATGGTACTATCTTCAAGGAAATTTAATGTAGATTCCAAATATGTCAACCATTTTTAAAAGCAACCAAAGGAAACACATGAAAGCAAGCAATAAAGTAAACCCTAAAAAAGAAAAACTCCATGAAAACCACATATACTCAAGTTTAACCAATGCCTACCATGTAGGACTTCAGATGCAGATGCATGAACATGTTTATCACTTAAAGAAAACTAGTATGAACAACAAGAAGGAATCATGGTGTTACCTAACGGAGGAGCTCCGTTGGCCCTTCAAATGACGTTCAAATGACGTTAGAGCTTCAAATCGTTAGAGCTTCAAATCAATCCTTCTATTAGCCTCCTAGTACCTCACTGAATCTTGAATGAACAATAGAATGGAAGAAACTTGGAGCAAAAACCAAAATTCGAAGAGAGAGAAACTAGAGAGAAAAGTAGGGTTTTGGATGTCAAAACGGCAGAATGAAGCCCTCCCTCCGCTTAGGGTTTATTCTCTCCTTATATATGATGGATTGTGGTGGTTTTTAGAGGCCCAAACCAAAGAAAAAAGAGTTTGGAAATTTGGTCAAAAATGGGGTGAATAGTAATACGGGCTTGGCATGGAGAGGTGTGTTGGTAGTGTTTTTTTTATGGGCAATGAGCAAAATGGAGGTGTGAGAATCATAGAATGAGGTAGTACCATATGGAAACAAGTTTGGTGAGTTTTGGGAATTTTCTTAATATGGCAAATTATTTGAATTTCATGACATGCATGGTACATTGTATGAAATCATAATATACATGCCACAAAATTATACCACTCTTGTACCATAAAAATCTCTTTTAAGTCACCATGCGAATGATTTCATAAGCATGACTTTTATGAAGACTTTTTGCATGATGAGTATTTGCATGAGATTCCAAAAATGGAAACTATAGAAAACCCTAACTTGCCAAATTAGGTAAGTTTCCTCTATTCTTGATTTTTGATGATTCTTTTGACTTTTCTTGATTATGAGTCATGCCTTGATGAGGTGAGGGCCTTGAGGCTTTGAGGGAGCCCTAAGATTGAAAAATAAACTCAAGCTTGCCTTTGGAATAGATGCTCTTCTCCTTGAGAACCATAATACCTTGATCCCATGCTAAGAACCAATGATATGCTCAGACGATAATGCAAAATGAAATGAAACATAAGCCAGTTAGTGCTAAAGTAAGAGAGCAAATTTTGGGGTGCTACAAATACCTATCATGAAAGAGACAGGATTTAAAGTCCAACCAAAAAGGATGATATCAAATCAATAATTTTTCTTTCGTGGATTCATTGAAAATTAAAATTTTGGATACTTTGTCAAAGTGAAATATGGTAAGATCGTTGTTGTTATTGGTTTGTGGTACGTTTTTCATTTATTCCAACTTTCGTTCGATAGTTTCTTGTGGAATGCATGTTATGCAATATTGTGTGTATGATACATGTTATGAGTGTTCATATCCAAAAAATTTAAGTGTAACCATTTTGTGTTTCATTTAATATGATTATAGTGATATCATTCATAATATCTTCATATGTGATATATATCCTTGTATTATATCATGCTTACCTTTATGTGTTTGCATGTTAATGGCTAACAAATCATGAAAAACAATCATATGCATGTGTTTCTCATCAATTGGTTATGCATAAGTCAGGTCAAATCTTTCTAAGTCACTAAAAATTCATATGTGTCAAATTTTTCAAGTTTTGGGCTTCATAGGTCGACTCATATGTCGTATAGATCGACAGATGAAAACAAATTTTTGAATTTTTTAAAATTGGTTTAGTATGTGTCGACACATGCTTGTATAGGTCAGCACATATGATTAATTTTTGAATTATTTTTGGTGTTGCTTCAGTATCCGTCGATTCATAACCTTGATAGGTGGGCACATATTTTATGAGGACGACTCATGACGCATTGTGTGGATGTTCATTTCATTTCTTCATTCATTTCCTATTCATGAACTTGTCTCCACATCTCACAATTCCTCTTGAGTCTTGTAACTCTTCAAAGTGCCATAAATTTCTCCATTATTCCTCTTCGATTCATCCAAAACAACTCAATGTCTACATTTTCCAAATTCCCGTTATATCTCATCATTCAATCATCATTTTTCATCTTCTATAAATGCCTCTTTCTTCTCATATTTCAAACCACACCCAAGTCTTCAAACTCCTTATTTACATTCATTCTGTTCATTATCAGTTTTGTGTGTGCGAACTCTGTTTGAATCATTTTCAATGGTGTCTAAGTCTGCAAAAGCTAAGGATGATTTCAAAGGCAAGGGTAATGGTACCACATCCTTTGCTGTCCCTAAAATAGTGTTTTCATTGGTCACTTTTGTTTGTACTAAGGAATTTGAAGATAAACACCAACACCGGATTGTTGTGAAGCAATACATTTAGAAGCCTATGGTGGTTGGTTGTTTGGGTATTCTCGAAGTTACTAGACTTGTTACACATCAAAAAATCGATTACTTTCTGTAGCTGGCTCAAGACTATAATGAAGACCTTGTTTGCGTATTCTACTCTGGGTTACTTTTGGGATGAAGAGTGTCAGGTGTATTACTTTTGTATGGGCAAGCATGGTAAGAAAATTTACAATTTTGATGATCTGTCTAAGTTTGCTGACACAACTGTCGAGCCACATGTGATTGATAATCAACCTACTGGAACTTCTCATGGTGTGACTCAAGGTGATGACTTTATGCAAGATGTTGATCATGAGGATGGTCAAGTAGGTAATGAATATGGATATCAATCCTCCATTATGGCCATGCTTCAGAATATGCAGATTGAGCAAGATGAGCGCTATGAGGAGGAGTGTCAGAGGTGCAATGCTTTTGAAGCTTCTCAAGTGGAACAATTTTGTCTCATACAATAGTGTGTGACATCACAAGATGCCAACTTTGATGCTTTTGGCTCATATGTGACTAAAAGGCTGGTCTCTATGAGGACTAAAATAGATGCAAATCACGCTACCGAAATAACCAGAATTAATCAGATGATTGCTGCTCAAAATGAGAATCTCCATCATTGTGCTCAATTCTACCAAAAGATGTGTGACTTCTTGGATCTTCAGTTTAGAAATGATGGACAAGGCTAGTACTATGGAGTAAGGCCGGGGCCTAGAGGTCGTGGAGGACGTTGAAGTGTTGTGTCTTTGGGTCATTGATGTCAAATGTCTTAAGAATTTTTTTGGTAAAATACCCTTTTTGGTCCTTTAACTTTACCTCGGGGTTCATTTTGGTCCCTTAACTTTAAAAAGTGTCATATTGGTCCTTTAACTCTTCAAAACGTTCCATATTAGTCCTTTTCATCTTATTAGCGACGGAAAAATTCAAAAATCAGTCGCTAAATTCGTCGCTAATAAGATAAAAGGACTAATATGGAACGTTTTGAAGAGTTAAGGGACCAAAATGACACTTTTTAAAGTTAAGGGACCAGAATGAACCCCGAGGTAAAGTTAAAGGACCAAAAAGGGTATTTTACCAATTTTTTTTCTGCCAGGCATTTCATAGTTTAAGTCTTCATGCATTTTATGTTTTTATTTTGTTTTTTTGTTTTTTGTTTATGTCTTGACAATGTTGCATCTATTTTTAATATAAGAAAATTGTTTGCTATGTGTATTCCCTAGGATGACTATTATGTAATGTTGTTATTTTGCCTTGTTATTTATCTTGTGTTCATGACTATTGTGCATGAAATTCTGGCATAGAAGATTGCAGATGTCCTAACAACATGTCACGATATTGTTCTCTACATAACTTTAAAACAAGGTCAGAACAAATAAACTGATACATTGAATATCAGTAACAGATTTATAACAGATGTTTCAACATCTGTTACGACATGTTAATCAATACTGAGCTATAAATTGTAGAATGATAAAAAAACACAGAATATGATGACCCAATTCGGTGCAAATCACCTACATCTGGGGGCTACCAAGCCAGGAAGAAGAATCCACTATCAGTAGTATAGTTTTGTGCAAACAACCTCTGGTTTATAGTAAACAACCTCTGGTTTACCTATCACTACCCAATGAAAACTTTATCATTAGAAGTCTTATCTAATTGATAAGAGAAACCCATCTCACTCCCTAAATCAGAACTTGTGATATCTAACAGTTACAATCGACAACAACTGCATCATCCTACCTGAAAGAATCCTCTTTCAATGCAAAATTCAGCCAAGCATCCTCGACTAATAACACAACTTAGATTTGCTTCAAAGCTTCATCCAAGAACAATATATAATTCATTACCTAAAGGTTTATAAATCTGTATAAACATCTATGTCTACCACAATGTATCAAACCGACACAAAGGGAGACTTACAACACAAGAAAGTCCTACGAATCTCAAAACCCTAAACCTTATTTTCTACTTTACGAGTATTATAATAAGGATTAGTTATACAGCCCTAGGTCTAAGTCTTCTTTTATAGTCTTCTACTTCCTTGGGCTTCAAAATATTTAGTTCAATGATTCCTTGATCCACAACTGTGATTTCTCCTAGAATCTTGAAACAGATTTGTAACAAATTTAAAACCTGCTATATCAGTTCAGGATGTTGAATCTGGATGTTGGGACATTTTACTCGACATCTTTGTCTTCTGCAGCATTCTTCATGTTGTTCATCTTGTTCTCTGGCAAAATTCTTTAAGTTGGAACATTGTATTTGACATCAAGTTTTACCAAAATTTAAGTCAAATCTTTTAGAGTCTTCAATCTTCCCCTTTTGACAAATTTTGGCTAAAACTCCTTTTGTACAATAAAGCCAGGATCCTCCTGACGTTTCTTCACCCTGAGTGGTGGTTATGATTGGAATACTGATGTGACTCCACTCATGTTGGTGTACATGAGAAAGAGGATGACTAACATCCCCCCTTACCCCATGAATCTATACTTCCTCACCTGGGGGGAAGAATTTTGCTACTGAAGGAACCAAACACCAATGTGGGTAACTCAGAACACATGACACGACTGTGTTCATAACTCAGAGCACAAGACACAAAGGAATGACTCATAACAGAAGGGAAACTTGAGACTCAGACAAAATTTTAGAACATCATGTCCAACATCCTTGTAAAACAGCTGCAAGAACAGACTTAATCCACGTATCTTTCTCCCCCTTTTTAGCCAAAAATTGACAAAAGCAGCGAAGAAAGCCCTAAACCCAACAATTACTTATCTAGACACGAAAAAATGTCATTAGACACAACACAACATGAGACATAATAAGCCAAGGACCCTCTTTAAATACCCGAACAATTACCTTATGATGTAACGAACCATTGAAAGTAACACAAGTCAATTCAATAAGCGCATTAAATGAGGGATAAACAAATGTGCACTAGCCAAAGCACAATTGAATGTTTCTTATTTTAACGAGAACCGTCCAAGGAATGCACATTCACCGAGACACATGTTTAACACACGTTCCCTAAGACACATTCTCTCCACCGTCTAGGACAAACAATCAGGAAACAGCCATACGTCCAAACCAATGTCCTGACACCTTGTCAGGCATTGTTTAGTCCATCTAAAGCATAAACACAACCCCTTTCAATGAGCCCCAAGAATAATCCTATCAACCAGAAGAAAACAAAACTGACCAAGATGTTAATACAATTCTTCAAACATCTCCCAATTAGCAACAAAGACTCCCAAGAGGCTTTATCTGCTTCTGCAGAGAAATATACATTCCCCTATAAACAAGCAATGACTCTCAGGACACTCCTAAGACGCTTGTATAACTCTGATTCAATCCATTGAAAGCCCAATGACAGAACCAAAATCGACCAGTCAAGTCAACCCAGAACTAAACCAGTAACACAATGTCACTACATCTTGTCTGACATTATACCCTTACCAGAGGTATTCTATCACAGACTGCTTGAAACTACAAACAATCCTGATAAACAACTGCACTACTGTAGCAACAGATCCTAGACAGAAGTCCAACTCCCCCTGTCAAGGATAACCAGTGCTCCTTTGCAAGAAGAACACCTTAAAATGAATGGAAAACATAAGGCTCATCTTCATGTCTTCAAGAGCGCACCCCCTGTTCAACACACATGTTGAATGCATTCTGTCAAAGCTTGAACCACAACCAATCTATGTACCACACAAGTACACCTATCAGACAGAAGTTCTCCCCTATCTTTAATATATGATGCTCCTTCCAACAAGAAACACCCACAATCACCACATGATATAACATGACAAACTTCATGATCATATAGTGATAGAGTACCAGGATTACATCCTTGTACCATAACCAACAAACTCTTGGATTGAGATCAAAATCGCCATTGATCCCTCTCATCCAGAAACCATCCATACCCTATATAAATCCACCTTGAATTTTACAGCCATAGATATCCTTGTTCCTTGAGAATAAATCCAATTGAGTCTGGAATGCTTCATATTCCTCAAAGAGACATACAAAATCTTTTAGTTTGTTAGCTAGCCCAGATGTTCTTCACACTTGAAGGACATCAAATATATGCTCCAGAAATCCTCTGCTTACTTGCTTCACAAGCACCAAACTGATCCACTTTTCTAGAGTTACTTGCAGCAGAAGAAACCACCTCTCCACAAGCATCCTGACCTCAACAAGAGTCAGACTTCCAGATAAACACCCCATGATTCAAGACAGTCTTCACTTCATCATTCTCCCGTATGATAAGTTAGAACACTTCTGATTCAACTGGAGAATATCAGCTTCCACAATCTCAACTCCAAGTTCAGAAAACATGATGATGTTCTAACAACAGTTAGAAAATCCTGATCATATCAGAGACACCAAACACAATGGTTCTTGATATAATTACCAATGGAATTACTATCTGCATAGTAACCCAACTGAAGATCTTCAGAGAACACACCTCCACCAGCTTGATCAATAAGAGCTCCAGACAACCAAAGAGAGAAATGAACTCTCATATATCTCCCAAAAGAAGGTAATATTCCATAAGAAACTTAGGGATTCTATCACAAGCTCTAAGATATGAACAGAACCAGAACCTCTTTTGATTTTAAACCAACTACCCTTCTGCACAAGAGTAATTAGTTCCAAGCACACTACTTGAGTTCACATTAGAGATCAATCAAATGCCACTGTTTAGTTAATCTCAGCTTTCTTTAGAGCTCCAGAAAATCTTCTGATCCAGCAATGAAACCTAATCTTCAAGTTACATATCCTACTTGCTTCATAGCAAGGCATCTTAGATACACAAAGACTTGGACCTGTAACATCTACTCCTTCTGGCAGCTCCCGCAAACTGCATGAGATAGACCTTTTTGAAGCATTAATTCCATTTATTTCTAAGAAGATCAACGTATCTTACGATGATGTGCCACAACATCAACTAACACCTTGAAGTTTCCGTTTGATGTCACAACATCTGATCAGACATCCAGCTGGAGAGTTCAGTCCTTCATTCTGCCACTTAGAAGAACCTCCTCCCTATAACAGAACAAGAGTTTCATGTTGTCATAGACTTGATTAATGATATCAAGTTAGACTAGACAAACTTCATCCTGCTTTACTGCACTAAAATTACCACCTCATCTTCTGAGAAACCAAATATGTCAAAGCTTGATTCTTCATAAGAGATTAGTCACACAAGATTTTTACAAAAGGAATCCCGCTTTCCTTAAGTAGAGGCTTCTTCAGAAGGTTAGAGATAACTGCCACTTATCCTTGACCTTTATGATGAGCAAGATCACATGCTCCTAGAGTAGAGACAGGAACACACTTGTTGCACTCCAATGCACCTAGATCAGAAATAAACTGATCCAAAAAAATGAGTTCATCTTCACTTCCATCAGCACTACATTCTAGCCAAGTTTCTTGCCAGGAAACTTTCTAGTCCGATTACGTGCCTTTGCAACACCAGAATAAAGACAGATCCTACCACACACGTGTATGGTACCAAAATCATCAACTACAACTCCTTTGCTCAAGAGATTCACTCCTTGAATCAACAGGATTCTGCACATACTCCACTGTCAAGATGTTTCAACATCTGATAGAACATCAGTTCCTTATCTTGACTGTACCCATTCTCCAAAGAACAGATCCTTGAGCAGATGCAACTAGAGATGTTGTACTTCCTGATGTACTAACTTGTCACCAGTAATCTTGTACTCCAAAATACAAGGATAACCAATTTAATATTTGTGAATTCCACAAATATCAATTGATCTTAAATCCTTGTCCACAAAACCATACATCCTGTAGGATATATGATCTACCAGAAATCAGCACAAATCAAGAATTTTTGTGCCAACATCTTTCTAGTCAAACATGTTGAGACATCAAGTTTGTCACCCTTGACTCAACCTGCCTATGACTGTCCTTTGCTAATAGAATTCTTGCAAATCATGAATGGTGAAAATAAATCACCTCCCATTATCTCCATGTTGAATAACATACATCAGCACCAAAGATCTTCAGAAATCGATCTTCAGCATGAGAACCAGATTATCCTTCTGAAAGAGCTCTTAAACATGACCAGAGATGCCTTTATGAGTGGACTTGAGTGAAAACTGAAGTATCTTTGGAAATTTTGTAGAAAAGAATATTTACAAAATTCATAGATCATGGATTTGATAAACCCGATCTCAACTCACCTTCTCTTCAAACTGACTTCAAGATACAAGATGGAATCAAACTACCAAGTACCAAGTCAACATGACAGACATCAACAAACAACTATCTTCATTCCATTGCTCCCGACTTTGGAACTGAAGATGGCTGGTTTATACCTGAGTGAATTGCACACTCAAAGATACAACAGAGTCACCACCGAACTTTATTTAGTCCCAAAGGACAGGGAAAATATCGATAAAACCCAAGGGGAAGAGAAACTGGAATGGGGTTCGGTTATGCGAAAGAAAGGTACTAGCACCTAACACATCCGTCGTACTCGACGGGAACCATTTCGCTTGCTTCTAGGCTTGGATGGGTTATCTATCTAAAGGCTTCTAGCTAAAAGAAAGAGGAGAGAAGAAAAGGGGAAAAAGAAAAGAAAGAAAGTGCTCGCGGAGGATTGGGGCCCTCGTGCCTACGTACCCTCATAGTGCAATGAGGAAATCAGAGCGTCGTAGTTCATGGAACCAGGGGACAGAAAGGAAGAAAAGGAAAAGGATGGAAATGTGCTCGCCAAGATCATTGCGATCTCGTGCCTACGTATCATACATCCAAAAGAATGCAGAATCAGAGCTTCCGTAGTTCGTGGAACTAAGACGGAAAAGGAAAAGGAAAATGGTGTCAAAACCAAGAGCAAAAGAAAGAAGGAAATTCCATAGGGGATTCCAAAGAAATGGTGTCAAAACCAAGAAAGAAGTGCAAAAGACAAAAAAAAAAGATTATTCCACTGAGGAGTAAGAGACTAAAGTGACTGTGCAAGAAACAACAGAGAAATAGTGTCAAAACCAAGAGAATAAAAGATAGAGAAAGATCCGCTGGGGATGCAAAAGAAATGGTGTCATAACCAAGAAAGGAGTGCCAAGGAAAAGATAGTAATAGTGTTGAGAATAAAGTGTAAGAATGGTGTCGAAACCAAGAAGATAAAAGAGGTAAAAAGAATAAAGAGACTCCACTGGGGATTAGGAGAACAAAGAAACCATGGCTAAGAATCAGAAGGTAGAGACCCTACTGAGGAAACAAACAAAGGAATGGTGTTAAAACCAAGCGAAAAGAGGATTCGGTATGTTAACTGACTGGCAGTGATTAACCAAAGGAAGAGATAAGACTCTGTGGGGAAAAGAAGTTTTAACAGATAAGAATTGTGATCAACCAAAGAACGGGTGTAGGACCGAGCGAAGGTCGTGACCCAAAGGACGGGTGTGGGGTCGAGCAAAGGTCGTGACCCAAAGGACGGGTGTAGGACCGAGCAAAGGTCGTGACCCAAAGAATGGGTGTAGGACCGAGCAAAGGTTGTGACCCTAAGGACAGGTGTAGGACCGAGCGAAGGTCGTGACCCAAAGAACGGGTGTAGGACCGAGCGAAGGTCGTGACCCAAAGAACGGGTGTAGGACCGAGCAAAGGTCGTGACCCAAAAGGACGGGTGTAGGACCGAGCAAAGGTCGCGACCCAAAGGACGGGTGTAGGACCGAGCAAAGGTCGTGACCCAAAGGAGTTCGGTACACTGACTGAACAAGCAGTACCTGAACGAAGAAAGGGTATTCGAACCAAAGAAAGGTTACTAACCCAAAGATGCAAGTATTTGAACCAAGAGGAGGTTGCCAACTGTTGGGGATTCAGTGTTTATAGACGGACTGTGATTAACAGAAAGGAGCGAGTGATTAACCAAAAGAAGGTAATTAACTCGAAAAGGGGTTCAGTATTTTAACAGACGGACTGTGGTTAACTGAAGAGAAGAGTGATTAACCAAGAGAAGGTGATTAACCCAAGGAACTCAGTATGTTAACAGACGGACCGTGGTTAACTGAGAAAGAGTGCAAATATTGGTGTTTTAACTAACAGGCAGTGATTAACCAACAAAGGGAGAAGAACCAAAAGGAAGGTTGCGAACTCTGCAAGGGTTTCGGTTGTGACAGGAGTACTGTATTTAACCGAAGAAAGAGAAAAGAGACTCTCCAGGGGAATCAAAAGAACAATGATTGACCACAAGAAAAAGAACGTTGAGACTAAGGAGAAGAATGCCAAATCAAGACAAAAATGATCTTAACCAATAAGGATGGTGATTAATCAAGAGAAAGATTGAGAGGTGCGAAAAGTGATCAAGATTCGACTCGAATGGGGAATGAGAAACACTATAACTCGATGATAGAGGTGACTACTCGAGGAGAGGACAAGACGCCCTTACCAAAGAAATAGCCAGAATGAGGGTAGAAAAAATCCATCCTCATTCCTTCTCTAGCACCAAAGTATAGTGTGGAAAATGAAACAGACAACGTAACAGCCCTACTTTGTACAGTGCTCCTGCGTGGAGAAACGGACAGCGTAACGACTTCAATTGTACAGTGCTCCGATGCAAGGCGTAGCGCAAAACTCCAAATCCGCGGGGAATGGGAGAGAAATCTCTAAAGGAGGCATAAAGAGAGGGAAGGGGAAGATCAACTAATCGAAACATGGTTTCGATCAACTATTCAAAGGGGAAAGTCATGCCAACAATTTTCCAAAGAGGATGAAAAATCATTAAGGCAAAAGGTACGAATTATTGATTGTACAAAATTAAGCTCATCCATGAAGAATGAAACTTAATGTAAAACCAAGGAAAGGAGTACAAAACAGTACCAAATTGAAATTCTGGCACAGATATCAGATGTCCTACACAGATGTTGAGACACTGATATCAGACACAATGAACAAGTTAACAATAATAATAACAGAGCTGAAAGTAAAGAACACAATGATATGTTTACCCAGTTCGGTCTAACACACCTACTCTGGGGGCTACCAAGCCAGGGACGAAATCAATATATGATAGTATCAATTCACAGATCATACAGCAACCACACCCGATTACAATCCGCTCACTTAATCACTACCCTTCCTATGACTTCTACCTAAGACTCACCTAGGTATGAGGCCCTCCTCAAATCCCTCTTCAATCACAAACTATGACTGGTTCCTTTCAACACAAGTAACAAAACAAAAGCCACACTTTCAAAACACACAATTCTCAATACTTCAAAGCTTATGAGAATAGACACACAAGAAACTCAATGCTTAAAAGCTTATGAGTAACTGACAGAACTTACAACATAAAAACCAGTCCTTGTACTGTTATCAGAATGATACCAGTTAGGCTCACAAATAACACTCAAAAACCCTAATAAAACACACGTAAGTTCCACCCTTAAACTAGGTTTACACCAGACAATATATAGCATTAAATATGGACTGGATTGGGCTTCAAAAACGCAGCAAAGAGACTGCACACAATTCTGCAAAATAAACTCCAAGAAAATAGGTCTTCAATCTAAAGTTTCCTAATATGTCTCCATATTTAGAAAATGTCGAAAATCCGAAAACCAACACACAAAAACTCAACCCAAAATACTTTGGATGCCACATAGGATAACTAAATATTCACAGAATATTCAGTAACAAATACCAACAACAGAATCTTCCTTTTAAACCAAAATCAGGCGCGATGTCCTATGAACCAGGATGAGACATCTTTATCCGACATGTTTAATGCAGAATATTAGAACATCTTGTTTCAACATCTTGCTGCTAGAATAGTTTTAGCAAAATAAATGCCAACCACATAATCAAAGAAATAACAATCTCCCCCTTTGGCTTATTTTGGCTAAAACTACACACCAAACAATCTTGCAAAGATAACACAAGTAGCACAACAATATCAGAGACAGCAGCGAAACAAAACACACCATAGCACCAACATCAATATCAGACAGCAGCAGCAACAAAAATTCACAAACAAAAACTCCCCCTCAACTGCAGCAACACAACAACATTCAATATTCTCCTCCTCAGCTGCAGAAACACAACAACATTCAACATTCTCCCCCTCAACTGCAGCAACAGCACAAGCACACCACAAGCATACACTACTCCCCCTTTTTAGCCATAAATATGACAAAGGCAAGTAGAACAATTATTAATTTTGAGAAATGGTCAAGTCATAAACCAGAATAAATAGCATCAGACAGTAGATGCACACAACATCACATGACCAAATGTCATGCACAAACTTCAACATTTTTCCCTTCATAAACACCTGCACAAGCTGCACTACCAGAATTACCTTTATTCTTTTTAGTCTGGCAGTCAGAAAGAACATTAATTGCTATAGTTCTTCATGAATACAAACCCCAAGTCTACTCCTCAGGTTTTCAAACTGAACTGCATCCAGAGCCTTGGTAAATATGTCAGCAAGCTGATTTTCTGTGCTAACATGCTCAAGAGTTATGACTTTGTCCTCTACAAGTTCTCTGATGAAGTGATGCCTGATATCAATGTGCTTAGTCCTGCTATGTTGAATAGGATTTTTAGAAATATTAATAGCACTCAGGTTAACACAAAATAATGTCATGACATCTTGTGTTACATTATACTCAGATAGCATTTGCTTCATCCACACCAGTTGAGCATAACTACTTCCAGCTACTATGTACTCAGCTTAAGCAGTAGAAAGAGATACAAAATTCTGCTTCTTACTAAACCATGAAATAAGATTATTTCCCAAAAAGAAACAACCTCCAGAAGTACTTTTCCTATCATCAGCACTTCCAGCCCAATCAGCATCACAGTATCCTACTAAAATGGAACTTGAGTCATGGGAGTACAACAACCCATAATCACATGTACCACTCACATACTTAAGAATTCTCTTAACTTGATTGCTGTGACTGACCTTGGGTTCTGCTTGGTATCTTGCACATACACCAACTGCAGAGGTTATGTCTGGCCTACTTGCTGTGAGATACAGCAGACTGCCAATCATGCTTCTGTATAAACTCTGTTCAACATTCACTCCCTTTTCATCTTTGGATAACTTCAAGTGAGTAGAAGCAGGAGTTATCTTGTGCTTGGCATTATCCAATCCAAACTTCTTCACAATATTCCTTGCATATTTGCTCTGACAAATAAAAATGGAATCTTCCATCTGCTTGACTTGCAATCCAAGGAAGTAAGTCAATTCACCTACCAAGCTCATTTCAAATTCAGATTGCATTTGGTTGACAAAATGTTGGACCATTTCATCCGACATCCCACCAAACACAATATCATCTACATAAATCTGAGCAATCATTAGTTTCCCATCCTTCTCCTTGACAAAGAGAGTTTTATCAATACCACCTTTCCTGTATCCATGTTTGACTAAGAACTCAGTCAGCCTTTCATACCAAGCTCTTGGAGCTTGTTTCAAACCATACAAAGCCTTCTTTAGCTTGTAGACATGATCAGGAAAATTTGGATCCACATACCCTTTAGGCTGCTCAACATAAAATTCCTCATTAAGATAGCCATTCAGAAAGGTACTCTTGACATCCATTTGAAACAATTTGAATTTTAAAAAACATGCCACTCCTAGCAACAATCTGATGGATTCCAATCGAGCCACATGAGCAAATGTTTCATCAAAATCTACTACTTCAATCTGTGTGTATCCCTGAGCAACTAGTCTGGCTTTGTTTCTGGTAACAACTCCTTGTTCATCAGACTTATTCTTATAAACCCACTTTGTTCCAATCACATTTGTTCCTGCTGGTCGTGGTACCAGTTCCCAGACTTCATTCCTCTTGAATTGACAAAGCTCATCCTGCATAACACTTATCCAGAACTCATCTTTCAATGCCTCTTTAACATTCTTTGGTTCAAGCTTTGAAACAAAACAGGCATTTGACACAACCTCCCTCGATCTGGTTCTTACACCTTCATTCAAATTTCCAATAATCAACTCCTTAGGGTGATCCTTCTGAGCCCTTATAGAGGGTCCCCTGTTAGCATCCTCTACCTCTTCATTCTCAGGTCTAGTGTCGGTCTCTTGAGCATTATCTTCTACGGACTCAGTGTCTTGTGAGATTTCATTGTTCATGGGAAAACATGTTCCAACATCATCTGGGACATCTTCGTCTTTGCCAGAGTCATCAACCACGACATTTTATGGATTCCATCATCACCTTAGTTCTAGAATTAAATACCCTATATGCTTTACTGTTTGTAGTGTATCCTAAAAATATCCCTTCCTCACTCTTAGGATCCATTTTTCGCCTCTGCTCACGATCCGCCAAGATATAGCACTTACTCCCAAAAACATGAAAATATTTCACATTTGGCTTTCTACCTTTCCATAGCTCATAAAGAGTAACAGAAGTACCTGATCTGATAGTCACCCTATTGTGTATATAGCAAGCTGTATTCATGTCTTCAGCCCAAAAATGATATGGAAGCTTTTTGGCATGAATCATGACCCTTGCACACTCTTGAATAGTCCTATTCTTGCGTTCCACCACAACATTTTGTTGAGGAGTGATTGGTGATGAGAATTCATGAGTGATTCCTTTAGATAAATAAAACTCTTCAAACCTGCTATTTTCAAATTCTTTCATATGGCCACTTCTGATTCGTACAACACCACAATCCTTTTCTCGTTGAATCCTTTGACACAATTCTTTGAAAGTTGCAAATACTTTAGACTTCTCTCTGATAAAGCTTATCCAGTTGAATCTGGAGTAATCATCAACGACAACATAGGCATACTTCTTCCCACCAAGACTTTCAACCTGCATAGGTCCCATTAAGTCCATGTGAAGCAGCTCCAGAACTCTAGAAGTTGTGGTAAGATGTTAAAGCTTTTTGTGTGACATCCTTGTTTGCTTCCCAACTTGATATTCACCACATATTCTATCCTCATCAATCTTCAGCTTGGGAATACCTCTAATAGCCTCACTTGACAGAACTTTCTTCATCCCTTTCAAATGTAAGTGACCCAATTTCTGATGCCACAGTTTGGTTTCATCTTCCTTTGACATCAAACAGGTAGACACACTTTCTGATTCTTGAGGGTTCCACAGATAGCAGTTATCCTTAGACCTGGTTCCCTTCATGACAACTTCATTTTCTTCATTGGTTACTAGGCATTCAGATTTTGAGAAATTTACTTTGAGTCCTAGATCACATAGTTGGCTTATACTGATCAAATTTGCAGTCAGCCCTTTGACAAATAGAACACGATCCAGATTTGGTTGTCCTGTGTAGTCCAGCTTTCCAACACCTTTTATTTCACCTTTTGATCCATCCCCAAAAGTGACATAATTGGTAGAGTGAGGCTTGATATCTGAAAAAAATTTCTTCACACCAGTCATGTGTCTTGAACAACCACTGTCAAAGTACCAATCTTCCCTTGCAGATGCTCTGAGAGAGGTATGTGCTATGAAACCAGCCATCATATTTCTAGGAGTCCATCTTTTCTTTACTTTAGCCCAATTCTGTCCTTTATTTTGTTGATGAGCAGGTTTGGGATAACCATGCAAATTGTAGCAAAAGGACTTTAAGTGACCAATCTTTCCACAGTAATGACATCTCCATGATTTATACTTTGAACAACCTACTATTTTCTGATGTTTCATCTGATGTTGAAACATGTGATTTGACATCTCCTCCTCTTGCTTTATTTTATGAGGAACAAACTTTAATACAGACTTCTTGTAGTTCTCTGCTTGATTGTTAAAACCAAGACCTTGTACATTTCCAGCATTTTTCCCAGTCTGAAGAATCTCATCCAGCTGCGTGGAACCATTGTTCAACATTCTTATAGATTTGTTCATATCGTCAAGTTTTGACTTTTGCCATACAACCTCCTCTTTAAGATCATCAATGATTGATAGATGTTCTTCCTTTTCAGCTTCTAGTTGAGCTATCAGAACCTTCTGTTCTAATATTATCTGGCACCTCTCTTCATTCTTGATACACAACTCTGAGAACCCAGTTATAACTTCCTGCTTAGTAAGTTCTCCAATATAAGATTCTTTGTCAGAATCAGACTCACAAGTTGTTTCTCCATCAGATTTACAAATTCCAGTCAAGGCTGTCACCAATTTTGCTGATTCTTCTTCAAGATCACTCTCAGACTCTCCTTCTGACCAAGACACAGATAAGCCCTTCTTCTGCCTTTTGAGATACGTGGGACACTCAGTTTTTATGTGCCCAAATCCCTCACATTCAAAACACTGAACTCTCTTCCCTTGATTGGAGTCTTCTTCAGTTCTGGACCTTCTGCCTCCATCCTGGTTTTTACTGATGTCGAGTGACTTATTCTGAACATTTGCTCTTGACTTCTAGTCCATCCTTTTCAACACTTTGTTAAATTGTTTTCCAAGCAATACCAGATCTTTAGACACCCCTTCATCTCTGACCAGGTTACCTTCATCGTCTGAATCACCAGCATTTGACACAAAAGCTTTACTCTTCTTCTTTTCAGACTTTTCACTGATCCCCAATTCAAATGTTTGAAGTGATCCCACAAGTTCATCCACTTTCATCTTATCTATGTCCTGAGCTTCCTCTATAGCAGTCACTTTCATGTCAAATCTCTTAGGTAGAGATCTGAGGATTTTTCTGACCAGTTTGCTATCAGACATCTTTTCACCTAGGGCGCTTGAAGCATTAGCTATCTCAATAATGTTCATGTGAAAATCATGAATGCTCTCATCTTCCTTCATCTTCAAATTCTCAAACTTGGTAGTGAGAAGCTGAAGTTTTGACATCTTCACCTTTGAAGTCCCTTCATGAGCAACCTTCAAGACCTGCCAAGCCTCTTTTGCAATGGTGCAGTGTTCAATCAACCTGAAGATATTTTTGTTAACACCATTAAACAATGCATTCATGACTTTGGAATTTCCCAAGGACCCTTTGTAGTCTGCATCATCCCAGTCTTCCTCTTCCTTCACCACATTAGTAGGATTACCTTTTCCATCTCTAACCTTTGGGGGTTCCCATCCTTTGATAACAGCTTTCCATGCTTGATCATCCATGGATTTGATGAATGCTACCATCCTTGGTTTCCAGTAGTCATAGTTGGAACCATCAAGCAGAGGTGGTTTGTTCAAAAATCCTCCATCCTTGTCCATTGCACCAGAAAGTACCTTCCCTGAATCTCACCCAGAACCAAACAAGGGTGCAAGCTCTGATACCAATTGAAATTCTGGCACAGATATCAGAGGTCCTACACAGATGTTGAGACACTGATATCCAACACAATGAACAAGTTAACAATAATAATAACAGTGCAGAAAGTAAAGAACACAGTGATATGTTTACCTAGTTCGGTCTAACACACCTACTCTGGGGGCTACCAAGCCAGGGACGAAATCAATATACGATAGTATCAATTCACAGATCATACAACAACCACACCCGGTTACAATCCGCTCACTTAATCACTACCCTTCCTATGACTTCTACCTAAGACTCACCTAGGTATGAGGCCCTCCTTAAATCCCTCTTCAATCACAAACCGTGACTGGTTCCTTTCAACACAAGTAACAAAACGAAAGCCACACTTTCAAAACACACAATTCTCAATACTTCAAAGCTTATGAGAATAGACACATAAGAAACTCAATGCTTAAAAGCTTATGAGTAAATGACAGAACTTACAACACAAAAACCAGTCCTTGTACTGTTATCAGAATGATACCAGTTAGGCTCACAAATAACACTCAAAAACCCTAACAGAACACACGTAAGTTCCACCCCTAAACTAGGTTTACACCAGTCAATATATAGCATTAAATCTGGACTGGATTGGGCTTCAAAAACGCAGCAAAGAGACTGCACACAATTCTGCAAAATAAACTCCAAGAAAATAGGTCTTCAATCTAAAGTTTCCTAATATGTCTCCATATTTAGAAAATGTCGAAAATCCAAAAACCAACACACAAAAACTCAACCCAAAATACTTTGGATGCCACATAGGATAACTAAATATTCACAGAATATTCAGTAACAAATACCAACAACAGAATCTTCCTTTTAAACCAAAATCAGGCGCGATGTCCTATGAACCAGGATGGGACATCTTTATCCGACATGTTTAATGCAGAATATTAGAACATCTTGTTTCAACATCTTGCTTCTAGAATAGTTTTAGCAAAATAAATGCCAACCACAAAATCAAAGAAATAACACAAATGATCAACAAATATGCAACACAAATCATATTATTGTGATAAAAAAAAGTGCAAGAATGATTACATTCACATGATGCCAAAACATGAACAATTTGAATAATCGAAAATGTGCAACAAAAGTGCATGACTAAGCTTTAAACAGAAGTTAAATGACATTTCAAACATCCATAAAATCAAGCATGACAATCAATGGAAGTTAAGATGAAGAAAGCATGGCAAACACACTTGAAAATGCAAGAAATGGCCTTCTAGTTCAGTGTTAATCAATTAACATATTTTCATTGCAAAGTGTTAATCGATTAACACGTGAAAAAGTGCAAAAAAACACTGGTTAATCGATTAACACAATTGCACTGCAATGTGTTAATCGATTAACACTGGACAGAGAGCAGAAAATCAGTTTTGAAAAGTGCTTTTGGCCAAATTTTTTATTGTGTAATCACTCCAATGCTAGGGCAAACAATTATGCACGAAAAATCAAGTTTAGAAGCAGTAAATGATCAACAATAGAATCAATTAAACAATCAAGATCATGGATCAAACGATGGTATAATTAATTCACATGCAAAAACATCGCAATTACATCGCAAACGATACGAAAATGATCAAAATGATAAAATGAAGGAGATCCACCAACCTACAGGGCTGAGATGTGCCTTGGTAAGTGTTGCAATGTGATCTTGAAGAAGATAATCAAAGAAAACCAGAGGAATCTTCAATTATAGCCGAAACGTATCGAAACCAATCAAATCGCGACGAAAACTCCAAAATGAGAATTATCACCGAAGAAAAAGTTGAATCGATCACTTGAGATGAATCCAAAAGCTACTAGAACTCCAGAAAAACCAGTATAATGGAATGGAAATGGAGGTTAAGCTCAAGAAATAATCACTTTCAATGTGAAAAGTGATTATCCTTCAAGAATTAAGAGCTTTTAGTGAGGTTTTGGAAGATAAGTGAGATGAAGATGAAAATGTAGCAGAAAAAATCAGAGAGAATATGAGAGAATTGAGAGTGAAATGTGAGAAATTTGGTGCAAAATGGTGGATCCTTTGAAAAGTGAGTGAAGGTGTGTTTATATAGACTTTAGGTTTGGAGTATGAGAGGTTTGGAATTTGGTTTGGAATTAGCTTTGGGTTTGGAACTAGGTTAGGAGTTAGTTGGACTTGACTCACCGAGTCAAGGCGGTTAACTCGGTTAGTTAGAACCAACTCGGTAACAATCCCAAGGTGAACTTCAACATCCAAAGATCCACATTACTTGGAAAACAAGGAACATGGTGCACTTGATTTGGAGTGAAGTATTAGAGCGAATGCACTTGTAATGAATTGAATAACATTGAAATATCTATAGATGTCTAGAATATTCCACATGCTGTTAGAATACTGTAGAATCCAAGACCAAAGTGTGTGCAAAGGTGCTGTCATGAAAAAACAGCAAATTATGCCTATTCTACCTGTGTTAATCGATTAACACAATTGCACTGCAAATGGTTAACCGATTAACCAGGCCAAAATATGCCTAATTTGCCTAAAAAAAAGGTGATGTGGTCCCGGTTTCGATTTTCCACCTCTTGTATTGATGGATAGGCATGGAAACCCTCATTTTGTACTTGTTTTGATGATGTGATGATCTTGTAAGGATATGATTAATCGGGCTTGGAAAACCTGGATATTCCTGCAATAGGAGACACACAAAGAAAAATGTGAATGCGTATGCTAACGATGCGAATGCTTATGCTCATGCAAAAGGCAAAAGAGGGAGGTCAAATTCCGGGTTACGACAGCTGCCCCTATTTAATCCTCTTGGACCTGAATGTACGAATTGCCCCAGCTTTTCGATGATTCGAGGTCAAAGGGGATTAAATAAAAGAGTAGCTCGAGAATTTGGCAGACAGCAACAAAAGAAGAGTGTTAAGAGAGAAAAGATAAGTGCAAAGTTGGCCGAAAGTCTACTAGGAGATAAGTCAGGCAAAAAGAGGGTAAGCATGATCAATGCATATGCTATGTATGCATTTCTACCTGATGCTTGATATCATGCAATGCAAAGGCGCTAGATAAGGCATAGTGTGAAGTGGTTAGGCAGGAATCGTAGCAAAACGACTTCGATATCCTTGGTCGGGGAGAGGACCCGTAGATAAAGACAAATCTCTGCTGGAGAAGAGAGTTCACGAAGGATGATGATCCTGCCGGGGAAAGAAACCGAGAACCTCTCAGGCTTCTAAATCACCATGGACGTCTCTATTGGGATGGAAGCACTAAATCGATCCTTCCTACCAAGACTGGCTCTGTATAGGGAATTCATGAGGCTCGAAGGATCTTCTCTACTTGTAGAAAGCGAGGGACCAAATTGTACCGCTGCTGGTGTGTGACAGTTTTGACATGCCGCGAATGATGTACGACCCGTGCTGGAGAAAAGAACCAACAAGTCTCCCTTTGAAGTACGTCATTCGGCCACCCTACTGGGGACATTATTGATCAGCTGGGACATAAGAGGTGAACAACCTTTCCAAGGAACCATAATGGCACTTGCTGGGGAAATGACGACTCTGCTAAGGAAACAACAACTCCTTCAAAGAACCATCATATTGTCGGCCGGGTGTTAGGCTTGCCAATGGACATTACCGATTATCCTGCAGGAGTTACCAATAACACATGCAATGCATAATGCTTTCTCGATTGATTTAGCTTTTTATTGTTTTCAACGTTTTTTAGTATTATGTGATCGCAAATAATTGTTTATTTTGCAAACAAAATACTAGAATGAAACAAATTGAGATAACAAAGAATGAATTTTATTGAATGTAAAATTTTGTACATAAAGTGTGTACAAGGATGTAAAATCCTTGATGAGGAAGTTTGCAATAAAATTGAAAAACAAATGTAAATGGCAAAGGGAAATCATGTTTTGCATTGATTACAACATTGGCCACCATCCACAGTAATTCTAGGTTCCAATGCCTTGCACCAGTTGATGATGATTTGGCTGCTCTGTTACCGTCTGAGGTCTAGCTATGACGAAAAGATGCTCAATTGTTCACAGTCAATGCCTTTATCCCTAATTTTTTCCTGGACATGTTTTCATCATTTTTTTTTCATCCACCGGGATGCCCATTTTTTCCTAAGTCGCCCTTTCGAGTTTACAACTTAGCGGGCTATTATTGTTTTTTTCATTGTCCCTAACTTTTGCATGGACATCTCTTTTTTTGGTCCATCGGGACGTCCATTTTTGCCTAGATTGTCCTTGAGGATGTCAATCTAGCGGACTCTTATCCATTTTTTCAGGCATAATATTTTTTGACTGCATCGAAGTTCACGGGCGATGGCAACTCCTCCCCATCCATTGTGGTGAGGATCAGGGCTCCACCTGAGAAGGCTTTCTTGACAACAAAGGGTCCTTCGTAGTTAGGAGTCCATTTGCCTCGTGGATCCGAGTGAACAGGTGAATATCTCTTGAGCACGAGCTCGCCTTCATAGAATGTTCGAGGAAGAACTTTCTTGTTAAAAGCTCGCTTGAGGCGTCTCTGATATAATTGACCATGACAAATGGCTGTAAGGCGCTTCTCTTCGATGAGATTCAGCTGGTCGTATCTGGATTGAACCCATTCAGCTACGTCAAGACCTGCTTCCATGATGACTCTGAGCGGAGGAATTTCGACTTCAATGGGTAGAACTGCCTCCATACCATACACAAGCGAATATAGAGTTGCCCCAGTAGAAGTGCGAACTGAAGTTCGGTAGCCATGCAGTGCAAAGGGAAGCATTTCATGCCAATCCTTATATGTCTTGACCATTTTCTAGACAATCCCCTTGATGTTTTTGTTTGCTGCTTCAACTGCGCCATTCATCTTGGGCCGATATGGTGAAGAGTTGTGGTGCTCGATCTTAAATTCTTGACACAACTCCTTCATCATATTGTTGTTCAGGTTGCTTGCATTGTCCGTGATAATGCTGCTAGGAATGCCATAGCGACAAATTATCTCTTTCTTGATAAATCTGGCAACCACTTGTCGTGTAACGTTTGCATAAGAAGCAGCTTCAACCCACTTGGTGAAGTAGTCGATAGCAACCAGAATGAATCGATGACCGTTGAAAGCCTTCGGCTCGATCATTCCAACCATATCTATACCCCACATGGAGAATGGCCAAGGTGAAGTCAAAATATTCAATGGAGTTGGAGGCACATGGATCTTGTCTCCGAAGATTTGGCATTTGTGACATCTTTTGGTAAAGTTGTAACAATCTACCTCCATTGTCATCCAGTAATACCCAGCCCGAAGGATCTTCTTGGCCATAGCAAGACCTTTAGCATGTACACCCTCGCAGCCCTCATGTATGGACCTTATGATCGTGTTTGCTTCGTGTCTATCCATGCATCTGAGCAACACGGAATCATAATTCCTCTTGTACAGTATACCACCGCTTAAGAAGAATTTAGCGCAAAGCCGCCTAAGAGCTCTCTTATCAGTGATAGTGATATCCTCGAGATATTCCTGTTTTTCCATATATCTTTTAATGTCGTAGAACCAAGGCTTATCATCAGACTCATCCTCGATTGCTAAACAATGTGTTGGTTCGTTCAAGTGATCAATGCGGATATGAGGAGCTTCATTCTTCCACTTAACCTTAAACATGGATGCTAATGTGGCAAGAGCATCAGCTAGTTGATTTTCCTCTCTGGGGATATGATGAAAAGAAATCTCATCAAAGTAAGGAATCAACTTCGCAATGTGTTGTTGGTACGGAACCAGCTTGGAATCCCGAGTCACAAAGTTCCCTCTGACTTGACCGATGACCAAGGCAGAATCTCCATAGACCTCAAGAATCTTGATTCTCATGTCAATAGCCGCTTCAATACCATAGATACATGCTTCGTATTCAGCCATATTATTGGTGCATGCAAAGCATAATCTGGTAGTGAAGGGAAGGTGAAAACCTGTCGGAGAGATGAGGATAGCACCGATTCCACGACCTTTAGAATTGGAGGCACCATCGAACACGAGCGTCCATCGCGCTCCTGGTTCGGGTCCTATGTCAGGGTCTGGAGTCTCATAATATCTGATAAACAGAACATCCTCATCGGGAAAGTCAAACTTCATTTGTTGATAACCTTCTACGGGTTGATGAGCAAGGTAGTCAGACAAGACGCTCCCTTTTATTGCTTTCTGGGTAACATGTTGGATATCATACTCAGTTAGCAGCATCAGCCACCGAGCAATCCTTCCAGAGACAACAGGCTTTTCAAATATGTACTTTATTGGATCCATCTTGGATATCAATAAAGTAGTATGGTAAATCATGTATTGGTATAGGCGTCGAGCAGCCCAGACTAGAGCACAACAAGTTTTCTCCAAGAGTGAGTATCTGGTCTCACAATCAGTGAACTTCTTGCTCAGATAATATATTGCGTGTTCTTTTCTGCCAGCGTCGTCATGTTGGCCCAATACACAACCCATTGATTCATCGAGAACGGTGAGATACATGATTAAAGGCCTACCAGGAATCGGCGGTACTAAGATCGGTGGTTCTTGCAAGTATTGTTTTATTTTGTCAAATGCTTCCTAACAATCATTATTCCATTCAATCGATTGATTTTTTCTTAGTAATTTGAACATTGGTTCACAGGTAGCCGTCAAATGGGAAATGAACCTTGAAATGTAATTGAGTCTGCCCAGAAAGCCACGGACTTCTTTTTCTGTTTTAGGAGGCGACATGTTCTGAATTGCCCGAACCTTATCATGATCAACTTCAATGCCTTTCTGACTTACGATAAAGTCCAACAGTTTACCAGATCAAACTCTGAAGGTGCACTTCGCAGGATTCAACCGCAATCTAAACTTCCAGAGTCTGTCAAATAGTTTCTTCAGATAGACCAGGTGATCATCCTCAGTTTTGGACTTGGCAATCATATCGTCCACGTAAACCTCGATATCTTTATGAATCATATCATGAAAGAGGGTTGTCATGGCACGTTGGTATGTTGCCCCTGCATTCTTTAGACCGAATGGCATGACCTTGTAACAATATGTACCCCACGGTGTGATGAAAGTAGTCTTCTCCATATCAGTTGGGGACATCTTGATCTGATTCTATCCTGAAAAAACGTCCATGAAGGAAAAGACAGAGAGCTGCACTATGTTATCTACCAAGACATCAATAAGAGGCAAAGGAAAGTCATCCTTCGGGCTTGCCTTGTTGAGATCTCGATAATCCACACACATTCTGACTTTACCGTCCTTCTTCGGAACCGGGATGATGTTGGCAATCCATTCAGGATATTCGGAAGTGGCTAGGAACCCAGCATCAAGCTGTTCCTTTACCTCTTCTCTGATTTTGAGTGCCATGTCGGGTCTGGTCCTTCTGAGTTTCTGCTTGACAGGAGGACATCTGGGCTTGAGTGGTAAGTGATGTTCAACGATGTTGGTATCCAACCCAAGCATATCTTGATAGGACCAGGCGAAAATATCAAAATACTCTTTCAATAACTTGACTAACTCGGAGTGTACATGCTCTGCGAGGGACGCGCCAACCTTGACTTCTCTTCTGACCTCATCAGTACCAAGATTGACAACTTCCACTGGCTCTTTGTGTGGCTGAATCTCTCTATGCTCGTGCTCAGGGAGCCTTGCTAGTTCAGCCGGTAACTCACCATCTTCTTCGGCTTGGTTAATTGGAATTCCAGAATTACAATGGATGTTTGCCATGTTGTTATCAATGCTTTTATTAGTTTTGCATGTTTATGGATAGAATGAGCTATTTTGAAAAGTGAAAATAAAAGAAACTTTTGCCATTTATTTGTGAAAAGTAAAATAAAGAAAGAAAATAGAGCATGATTTTGAATGCAAAAAACTTTTATTTATTGATCACATAATATTGCAAAAGCGTGAGGCCCTTTACAAGCTATCCACTCATCTTGGGCGGGGATGAGGGAATGAGAAAGCAAAATGCATTACATGTTATGTGGGAAATCCACAGGAATCACAGTAGATGCCCAATTGTTGAGCTTGAAACCCGGCGGACACTTCTGCACAAAGCTTGAGGTCTGATTACTAGGACCAGCGTCATCAATAACTACCAAGATGTCACCTTGCTGGAAACCCGTGCTATTGAACTTGATCAAGTTGCACTGCTTCTGACCAGAGGAACTAGATTGATGGCCAGGATGGTAACCTAATCCAAAACGATTATGCTTCTCAACCACATCAATCACATGCCCCCAGCCTGATAAAGCACCTTTCTGGATAGTCTCCTTAGCACTCTTAGCAGATGCTAAAGTCAATTGTGGTGATCTACTTTGACTAGTTGAAGCAGAGCTGACATCATCGAACTCGAGACACTGCAACGGCACCTCAGTTATACCTTCTTCGGTCTCGACGTATCGAAAAGATGATAACTCACTTACAATCAAATCCTCTTCGCCACAGACGATGACAAACTGATCATCAAACATGAACTTCAACTTCTGATGCAAAGTGGAGGTAACTTCCCCTGCGGCGTGAATCCATGGACGACCCAGTAGGCAACTGTACGCAGGATTCATATCCATCACTTGGAAGGTAATGGTGAACAAATGCGGCCCAATATTGATGGGTAAGTCCACTTCCCCAATAACTTGCCTCCGAGACCCGTCAAAGGCTCTAACAACTAAGGCACTTGGTCTCATATCGTTTCCTTCCACCAGTAATTGACTCAATGTGCCCTTAGGCATCACATTGAGGGAAGAACCGGTATCTACTAGAACACGAGATAACAGGGTGTCTATGCAGGTTACAGATATGTGCAGTGCTTTATTATGGGCAGTTCCTTCAGGAGGTAATTCTGACTCATTAAAGCCCAAATACCGACTTGCGGTTATGTTTTCCACTACATCATCAAACTCGACGACAGATATATCATGAATAACGTGAGCACTGTTCAAGACTTTCAACAAAGCTGATCTGTGCCCAGGAGAACTCATAAGTAAAGACAAAATTGAGATCCTCGAGGGTGTTTGCCCTAGCTGATCCATAATTTTAAAGTCACTTTTCTTGATCAATTTAAGGAACTCTTGATCATCGAGGGTCTCTTTGCTCTTCGGAACATCCTCAGACGGGATAGTCAGTACCGGAATAGCAGTAGATGCCCTAGGGGTTACAGATGCAGGCGTTTCCTTGGGAGAAACAATAGTTAGAACTTGAACAGGCTTTGTAGTGACCTTCAGAGCAAACACACGTCCACTACAAGTCATACCTCCAGCGGCTGTTACATTCACGATCTCTAATTTGGCGAACCTTATCTCCTAACCTCCAGAAAACACAGTAGACCCATATTTCCTCGGTACCTCTTTGGAATTCTGATATGGAAACGGCTTCGGTGGACAAACAATGATGGGTTGCACCTTCTTCTGTTTAGGGGATTCCACTGGAACTTTTCTATAGACGATGGTGAACGGCTCAATGGCAGCAACTTTCTCAAATGGTTTAGATCTGGCAAATTGCACTTTGCCACGGTTCATCAGAAACTGAACACAACCCTTCAATCTTCGACACTGATTGGGATTATCGTCACAAATCTGACACTTGCCATGCAGCCCTTTCAACATCCCGTGTTCATTCAATTTCTTGAAAACCACAACCATCGAGGTCTTTACTTTGTCGACATCCATGATCAATTCAGCCCTTGAACTATCCTCAATCATGTTCACCGCAGGTCCATTGTGATTTGGTAAAGGATTATTCTTGATGTTAGGTCCTTCCTCAGCGAAAGTCAGAACCTTCGTATCAATGAGTTCTTGAACCTTGGTTTTGAAAACAAAGCAATCCTCTGTTGCATGTCCTATGTATCCAGCATGATAAGCACAGGATGCATTCGAATTATGCTTCGGGCCAAATGGAGGAATTGCAGGTGCAATCTGCTTGGGGAAAATTGCCCCTTGGTGAACCAAATAAGGAAATAATTCCGTGTATGACACCGGAATTCTGTCAAAATTCGGACGCTTATGGTTTCCTTGATTGTTGTTGTTCTGACGGTTTTGATTCTGTTGACTTCTGTTGTTCTGTTAATTCTGTTGCTGATTCTGAGCATTCTGAACTGGTTGTTGCAGATGATACTGATACAGAGGTTGTTGATATTGTGCAGCAGCAATGTACGGATACGGATAAAATGGCATGGTCAGGCCCGGCCCAAGGGGTAGGCGACCGAGGCCACCGCCTTGGGCCTCCAAATTATATTATATTATTCAATGCTTAAACAGTTTCAACTTGTTAGTGTTTTCAATAAAGCAAAATGCAATTTAATTACTCTGTACCAGCGTGATGTTTGTGTTTTCAATAAAACAAAATAGTACACTTTAATTACTCTGTAGTAACATACCTACTTGTTATAACATACCTGTGGTGATTTGGACCTTTAAGAAATTGTTAAATTTTTTTTTAAATAAATAGTAATAAAAAAATAAAAAGTTTAGTAATAAATAATAATAATTATAGGCAAGCTATACTTGATTTCAAGTTAGGGAAAATTGAATCTAAATCAAAAGAATAAATAATAGCTAAATTAAATATAAAATAGTTAATTTAAATATAAGTACTGTATAAGTTTATTTAGGATTGTCTTTTTTTCCAATTAAAATTGGATATAATGATTCTATTATCAACTAAAAAATATTAAATGCATTTAATAATAATAAATTAAGATATTATATATATATATATATATATATATATATATATATATATATATATATTAAATGAGACATTTAAAAATTCGCCTCAGGCCTCAATATGTCTTGGGCCGGCCCTGGGCATGGTAGCCATGGGAGCTTGATACTGAGGAGGAACTTGAGCTGTCACAGCGTTGGCTTCACCATCCTTTTTCTTGGACTGACCGTTTTGAGACTTTCTAGTGGTCGGCTGCTAGGAAGCAGCTCCAGGAATCTTTCCAGTCTTCAAGCTGTTTTCAATCCGTTCACCAATCGTTACAACATCAGCAAAGTTCAACAAAGAACTACCCACCATTTTCTCGTAGTAAGATCCTTGTAAGGTACCCATAAAGATGTCAACCAACTCATTGTCAGAGAGAGCAGGTCGCACACGAGATGCCATCTCACGCCATCTTTGTGCATACTCTTTGAATGTTTCAGCTGAGCACTGTGACTGATTCTGCAATTGCAATCTAGTAGGCGCCAGGTCAAGCTTATATTTGTATTGTTTCACGAACGCTTCAGACAGATCTCTCCAAGTACGGATTTTACTGCGCTCTAAGCCCATGTACCAATCCAATGAAGCCCCAGACAAACTATCTTGAAAACAATGAACAAGCAATTCATCATTATCAATATGTGATGCCATCTTCCTGCAGTATATAGTGATGTGACTATGCAGGCAACTCAAACCTTTATACTTTGGCAGATCAGGTATCTTGAATTTCTGCGGCAACACAACATTTGGAACCAGATACAAATCTTTTGCCTCCAAGCCAAAAGCAGAAAACCCTTCAATAGCTCTGATACGGTCTTCCAACAACTTGTAGTCAGCAGGTCTATTCTGATTAGTGGGCCTGATAAGAATCTAAGGATTTGGCAACTGAGAAGCGGTGGGAGCGTGCACTTGCAGAGTAGCAAACTGAGAACGATATACCAAACCCTGATTAACCATCTGGCCAGTATTCTGACCCATCAGAACACCATACGGATAATACATATGAGGTACCACAGCAGCTGAAGAAGATGCCCCAGGATAGAACATCCCAGGACAAATATTTTGAACAACAATTTGAGCAGCTTGAGATGAAACCAGGACATGAATAGGAGGACCCCTATACACATGTTCTTCTTCATCAGGAGTTTCAGTGTCAGCCAATCCGACAGTTTGATGAGTTTGAACCTGAAGATTCTTAGGATCATCATTCAACACTGGAGGCGGGACTAGAGTAGGCATGACCCATGGATATGCAGCAGCATTCCCATTAGGCATGGGCGCAACTAAAGGCCGATATGGTATGAAGGCACTACCATTGTTTGCAATCTGAGGAGTGTAATTCGGAGGCATGCCCCAAGGAAAACCAGTGGGTATCTGGTTTAAACCGGATTGAGAATTTGTCGGATGAACAACAGGCTGATTCACAGGCTCAACTGGTACTTCAACAATAACAGGAGAAGGAACAACAACGGCAGGAGTAGCCGTAACCACAGGAGGAACAGTCACAACAGGAGTGACAACAGTTGCATCAGTAGGGGTTGCAACAACAGTGGCAGCAGCAGTGGCGTCCCTTTGAGCACGAAGGAGTTCCATGATAACGTCCATGTTCGTCTGAAACTGATCCATCCGACCTTGAAATTGGGCCAGGGTTTCCTTATAAGCATCATTCTCAGCTTCGAAGTCAGCCATGATCCTGGATTTGCTTGAGTGGGTGAAATACTGATGTCGAGTCGTCGTCTTGCTACAAGTTGGAAATGATCAGAGTGAGAAAAGGTTCCCAGATGAAGGACATGCATATGCAGGCATGAACGAATGCAATTTATGCAAAAATAAAGTTTTAAAATGCTTATGCAAAAATAATTTAACATGATGAGATGATATGCAACATCTGAATCAACAAGCCAGCATAGTCTGAATAGTCAAATCTAAACATCTGCAAAGGTAGTGCTGTGTTGGTGCGAGATCTGACGCAATGAGAGAACAAAGGTTGGAAGAGTCTTGGTTTCCTGCAGAAAAACCCAATATCCCCCTCACAGGTATGATATAGAAAACGGGATTCTCAGTTTCGGATTCTCGATTTGAGAAGCAATAGTATATTCATCCCTCGGGGTACAATACTATCACCAAACAAAGAGATCGTCCACTGATTCCCCAAAAAAAGGTCATCCTATGGCAAGTTCCCAGCTTTGGGTCCTCGGATCAAGAAGCGTAATGGGTTTTCCATTTCTGGTCTGCCATTATCGCTCCTTGGGAGGAGTGCCTCAACTGAGTCCTCGGGACTGGTCGCCAGAGTCGACAGCTCTCTAGATCAACACCCCAAAATGCGCAAGACACGCACGTCAGAGTATCTCCCAAAAAAACCTCGTCTGGATGTGAATTTCCTGAACACCAAACGCACCAAGATGGCACGTAGGTCCCACTACTTTCCACTCTAATCCTAGGTGTATACTCAAGCTTGTGTATTGGGCTTATCTCTCAAGTAGAAACCCAACCGAAAACAGCAAAGAAAATAGCAGATGTCCAGAATATACAACATATGAATATCTAAAGCAGTAAAGAAATGCAATAACTAAACATAAAGCAAGTAAAGCGTAAAGATAAAACTAGTAAAGCGCAGAAGATAAACACCCAAACAAGCAAGAAAGCAAACAAAACTAGGCGAGACCCCAACCTGCAAGCGCAAGCATCTCCCCAACAGAGTCTCCAGCTGAAGACGGCTGGTTTATACCTGAGTGAATCGTACACTCAAAGATACAACAGAGTCGCCACCGAACTTTATTTTGTCCCAAAGGACAGGGAAAATATCGATAAGACCCAAGGGGAAAAGTAACAGGAACGAGGGCCGGTTATGCGAAAGAAAGGTACTAGAACCTAACGCATCTGTCGTACTCGACGGGAACCATTTCGCTTGCTTCTAGGCTTGGATGGGTTATCTATCTAAATGCTTCTATCTAAAAGAAAGAGGAGAGAAGAAAAGGGGAAAAAGAAAAGAAAGAAAGTGCACGCGGAGGATTGGGGCCCTTATGCCTACGTACCCTCATAGTGCAATGAGGAAATCAGAGCGTCGTAGTTCATGGAACCAGGGGACAGAAAGGAAGAAAAGGAAAAGGATGGAAATGTGCTCGACAAGATCATTGCGATCTCGTGCCTACGTATCATACATCCAAAAGAATGCAGAATCAGAGCTTCCGTAGTTCGTGGAACTAAGACGGAAAAGGAAAAGGAAAATGGTGTCAAAACCAAGAGCAAAAGAAAGAAGGAAATTCCACAGGGGATTCCAAAGAAATGGTGTCAAAACCAAGAAAGAATAGCAAAAGACAAAAAAAAAGATTATTCCACTAAGGTGTAAGAGACTAAAGTGACTGTGCAAGAAACAAGAGAGAAATGGTGCAAAACCAAGAGAATAAAAGATAGAGAATGATCCGCTGGGATGCAAAAGAAATGGTGTCATAACCAAGAAAGGAGTGCCAAGGAAAAGATAGTAATAGTGCTGAGAATAAAGTGCAAGAATGGTGTCGAAACCAAGAAGATAAAAGGGGTAAAAATAATAAAGAGACTCCACTGGGGAGTAGGAGAACAAAGAAACTGTGGCTAAGAATCAGAAGGTAGCGACCCTACTGAGGAAACAAACAAAGGAATGGTGTTAAAACCAAGAGAAAAGAGGATTCGGTATGTTAACTGACTGGCAGTGGTTAACCAAAGGAAAAGATAAGACTCTATGGGGAAAAGAAGTTTTAACAGATCAGAATTGTGATCAATCAAAGAACGGGTGTAGGACTGAGCGAAGGTTGTGACCCAAAGGACGGGTGTAGGACCGAGCAAAGGTCGTGACCCAAAGGACGGGTGTAGGACCGAGCAAAGGTCGTGACCCAAAGAACGAGTGTAGGACCGAGCAAAGGTCACGACCCCTAGGACGGGTGTAGGACCGAGCGAAGGTTGTGACCCAAAGAATGGGTGTAGGACCGAGCAAAGGTCGTGACCCAAAAGGATGGGTGTAGGACCGAGCAAAGGTCGTGACCCAAAGGACAGGTGTAGGACCGAGCAAAGGTCGTGACCCAAAGGAGTTCGGTACACTGATGAACAAGCAGTACCTGACCGAATAAAGGGTATTCAAACCAAAGAAAGGTTTTAACCCAAAGATGCAAGTATTCGAACCAAGAGGAGGTTGCCAACTGCTGGGGATTCGGTGTTTACAGATGGACTGTGATTAATCGAAAGGAGCGAGTGATTAACCAAGAGAAGGTGATTAACTCGAAAAGGGGTTCAGTATTTTAACAAACAGACTGTGGTTAACCAAAGAAAAGAGTGATTAACCAAGAGAAGGTGATTAACCCAAGGAACTCAATATGTTAACAGACGGACCGTGGTTAACTGAGAAAGAGTGCAAATATTGGTGTTTTAACTGACAGGCAGTGATTAACCAACAAAGGGAGAAGAACCAAAAGGAAGGTTGCGAACTCTGCTGGGGCTTCGGTTGTAACAGGAGTACTGTATTTAACTGAAGAAAGAGAAAAGAGACTCTCTAAGGGAATCAAAAGAACAATGATTGACCACAAGAAAAAGAACGTTAAGACTAAGGAGAAGATTGCCAACTCAAGACAAAAATGATCTTAACCAATAAGGATGGTGATTAATCAAGAGAAAGATTGAGAGGTGCGAAAAGTGATCAAGAATCGACTCGAATGGGGAATGAGAAACACTATAACTCGATGATAGAGGTGACTACTCGAGGAGAGGACAAGACGCCCTTACCAAAGAAATAGCCAGAATGAGGGTAGAAAAAATCCATCCTTATTCTTTCTCTAGCACCAAAGTATAGTGTGGAAAATGAAACAGACAACGTAACAGCCCTACTTTGTACAGTGCTCCTGCGTGGAGAGACAGACAGCGTAACGGCTTCAATTGTATAGTGCTCCGATGCAAGGCGTAGCGCGAAACTCCAACTCCGCGGGGAATGGGAGAGAAAGCTCTAAAGGAGGCCTAAAGAGAGGGAAGGGGAAGATCAACTAATTGAAACATGGTTTCGATCAACTAATCAAAGGGGAAAGTCATGCCAACAATTTTCCAAAAATGATGAAAAATCATTAAGGCAAAAGGTGTGAATTATTGATTGTACAAAATTAAGCTCATCCATGAAGAATGAAACTTAATGCAAAACCAAGGAAAGGAGTACAAAACAGTGCCAAATGATTAACAAATGTACAACACAAATCATATTATTGTGATCAAAGAAAAGTGCAAGAATGATTACATTCACATGATGCCAAAACATGAACAATTTGAATAATCGAAAATGTGCAACAAAAGTGCATGACTAAGCTTCAAACAGAAGTTAAATGACATTTAAAACATCCATAAAATAAAGCATGACAATCAATGGAAGTTAAGATGAAGAAAGTATGGCAAACACACTTGAAAATGCATGAAAATGGCGTTCTGGTTCAGTGTTAATCGATTAACATAATTGCATTGCAAAGTGTTAATCGATTAACACGTGAAAAAGTACAAAAAAACACAGGTTAATCGATTAACACAAATGCACGGCAATGTGTTAATCGATTAACACTGGACAGAGAGCAGAAAATCAGTTTTGAAAAGTGCTTTTGGCCAATTTTTTGATTGTGTAATCACTCCAATGCTAGGGCAAACAATTATGCACGAAAAATCAAGTTTAAAAGAAGTAAATGATCAACAATAGAATTAATTAAACAATCAAGATCATGGATCAAACGATGGTATAATCAATTCACATGCAAAAACATCGCAATTACATCGCAAACGATACGAAAATGATCAAAATGATAAAATGAAGGAGATCCACCAACCTACAAGGCTGAGATGTGCCTTGGTAAGTGTTGCAATGTGATCTTGAAGAAGATAATCAAAGAAAACCAGAGGAATCTTCAATTATAGCCGAAACGTATCGGAACCGATCAAATCGCGACGAAAACTCCAAAATGAGAATTATCACCGAAGAAACTTGAATCGATCACTTGAGATGAATCCAAAAGCTACTAGAACTCCAGAAAAACTAGTATAATGGAATGGCAATGGAGGTTAAGCTCAAGAAATAATCACTTTCAATGTGAAAAATGATTATCCTTCAAGAATTAAGAGCTTTTAGTGAGGTTTTGGAAGAGAAGTGAGATGAAGATGAAAATGTAGCAGAGAAAATCAGAGAGAATGTGAGAGAATTGAGAGTGAAATGTGAGAAATTTGGTGCAAAATGGTGGATCCTTTGAAAACTGAGTGAAGGTGTGTTTATATAGACTTTAGGTTTGGAGTATGAGAGGTTTGAAATTTGGTTTGGAATTAGCTTTGGGTTTGGAACTAGGTTAGGAGTTAGTTGGACTTGACTCACCGAGTCAAGGCGGTTAACTCGGTTAGTTAGAACCAACTCGGTAACAATCCCAAGGTGAACTTCAACATCCAAAGATCCACATTACTTAGAAAACAATGAACATGGTGCACTTGATTTGGAGTGAAGTATTAGAGCGAATGCACTTGTAATGAATTGGATAGCTTTGAAATGTCTAGAGATGTCTAGAATATTCCACATGCTGCTAGAATACTGTAGAATCCAAGACCAAAGTGTGTGCAAAGGTGCTGTCATGAAAAAGCAGCAAATTATGCCTATTCTGCCTGTGTTAATCGATTAACACAATTGCACTACAAATGGTTAATCGATTAACCAGGCCAAAATATGCCCAATTTGCCTAAAAAAAGGTGTTGTGGTCCCGACTTCGATTTTCCACCTCTTGTATTGATGAATAGGCATGGAAACCCTCATTTTGTACTTGTTTTGATGATGTGATGACCTTGTGAGGAAATAATTAATCGGGCTTGGAAAACCTGGATACTCCTACAACAGGAGACACACAAAGAAAAATGCGAATTCGTATGCTAACGATGCGAATGCTTATGCTCATGGAAAAGGAAAAAGAGGGAGGTCAAATTCCGGGTTATGACAGGAACAACAAGAGCTTTTATAGATGCAGATATCTTCAAGAAAAGAAGCCAACAATCAAGATCTTCCACCATCTGTAGCGAGCGATTTTGGGCGTGGCTCTTAAGCACCGCCGCTCTGGGGTACTACAGGTCGATTCATTTTTTATCCTATTAAGCTGACTAAGGAAGGGAAATAGATGTCTCCAATTAACCCTGCTTGCATACTGAGTTTAAACAGATGACTGCTGGTTTACAGATGCGGTTTAGATTGTGGGCCTCTCTCTTCTTATTTTGCTAAGAATGAAATGACGGGACTATGCTATTGGTAGGATGTTAAGACTGATGCTTTTCGATTGATGTATGAAGGTACAGGATTTTGGGTTTTTGATTAGTGTGCTCGCTAAGATTCTTTTGCAATCTTATGCCTACGTATTCCCGTTTAACGAAACAGGGAAATTAGAGCGATCGTAGTTCCTCCTATTCTATGGGAGGAAAAAGGGTTGTTTTGGTGTCTTGTTCAAAGCCCAAGACGTGAAGCTAAATGTGGTTTGTATCTTGTTCAAAGCCCAAGATGTGAAGCTGAAGGGTTTATTTGTATCTTGTTCGAAGCCCAATATGTGAAGCTAAAGGGTTTTGACTTTAGAGAGAATTTGTCATCTCTAAAGGGGATATTTGGTCTGTTCGTTACAACCATTGGGTGACTGATTATAAAGGAGAATTACTTTAACTGGGATATGTGAATCCGGCAATGCCATAATTTCCTTTATAGGGGATTTTTAACCTGAAGGAGGAGACTTTAACTCAGTGTAGAGCAATGCTATCTTTCCTTAGGAATTTCTCATGCTAAAAGAGGGACATTGGCGTGGATGTAAATAATCCAGAGGCTTACCGCTTACAACAATTTAGATGAAGTAAAAGGAGTTGTTGATGTTTGTATACTGTGAGCGAGGAACAGATTTTGATGCTAAAAGGTTGATTGACTCAACCGGGGTTTCCTTATACAAAGCCTAAGAGGAGGCTAGTGGCTCAACAAGAGGGTGTTTTTATGTGTCTCGTACGAAGCCCGAGAGAGAGGCTAAAAGGGTTGACTCAACAAGAGAGTGCTTTTGTATGTGTCTTGTATGAAGCCCAAGACGGAGGCTAATGGAGTTGACTCAACAAGAGAGTGCTTTTATATGTGTCTTGTACGAAGCCCAAGACGGAGGCTAAAGGTGTTTGACTCAACAAGAGAGTCTTTTATACTCAACAAGAGAGTGTTTTGTATCTCGTACGAAGCCCGAGATGGAGGCTAAAAAGGTTTTTGAATCAACAAGAGAGTCTTTTATACTCAACAAGAGAGTTCTTTTGTATCTCGTATGAAGCCCGAGATGGAGGCTAAAGGCGTTTGAATCAACAAGAGAGTCTTTTATACTCAACTAGAGAGTGTTTTGTATCTCGTACGAAGCCCGAGATGGAGGATAAAAAGGTTTTTGACTCAACAAGAGAGTTCTTTTGTATCTCGTACGAAGCCCGAGATGGAGGCTAAAGGTGTTTCACTCAACAAGAGAGTCTTTTATACTCAACAAAAGAGTGTTTTGTATATCGTACGAAGCCCGAGATGGAGGCTAAAAAGGTAGTGACTCAACAAGAGAGTCTTTTATACTCAACAAGAGAGTGTGAAAAGGTTAGCTCCGTTGGGGAGAATCATTGTACAAAGCCCAAGAGGAGGCTATTGTAACTGTTTCAGTTTAGTGACAGGTCCAGTATGTTGGATAAAAGAGAAAATCAGTTCTTATGAAGGTAATGTTGTACTTTGGGATTGATTAGAGGATCAGGGATATTTCATGTTCTTTAAGGAAATGGGAAATCCAAAGGGTATTGAGACTGTCCAAGTCTACGGGTGTTTTTGAGAAGTCGATTCTCGGATAGTGAATGATCTTTGTATAATGCCCAAGAGAAGGCTGGTATGTTAAGGGATGAAGGTCAACCCATTAACAAGTCTGACACTTGACTCAGAAAGACAGCTCTAGCAAATTGATGACTTGGTTCTGTTCCTATACCTGTAGAGGTCTCTAGGTCCTTGTACTAAGCCCAAGAAAAGGCATGAGAGCTTTTAAGAAGCCGAAGGGTCCTTGTACAACGCCCAAGAGGAGGCGGGGATGCTTTTATGAAGCCTATGGGTCCCCAAACCCCGAGAAGTTCAAGACATGCCATTCACCGAGAATTGATCAAGCCAGGAAAGTCCGAGAATTTGGAAGAAGCTCAAGAGATGCCATTAACGAAGAAAAGATCATCTCTGGGGAGTTAGTGTTTCTTTGATGATTTCTAAGAGTGACAGTCTGAGAAAGGGTTCACCGAGAATGCTGCCTTTCACGTCTCCATATTGTTTAACCCCAAGAGGAGGGAAGATTGTGTCTGGTAATCCTATGGGGATCTAGTTTTGTTTGTATTTAAGAGTGACCAATAGGGCTTTACCTAGTGATAGACGTAGTTGCTGGGGAAAACTCTAAATAACTATACTAGTATTACACAGTGTATATTTGACAAGTATATAAAAGTTTGTGAAAGAAGACTTACAATGAGCAGCCCCACAATACAGTTATATATATATATATATATATATATGAAAGCGGGTAAACACTTACTCGGTTGTAGAGCTTCCATGCTATTTGGTTAGTTTGTTCAACAAAGAAAGCTTTGATAATAATATTATATTCAAAATCAAAGGAGAAAGTGCTTTGAAAAGTTTGTTGGGGCTTACAGCTCAAGGAGAGGCCCAAGGTTTTATCAGTGATTGCACTGTTGTTTTGTACATTGTACAGGGACTTATACAAGTGACTGAGGCCCAAAAAGGTTTTCTGTACAAAGGGATGGGTCTTACACTCTCTCAAGAGGCCCAAAGGTTTATTTTTGTACAAGTGGTGGGGCTTGCAGCTCAAGGAGAGGCCCAAGGGTTCGATTTTTGAACTGGCGATCACACTGAGATTTTCTTTTAACGTAGAGGGACTCATACAATATCAGAGGCCCCAAAATTGTTTTGGTTAAAAGGGGATTGGGTCTTACACTCTATTAGAGGCCCAAAGGTGATTTTAAAAGAAAAGATGGGGCTTACAACTCAAGGAGAGGCCCAGATGATTTTTATTTTAAACTGGCGATCGCGCCGAGATTTTGTAAAACACCGTGGGTCTTATACAATGACTAAGGCCCAAAAAGTTTTAGTTTCAAAGAAGGATTGGGTCTTACACTCTATTAGAGGCCCAAAAGGTTTGAAAAAGTTTGATGAGGGTTGAATTAATCAAAAACCCTAATTTGTTTCCAAAATGTATTTTAATTGAATAAAAATGCAATAAAAATGATCAAAATTGTTAAACATATGGAAAACAAATTGTGACCTTGGATTAATGTTTCAAAAATCAGGTTTTGATCCACACAATGATTGGAAATCACTAAAATTTGAAAAATCAAGAAAGAGAAAATATTTTAAATGTCAAAAACAATTAAAATATTAATTGTTTATAAAAATATCAATTATATGAAATAAATAATATTTTTGGGATTTTTTGGGAAAATAAAATATTTTAACATTTTTGTGAATTATTAAAAAAAGAATCAACTCAAAATCATTAAAACTCAGAGAGAAATTAATTTTTGAATCAATTAAATAAAATCACAAAATTTAAATATTCAAATTTTCAAAAAAAGGCGCCAAGAACAAGGGCAAGAACACGCGACACCCTCTGTTTCTGCAGATTTGCGTTTTCTATCCAATCTCACTAAATACTTGATTATATCATGCAATCTATATAACAATCTACTCGTTTCAACCTCACGATCAAGTCTATGGTCTTTAATTTCATTTATTTTAAACATGGAATAAGAAATCAAAGAGAAACCTCAAGAACCCTAAAATTTGCATGAAGGTTCAAAAATTCCATATACGATTTAAACAATGCAATTGATTGAGGGAAAACACTCCATGCATGATTATGAACATATGGCCAAATTATTGTGCAGCAAAAAATGCATGGATCATAGAGTTAGAAGAGCTCATGCTTACCTCTTGCAGCTGGTGATCGTGTTTTGTGTTAGAGGTGTTACATCTTGGTTCCAAGGTTATGGACAGCTTCCCTAGGTGCTATGGAGTGTGTCTGGGTGCTTGGAGTGGATTGATTTGAGCTGGAACTTGATTTGGCACCTCAACTGCAAATCTGTCAAAGGCTTGAGCAGTTGGTTGGTGATTTTGTGATTTTGTGATTTTGTGATTTTGATGTTCCAGATGTTATGTGAGTGTTTGGATCACCTCTATATGATGTTTATGAGGTGTGTGTGTGTGTGTGATTGGTTTGGTTGTAATAGCTCTCAAACTCAAAATCCGATAGTGACTTGCTTTGGAAGGCAATTTTGGAGTGAAGAAGGAGATTTTGAGGAAAGCATCTGTTTGATGGCTTTGGTGTACTCAAACTGATCACAAATGAGCTCTATTTATAGTAGAGCAAGTTTGTTTTGCAAGGAATAGTGAATGGCAACTGCTGCATAGGTTTGGCCAATGTTGAGCAATGAGAATCCAAGTCTCCTCTAGCCATTGACTAGAGGTTAGGGCACAGGTTGCTGGTTCCCTTGGTCTTGGATAAGTCTTGACTGAATTCAGTTGGAATTGGCTCAGTCCATGCCACCTTGGTGTATGCATTGAATGCTCCAATCCAAAATTGGAGTCTTGTCCCTCTTTTAGGCATTTCTAGGTTTGGCATGCTATTTTTGGTTCCAAAGACTTGGGAGGCTTGGGATCAGAGTTGGTTCCTCCTTGGTCCCCCCCCCCTTGAGGTGTTCAGATGGATAGAGTTGCTTGCCCTTTGCAAAATTTGAGCAAATCGAGCAAAACTCCAAAATCTGCCTTGCCATGACAGTTTGCAGCAAGGCATATTGACATTGTCATATCTCATGGCTCAAGTGGATTTTGATGGAATTCTTGGCCATTTTGGAAAGCCCTCATATGATACAACAACTGTTTGATCATAATTGGTTTTGATACTTTTTGGATCCAATTGAAAAATGCCCCTACATTTGGAAAAAAGTAAGACAGATTCTGACTTAGTGAAAATTTCACTAAGTGTTGGAAAAAAGTGACATTTTCACTTTTTGTGATTTTGATCATTCCATAACTTAAAATCCATGAGGAATTGGAATGAGTTGTAGTTGAAGCTTTTGTATAGGGCCATGAGAGCTACAAATCCAGCTTTGAATGGGGAAAAATGGCCTTGTGGTTTAGGAGTTATGATCCTCGAAAGTTTGTACCCTAGCCACTTTGTTCCATAACTTAGAAAATTTCTAAGTTTTTTTATGGTTACCCCTTTTACAAGTTATCCCACTTTTCTTGATTTTTCTTGATGAATGTTGATTCAAATCACCCATTAACATCATTTTAGGGTTAAGAAACCATAATTGTGAAAAATCTCAAAAAGTCAAAGTTAACTTTTGTGCACAGTTGACTTTTTGTCAAATGAACTTCAAACTGTGCGATCCTCTATGAAATCAAGTCCTTGACCTAAATCAAACTTGATGGATTGATTTTATAGGTGTTATAGGGTATATTTAATCATGTCCTAGGGTTTGGGAGTATGTCTGGGTCAAAAGTCAAAGTCACAGTTGACTTTTCCCATGAAACCCTAATTGTGGTTCTGATGAAATTGAAACCTGTTGCTCAAGCTTCTTGGATCAATCCATTATTGCAAATGGATCAATGTGGTTTATTAGATACCCTTAAATCATCTCTTGAGGTCTTGGCTCATGTTTTGTCCCAAAAGTCAACTTAGGGGTAAATTAGGTCAAGAAACCATAATTCCTGATTTTTTACGAGTGCATCCCCTGAAGCAAAATTGACTTGATAATTGGGTTCATGATGTCCCATGGAGCATGTTAGGTTAAGCTTTGAAGCATTGGCTCATGGCCAGAGGAAAATTTCCATCTGGAGGCCCTGGTCGACCAAACCCTAATTTGGTGACACTGGCGATCTTAAGGCTTAATCCACCTGGAATGCTGCAACATTGTGCTTGATTCTTGTTGTGGGAGGCCTCTTGATCCATTGTGGGTGTTTGAGAGGTTAGACAAGTTGAAGATCATGTCATTCCTTGATTGATCCTTTGTCTAAAGCTCTGAGAGGGCTTGAAACCCTAATTTTGATTGTAGTGGATGCTCACCCATCTTTGGGGAGACTGATGAGGCATAATGATTCATCCATATTGTGATGTTGATTTGCGCAATGATGGGAAATCTTAGTGGTCAAAGTTTGGGGTATGACAGATGCCCCTATTTAATCTTCTTGGACCCGAAGGTGTGAATGGCGAAGGTATTTGGGCATTCGGGGTGAAGAAAGATTAAATATCGGAATACCCGAAATTTTGATGGTGGTTAAGAATGGTCGTTCACGCATCCTTCTTCTTTTGCTAAGCAATAATGCTTAGAAAAGGTAAACTTCCCCTCGATCCTGGTCTTCTACCAAGGAACTGATCTTAGTTTCTGAAATAAACTTCCCCTCGATCCAGGTTTCCTACCAAAGAAATGGTCTAAGTTTCTGAAATAAACTTCCCCTCGATCCTGGTTTCCTACCAAGGAACTGGTCTAAGTTTCTGATGTAAACTTCCCCTCGATCCTGGTTTCCTACCAAGGATCTGGTCTAAGTTTCTGAAATAAACTTCCCCTCGATAGTGGTTTCCTACCAAGGAACTGGTCTAAGTTTCTGATGTAAACTTTCCCTCGATCCTGGTTTCCTACCAAGGAACTGGTCTAAGTTTCTTTTGTCAATAAACTTTCTTGACAAGGGACGCTATTCGTATCGTTTATCTCATTTCAACCTATATTTGAAAAACCAACAAAACTTCCACACAAACATACATAATCATACACAATCATAGTATAATCGAGTTTCGCACCCTTACCCGATTTAATCGTGTTCTAGAAAGTCGGGAGATTGATTTCTTCCTCCACAAGTTTTTCCTCTCTTTTCTTCTTTCTCTTCTCTACTTTTCTTTTCTCTCTTTTTTCTTTCTATTCTTTCTATTTCTATTTTTCTTTTCTTTTCTTACTAACTTAGTGAAATTAAATGTGAAATGTCCAAAATACCCCCACACTCAAATATCTCGCAAACGTTCCCAAAACGCGATAAAATATAATCACGACGAAAAATAACACATTTTCACATAAAAGTTGGAAATAAAATAAAATAATAATAAAATAATCAAAACGACTCCATAAAATAAAATTGGCAAAACGGGGCGTTACAATTTTCCCCCACTTAGAAATTTTCGTCCTCGAAAATCTTACCTGATACAAACAACTCCGGATACGACTCCCGCATCCTACTCTCCAACTCCCACGTCAAATTACCCTCCGCAGCGCCTCCCCACGCCACTTTCACAAGTGCAATCTCTTTACCCCTCAACCTCGTCCATAGGAATCACATGTGAAGGGCCCGGAACATACTTCCGAAGCTGTGAAACATGAAAAACGTCATGCAAATTCGACAGATTCGGCAGTAACGCCACACGATACGCTATAGCACCCACTCTCGCAGATATCTGGTAAGGACCAATAAATCGAGAAGTAAGCTTCTTAGATTTCAAAGCACGACCAACACCCGTTACCGGCGTAACCCTCAGAAATACGTGATCACCCTCTTGAAACTCAAGATCCTTCCGTCTCCGATCATGATAACTCTTTTGTCTACTCTGAGAAGCCTTCATTTTCTCACGAATAAACTTTACCTTTTCTGTCGTCTGTTGCACTAATTCCGGTCCAACCACAGAACTCTCACCAGTTTCGTGCCAACACAACGGCGTTCTACATCTTCGTCCATATAAAGCCTCAAAAGGTGCCATTCCGATACTAGAATGGAAACTGTTATTATACGTGAACTCAACCAATGCAAGATAACTGTCCCACGTACCACCTTGTTCCAAAACACACGCTCTCAACAAATCCTCCAAAGACTGAATCGTTCTTTCGGTCTGACCATCAGTCTGGGGATGATAAGCCGAACTCAACCTCAATCTAGAACCCAATGCCTTCTGTAAACTTTCCCAAAATCTCAATGTAAACCTAGGATCTCGATCTGAAACAATACTTAAAGGAACCCCATGCAATTTCACCACCACACTGATATAGATCTCAGCTAACCGTTCCAAAGAAAAACTGATGTCAATCGGAATAAAATGCCCCGATTTAGTCAGCCTGTCCACAATCACCCAAATAGCATTATGCCCACGCTGAGTGTTCGGTAATCCCGTCACAAAATCCATCGAAATGCTATCCCATTTCCACTCATGAATATCCAACGGTTGCAATAAACCACTAGGTCTCAAATGTTCCACTTTCGATTTCTGACAAGTCAAACAAGCATACACAAACTGAGCCACATCTCTTTTCAAACCAGACCACCAGAAAATCTTCTTCAAATCTTGGTACATCTTATTCGCTCCCGGATGAATACTTAAATTACTTCGGTGTCCTTCCTCCAAAATCATTCTTTTCAACTCCGCATCATCCGGAATACAAATACGACCACGAAACCTCAAAACACCAAAATTATCAACCTTGAAATCCACATTCTCATTCATCATCAAATCAACGAATTTCAAATCCAACTTTTGTTTCTCACTTACCGACAACAAAAATTCATTAGTAACCTTCAACATTCCAAGCCTTACACTAACCGATGTCACTTCACAAACCAAACTCAAATCTCTAAACGATTCCAAAAGTTCCAACTCTTTCACCATCAATGCGGACATATGCATCGATTTCCGGCTCAATGCATCGGCTACCACATTAGCTTTACCAGGATGGTAATTCAAGCCAAAGTCGTAATCTTTCAAGAATTCCAACCATCTCCGCTGCCTCATGTTCAACTCTTTCTGATCAAATAAATATTTCAAGCTTTTATGATCACTAAAGACCTCGAACCTTGCACCATAGAGATAGTGCCTCCATATCTTCAACACAAAAACCACAGCCGCTAATTCAAGATCATAAGTAGGATAGTTTTTCTCATGAACTCTTAATTGCCTTGAAGCATAAGCTACAACTTTACCTTCCTGCATCAGAACACCACCCAACCCAATTAAAGAAGCATCGCAATACACAACAAATGGTTCATTAGGATTAGGTAAAATAAGAATCGGAGTTGTCGTCAATCTTCTCTTCAACTCACAAAAACTCTCTTCACATTGAATATCCCAAATGAATGCTTTGCCCTTACAAGTCAACTGCGTCAAAGGAAGAGCTAGCTTAGAAAAACCTTCAATGAACCTCCGGTAATAACCAGCCAAACCCAAAAAGCTTCGAATTTCAGTAACGGATCTAGGAGCCTCCCATTGTAGAACTACTTCTACTTTAGATGGATCCACAGCAATACCATTACCTGAAATTACGTGCCCAAGAAAACTCACCTCAGACAACCAGAATTCACACTTGGACAATTTGGCAAAAAGCTTCCTTTCCTTCAAAACCTGCAAAACAATACGCAAATGCTCTGCATGTTCTTCCCGAGACTTAGAATAGATTAAAATATCATCAATAAACACCACCACAAAACGATCCAAATGCTCGTGGAAAATTCGATTCATGTATTCCATAAACACACCAGGCGCATTAGAAACCCGGAACGGCATCACCGAATATTCATAATGACCGTACCATGTTCTAAAGGTCGTCTTCTGAATATCCTCTTCTTTCCCTCTTATTTGATGATAACCCGATCTCAAATCAATCTTACTAAATACACAAGCACCAACCAACTGATCCATCAGATCATCAATCCTTGGAAGCGGATATTTGTTCTTAATCGTCAATTTGTTTAACTGGCGATAATCAATACATAATCGCATACTCCCATCTTTCTTTTTCACTAACAAAACTGGAGCACCCCAAGGAGAAACACTTGGCCTCACGAACCTCTTTTCCAACAACTCATTTAACTGCTTTTTCAACTCCACCAATTCAGATGCCGACATTCTATAAGGTGCCATAGAAACAGGTCTAGTACCAGGAACTAGATCTATCGAAAATTCAACTTCTCTCTCTGGCGGTACATCTGAAATATCCTCAGGAAACACTTTAGGAAAATCACACACAACAGGAAACACTTCGAGAGAAACTTGACTATCCACAGTTAATGATGCAAACAAACCAAACAATTGAGCTTCGTCCGCTAAAAGTTTCTTCAACTCTTTAGTAGACAAGAAACTCGAGTCTTCATCTTCCTCCAGAGAAGGAAACCTTACAAGCTTATGATAACAGTCAATGTGCACCCGATTAAATTGCAACCAGTTCATTCCCAACACCACATCTAAACCTTCCAATGGTAAACACACCAAATCCATCACAAAATCTTTGCCATAAATGGCCAAAGGACAACTTAGACACACCAAAGAAGTAGTTACTGACCCCATCGCTGGAGTATCAATAACCATCTCAAAATCCATCACAGACAACACAAGATTCAAACTCTTCGCGCACTCAGACGAAATAAACGAATGAGTCGCTCCAGTATCAATAATAGCAATTAAAGGCATATTATTAATAAAGCAAGTACCTCTTATCAGACGATCAGCCATATTCTGTTCATCCAAATGCAGAAAATATGGTTAAACAACAACTTGCTCAACACAACTCGCCTAATATGCCAGACACAACAGACACAAACAACACAACAAACACAACTGACACGGACTGGCTCTGATACCACTTAATGTGACGCCCCCAATCTAATACCCCCAAAAACACGCAATTAAGGCGGTAAAAGAAAATTCGAAAATTCGTCAGAGTATATTTGAAATACGGCATAGAAAGGGGAATCACATCAAAGTAACCAAACATACACATAACATGCAACACCTGCCCATAATGATATGCAACTGTGGGGTAGCAATCACACAGAGGAAACTTTGTTCCTTACACCCACTTTTCAGATATTAGAATTAAAGCGGAAAATCTAAAATCTGATTAACATATATATATATATATATATATATATATATATATATATATATACACATATAAACAGTTTGTCATACATCAGGTAGCATATGTACAACCAAAATATATCATCAAATATACAAAATAATAGCACGCGGCCACCCTAACTACCCGGAGTCAATATCAGAGCCGACCGACCAAAAGAATGAAGACGCAACGCTTCACAAAAAGAAATACCTCCAGCAGCTCTAATCTGCAACGCCTCATAGAGCGTTATAAAACAGCAGAAGGGTGAGAAAAACAACCATAATATAATTGAATAAAATTATATATATAAACACAAAAATGTACAAGTAACACATTCTCACCACAACCACATATAACATAATACCGCACAATTCTCAAGCATCGAATACCATTACACACCACACATATATCATACAATCATCAATCACATTCACAAATTCACACACAATTAATTCATGATTTATGCAATGCACATAGACCGACACAACGACTCTATGCACATGCCATGCGGTACCGACTTCCAATGTCTCATGTCTCATCATCAGTTCACTCAGAAACTATTGGAACCATCGCTCGTTACTGAGAATCTCAAGTAACTCCCCGTCGGGCCTACGATGTTCACCCGTCGCTTTAGGTCCTCAGGCAACGCCTCATATTTTCGAGGCACACGACGTTAAGGATTGCTTTAAGTCTCCAAAGGAGCCCACAATCGTCTATAACCACCGCTTTAGGTCCTCAGGCAGCGCCTCATATTTTCGAGGCACACGATGTTATAGCGGATTCCATCAGGAACCAAACCGCCACTCAGGACGTTTCAACAATGCACATCATGATGCTTGGCATACAATGACTCATGACATTCACATTGCATGCACACACACATCCACAATCATGCATATATCATCAAATACCACACTTAGCATTTTCTTGCCTTTCGGCCACAAATCATCATCACAACATTTCATCAAAAACAACTATTTACGATTAATCAGTAAAGTCGGCCAAAAGTCGGCTAAAAATAATATTTTTCTTCACCAAAACATAGAACATATTTTTAGCTTCACATCCATATAAAGAACACTTAGATCGGATAAACAACGAAGAAGATATGAATATTTCAAAATAACGCAAAAAACATAAACCGGACGCCCGACACTACGAAACGGTTCGAAAAAACTGTACCGATTGGACTAGGTTCAGACCCCAAAACTATTTTTCCTAGAAATAACATCTCGTTAGCTTCCCAACGCTTCGAACGGGGATCAAAACCGACTTACGGTTCAAGAGATATGAATTTCCGAAGTTTTTCCAAAACAGAATTTTTTCACCTACAGCACGCGTCCGTACGCCCGCGCACAAAACCATAAATTCTGCTACATTCTGGTACAGCTGCGTAATCGCCCGAAACCCGACCGATTCAATTACTTTCTTCCGAATAAATACATGGTAATATCACATAAATACATACCAACATATTAGGATCAAGAAAAACCCGATTTCACGACTTTTATTTTTCACCAAAATCTCACATTCTCAAAACTCAAAAATGTCAAAACTCACAATATCAACCGATTTCAACCAAACGAGTTTCTATAATCTCGGCCTAACCTCATACGACTAATCTACGCAATTTATTTCGAAATTCATCCGTGAAAACATCGGTTTCTACTCGTTTATCTCATTTCGACCTATATTTGAAAAACCAACAAAACTTCCACACAAACATACATAATCATACACAATTATAGTATAATCGAGTTTCGCACCCTTACCCGATTTAATCGTGTTCTAGAAAGTCGGGAGATTGATTTCTTCCTCCACAAGTTTTTCCTCTCTTTTCTTCTTCTCTACTTTTCTTTTCTCTCTTTTTTCTTTCTATTCTTTCTATTTCTATTTTTCTTTTCTTTTCTTACTAACTTAGTGAAATTAAATGTGAAATGTCCAAAATACCCCCACACTCAAATATCTCGCAAACGTTCCCAAAACGCGATAAAATATAATCACGACGAAAAATAACACATTTTCACATAAAAGTCGGAAATAAAATAAAATAATAATAAAATAATCAAAACGACTCCATAAAATAAAATTGGCAAAACGGGGCGTTACAGAACCGATGTCCGTTCGAAGCCTTAGGTTCGATCATGTTGATCATGTCGATTCCCCATATGGAAAAAGGTCATGGGGAAGAAAGAACTTAGAGATGTGTTGGCGGTACATGGATTTTGTCGGAGTATATCTGACACTTGTGACACCTCCTCATGTACTTGTAGCAGTCGGATTCCATGGTCAACTAGTAGTACCCTGCTCTCAGAATTTTTCTCGCCATTGTGTGTCCGCTGGCATGAGTGGCAAAGGATCCTTCGTGAACTTCTTTTATCAGCATGTCTGCTTCTGGTCTGTCTACGCATCGGAGCAAGACCATGTCAAAGTTTCTCTTATATAGTGTCTCACCGCTGAGAAAGAAGCTGTCTGCCAATCTTCTGAGGGTTTTTCTGTCTTTTCTTAGTGCCCCAGGTAGGTACTCTTGTTTTGAAGGAAGCATTTGATATCGCGATACCAAGGTTTGTCGTCTATGACTGCTTCAATCGTGAAGATGTAAGCGGGCTGTTCAAGGCGCATTATGTCGATCTTAGGTAAGTCGGTCCATTGACCTACGCTAATCATGGAAGAGATGGTGGCTAAGGCATCAGCCATGTGATTCTCTTCACGAAGGATATGATGAAACTCGATTCTGTCGAAGAATGGTAACAACCTTCTCGCATAGTCTTTATAAGGAATCAATTCGGATTGGTAAGTGTTCCAATCTCCTTTGATCTGATTGACGACCAATGCTGAGTCGCCATATACATCCAAGTTCTTGATCCTCAAATTAATTGCTTCCTCGAGACCCATAATACAAGCTTCGTATTCGGCCTCGTTGTTTGTGCACTTGAACGTAAGTCTGGCGGTGAAAGGAATGTGGGTACCCTGGGGGTTATGATGATTGCCCCAATTCCGTTTCCGTAATGATTGACAGCTCCGTCAAAGATTAGTCCCCATTGGGAACTTGGTTCTGGCCCTTCACTGGGTAGCGGTTCATCGCAGTCTTTCATTTTCAAATACATGACATCTTCTTCTAGGAAGTCAAACCCGATTGATTCCTGATCGTCAATCGGTTGATGAGCCAAATGATCAGCTATAATACTTCCCTTAACGGCTTTCTGAGCATGGTATTCAATGTCGTATTCAGATAACAACATCTGCCAACGGGCAATTCTTCCTGTGAGAGCAGGTTTTTCAAATACGTACTTGATTGGATCCATTTCGAAGACCAACCAAGTAGTGTGACGAATCATGTACTGGTGAAGACGTTTGGCCGCCCAAGCCAAAACGCAACAAGTATTCTCAAGCATAGTGTACCGAGTCTCGCAATCGATGAATTTCTTGCTCAAATAGTAGATGGCAGACTTTTTTCTTTTCGTTTCGTCTTGTTGGCCAAGCACACAACCCATGGAGTCCTCTAGGATTGTGAGGTAGATGATCAGTGGTCTTCCTTCCACTGGAGGTGACAAGATTGACAGATTCAACAGGTATTCCTTGATACTGTCGAAGGCGGTTTGGCAGTCTTCTGTCCAAACGCATTCCTTGTTCTTTTTGAGTAATTTGAAAATTGGCGCACATGTCGTGGTCATGAGGAATATGAATCTGGAGATGTAGTTTAAACGTCCCAGGAATCCTCTGACTTGTTTTTCAGTTTTCGGAGAAGGCATTTCTTGAATGGCCTTGACCTTGTCAGGATCAACCTCAATTCCTTTCTGGCTGACGATGAACCCTAAAAGTTTCCCTGAACGAAGACCGGAGGTGCATTTATTGGGATTCAAACGGAGTTTGTACTTTCTCAACCGCTCGAATAGTTTTGATATGTGAGTCACATGCTCCTCTTCTCCATATCTTTCGGCGCCATTTTTATTTGATTATAGCCCGAGAACCCATCCATGAAGGAGAAAATTTTGAACTTTGTTGTACTGTCAACCAGCATGTCAATGTGTGGTAAGGGAAAGTCGTCCTTTGGACTAGCCTTGTTTAGATCTTTGTAATCGACATACATTCTGACCTTTTCGTCCTTTTTTGGAATGGGTACGATGTTGGCTAACCATTGAGGGTATTCTGACGTGGCGAGGAAACCCGCATCAATCTGTTTTTGTACCTCCTCTTTGATTTTGATGGCCATGTCTGGGTGAGTCCGTCTCAACCTCTATTTTACTGGTGGACATTCTGATTTTAATGGTAAATGATGTTCCATTATGCTGGTATCCAACCTTGGCATGTCCTGGTAGGACGAAGCAAACACATCGAGAAATTCTTTGAGAAGCTTTGTCAAACCCTCTTTGGCAGTTGGACTGAGCAGTGCCCCAATCCTGATTTCTTTTCTCTCTTTTTCTAAACTTACGTTGATCGTTTCCGACGGTTCTTTGTGAGGTTCAATGGACCTTTCCTCTTGTCGGAGTAATCGGGAGATCTCTTCTGGAATTTCATCGTCAACTTCTTCTTCAGCTCCAAATACCGGGAACTCAAAGTTGGGAGAAGGCATCGGATCGTATGTTTCAATGGGGTTAAAAACAAGCAATCTGCATGACGTGATGATTTATGTTTAGAAGAGATAGAGAAAATGCAAGTGTGTGCAGTGTATTTTTTTACTGCTTGTTTTTATTATTTGAATTGTTTTTTAGGATTACCATTTTCAGAAAAAGCAAAAAGAAAACAGCAATTAATGCAGAAATTACATAACGACATTATTTTATTAATGAACAAGTCGATTCTTGAAACTACAGCCCTATAAAACAAAACTCTGTCGCTTTGGGCGAAGCAAAAAGGGAAATTTACAGAAAGTGAGCCCTATCAAAACATCTGTTTCACTTGGGCAGGGTGAAAGGTTAAAGACAGAAATTACTTTGACTAATGAACAATCTTCGGAACATTGACAGCAACCCATTGGCGGCGAACTCCTCGGTGAATCACAAAGTCTGGTACCTTCCTTGATTTGTCTTCAGAAATAATGCTGCTTTCTGGCAGAGCAGGATCATTGGAATCTGTCTCCCAGGCAGAGTTGTCGAAGGAGGATTCATCTGTTGTATTTTGCATAGCATTTGTCCTCTCAGGTGGATCTCCCCACCCAGTTGGCTGAATGTCTTTGAGCCTGATACGAGAGCTTTCGGGAGCGGTGTACTTGACCATGTAGTCGTATTTTCCACTTGGTTGTCCCAAGGTGTCCCACACTTCTTTGGAACTGGAGGAGTCATCTCTCTTGATGACGTCGACCTCAGGAAAAGCATATTTGATGAATTCTAGTCCAGCAAGCTTTTCCAATTCATCGTCGTACAAGATATTTTCTGAATGACCTGAGTGTTGATCCTATGACATGGTGGGAACGCAGGTATTCTGTTCAATGACGCTCAACTGATTTTCATTGTTCGGATGATTTTCTTGCCCCAAGTCTCCTGGGTACAGCTGCCAGATAGGCAGGCCATCCATCGGGCCATAATAGTCGTGGTCAAAGTTGTATTTCATCGGAGTGTCTTTCTCTAATGAATTTGGCGGAGCACGACATCCTTCCGGATCACAATCTCCGTATATCATTTCGACGTCTGACCTCGGTATAAATCTCAGACTCTGTGCGGGATAGCAAAATGGCATAGGCACCTCTTCCTGAGACATATAACCATCCTTGTTAAGATAGGATTCCCATTCTTCCTCTGTATCGGAGGAATCTCCCTCGTTGATAGTATGGACTATTTGAGGCACTGGGTGAAGGAAACCTCCACTGTGGAAGAAGTCCTTAATGGGATGAAAACTTTCAGCTTTAGTAGTCTGGGTACAGGTTGCAGAAAAACCAAGACCCTTCTTTGTTTTGTTATCAGTAGGAATGATAAGTTGTCCCCCTCCTTTTGCATTGTTATTCTCGATCACTTCGAGAGCATCTCTGTATAAGGAAATTGAGGTTCCTTTTTCTGATTAATTCTCATTGCTCACCAAAAGTTCCTGGAACTGAGTCCCAATAACCTCCTCGGGTTCTACACAAGTAGATAATGACAAGTTACTCATGAGCAAGGCTTGTTCTCCACAAACCGTGACGAGTTGATCGTTCTTGACAAACTTCAGTTTCTGGTGAAGTGTCGAAGTGAGTGCCCCAGCCTAGTGTATCCAAGCCCTTCCTAATAAACAGTTGTACGCTGCACGGACGTCCATGACCTGGAAAGTGATTTGGAAAGTGTGAGGATCGATAGTTATGGGAAGGTCGACTTCGCCAATAACTGATTTCCGAGATCTGTCAAACGCTTTGACAATGACCTCACTGCCCCTCATCGGGGATCCTTTGAATGATAGTCGCATCAGAGTGGACTTCGGCATAACGTTGATGGTCGATCCTGTGTCTACCAGTACGCTGGCTAAAGCATCGTCCTGGAAGTTAACTGTGATATTGAGCGCCATGTTGTGGCTTTTGCCCCCCTCTGGCAAATCCTCATCACTGAATCCTAAGTTGTTGCAGGAAGTGATGTTAGAGATAATGCTATCGAACTGTCGTATTGACACATCCTGTTCCACAAAGGCCTGCTCTAAGACTTTCTGTAGAGCCTCTCTGTGGGCTTCGGAACTGAGTAAAAGTGATAGCACAGAGATCTTTGAAGGAGTTTGTAACATCTGATCAACAATGTTGTATTCACTCCTTTAGATGAGCTTCAGCATCTCATCATCGTTCTTTGAAAGGTCGGGGTTACTGGACTGACCGACTGGTGGATTAGGAGCTTCTGTCTGAAGTTCCTTTTCTTTGTTAGGTTCTCCAACCCCTCGGTTGAAGATTCGACCGCTCCGTGTTACTCAACTGATGTCTGCAATATTCACGATGGAGGGTAATGGAATTTCCTTTCCATTCTCAATTATTGTTGCATCGTATTTGTAAGGGATCGCCTTAGCTGATTCATATGGTAATGGTCCCGGCAAATAGATAACTACAGGAGCTTTCTGATTTTTCTGACTATCGTAAGTAACTTCAATCAGCTCTTTTCTAAGAACCTTTGATTCGTCTAGTAGAGGGATGATGGTACAAACATCCTTGTTCCTCTCAGGGTCAGAGATTACAACCACGTCTCTGATCTGATCAGCGAAGTAGTCTGGCGTCCAGTCAATGGATCCCGAAGCTAGGTATGGGTGAATTTCCCTGCTATCCAACTGACTCTGAAGGGCTTCCCGCACAAGGTAACATCCTTGGTTATTTTCCGAACAGACTCTACAACATTCATAGTTGTGTGGTGGCACCTGGGCACGCCCGCTTTGAATGCAGTGTAACCTCACTAGATCTGTTTCCGTAGATCGGACATCCTGACTTCGATGCCGAGTAGGGTTCCCATCAACCACACTGATTTGTTGCGTGTCTTCATCCATATAGATTGGAAGCCACCAGTGGTTTAACAAGTGTTGTAAAGTTCTTTGAATGAGCGCGCGCCCTTGTTTACTCTCACAACATCCTTTACAGTTCAGATAATCATGCGAAGTGAGAAAACCGAGTTGAACCTGCCTGGCATGTAACTCCACCAAGCTGGTATTCATCAGACGAATATTAAAGATTTGAATCATGTTGATATGGTGAGGATTTCTATCATGGTAGTCCTGGATCCACCCAAGATCCATCTGACGCTGGAGGGCCTCTTGTACAAAAGAGCGTCCCTGTTTGTTTATCGAGCAAGTCAGACAAGAATTGTAATCGTGCCATGGCAGATTATGATATTGGCTTTGCCTTGAGTGCATCGCCACCAAGTTGACATTCATTGGACGAATGTCGTAGTTCTGAATGATGTTGGAATTCGTATAGGTCATGTTGACTCCACGAACTCGATGCTTTTGGATCCATCCGAGATCCAACTGTTCTTGTAGAGCTGCTTGCACCACAGAACATCCTTGATTGTTTTTAGGGCAGATATCACACTGGTGATAATTATGAGGTGGCACATGGCCATACCCGCTCTGTCTATAATGCATCTTGACCAAGTTGGCCCTTAATAAGAGTACATCGTGAATTTGATAGGTGTTATTAGACTCTCCCTCTATCAAATTGATTACAGCTTTCTCATGTTGAGGCAGCGGGTTCGTGAGAACATTCGGATTCATATCTTTGAAAGATAAAACCCCGCTCCTAACAAGCTTTTGTACGTCGGATTTGAAACTGAGACAGTTTTCTATGTTATGCCTTTGTCCTCCTTGATGGTAAGGACAAGTTTGATCCGTTTTGAACCAAAAAGGAGGATTTTCCAGTACTGTAAGAGGAGACTTGGTCTGGACATGCCCCTTGACCAGTAATAATGGAAACAGTTCTGCGTACAACATTGGTATAGGGTCAAACCCTGGTGATCACGTTGTACGGTTGTTGTTGTACGGAGGACGAGTCTGCTGAAGAGACTGTTGTGTCCTTTGCTGAAATTGCTGTTGATTAGGTTGGCTCTGAGCAACCTGAGGTTGATACGTAGGAACAGGTGCGGGACTGATAGCAGGAGTTATAGCTGCTACTGGTTGATATCGGCGCCTTTGCTTTCCGAGAGAGATATTCCCGATATCTTGCTCTTTTTTCTTAGGGAGAACACTACCGTATCGTTTTGTACTACTTGATGATCCAGCGTCTTTTACTAAACGTCCTTCACGGACGGCTTCCTCAAGACGAACTCCCATGCCCACCATCTCGGTGAAGTCACTGGGCGCACTGGCAACCATTCTATCGTAGTAAAATGAGCTCAAGGTCTTTAAGAAGATCTTTGTCATCTCTTTTTCCTCAAGAGGCGGACAAATCTGGGCGGCAATTTCACGCCATCTCTGAGCGTACTCCTTAAAGGTTTCCTTGTCCTTTTGTGACATCGATCTGAGTTGATCTCTGTCCGGTGCCATGTCCAAATTGTATTTATATTGTTGAAAAAAAGCAGCGCCAAGATCTCTGAACGTGCAGATCGTAGCGCGGTTTAAACCCATGTACCACCTTAATGCGGCACCGGTTAAACTATCCTGAAAGTAGTGAATCAGTAGCTCCTGGTTCTTTGTCTGAGCTGACATTCGCCGAGCGTACATCACCAAATGGCTCTGAGGGCAAGAGTTACCCCAGTATTTTTCAAAATCGGGCACCTGGTTTGTGTGGAACTTTCACATTGGGGACCAAGAAGAGATCCGCGGCGTCCTTTCCAAATAGATTCTGACCGCGAATGGCTTGCAGCTCCTTCTGAATTTCCAGGAACTGTTCTTAGAACTTATTCATTCTATCGAACATGCTTTCGTTTCCACCAGAAGGTATCTGGGGAATCTTTCCTTCCGGGACAGTGTGTACCACGGGTGGTGGTATAGCCATTGTGGCCGAGACTCTCGGTGTCTCCCGAAGTTTGTAACCTTCAGAAGTTACTGTCATGCCCCTGGCATCTTCGCTTTCCCAAAGTTTGTAACCTTTAGGCCCAGCGGTTCCTGCTGTGGTTCCTTGATCCTCATTGATCAGCAAAACATATACTTCCGGGATATAGTTAATAGGCATGCCCCAGGGGCAATCTTTCTGCATCTTGTACCTAGGATCATACTTCTCCACTATGGGCGTAGATGTGGTCTTCGAGATCACAGTCCTTTGTTGTTGCATTTGAGCTTCTGCTAGAGCTTGCATGTCGTTATGAAGCTTTCTCATATCCTTTTTTAGAGTGTCGATCTCTTCTCTTAACTCTCTGTTCTCTTCCTCGAGATCATCCATCTTTTTCTGACAATTGGCCCGAGTATTGTACGAATGAGACTGTTTGACTCTAGATTTGAGATGCAAACTTGAGATTCGTAGGTAAGAAGAATGCGTTTATGAGAATGATGAATGCAATGATTATTAATTATTTTTGTTTATTCATAGTAAACTTTGACAATTAGATTGCAAATATCAAACAGTGGGGAAATCCCGTTTTATTGAATTCAAAGGATTGTGGAAATGAAAATACAGTATATTACAAAGTGCTGGAAAAGGAAATCTAAACTAATGGATCCCGAGTCCTCTCTGAGGAGAGCTCAGGTGTTGGTTCTGGTACTTTCCTTTTCTTTGACCAGGACTCTTGGGCCGTTGTCGGGTTCTCATTCCTTTGCCAAGTGAAAGGAGCGAGCAAATTCCTTTGGTCATCCTGATTTTCTACATCATGTTGCTCTAAAATCTCAATCAGGGCATCTTTTTCTCTTAACAGTTGTTGTATTTTCTTACATTCCACATTGAGAATACGGTACGTGTTCCTCCAATACCTCTTCTCCTGCTGAACTTTACTGAGAGTAACCTGAAGCTTTTCCGTCTCAGACATGAAATAAAGGGCAGAGTCCCTTAATGGAAGAACTTCCTGACGAGGGTAAGACATCCTCAGCTTGAGAGCTCTAGCTTGTACCCAATGGAGATAAGGCTTCATCGAGGCACAATCTGGTTTCCCTAGAGACTCTCATCCTTTTTTGTGAACATGTTTCCAAGCGTGTACTATTTCCGTCTTTAGTGCCCTGTCATTTTTTCCTTCCTTGAAGAAAAGACCTTCCAGATGAGCATTCTGTGGGACGTGCCTCATCGGGTATCCAAATTGATGATGAACGAGAATTAGATGATAGTTGATTCCCCCCTTAGTTCCTATAAGGGGTACATTTGGGAAATTTCCACAACGGTCAATAATTCTGATCCCGTCGTAGATTCGATTGTACCAATCGATGTTAGAGTTGGTAAGAGACATGATTCTCTTAGACCAACGTAAAGTATTCTTTTGATCCTAAAATGCAGCATACTTGGGTAAGTGGGAAGTGAACCATTTGTAAAGCAGGGGTACACAGCACGTGGTCATTCCTCCGCTGTATAAATTCCTTAAGTGTACCGAATGATACGCATCTGCGAGTAAGGTCGGTACGGGGTTTCCGATCAGGAAAATCTTAATGGCGTTGATAACTACAAAGTTATCGATGTTGGGAAACAAAAATAACTCGTAGGTGAGCAAAACAAAGATGCTCTCGAAAGCGGCCACGTTCCCTATACTGGCAAAGTACAGGGCTTTCTTTGTTAAGAATTGGGCTGGCAAACCCTGGATTTCACCCTTAGTGGTCGTGTGAGTCCTGACTTCTGACTCGTCCAAATAAATTGCTCTTGCAATGGTCTGATCCTTTGGAATCTCTTCCAGTCCAGAAAATGGAGCTTGATCAGTGATATGTAAATCAGTTAAGTGAGAGTAATCCTCCAGCGTTGGTGCAAGCTGATAATCCGGGAATGTGAAACAGTGATAAACCGGATCGTAAAACTGGATTAGCGTGGACAGGATTCCTTCGACTACGTGAACCCTTAATAAGGACATCAATCCTCCATACTTGGCTCTGAAAGCCTCGTGGTTGGTGATCATTCTCGCCAGACCTCTTAAATCCTCTAACTTTGGAACCTTGAAGGTGTACTTATGAGTTTTCCTTCTACCGAAAAACATGGGGTCAAAGGGTTGGTGTCATGAAGTCAAGGCTCTACCCCCCCCCCCCCCCCCCAAAAAAGGTTTATACTGGTGATTTTTTGTACCTGTCTGCAAAATCATTGACCCTTCTGGGATAACAACAGCAAGCAGATCGCCAGCGATCTGATGTATCCTGGAGTGATCTCAGATGAGGGTAGTATCGCGTGACAACTATTTCCGATAGCTTCCGCACTACAAAATGGCTTAAGTCTACTAAAAACCTCAACTTCTCAGATAACCCAGTCGTCCACACTACTTTCAACAACCGAAGTCGTATAGGCAATGTATCTGCAAAGGGAGTCTCCACTGAGTTTGATGGTCGATCAGGGGCTCTTAACTGGAATTCACTCCCAGTAAGATTACCCACATTGCCATCACCTATCTTAGGTGTATACTCAATCTTTCCACATGCGGCATCACACGCATTCCCATTAGCAGAAAAATAAACACAGATATCAATTAGGAAAAGCAGTATATATATTTGTCTTAATCATCCTAGACCTCTAGTCTTATGATCCTATACAGACAATGACTCCCCAGCAGATTTGCCATTTCTGTGACATGAATTTAGGGTTTCAACTAGAGGGATAAGAGGGACAAAATGCCCCGTGGGGCCCCACGGTGGGTGCCATTTTTCTGTAGTGAGCGATTTTGGACGTGGTTCTTAAGCACTGCCGCTTTGGGGTACTACAGGTCGATTCATTTTTTATCCTATTAAGCTGACTAAGGAAGGGAAATAGATGTCTTCAATTAACCCTGCTTGCATACTGAGTTTAAACAGATGATTGTTGGTTTACAGATGCGTTTTAGATTGTGGGCCTCTCTCTGCTTATTTTGCTAAGAATGAAATGACGGGACTATGCTATTGGTAGGATGTTAGGACTGATGCTTTTCGACTGATGTATGAAGGTACGGGATTTTGGGTTTTTGATTAGTGTGCTCGCTAAGATTCTTTTGCAATCTTATGCCTACGTATTCCCGTTTAACGAAATAGGGAAATCAGAGCGATCGTAGTTCCTCCTATTCTATGGGAGGAAAAGGGGTTATTTTGGTGTCTTGTTCAAAGCCCAAGACGTGAAGCTAAATGTAGTTTGTATCTTGTTCAAAGCCCAAGATGTGAAACTGAAGGGTTTATTTGTATCTTGTTCGAAGCCCAAGATGTGAAGCTAAAGGGTTTTGACTATAGAGAGAATTTGTCATCTCTAAAGGGGATATTTGGTCTGTTTGTTACAACTGTTGGGTGACTGATTATAAAGGAGAAATACTTTAACTGGGATATGTGAATCCAGCAATGCCATAATTTCCTTTATAGGGGATTTTTAACCTGAAGGAGAAGACTTTAACTCAGTGTAGAGCAATGCTATATTTCCTTAAGAATTTCTCATGCTAAAAGAGGGACAGTGGCGTGGATGTAAATAATCCAGAGGCTTGCCGCTTACAGCAATTTAGATGAAGGAAAAGGAGTTGTCGATGTTTGTATACTATGAGCGAGGCACAGATTTTGATGCTAAAAGGTTGATTAACTCAACCGGGGTTTCCTTATACAAAGCCTAAGAGGAGGCTAGTGGCCCAACAAGAGGGTGTTTTTATGTGTCTCGTACGAAGCCCGAGAGAGAGGCTAAAAGGGTTGACTCAACAAGAGAGTACTTTTGTATGTGTCTTGTATGAAGCCCAAGACAGAGGCTAAAGGAGTTGACTCAACAAGAGAGTGCTTTTATATGTGTCTTGTACGAAGCCCCAGACGGAGGCTAAAGGTGTTTGACTCAACAAGAGAGTCTTTTATACTCAACAAGAGAGTGTTTTGTATCTCGTACGAAGCCCGAGATAGAGGCTAAAAAGGTTTTTGAATCAACAAGAGAGTCTTTTATACTCAACAAGAGAGTTCTTTTGTATCTCGTACAAAGCCCGAGATGGAGGCTAAATGTGTTTGACTCAACAAGTGAGTCTTTTATACTCAACAAGAGAGTGTTTTGTATCTTGTACGAAGCCCGAGATGGAGGCTAAAAAGATTTTTGACTCAACAAGAGATTCTTTTATACTCAACAAGAGAGTTCTTTTGTATCTCATACGAAGCCCGAGATGGAGGCTAAAGGTGTTTGACTCAACAAGAGAGTCTTTTATACTCAACAAAAGAGTGTTTTCTATCTCGTACGAAGCCCGAGATGGAGGCTAAAAAGGTATTGACTCAACAAGAGAGTCTTTTATACTCAACAAGAGAGTGTGAAAAGGTTAGCTCCGCTGGGGAGAATCATTGTACAAAGCCCAAGAGGAGGTTATTGTAACTGTTTCAGTTTAGTGACAGGTCCAATATGTTGGATAAAAGAAAAAATCAGTTCTTATGAAGGTAATGTTGTACTTTGGGATTGATCAGAGGATCAGGGATATTTCCTATTCCTTAAGGAAATGGGAAATCCAAAGGGTATTGAGACTGTCAAAGTCTACGGGTGTTTTTGAGAAATCGATTCTCGGATAGTGAATGATCTTTGTATAATGCCCAAGAAAAGGCTGGTATGTTAAGGGATGAAGGTCAACCCATTAACAGGTTTGACACTTGACTCAGAAAGACAGCTCTAGCAAATTAATGACTAGGTTTTGTTCCTATACCTGTAGAGGTCTCTGGGTCCTTGTACTAAGCCCAAGAGAAGGCATGAGAGCTTTTAAGAAGCTGAAGGGTCCTTGTACAACACCCAAGAGGAGGCGGGGATGCTTTTAAGAAGCCTGTAGGTCCCCAAACCCCGAGAAGTTCAAGACATGCCATTCACCGAGAATAGATCAAGCCAGGAAAGTTCGAGAATTTGGAAGAAACTCAAGAGATGTCATTCATGGAGAAAAGATCATCTCAGGGGAGTTAGAGTTTCTTTGACGATTTCTAAGAGTGACAGTCTGAGAAAGGGTTCACCGAGAATGCTACCTTTCACGTGTCCATATTGTTTAACCCCAAGAGGAGGGAAGACTGTGTCTGGTAATCCTATAGGGATCCAGTTTTGTTTGTATTTAAGAGTGACCAACAGGGCTTTACCTAGTGCTAGACGTAGTTGCCGGGGAAAACTCTAAATAACTATACTAGTATTACACAGTGGATATTTGACAAGTATATAAAAGTTTGTGAAAGAAGACTTACAGTGAGCAGCCCCACAATACAGTTATATATATATATATATATATATGAAAGTGGGTAAAGAAAGCGGGTAAACACTTGGTTAGTTTGTTCAACAAAGAAAGCTTTGATAATAATATTATATTCAAAATCAAAGGAGAAAGTGCTTTGAAAAGTTTGTTGGAGCTTACAGCTCAAGGAGAGGCCCAAGGTTTTATCAGTGATTGCACTGTTGTTTTGTACATTGAACAGGGACTTATACAAGTGACTGAGGCCCAAAAAGGTTTTCTGTACAAAGGGATGGGTCTTACACTCTCTCAAGAGGCCCAAAGGTTTATTTTTGTACAAGTGGTGGGGCTTGCAGCTCAAGGAGAGGCCCAAGGGTTCGATTTTTGAACTGGCGATCGCACCGAGATTTTCTTTTAACGCAGAGGGACTTATACAATATCAGAGGCCCCAAAATTGTTTTGGTTAAAAGGGGATTGGGTCTTACACTCTATTAGAGGCCCAAAGGTGATTTTAAAAGAAAAGATGGGGCTTACAACTCAAGGAGAGGCCCAGATGATTTTTATTTTAAACTGGCGATCGCGCCGAGATTTTTTAAAACACCGTGGGTCTTATACAATGACTGTGGCCCAAAAAGTTTTAGTTTCAAAGAAGGATTGGGTCTTACACTCTATTAGAGGCCCAAAAGGTTTGAAAAAGTTTGATGAGGGTTGAATTAATCAAAAACCCTAATTTGTTTCCAAAATGTATTTTAATTGAATAAAAATTCAATTAAAATGATCAAAATTGTTAAACATATGGAAAACAAATTGTGACCTTGGATTAATGTTTCAAAAATCAGGTTTTGATCCACATAATGATTGGAAATCACTAAAATTTGAAAAATCAAGAAAGAGAAAATATTTTAAATGTCAAAAACAATTAAAATAGTAATTCTTTATAAAAATATCAAGTATATGAAATAAATAATATTTTTGGGATTTTTTAGGAAAATAAAATATTTTAACATTTTTGTGAATTATTAAAAAAAGAATCAACTCAAAATCATTAAAACACAGAGAGAAATTAATTTTTGAATCAATTAAATAAAATCACAAAATTCAAATATTCAAATTTTCAAAAAAAGGCGCCAAGAACAAGGGCAAGAACACGCGCCACCCTCTGTTTCTGCATATTTGCATTTTCTATCCAATCTCACTGAATACTTGATTATATCATGCAATCTATATATCAATCTACTCGTTTCAACCTCACGATCATGTCTATGGTCTTTAATTTCATTTATTTTAAACATGGTATAAGAAATCAAAGAGAAACCTCAAGAACCCTAAAATTTGCATGAAGGTTCAGAAATTCCATACAAGTTTCAAACAATGCAATTGATTGAGTGAAAACACTCCATGCATGATTATGAACATATGGCCAAATTATTGTGCAGCAAAAAATGCATGGATCATAGAGTTAGAAGAGCTCATGCTTACCTCTGGCAGCTGGTGATCGTGTTTTGTGTTAGAGGTGTTACAGCTTGGTTCCAAGGTTATGGACAGCTTCCCTAGGTGCTATGGAGTGTGTCTGGGTGCTTGGAGTGAATTGATTTGAGCTGGAACTTGATTTGGCACCTCAACTGCAAATCTGTCAAAGGCTTGAGCAGTTGCCTGGTGATTTTGTGATTTTGATGTTCCAGATGTTATGTGAGTGTTTGGATCACCTCTATATGATGTTTATGAGGTGTGTGTGTGATTGGTTTGGTTGGAATAGCTCTCAAACTCAAAACCCGATAATGACTTGCTTTGGAAGGCAATTTTGGAGTGAAGAAGGAGATTTTGAGGAAAGCATCTGTTTGATGGCTTTGGTGTACTCAAACTGATCACAAATGAGCTCTATTTATAGTAGAGCAAGTTTGTTTTGCAAGGAATAGTGAATGGCAACTGCTGCATAGGTTTGGCCAATGTTGAGCAATGAGAATCCAAGTCTCCTCTAGCCATTGACTAGAGGTTAGGGCACAGGCTGCTGGTTCCCTTGGTCTTGGATAAGTCTTGACTGAATTTCGTTGGAAATGGCTCAGTCCATGCCACCTTGGTGTATGCATTGAATGCTCCAATCCAAAATTGGAGTCTTGTCCCTCTTTTAGGCATTTCTAGGTTTGGCATGCTATTTTTGGTTCCAGATGATTTTTTTTTTAAACGGCGATCGCGCCTAGGTTTTGAAAACACAGTGGGACTTATACGATGACTGAGGCCCAAAAAAGGTTTTTATTTACAAGGGATGAGTCTTACACTCTATTAGAGGCCCAAAGTGATTTAAAAATTTAAAATCGAGAGGAAACCCTAATTTTAAATTAAAATGTCATTTTTTCGAAGGAAATTTAAATAATAAATGATAAAATATCAAATATATTCAAAAAACCAAATTGTATACTTTGAAAAATATTTTGATAAAACAAGTTTAATCACATGAAAGTTTGAAATTCAATTGTTTTTGAAAGATCAAAGTGGGAATTTCATTTAAAAATGTTTAAAAACAATAAAAATGAAATTAATTACAAAAATTCTAACTATATTAAAAAAGTAATATAAATTGGAGTTTTTTGTAAAATAAAATATTTAAATATTTTTGTGAATTTTGAGAATAAGAATCAATTCAAAAACACAAATATTCAAAGAGAAAATAATTTTTGAATCAATTAACAAAAATATCAAAATATTCAAAATTCAAAAATTTGAAAAAAAGGCGCCAAGAACACTAAGTTCTTGCCCGCGTGCCCTGTTTCTGCAGATTTGCATTTTCTCACCTTTCTCCATGATTTCTCAATGGTTTTGCACGATTCAAATACCAATCTTGTTCGTTTTTTATCAAGGATCACAATCATATAGTTTAATTGCATTTATATTAAGTATGGAGGAAGAAATCAACATAAAACCTCAAGAACCCTAATTTCAGCATGAACGCATTGAAATTCCATACACGATGGATTCATGGCAATTGATTGAGGGTTATTACTCTACATACATGCATAAACAAGATGGTAACTCAAAAATTCATTCATGATGCATGGATCATAGAGTTTAAAGGGTTCAGGCCTACCTCTTGCAGCTAGTGATCGAGTTTGATGATGGAGGTGTTGTAGCTAGGTTCCAATGATCTGGACAGCTTACTTAGGTGCCAAGGAGTGTGTTTGAATACTTGTAGTGGATTGAAATGAGCTAGAACTGTTTGTGGTACCTCAACTACATCTCTGTCAAGAACTTGAGAAGTTGGCTAGTGATTTTGTGAATTTGATGTTCCAGATGTGATTTTATGTTATGGATCACTCATACATGATGTTTATGAGGTGTGTGTGTGTGTGTGTGATTGGTTTGGCTGGAATCACTCTTAATCTCAAAACCCGATAGTGACTTGAGTTAGAAGGCAAAATTGGAGTGAAAGGGAGATTTTGAGGATAGCATTAGTTTGGGTGCTTTGGTGTTCTCAAACTGATCACAAATGAGCTCTATTTATAGTGTGTCAAGTTTGTTTTGGCAGCAATAGTGTGTGGCAACTGTAGCAAGTCTGTGGCCAATGGTGATCAAATGGAATCTCAAGTCTCCTCTAGCCATTGACTTGAGGTTAGAGCACAGACCTATGGTATTTTGGTTTAGAGATAAGGCTCGACTCATTCAGTTAAGTTTTCCTGAGTTCATGCCACCTTGATGCATCTATTGAATGCATTGAAACAAAATTGGAGTCTTGGCACTTTTTAGCCTTTATAGGTTTGTTATGGCTATATGTAGATTCTTGGACTTGGGAAGCTTGGGGATCAGATCATTCCTCTTTGATTTCATCCTCTGATGTGTCTAAATGGATGACAAGGCTTGAATTTGTCTGATTTTTCCAAATCGAGCAAAATACCAAATTCTGCCTTGTACAAGACAGTTGGAAATGGTGATTTTGAGGGGATCATATCTCCCTGCTCAGGTTGAGTTATGAGAGGCTCTTGTGCTTTTTAGAAAGCCCTTATATGATACAATACATGTGTGATCATAGTTGGTCTTGAAACTATTTGAATCCCATTGAAAAATCCTCATGAACATGGATGTTCAGGGCTGGTAACTTAGGCAGATTTTCACCAAGTGTTGAAAAATGTCATTTTCTTCATTTTTGTCATTTTGATCACTCCATAACTTAAAATCCATGAAGAATTGGAGTTTAAGGTAGTTGAAGCTTTTGTAGAATGTAGGAATACCTATAAATCAGGCTTTAGATCACTCAAAATGGCTGCTTGGATCACAAGTTATGATCCTTGGAAGTAGGTACCAAAATCATTCAAATTTAGTAACTTAGAAAATTTTTCAATTTTTCAAGATTGCCCCTTTTACAGGTGATCTTGGTTTCTTGATCAATTCTTGTTCAAATGACATTATAAGTCATATTTTATGAAAAATGATTCATAAGGATCATTTTTTCCAAAAAAGTAATGTTTTGACTTTTGGCTTCGGAGCGGTTCGGCGCGTAAAACCCTAATTCCCGACTTTTTAGGAATGCATCCGCTGAGGGTCATTCATCTTTGCAAATGGACCCCTAGGGTTATTTTGAGCATATTTAGTCACATATTGGAGTCTTGGCTCATCCTCTTGTGAAAATCTCACTCTGGAGGTCTCGGTCGTCCAAAACCCTAATTCGACGACATCGGGTGTTTTGAGGCTCAAAACACTTGGGATGTCACAACTGTGTGCTTGATTTTTGATGTGAGGGTCCTCTTTATCCTTTGTGGATTATTTAAGAGGTTAGACAAGTTGAAGATCATGTCATTTCTTGATTGATCTTTTGTCTAAATGCTTTGAGTGGGCCCAAACCCTAATTCTTGATTGTGGTGGATGCTCAACTATCTTTGGGAGATTGATGAGGCATGAAGGTACATCTATATTGTGGTAATGATCCTCCCAATGATAGGAAATCTTGGTGTTCAAAATTTGGGGTATAACAGATGCTCCTATTTAATTTTCTTGGACCCGAAGGTGTGAATGGCGAAGATATTCGGACATTCAGGGTGCAAGAGGATTAAATATCGGAATACCCGAAATTTTGACGGTGGTTATAAATGTCAGCGGTTTGTCATCCATCTTCTTTTGCTAAGCAACGATACTTAGAAAAAGGTAAAACTTCCCCTCGATCCTGGTCTTCAGCCACGGAACTGGTCTCAGTTTCTTTTGTGATAAACCTCCCCTCGATCCTGGTTTTTTGCCACGGAACTGGTCTCAGTTTTTGATATAAACTTCCCCTCGGTCCTGGTCTTCAGCCAAGGAATTGGTCTCAGTTTCTTTTGTGATAAACCTCCCCTCGATCCTGGTTTTTTGCCACGGAACTGGTCTCAGTTTCTGATATAAACTTCCCCTCGATCCTGGTCTTCAGCCAAGGAACTGGTCTTAGTTTCTGATATAAACTTACCCTCGATCCTGGTTTTCATCCAAGGAATTGGTCTCAGTTTCTGATATAAACTTCCCCTTGATCCTGGTTTTCAGCCAAGGAACTGATCTCAGTGTCTTCTTGTCACGTTCCTTCCTTGACAAGGGATACTATTTTACAGCGATTTTCGTCAAACTTCTCGCCGAGTTTTCTACTGGGGAGATGTTATTTGACTGAAAAAATGAGGTTAAACTTGCAGGGGACACCCATTTGTCTGAGCTGTCGAGGTGTGCAAACTTCTTTGTTGGAGATGCCATTTGTTGACTCTACTGGGGATAAACGAGTCTCTTGAGAGACTGCTTTTCACTTGGGGATATTACATCATACTTTTCTTTGGGATCTTTTTGGAGAAATGCCATGTGATGTAATCCAATTTTGAGGTGCTGATGACTTCATTAACATTGAATTTCTTGGGAGAAAAACTAATGTGTTGTTGAGAGTCTTTAGTTGAGAGGCTTTCTCTGGGGATTTTCTTTAATCCGAGAAAGCAAAAATGTCATCTTCAATGGTGAAGAGTGATGTTTGTCGAATGTCTTCTTGCCTTTCAGAGGTTCAAGTTATCAAGGTGGTCGAGGACCGTCTCCAATCTAGAAATAAACTGGGGGAGAGAGATTGTTCAGACAAAACATTTCCTGACGAGGAAAGAACTGACAACTCGATTGATAAGAGGACTTTACCTCTTGGGGAATGAATATGACCAGAGTGATAGTAATGCAATATGATTACGAATGTGAAGAAATTATGCATGATGTATGTATGTGTATGCTGACAAAACTGACGCGACATACAGACTAATAAATGAACACAAAGGGATACTCGGCCACAGTGGGGGATGAAAAGTATCATTGGTTCAAAATAGAAATTCTGCCTTGTTTTGGAGAAGTAGACCCTGTGGGGAGGAAGAATTATTCAATCGATCTTAAGAGGTACGAACTCTGCCGGGGATATCAGATGGGAAAATCACATCTGAAATAGTTGATCCTTCATTCAGGTGCACTGGTTTAGAAGAAGTGCTTTGATTCTGCATTTTGAGGTTTAACCACCTCTGGAGAAGCAATCGATGTTCTTTTTGAAATTCACAGTCAAAAGTATCCTGCTCTCAGAATTTTTCTCGCCATTGTGTGTCTGTTGGTATGAGTGCCAAAGGATCCTTCGTGAATTTCTTTTATCAGTATGTTTGTTTCTGGTCTATCTATGCATCGGAGCAAGACCATGTCAAATTTTCTCTTATAGAGTGTATCACCGCTCAGAAAGAAGCTGCCACCCCAGTCTTCTGAGAGTCTTCCTGTCTTTTCTGGATGTCCCGGATGGGTACTCTTGTTTCTGAAGGAAGCATATGATATTGTGATACCAAGGTTTGTCATCGATGACTGCTCCGATTGTGAAAATGTAAGCGGGCCTTTCAAGGCGCATTATGTCAATCTTAGGCACATCGTTCCATTGACCTACACTAATCATGGATGAGAGATTGGCTAATGCATTAGCCATGTGATTCTCTTCACGAGGAATGTGATGAAACTCAATTCTGTTGAAGAATGGTAACAATCTTCTCGCGTAGTCTTTGTAAGGAATCAGTCCTGATTGGTATGTGTTCCAATCTCCTTTGACTTGATTGATAACCAGGGTTGAGTCTCCATACACATCCAAGTTCTTAATTCTCAAATCAATTGCTTCTCCGAGACCCATAATACAAGCTTCGTATTTGGCCTCGTTGTTTGTGCACTTGAATGTTAGTCTGGCAGTGAAAGGAATGTGGGTACCCTGAGGTATTATGATGATTACCCCAATTCTGTTTCCATAATTGTTGATAGCTCCATCAAATATTAGTCCCCATTGGGAACCAGTTTCTGGCCCTTCACTAGGTAACGGTTCATCGCAATCTTTCATTTTTAAGTACATGACATCTTCATCTGGGAAGTCAAATCTGAGTGATCCCAGATCGTCAATCGGTTGATGAGCCAAATGATCGGCTAGAATACTTCCTTTGATGGCTTTCTGAGCATGGTACTCGATGTCGTATTCTGATAACAACATCTGCCAACGGGTGATCCTTCTCGTGAGAGCAGGCTTTTCAAAGACATACTTGATCGGATCCATTTCAGAGATTAACCAAGTAGTGTGACAAATCATATACTGGCGAAGACGTTTGGCTGCCCAAGCTAGAGCACAACAAGTTTTCTCAAGCATAGTATACCGAGTTTCACAGTCGGTAAATTTCTTGCTCAAATAGTAGATGGCAGACTCTTTTCTTTTCGTTTTGTCTTGTTGGCCAAGTACACAACCCATTGAGTCTTCCAAGACTGTTAGGTTGATGATCAGTGGTCTTCCCTCCATTGGAGGTGACAGGATAAGCGGATTCAACAAATATTCCTTGATACTGTCAAAGGCTTTTTGGCAGTCTTCTGTCCATACACAACTTTGATTCTTTCTGAGCAGTTTGAAGATTGGCGTGCATGTCGCGGTCATGAGGGATATGAACCTTGAGATGTAATTCAGACGGCCCAAAAATCCTCTGACCAATTTTTCAGTCTTTGGCGAAGGTATTTCTTGAATGGCTTTGACCTTGTCGGGATCAACCTCAATTCCTTTATGGCTGATGATAAACCCTAAAAGCTTTCCTGAACGGACACCGAATGTGCACTTGTTGGGGTTCGAGCAGAGTTTGTATTTTCTCATACGCTCGAATAACTTTGACAGGTGGGTTACATGCTCCTCTTCTGTTTTAGATTTGGCAATCATGTCATCGACATACACTTCGATTTCTTTGTGCAACATGTCATGAAATAGAGTAGTCATGGCTCTTTGATAGGTTGCTTCTGCGTTCTTCAAACCGAACGGCATTACCTTGTAACAAAAGGTGCCCCATGGGGTGATGAACAAAGTTTTCTCTATATCTTCTGGTGCCATTTTGATTTGATTATAGCCCGAGAATCCACCCATGAAGGAGAAGACTTTGAACTTTGTTGTACTATCTACCAGCATGTCAATGTGTGGTAAGGGGAAGTTATCCTTTGTGCTGGCTTTGTTCAAATCCCTGTAGTCTACACTCATTCTAACTTTTCCGTCCTTTTTCGGAACTGGAACTATGTTAGCTAGCCTTTGAGGATATTCTGAGGTAGCAAGGAAACCTGCATCAATTTGTTTCTGCACTTCCTCCTTGATTTTGATAGCCATATCCTGAGGAGTCCGTCTCAGTCTCTGTTTCACCGAAGGACATTCTGATCTTAACAGTAGATGATATTCCACGATGCTAGTGTCCAACCCTGGCATGTCCTGATAGGACCAAGCAAATACATCGGGAAATTCTTTGACAGTCGGACTGAGCAGTGCCCCAATCTTCACTTCTTCCCTCTCTTCTTCTGAACCCAAGTTGACCGTTTCCAACGGCTCTTTATGAGGTTCAATGGACCTTGCCTCTTGCTTGAGTAATCGGGAGATCTCCTCTGGAATTTCTGCGTCTTCTTCTTCTTCAGCTTCAAATACCGGAAATTCAAAGTTGGAGAAGGCATTGGATCGTATGTTTTAACGGGGTTTAAAACAAGCAGTCTGCATGACGTGATGATTTGTTTTTTAGAAGAGATAGAGAGAAATGCAAGAGTGCGTGCAGTGTATTTTCTGAAAAATGCTTGCTTTTTTTTTCTTTTTAGGATTACCATTTCCTGAAAAAGCGAAAAGTGAAAACAGTAATAAATGCGGAAATTACAGAATGACGTTTATTTATTTATGATTTTGTCGATTCTTGAAACTACAGCCCTATAAAACAAAACTCTGTCACCTCGGGCGAAGCGAAGAGGGACATTTACAGAAAAGTGAGCCCTATAAAAACATCCATTTCACCTGGGTAGGGTGAAAGGTTAAAACAAAGATGGTAATTACTTAGACTTATGGACGACTTTCAGGACATCGACATCAACCCATTGACGATGAACTCCTCGGTGAATCACATAGTCTAGTACCTTATTTATTAGTTTGTCCTCAGAAACGACGCTGATTTCTGGCGGAGCAGGATCGTTGGAGTCTTCCTCCCATGCAGAGTTGTCGTAGACGAACTCTTCTGTTGTATCTTGCACAGTGTTTTCACTCTCAGGCGGATCTCCCCATCCAGTTGGTTGGATGTCTTCGAGCCTGATACGAGAGCTTTCAGGAGCGGTGTACTTGACCAAGAAGTCGTACTTTCCACTCAGTTGTCCTAAAGTGTCCCATACTTCGGTGGGAAAAGGGGAGTCATCTTTCTTGACGACGTTGACCTCAGAAAAAGCATAGTTGATGAACTCTTGTCCAGCACTCTTCGCAGATTCATCATTGTGCTGGATATCTTCGAAATGTCCTGAGTAATGATCCCATGACTTGGTGGGGACGCAGGTATTCTTTTCAATATTCCTCAGTTGATAAGCTTTATTTGGCTGACTTTTTTGCCCCAAGTCTTCTGGGTACGGCGTCCAGATAGGCAAGTCATCCAGGGGATCATAATAGTTGTAGTCAAAGTTATCTTTTATTAGAGTGTCCTCCTCTAATGAGTTAGGTGGAGCACGGCATCCTTCCGGATCACAATCTATGTACATCATCTTGACGTCTAATCTTGGTATATATCTCGAACTTTGTGTGGGATAGCAAAATGGCGTATGCGACTCTCCCTGAGACATATAATCGTCCTCGTTGAGATAGGACTTACACTCTTCATCTGTATCGGAGGAGTCACCCTCATTGATGGTGTGTACTTCTTGAGACACTGGGTGAAGGAAACCTCCACTGTGGAAGAAGTCCTGAATGGGATGAAACTTTCATCTTTAGCAGTCTGGGTACAGGTTGAGGAGAAAACAAGACCTTTTTTTGTCTTGTTATCAGTAGGAATTACAAGCCTCCCCATCCTTTTACGTCGTTACCCTTTATTACTTCGAGAGCATCTTTGTATGAGGAAATTGATGTTCCTTTTTCTGATCGATTCTCATTGCTCACCGAGAGTGCTTGAAACTGGGTTCCAACGACTTCCTCTGATTCTACACAGGAGAATGATGATAAGTTGCTCACGATTAAGGCTGCTCTCCACAAACTGTGACTAGCTTATCATTCTTGACGAACTTCAGCTTCTAGTGAAGTGTCGAAGTGACTGCCCCAGCTTCGTGTATCCAAGGTCTTCCTAATAAACAGTTGTATGCTGACTGGATATCCATGACCTGGAAAGTGACTTGGAAAGTGTGAGGATCGATAGTTATGGAAAGGTCAACTTCGCCGATAACTGTTTCTCTGGATCCATCGAAGGCTTTGACGATGACCTCACTGCCTCTCATCTAAGATCCTTGAAATGATAGTCGTATCAGAGTAGATTTTGGCATAACATTCAGAGTTGATCATGTATCTACCAGTATGCTGGCTAGAGTATCGTCCTGGAAATTGACTGTAATGTTAAGCGCCATGTTGTGATTCTTGCCTTCTTCTGGCAGTTCTTCATCACTGAATCCTAAGTTGTTGCAGGAAGTGATGTTGGAAATGATGCTGTCAAAATTTCTTATCGTCACATCTTGTTCTATGAAAGCTTGCTCTAAGACTTTTTGCAAAGCTTCCCTGTGAGCTTCGAAACTGAGCAAGAGAGATAGCACAGAGATTCTTGAAGGAGTTTGCAACAGTTGGTCCACAATGTTGTACTCGCTCTTCTGGATGAGCTTTAGCATCTCATCATTGTTCTTTGAAAGGTCCGAATTACTGGATTTCCCGACTGGTTGATTGGAAACTTCTGTTTAAGGTTCCTTTTCCTTGGTGGGCTCTCCAACTCCTCTGTTGAAGATCCGACCGCTCCGTGTTACTCGACTGATGTCAGCAATGTTCATGACAGAGGGTAATGGAGTTTCCTTTCCATTTTCGATTGTTGTTGCACCGTACTTGTAAGGGATAGCCTTATCAGATTTTAACGGTATTGGTCCTGGCAGATAGATAACCATAGGAGCCTTTTGATTTTTCTGACCATCGTAGCCGGCCCAAATTGGTTCGAGGTTGAGAATCTTTTTACTATCAAGAGGAACTCTTGATTCATGGAGCAGAGGGATTATGGCGCATATGTCTTTGTCCATTTCATGATTAGAGATTAAGACAACGTCTTTGCTTTGATCAGGAAGATAGTCAGGTGTCACGTTGATCGAACTAAAACTTGAACATGGTCGAATCTCTTTCCGGTCTAACTGATTTTGAAGAGCCGCTCGCACGAGATAACATCCTTGGTTGTTCTCTGAACAAACTCTACAGCGCTCGTAGTTTGGTAGTGGAACCCGGCCATGTCCGCTTTGTATGCAGTGCATCTTTACTAGATCTGTTTCCATTGAGCGAACATTCTGACTTTGATATCTAGTAGGATTCCCATCAGTTATACTAATTTGCTGTGTAGCCTCATCCAAGTAGATTGGAAGCCACCAGTGGTCTAACAAGTGTTGAAGTGTTCTTTGGACGAGTGTAGCACCCCAAAATTTGCCCTCCTTACTTTAGTATTAACTGGCTTATGTTTCATTTCATTTTTGCATTATCATGTTTGCATATCATTGGTTCTTAGCATGGGGTCAAGGTGCCTGAGGCTGTTCAAGAGGAGAAGATGTTCTTCAAAGGGTCAAGCAAGAGTCCTTATATTGTCCAAGAGATCTCAAGTGGATCACTTTCTCCTAACTAGTGCAGAAACTAGGGTTTTGAGATTCTTGGGTATATTGCTCCAATGGGCAAGCTTCTTGGGTTTTTATCATCACCAAATGGCACATATTATCTTTGTTGGAGAGGATACACATCATATTCAGAGGAATTTAGATTTGGAGACTGTGCTATTTTCCTCCTAGACTGAGGGTACCAAATTAGGGTTTGCTATAAAGTCAGTTTATTTCTGATTTTTTGGGCAAGACTTGATTCCATGGAATTCCTTGGGTCCCTAAGTATCTAGGAATGGAAGATTGTCCATCAGTTTGGTTCATGAGAGATTCAATTGGCCAATGGATTGCAAATCAGGAGAATTGGATAAAAGTCAACAGTGAGAGGGAAAGTCAACTGTGGAATTTTGAGGTTCTCTCCAAGGTTTTCAAGGTCTCACATCCTCATATGGTCTTCAAGATTCAAGTTTCATACCATTTATCAAGAATCAAGGGTTGGTACAAAAGTTACTAAATATGGAAATGGCCTATAATTTGAAAGTTTCCATTTTGGGCAAGTTTTACACTACATTCAACTTGACTTTTCATCATCAAGGAAGCTTCAAGTGAATTTTCCTAAAACATGAAATTTGAAGATCTTTTTCTCCTCTTTCCAACAAGTACTAGATGGTCTCCATATCATTTGTGAAACTCAAGTTATGATCAAAAGAGGGCAAAGTGGTTTTTAGGGTTTTCTCATGGTTCCATTTTCACAACTTTTGCATTTTAGGACATATGGACCTATAATTGATTCTATTGCTTCAAGGCATATTCTAACATCAAAGTACATTCCTTAAGGATCATTTTTGGCCTTTGAACCAAGGGATTCCATGACAAATTCACCATTTATTTCACATTATGCAAAATGGCAAGATGCATCAAAATTCATAAACCAAGACATCTCAAGGCCCAAATTCCATACAAGTGTGATTAGCAATTGAAATATAAGTGATCCATCATCAAGGGCTTGGGTGTACATTCATGGAGGAGGGTGTATTTCACATTATGCAAATTTCCAAAATCACTCTAAACTCATTAAGTGAGGAATTAACAAGGCCCAAATGCCAATCAGTGGATTAACCTAATATATTTAAGCTAACTCATGCACTGGTGAGAGGGGGGACACGTGATTTTGAGGAAAACAAAACTTTCAACCCTAAAGCTTGATTCCTTCAAATCTGATAATCCATTAGGGCTTTTCACAAAATTTCTTCACAGTCTTGATCCTTGGAATCCATAGAGCACGAAGCACTCACCATCTGGAGCTAACAATAAGGATACGGATAGCACGATCTCAGGTTGGTGCGTTTTTCATGATCATAGAACTCTATTTTTAAGTGTGCATAATGATGTGTAACGTTCACTGATAATCCTGATATAGTTTGTTTTGAGTTTGGACGTTTATATTGTCTGTATGATGAGTTTGAAACTTTTGAAGCAAACTTTATTTCGTTCGATTTGCGCTATGTATTGATTGTTTGCAAAAAATAGCATGATATTTGGAATCCTCATGTTTTTCTGATTGAAATGATGCACTCATTTGCGTTTTCTGGGGATTTTGGGTGTGGTGGTTACCGGAGAAGACGACCGGAACCCTAGTTCCGGCGTCTGGTGCAATCTCCGGCGAGGTAGGGTTTGGGTGAGGAAGAGATAATCCTGACCGTCCAATTTCTTGATCCCACGGTCCATGTTGCGCCACCTCATTAAAATTCTGTTTTATTTACTTAGTTAGGTGTGTGCTATCCCATGATAATTATTGTGAACCCTAGATCTACACCACTCATCATGTTTCTGATTGTTTGCTTGGGTACGTTGATGTGATCTGATGGCCTAGATTTTGCCCGCGCATTAATGATATGGTACTCCCCACGTGTTCTTTTATTTTAATTCAGGCTAATTTGGTGTGCGCGCGTGTATGATAGTTATGATGGTCGTGTGATCCTGAACGCTCATCATGATTACTTTTTGTTTTGGTTGACTGATGGCATGTGTTGGATTGATCCAAGGGCCCATGTGGAGTCAACGTGGTGGACTGGGTTCACATGTTATTATTATTGTTTTTCTGATGGATTGTTGGGTTGGGCTTGCTTTCCACACCCTACAGTTAAGCCCAGTTACCATTTTCAATGTGAGTTATTGCTGCATACACCCCCCATGTTTATTTCTTTATTTTCATTTTTATTTTATTATTGCATTTCATTTTTAATCTTTAAAAATAGTTTTTTGCATTAAAAAATTACAAGAAAATTCATGAAGCATATTTATAGTTTTATAAAATTTTACCAAATTTTATTTTATTATTTTCTTTTATTTTTAGTGACTGAATTAATTATTTAATGGATTTCTTTTTGAATTATTCTTATCATGCGTACCCAAACTTATAGAATTTTGTTCTCATAGCATACATAACATTTTGAACTCGTTCTTTTTGAATTGTTTCCCCAACACATTGAATTGCATTAAAAAAAATTTCTCTCATTTTTAAAATCATTTCATATTGCATTTTAGCCCTTTTCTTTTGCATATTGAACCATGTTTCCTACTTGATCTTTGCATATTTGTTTGAGGGACCTATCTTGGGAATTTTGGCATGAACTTTTGACATGTTGTCTGCCACTGGTTGAGGTGTGTTAAGTTTTAATTTGGTAATTTTAGAAGACGTTTTGCTAATTGTTTGATTGCTCTTTGTTTGAGGTCTTCTTGTATGCACATCTTTGATCATGTCTGATTTCTTGTTTGAGAAGGCACTTGTGCCATTGTTTGGGATCGTTTATTTGACTTCATAATTCATGTTTGAATCACTATAGGTCACTTGATTATGATTATAGGTCATTGGTGTGAGGTTGTTGCCTACTTTGTGCATATGGTCAATGTTTGATTTACACACCTCTTTGTGTTTCATATTCTCACTTCTTCTCATCTGTGTCTCTTCATGACTTATGCTTGGTTTATGTATTCCATGCCATATCATTCATTTCCATTTCATTTGGTATATGTTTCTGACTTTGGAGATTTGCATTCATATCATATGTCATTCATGTTTCATCTTGCATACTTGAACATGTTTCACCTATATCCTTCCTTCTTCTTCTATTGGTGTTTGATGTTTGGATATCTGTTTGCATGTCTCATGTGACACTTGTATGACATGTTTAGGCACATGTTTAGGTCATCCACATTCTGACTTGGATATTATTTGAAGCATTCTTGCATGATCACCTTGCATATCCACTCTTCCTTCTTCTACTCCTTCTTTGATAACTCTCTTGTTTGTTTCGCCACTGATTTGCATTCTATTTGCTTGATTTTGTTTGGTAAAAATTGTGGGTCACCTATAAGGTGTATATTCTGGCTTGGATGAGTTTCATTTGGTTTGTAACCATTTTTCTTTGGTTTGTGACTTGCTTGGGTTTCGCTCGTCTTATTGTCACTTATGTCTGTTTCGTACTAACCTTGTATGCAGGGGCTGAGGTAAGTTATTTGAGGGTGTGGATAGTTATCCATGTTCACCCTTACTCCTTTTTTCTCTCATCTTTTCTTTTCTTTAGGCTTAGGTTGTTTTCAAACCTCCCCCTAGGGCCATCTTTGCATGATAACATTAGGATACATTTTCCCCGTAGTGTTTTTCTTTTCTTTTGAGTCCCTCTTCTCATCTCAAAACATTTCTAAGATACTTAATAAGGTCAACTTACCTTGTACACAAGCCTTAAACATAGGAAATGAAGATTGAGGGGTCCCCCTTCTCTCTTCTAGAGTGTTGAGCATATGTCCCATTCGGGACGACCATGCGACGCATTCGTTCCCGTGTCATAGACTTTGGTTCAAGTTGAGTTATGAACGAGCTCAAGTCATTTCTGTCCTAAAAAATACAAACAAACTTCAAACATTTTTATCCTTCGGGATCGTCAAACTAACGGCTATTTTCAAAAAGGGCACGTTACTTTCCGTCTGAGTCGCAAACAAGCATCGACCCTAACTGTCGGCCGCGAGCTTAACGTCGCTCATAAAAAACACAAAAAGAACTTGGTCCGAACTACGTTGACTCTAAATTTCCCATTGCACAAAGGGAGTACGTAGGCCTGGGACGACGACGTCCTACCGAGTCTGTCTTAGTTTTTCCCTTCCCCGTTTTAGTACAGCCATAGATGTTAGGATAACTCACCCTTAGATTAGACAACAATCGTGGATCCCATCGAGTACGATGGACGCATGGGGTACTAGCACCTTCCCCTCGCGTAACCGACTCCCGAACCCAGGCTATGGTTGCGATGACCATTCCTTTCCCTCTTCCTCAGGTTTATGCGGTGTTCCCTTTCCCTCTCTTGGGATAAATTTATACGGCTGGCGACTCTGTTTTTCGCGCCACTTTCGCGTTTGTACCTGGATGAAAATCCCGGGAGCGACAACGAGTGCACACCCTTGATCATTCTCACGACATTTTTCACAGTCTTGATAAACATGTGAAGCCAGGAAACCGAGCCTGACTTGCTTAGCGTGTAATTCTACCAGATTGGTATTCATCAAGCGAATATCAAAGATCTGAATCATATTGACTTGATGATTATTTCTATCCTAATAGTCCTGAATCTATCCAAGATCCATCTGACGCTGGAGGGCCTCTTGTACAAAAGAGCATCCCTGATTTCTTATTGAGCTGATCGGACAGGAATTGTAATCGTGCTGTGGCAGATCATGGTATTGACTTTGCCTTGAGTGCATTGCCACCAAGTTGACGTTCATCGCCAGAATGTTGTGGTTCTGAACAATGTTGGGATTTGCGTGAGCTATATTTACCTCATGGATTCGATGATCTTGAATCCATCCGAGATTCATTTGTTCTTGTAGAGCTGATTGCACTACGGAACATCCTTGATTATTTTTTAAAAACATATTACACTGTTGATAATTGTGAGGCGGCACATGACCATACCCGCTCTGTCTATAATGCATCCTGACCAGATTGGTTCCTAATAGGAGTACATCGCAAATTTGATAACTGCGGCTAAATTCCTCCTCTATCAAATTTACTACAGTCTTCTCATGTTGAGGCAACGGGTTTGTCTGAACATTCGGATTTGTATCTTTGAAAGATAGGACCCCGTTCCTGACAAGCTTCTGCACATCAGACTTGAAGTTAAGATAGTTTTCAATGTTGTGCCCCTGTCCTCCTTGATGATAAGGGCAAGTTTGATCCGCTTTGAACCAAAAAAGAAGATTTTCCAGTACTGTAAGAGGAAACCTGGTTTGGACGTGCCCCTTAACCAGTAAGAGTGGAAACAGTTCTAAATACATCATCGGTATAAGGTCAAACCATGGTGGTCGTGTAGTATAATTAATGTTGTTGTACTGACGGCGAGCTTGCTGAAGAGGTTGTTGTGTCCTTTGCTGATACCGTTGTTAATTTGGTTGGCTCTGAGCAACCTGAGGTTGATACGTTGGAGCCGGCGCAGGGTTGATAGCAGGAGTTACTGTTGCTACTGGTTGATACCTTCGCCTTTGCTTTCCGAGAGAGATATTACCAATATCTTGCTCTTTTATCTTTGGGAAAGCACCACCGTATCTTTTGGTACTGCTCGATGGCTCTGCACCTTTGACCAGACGTCCTTCTCGGATTGCCTCTTCAAGGCATACGCCCATGTTCACCATCTCAGTGAAGTCGCTGGGCGCACTGGCAATCATTCGGTCGTAGTAAAATGAACTTAAGGTTTTCAAAAAGATCTTTGTCATCTCTTTTTCCTTAAGAGGGGGACAGATTTGGGCGGCAATTTCTCGCCATCAATGAGCATACTCTTTGAAAGTTTCTTTGTCCTTCTATGACATTGCTCTGAGTTGATCTCTGTCTGGTGCCATGTCCAGGTTATATTTGTACTGCTCAACGAAGGTTGCGCCAAGATCTCTGAAAGTAACGGTCTTGGTGCGGTTTAAACCCATGTACCATTTGAGTGCGGCACCGGTTAAACTGTCTTGGAAGTAATGGATCAGTAGCTGTTGATTTTCTGTCTGAGTTGACATCTTTCGAGTGTACATCACCAAATGACTTTGAGGACAAGAGTTTCCCTTGTATTTTTTAAAGTCAGGTACCTTGAGTTTGTGCGGTATTTTCACATTAGGGACCACACAAAGGTCTGCGGCGTCCTTTCCAAATAAATCCTGACCGCGAATGGCATGCAGTTCCTTCTGCATCTCCAGGAATTGCACATGGAACTCATTCATCCTTTCGTACATGTCTTCGTTTCCACCAGAAATTAATTGTGGAATCTGTCCTTTCGGGACAGTGTGTACCACTGGTTGTGGTATAGTCATTACGGCGGTGACCCTTGGTGCTTCCATGCCCCAAAGTTTGTAACCTTCAACAGTTGCTGTCATAACTCTTGCGTCTTTGCTTTCCCGAAGTATGTAACCTTCAGGCCCAACGGTTCCGACTGCAGTTTCTGGGTCTTCAGTGACCGATGAAATGTATCCTTTAGGGACAAAGTTGATAGGCATGCCCCAGGGGAGATCTTTAGGCATGTTGTACCGAGGACCATATGTTTCCACTATGGGTGTAGATGTGATCTCTGAAATCACAGTCCTTTGTTGTTGCCTCTGAGCTGTTTCCAGGGATTGCATTTCACTGTGAAGTTTTTTCAGATCTTCCTTCAGAGCGCCGATTTCTTCTCTTAGCTCTCTGTTCTCTTCCTTGAGATCGTCCATTTTCTTTTATCGAATGGCCCAAGTATTGTATGAGTGAGACAGTTTGACTCTAGAATTATGACACATACGCGAGACTCGAAGATAAGAAGAACGCGTTATATGAGAATGATGAATGATATGCAAAGTTATATATATATATATTTTTTAATCAAATAGAAACTTCAACAAATAGATTGCAAATATCATACAGTAAAGGGTGGAGACCCTGTTTTATTGAATTCGAAAGATTGCGGAAATGGAAAATACAGTATTTTACAAAGTGTTGTATGTCTAAACTTATGGATCATGAGTCCTCTCTGAAGAGAGCTCAGATGCTGGTTCTGGCATTTTCCTTTTCTTTGACCGAGGTTCTTTAGCCGTTGTCGGGTTGTCAGTCATTTGCCAAGTGAAAGGAGCGAGCAAATTTCTTCAGTATTCTTGTTTCTCCATAACATGTTGCTCTAGTATCTTAATCAGAGCATCCTTTTCCTTTAGCAGTTCCTGAACTTTGGTACACTCCACATTTAGGATATGATACTTGTTTTTCTAAGAGTTTTTCTCCCGTTGCACTTTGTTAAGAGCTACCTGGAGTTTTTCCGTGTCAGACATGAAATAAAGGACATATTCCTTTAGCGGAAAAACTTCTTGACGAGGGTAAGGCATCCTCAGCTTGAGAGCTCTAGTTTCCACCCAGTGGAGATAAGGTTCCACGAAGGTACAATTTGGTCTTCCTAGAGACTCTCTTCCTTTCTTGTGAACATGTTGCCAGGCATGCACTATTTCCTTCTTTAGTGCCCTGTCATTTCCCCTTCTTTGAAGAAAATACCTTCCAGATGAGCATTATGCGGGATATGCCTCATCGGGTATCCGAGTTGACGGCGAACTAAAATTGGATGATAGTTGATTCCTCCCTTAGTTCCTATGAGAGGTACATTAGGGAAATTTCCACAGCTGTCGATGATCTCTGTCCCTTCATAAATCCTATCATACCAATCTATGTCAGAGTTGGTAAGAGACATGATCCTTTGTGACTAACATAGAGTACTCTTGTGATCCCAAAAAGCAGCAGACTTGGGTAAATGGGAAATTAACCATTTGTAAAGCAAGGGTACACAGCATGTGATCATTCCTCCGCTGTATAGATTCCTTAAGTGCACAAAATGATAAGCATCTGCGAGCAGAGTCGATATAGGGTTTCCAATCAGAAATATCTTAACAACGTTGGTATCAACGAAGTTGTCTATGTTTGGAAAAAGGAACAACCCATATGTGAGAAGGACAAAGATATCCTCGAAAGCAGTAATGTTCCCTATACTGGCAAAGTACAAAGCTTTCTCCACCAAAAACTTGGCTGGTAAACCTTGGATTCCTCCTTTGGTGGTCATGTGAGTCCTGACTTCTGACTCGTCCAAACAAATGGCTCTTGCGATGACCCGATCCTTTGGAATTTATTCCAGTCCAGAAAAAGGAGCTTGATCAATGATAGGTAGATCAGTCAGATGAGAGTATACTTCTAATGTTGGTGCCAGTTGGTAATCCGGGAATGTGAGCAGTGATAAACCGGATCGTAGAACTGGATCAGTGTAGACATGATTCCTTCAACTACATGGACCCTAAACAGAGACAACATCCCTCCGTACTTAGCTCTAAAAGCATCAGGGTTGGTGATCATCCTTGTCAACCCCTTTAAATCCTCTAGTTTTGGAGCCTTGAAGGTGTACTTGTGCGTCTTTCTTCTACCGAAATCCATAACGCAATCTTTTTCTCTGATATTTGTAATCATTGTTTCAGTTTAATTTGAAAAAAGAGAGAGGAGAAAAGATCATTTTTTTTGTTTGTTTAAGAGTTTTTTAAATGAATACATGAATACAGTACACAAAAAAATTGAAAAAACATGGGTTTAAGGGTTCAACGTCACGAATATGGAGTCATGGCTCTACCCATTCCCAAAGGTTGTATTCTGGTCAATTTTTGTACCTGTAGAACGGATCCTAAGGTTCCCAAAATCATTGACCCCCCTAGAGATAACAACAGCGAGCTGGTTCACCCGAGCGAGCTGTAGCATCCTAGGGTAATCTCATTTGAGTGTAGTATCACGTATCAACTATTTCCTATAGTTACCGCACTACGAAGTGGTCATAAGGTTACTGCCTACTAAATCCTCAGGTTCACAGGCGTTGCATTAGAAAACTCTGCTTTCACAACGATCGTGTTTAGCAGGCTGAATCCTACGGGCCCTCGCCTGATTTGGTGGTCTACCATGTTCGCTTATTCGGGATTCACTCCATATAAGACCCCCCGTCTATGCCACCCCTTATCTTAGGTTTCTCTAAACTTTTCCAGAGGCGTATCAATCGCATTCCCATTGACAGAAAAATAAACACGGATATCAAGTAGGAAAATCGATATATATATATATATATATATATATATATATATATATAGTATGTAGAAAATTTCTAACAATGTAGACCTCTTAGGAATTCTTATCCTAGTTTGGCTCCCCAACAGAGTCTCCATTTTACTGTAGCGTGCGATTTTTGCCGGTGACGCGACCACCTTATTGCCATGGATTTCTCCTAACCGCAATGGTGGGGAGTGGGGTGCTACTTTCTGATTTCTTATTTATCCTGTGAAGATGGAAAGGAAAGGGAAGCTATCTAAAACTAACCTTGCACGCAAATGTTTAACTGAACAAATGCTTAAGAGATTGGGGAGTCCGGGGTCATGTTATACAATGGGGAGTTGTCAATTACCCATCCTATATGTGGTTATCCACAGGTTGTTAGCAATTATCCTTACTGTTTTCTACTTACTGGTGTTTGTCTGTTGTGGGTTAGGAAAGTTTCTCCTTTGGGAGTGTTTAAGAGAGAGAGAGAGGTTTTGTTGATTTCGGGTTTTCTGATGTTTTTGATGAGTGAAGGTACTGGACCTAAAGTTTTTATTGGTGTGAAGGTACTGGACCTAAAGTTTTTGATTGGTGTGCTCGCTAAGATTTCACAATCTTATGCCTACGTATTCCCGTTAAAGATAACAGGGAAATCAGAGCAATCATAGTTCCTTCTATTCTATGGGAGGAAAAAGATGTTTGGTGTCTTGTTCAAAGCCCAAGATTGAAGCTAAATGAGTATTTGTGTCTTGTTCAAAGCCCAAGGTTGAAGCTAAAGGTTTTTTGTGTGTCTTGTTCAAAGCCCAAGATTGAAGCTTAAAGGGTATTTGAGAGAGAATTTGTCATCTCTAAAGGGAGACATCTTGTCTGTTTATCAGAACTGTTGGGTGACTGATTATTAAGGAGAATTACTTTAACTGGGATATGTGAATCCAGCAATGCCATAATTTCCTTTATAGGGGATTTTCCTGAAGGAGAAAACTTTAACTCAGTGTAGAGTAATGTCATTTTTCCTTAGAAGTCTTTCATGTTAAGAGAGGGACATTGACTTGGATGTAAATAATCCAGATGCTTGCCACTTACAGCAATTAGATGAAAGAGGAAGTTTACCAGGATAAGAGATGGACTACAACTTGGATATTTGAATCAACAAGTGTTCCACTTACAACAGTTATCTGGGATTAAGGTTTGCTTTGAATTTTCTGTGTGATATACAGAGAAATGTCTTCCTGCAGAGAGTTTTTGATTTCCTCTGAGGGGATGATGGTTTTTGTATGTGCCTTGATCAAAGCCCAAGGTTGAAGCTAAGAGATTGATTGACTCCAGTGGGAAAGTCCTTATACAAAGCCTAAGAGGAGGCTAAAAAAGACTGACTCAACAAGAGAGTGTTTATCTGTCTTGTACAAAGCCCAAGATTGAGGCTAAAAGAGAGTTGACTCTTTTGGGGATATCATTATACAAAGCCTAAGAGGAGGCTAAAGATTGACTTTTCTGGGGAAATATTTTATCTGTCTTGTGAAAAGCCCAAGATTGTGGCTAAAAAGGGTTTATTGACTCCACTGGAGAATATTATTATGTGTCTTGTACAAAGCCCAAGATTGAGGCTAAAAGGGGAAACTCTAGTGAGAGGTTTTATCTGTCTTGTACAAAGCCCAAGATTGAGGCTAAAATGGGATTGACTCAGCTGGAGACTATGATTTGTTTTGTACAAAGCCCAAGATTGAGGCTAACTCTACTAAGGCAAATCATTATACAAAGCCTAAGGGAGGCTGAAGAGAGAATTAACTCTGCTTAAGGAGATTTTATATGATGTCTTGTACAAAGCCTAAGATTGAGGCTGAAAGTTATGACTGACTCTACTGGAGAGATATTTATGTGGGTGTCTTGTACAAAGCCCAAGATTGAGGCTGAAAAGATGGCTAACTCAACAAGAGAGTGTTTATATGGTGTCTTGTACAAAGCCCAAGATTGAGGCTGAAAAGGATTGACTTAACAAGAGAGTGTTTTTAGGAGATAACTCTGCTGGGGAAAAATCATTATACAAAGTCTAAGAGAAGGCTGGCTTCTGCTGAGGATTATTGAGATCAAGAGGTAGGTCCAAAATGGGGAATCAACTCTTGCTGAGGATTACAGAAGAGTTGAGGTATAAGATGCCTTGAGGTTCTGATTTGGGAAAGTGTTATCCTGATGATAGAATGACCCTAGCTGGGGAAATTTAGGATGAAAGACTGAGTTTTAGATCCTGTGAGGGTTTTAACTCTACTGGAGATTGGTTAAATGACCAGGGTTTTTCCTGTGTTTGTAAGGAACTTGAGAATGTCTTTGAGATCCAAGAGGAGATTTAGACTGTCCAAGTCTACTAGTATGGAAGAGTTTCTCTTTGTATGATGCCCAAGAGGAGGCTAGTGTTTTAAAGGATGAGAATCAACCCTAAATTGGTCTAAGGTTTTGACTCTTTGGAAATACTACTCTAACAAAGGATGACTAAGTTATGTCCTATACCTTTAAGAGGTCTTCAGGGTCCTTGTATCAAGCCCAAGAAAAGGCATGAGAACTTCTAAGAAGCCGGAGGGTCCTTGTACAAAGCCCAAGAGAAGGCTGGGGATGCTTTTAGGAAGCCTGTGGGTCCAAACTTAAGAAAAGTTCAAAAAAAGTTTCACCGGGAATAATCTTTTCTTTAGTGAACAGTTCTAGGGTTTGAAGAAATTCAAGAGAGGTTTCACCGGGAATTAATCCTCTATGGGAGAAATGAACTTCTTTGACAATTTCTAAGTAGTGACAGTCTGAGAAAAGTTTCACCGGGAATAATGCCTTTCTCTTTGTTCCATATTGTATAAGCCCAAGAGGAGGCAAGACTGTATCTGGAATTCCTATGGGGAACTAGTTTTGACCGTTGAAAGAGTGACCACTGGCTTTATCTAGTTATAGACCTATTTGCCGAGGAAAACTCTAAGCAGATAATATACAGACATATATATACAGAGGAAATATATACTGTATGTAAAAGAGGGTAGGAGGACTTACAGGTGAGCAAGCTTCCAACACAAACAAATATATATATGTGCAAGTATGTAAAAGAAAACAGTTTAAAACTTAGAGGTGAGCAAGCTTTCATTGTAACAGCTGTGTGGTTAGTTGTTCAAGAAATTAAAGAAAATTTTGATAACAACTATGAATTTGAACCTAAATCAAAAGGGAAAGTTGTTTTTGAAAAGGGGATTGGGGCTTATACTCAAGGAGACACCCACAAATAACAATGATCGCACCGTTGTTTTGAAAATTGTACTGGGACTTATACAATAACTGAGGCCCAAATTATTTATGTAAAAAAGAGGGTTGGGTCTTACACTCTATTAGAGGCCCAAAAGTGTTTAAAAAAGAAAAGAAATGGGACTTACAACACAAGGGTAGGCCCAGATGGTTTTTGTTTAAAAGGCGATGATCGCGCCGAGATTTTATCGTACTGGGACTTATACAATGACTGAGGCCCAAAAATGTTTATGTACAAAGGGATGGGACTTACACACTACCAAGAGGCCCAAAAGTTTGAAAAAAAGGAGAAATGAGACTTACAACACAAGGGTAGGCCCAGATGATTTTGTTTGAAAACGGCGATCGCACCGAGGTTTTGAAAACACAGTGGGACTTATACAATGACTGAGGCCCAAAAAAAGGTTTTTATTTACAAGGGATGGGTCTTACACTCTATTAGAGGCCCAAAGTGATTTAAAAATTTATAATCGAGAGGAAACCCTAATTTTAAATTAAAATGTCATTTTTTCAAAGGAAATGTAAATAATAAATGATAAAATATCAAATATATTAAAAAAAAACAAATTGTATACTTTGAAAAATCATGCTTAATCACATGAAAGTTTGAAATTCAATTGGTTTTGAAAGATCAAAGTGGGAATTTCATTTTAAAATGTTTAAAAACAATAAAAATGAAATTAATTACAAAAATTCTAACTATATTAAAAAAATAATATAAATTGGATTTTTTGTAAAATAAAATATTTAAACATTTGTGTGAATTTTTAGAAAAAGAATCAATTCAAAAATACAAATATTCAAAGAGAAATTAATTTTTGAATCAATTAACAAAAATATCAAAATATTCAAAAATTCAAAAATTTGAAAAAAGGCGCCAAGAACACTAAGTTCTTGCCTGCGTGCCCTGTTTCTGCAGATTTGCATTTTCTCACTTTTCTCCATGATTTCTCAATGGTTTTGCACGATTCAAGTACCAATCTTGTTCGTTTTTGAACAAGGATCACAACCATATAGTTTAATTGCATTTATATTAAGTATGGAGGAAGAAATCAACAGAAAACCTCAAGATCCCTAATTTCAGCATGAACACAATGAAATTCCATACACGATGGATTCATGGCAATTGATTGAGGGTTATTACTCTACATACATGCATAAACAAGATGGTAACTCAAAAATTCATTCATGGTGCATGGATCATAGAGTTTGAAGGGTTGAGGCCTACCTCTTGCAGCTGGTGATCGAGTTTGATGATGGAGGTGTTGCAGCTAGGTTCCAATGATCTGGACAGCTTCCTTAGGTGCCAAGGAGTGTGTTTGAATGCTTGGAGTGGATTGAAATGAGCTGGAACTGGTTGTGGTACCTCAATTGCAACTCTGTCAAGAACTTGAGAAATTGGCTAGTGATTTTGTGAATTTGATGTTCCAAATGTGATTTTGTGTTATGGATCACTCATACATGATGTTTATGAGGTTGTGTGTGTGTGCGTGTGTGTGTGTGTGTGTGTGTGTGTGTGATTGGTTTGGTTGGAATCACTCTCAATCTCAAAACCTGATAGTGACTTAAATTAGAAGGCAAAATTGGAGTGAAAGGGAGATTTTGAGGAAATCATCAGTTTGGGTGCTTTGGTGTTCTCAAACTGATCACAAATGAGCTCTATTTATAGTGTGTCAAGTTTGTTTTGGCAGCAATAGTGTGTGGTAACTGCAGTAGGTCTGTGGCCAATGGTGATCAAATGGAATCTCAAGTCTCCTCTAGCCATTAACTTGAGGTTAGAGCACAGGCCTATGGTATTTTGGTTCAGAGATAAGGCTTGACTCATTCAGTTAAGTTTGCCTCAGTTCTTGCCACCTTGATGCATCCATTGAATGCATTGAAACAAAATTGGAGTCTTGGCACTTTTTAGCGTTTTTAGGTTTGTTATGGCTATATGTAGATTCTTGGACTTGGGAGGCTTGGGGATCAGATCATTCCCCTTTGATTTCATCCTCTGATGTGTCCAAATGGATGACAAGGCTTAAATTTGTCTGATTTTTCTAAATTGAGCAAAATACCAAATTCTGCCTTGTACAAGACAGTTGGAAATGGTTATTTTGGGGGGATCATATCTCCCTGCTCAGGTTGAGTTATGGGAGGCTCTTGTGCTTTTTAGAAAGCCATCATATGATACAATACATGTGTGATCATAGTTGGTCTGGAAACTATTTGAATCCCATTGAAAAATCCTCGTGAACATTTATGTTCAGGGCTGGTAACTTAGGCATATTTTCACTAAGTGTTGAAAAATGTCATTTTCTTCATTTTTGTCATTTTGATCACTCCATAACTTAAAATCCATGAAGAATTGGAGTTTGAGATAGTTGAAGCTTTTGTAGAATTTAGGAAGACCTACAAATCAGGGTTTGGATCACTCAAAATGGCTGCTTGGATCACATGTTATGATCCTTGGAAGTTGGTACCAAAATCATTCAAATTTAGTAACTTCGAAAAAATTTCAATTTTTCAAGATTGCCCCTTTTACAAGTTATCTTGGTTTCTTGATCAATTCTTGTTCAAATGACATTATAAGTCATATTTTATGAAAATATGATTCATAAGGATCATTTTATCCAAAAAAGTCATGTTTTGACTTTTGGCTCCGGAGCGATTCGGCGCGTAAAACCCTAATTCCCGACTTTTGAGGAATGCATCCTCTGAGGGTCATTCATATTTTAAAATGGATCCCTAGGGTTATTTTGAGCATATTGAGTCACATTTTGGAGTCTTGGCACATTCTCTTGTGAAAATCTCACTCTGGAGGTCCCGGTCGTCCAAAACCCTAATTCGGCGACATCGGGTGTTTCGAGGCTCAAAACACTTGGGATGTCACAACTGTGTGCTTGACTTTTGATGTGAGGGTCCTCTTAATCCTTTATGGATGTTTTAAGAGGTTAGAGAAGTTGAAGATCATGTCATTTCTTGATTGATCTTTTGTCTAAATGCTTTGAGCGGGCCCAAACCCTAATTCTTGATTGTGGTGGATGCTCAACTATCTTTGGGAGATTGATGAGGCATGAAGGTACATCCATCTGGTGGTAATGATCCTCACAATGATGGGAAATCTTGGTGGTCAAAATTTGGGGTATGACAGGTATGTGAGTGCAATATTCCAATTAAGTGTATTTTAAATGATGTCAAAACTATCGTTAGCGTTTATGTACATTGGACCGTGTCATCTGAGTCTAGTTGTGCATTATAGCATTATGGAGCATTATAACATGTTGGAAAGGGATTAGAAAAGATTCATGCATCAAGAAATGATTTTATGCATCAAAAAATATGAAAAACACTGTTACAGGTTGACACATACAATTATAGGTCGACACATAGAAGAATTTTTCTTCTACAGGTTGTCACATGGAGTCTATAGGCCGACACATGTGCTGCAATATTAAAGCTTGTAGGCTCTGTTTGATGTGTCACCTCTATAGGTCGACACATATTCTGTATAGGTCGGCACATGATGTTCATAGGTCGGCCTATGCTTCAAAAGTCTTGAAATTTTGCATTGTTTTCCATTCCTTTTGCTTTATATTTGCTCACATATGTATACATGTTACATGGATCATTCTTTTTCAATGATTTTGGTAAAAACATAAACTAAACTTGGAACATACTAAGAGTCGTCATCATCTTCAACCTTGGTTTTATGCATACACATAATCATTCATTGTTTGGGTGTCATCTAGAATCAAGTTGATAAGGTCCAATTTAGCTTGTAGAATTACCAATTGGGTTGAGATATTAGGGGGATTTCAAATAAGAAAACCTAGGTGGGGTTTCCTTCAAGATCAAAGTGTGGATTTGAAGGTTTTGGATAAGATTACTCAAGTTTGGATTCGATCGAGTGAAGACTTTGAAGGATTGTGGTTCTTACAAAGGAGTAGCGTGAGATGGTGGATCATCTTGGTAAATCTTGGGTTACAACAATTGTGCAATTTGGATTCAATCGCGTGAAGGCTTTAAAGGGTTGTGATTCTTGCAAAGGAATAGTGTGAAATGGTGAATCAAATTATCATTGTTCGAATTGAGGGTAGGCGTGCCCATAGCGAGGCCGATTGGGGAACTGCCTAAAAAATCCTTATGTACTCTCTCTCTCTCTATCTCTATCTCTCTATTTCTCTCTCTTTCTCTCTCCCCCCTCTCTCTCTTTATATATCTATCTCTTTTACATTTTGTTTGCAAATTATCGTGTTTATCATTTGTGTGATTAATTTGTTTGGTGATTTCTTCTGAAAATCATTTGAAAAACGTTTTGTTGAATTCATCAGAATCACTTTGATTGTGGTTGGATTTGAAGATCAGCAAAACTATACAAAATATCAAACACAATTGATTGCACACAAGGTGTTCGATAATTTGTTTCAATTATATTTTTGTTTCATTTATCATTGAAAATAGAATTGCTTGATAAGTAGCTTTCTAGTTATTATGATTAAATCATATTGATTAAAGTTAATGATCATTATCCTCTATTGGTTTTCACATATGCATATCTGAGCTTTTCGATAGGGGTTCGGTTTAGGCGAATCGACCCAAGTTAGTTCCGCTAGCCAACGTTTTGAAATCGTTTTCATTGAACAAAATTTTTTGGGGTCTATTCACCCTCTCTAGATAAGTTGCCTTCGTCTAACAAAATTGAATTCCCACAACTTGATTTTCCCAACCTTGTTTGGCACCGTCGCATCTCGAAAACTTGCGATCCTTCGGGAAGAGCTCGCACGCTTGCGAAAAAGATGCTCGAACAGAGTCGCCACCGAAATTTATTTATTCCAAAGTAGGAAAGGGAAAATATCGACAAAACCCCTAAAAAGAAAAAGAAAATGGTCGTCGCAACCAAATTCGGATTCAGGAGTCCGTTATGCAAATGGAAGGTATTAGTACCCCTCACATCCGTTGTACTCAACGAGAACCTCTTAGTTAGATTTGTGATAGAAATGTTAGCTGTCGTTAATTGTGATCTTCAACTTAATGAGCAAGAAAAAGAAAGAAAGTATGGTTTTTAAAAGGGGACGCCTGACAAGATTTCTCAATCATGCTCCTACATATCTTCAGGTGCTATAAAGAACTCAAGGCTACGTAGTTCTACTAAAAGAGAATTAATGGGTTGATAACTTTTAAAGAGTAATCCTTTAGACATATGGAGTGTTTTAAACATTTGCTTGTTGCTCACTCTTGGAGACTAAAGTCTTTGTTTCTTTCATATCAATATGGATAAAGTATACTCATTTCTATAAAAAAAAATTCGGAGGGAAATGAGGGAAAATAAGTTTGATTGGTTTAAGTGTTTTGTTGGATGACGATTACTCGAATGGCCGAGTAAGGTTACTTGTATCTAGATAATCGAGAAGATGAATAGAAGGCTCTAGACCATCTCCCTTTTCATCCTTAATTGGAAAGGGATTTAAATAAAGTTAATGTATTTTGGACGGACGACAAATACTCGAATGTCTCTCAACATGATCGTCCAGTAATATCTGGCCTTTAATAGATTGTTTTCCAAAGCTCTTATATCTATGTGGCTTCCACATATATTGTCATGAACTTTGTTCAGAACCAGGTCTACCTCCTCTTCTACTAAACATCTCAACATAGGTGTATTTCATCCTATTTGTTATAACTTCTTTGTGATCATGATGTACTAGGAGGAGAGCCTGTTAATCTTCCACACTTTTGATTTATTGGCGGGTAGCTATTCTCTTGTCAAATAACTGATTGTGAGATACATCCACCCCTTGACCTTATCGAGCTCCATCATCTGGACAACCTCAATCTATGTACTAGGGCAGGATAAAGTTTAAATGTCTTGGTGATGCATGGTTTCTTAGTGGTGTATAGTTTAGACAATAAGTCAACTCTAGCATTCTCTTCTCAGAGGACATGGACCAATTAAAAAAACATTAAGCTTTTATCGATGTCATGAACCTTTTACAAGTATTTTAATAATTGGGTCTTCTTTGTCTATTATTCACCCTTAATTTGATTGGTGACTAGTTGGGGGTCGCTTCTTGCATAGAGGCTGGCCACCCCCCAAATCTTTTGCCATCTTTGTTCCGATAATTAGTGCCCCAAACTATGCTTGATTATTGCTAGCATTGAGACCAAAACATAATCATTATTCGATTATTATTTCACTCGTCCCTTTAGTTATTATCTTACGTCTCTTTATTTCAGGTTTAAGGACCCATCTACTGATAAAACCCAAATGTCGGGGGATTCTTCTTCCACTAGTATGATAAATTCCTCCACAAAATTGTATAGGGCTTCAGACTTTAAGGTGCTGATTAGTACAAAAGTTATTTCATACTGTGAGAGCTTGACGACCCATGATACCATCCTACCTCACAGGTCTGACTTCTTCAGCACTAGGCGGATGGGATAGTTGGTTCTCACTATGATGTGATTACCTTAGAATTACATTCATAGTTTCTGGAAGTGATAACAATTATCAAGATGGTTCCATCTTTTGATAACGTAGCTCAACCCCCTTGAGGACTTTGCTATTCCTCTTGGACAGAGACTGAGATTATTTCACTATTAGTGGCCAGTAAGTACATATTTAGGGGGACTCCCCTCATTGGGTGAGTCAACATGGAAGGGGCTGATAGGAAATTATTTAGCTCCTAAAACGCTTTTTCATACTTTTGAGTCCACTAAAAACTTTCGGAATTCCTTAGTGTTGCAAAACAAATAATAGACTTATAACCCACACATGACAGGCAATGAGATAATGCATCAATCCTTCCGGTTAGCTGTTGAACCTCTTTTACATAAGTCGGGCTTCTCATATTGATAACCGCCTGGAATTTATCAGGGTTTTCCTTTATTTTTCTTCTAGTTAGGATGAATCCTAAAAACTTACCAACCTGTACTCCCAATGAGCATTTGTTAGGGTTCAGACACATATTATATCTTATTACATAGGCTAGACTTTCTATTAGGTAATTACCAAGATTTCCTTCATTCTAAGTCTTGACCATCATGCCATCAATATAGACCTCTAAATTTCGACGAATCTGCTTGAAGAAGTTGGTGTCCATCAACCTCTTATATGCCATTTCAATGTTCTTGAGGCTTAATGACATGAACTCTAATAGATGTTTTGTGTTTGTTCATGAATTATTTTTTTTCCGCATCATTGGGGTTCATCATAATTTTATCGTAACCTAAGTATATGCCCATAAAGTTCAAAACTCAAAAACCCAAGGCTCCATCAACCATCATGTTGAGGCTCGGCACTAGATATGGATCCTTGATAGATGATTGATTTAGATCTATGAAATCTACACACATATACCATTTCCCAATGTTTTCATCACCATTACTATGTTAGCCAACCAAGTTAGGTATCTGTTCTCTTGTATAAATCCATCCCCTTTCAACTTCTTCACTTCCTCGAAAATACCCACTCACTTGTCTTATCCTTCTTTATGTTTTCTTTGGGTGACAATTTTAAACCCATTCTTGATTGTGAGATGATGACACACTATTTATGGGTCTATTTAGGTCATATCTAATAGTGCCCATGCAAATAGGTTTACTTTCTTTTGAAGAAGTGGGATAATGACATCTTCTTCCTCCTTAGTCAATGATGTTCATATCTAAGTAGTTTGATTATTCTAATGGCCCATCGATATCACTTTTAACTCTTTCATTGGTATCAACATGTTTCCCAAGGAATCAACCCTAGGGTTTATATCAACATATTCGACAGTGTGGGAGTTTCATTGAGGGATCACCTACCTTATTCCTTTAAGCCTTAAACTATTTGGGTAACATTTTCTGGCCACTTCTTGATCTCCTCAAAGAACTCCCATCTGCCTGTTGTCAAGGGGGTAATTAATGGTTAAATATACAGCCAAGAAGACATATCCCAAGGCGTTGAAAGTCAGCCTGTAGATGATTATGTTATATAAGGAATGGGTGTTCATCGTCAAGTATCTTACTTGTATGACCATAGCATTCCTTCCACATCTGAATGTCTCCAACATCGTGACATATCCTTAAACCTGCACCTGTTCCCCCAAAAATCCTACCAGCAAACCCATGAAAGGTTGTAGAAGCTCAAGATCAATCTTTAAACCTTTGAATTCAGCCTATTAGACGACATTGGCTGAGCTACCGGGGTCCACCATGATTCTTTTGAAATTCTAAATTTCCATTTATAAGCTAATCACAATGGGATTATTTTTGTGATGTATGATTCCCTTTGCATTTCAACTAGAAAAATTAATCTATAGCCAGGCAATTGTTCTTTCCATGAGTCGGGTTCATGTGATATGAATTACTTGACCGGAATATCACATTCTTGATGAGCTTGACTCTCTGCCTCCCACAAAGCCTCTTGAAATCATATTCAAAGTCTGATTTGCTTGGTCAGGGTCATGTCTTTCTTCATGGATGAAACTTTTTTTGGGATGGATGTTCTATGGCAGTTTTCTCATGTATGTGGTACTCTTGTTTCTGGATTCTAGCAGTTATTTCGTACGTATCTCATTAGGAGGCCTTCTTAGATTAGATTTTGAATTTCTCGCATCAAGTGGTGACAATCATTTATATGATGACTTTATGTCTTGTGATACTTGCATGACTTATCTGACTCGTCCCTCATTAAAGCTCCTTTGGGGGCAAGGGGTTTGAGTATGACAGTGGTGTGGTAGATGTCTTGGAGGATCTACTATTTCCTTGTGTTCAGTGGGGTGAAATGTTCTAATGGCCTCCTAATAAGCTTGAATGCAACCTTCTCTAAGAGTGGTATTGTGTTCTAGTTCCTTCGTTGTTCGAGGGCTTCCAATTTTCTGCCACCTCATTCTCTTTTATCTAAGCTTCTCTTTTTGGCATTTCTTTCTTCTCATTTGATATAACATTCCACTCTCACTATGATATCTTCTATCGAGACAGTCAACTTCTTGTTCAGGGACTCGTTGAAGTGTCCGACCTTGAGGTCGTTCTAGAAATCTCAGAAGACTATCTCCTAGTTTTGGTTGGAAACCCTGGGAAACAGTGAATAGGCTCGTCATGGAAACCTTTCAATGCTTATTGGCTGAAAATGGTGGATAGTCTTTCTTGTCAGATCTTGATAACATGATACCAAGAAGTTCGGGAGGTTCATAAACCACCGGAGGGTGGCTTCTTTCAATGTCTCGACTGTCAACTTGCATTTCAGCGAGTCATCCACCCCGATTATAGCCATCAGGGTGTTCATTATGATTATGCGTAAGACCCTAATTTTTGACCCCTAAGATTCCACATCTCATTTTGCATCTTATACCACAAACAAGATCATGCATTGGTTCCCTTATCCCTCTCATCTTTGGGTTTATGCCTTGCAGGGTTTACTGAGCATATGTGTCTTTCTTATTTGCATTTATTTGCTCATGTTTACTAACCTTTAATTAAAATCCAAAAAATATGTTTGTTTTTGTCTTCACTAACTTTTTCAAGAAGGAAATTAAGGATATCAAACAGTCCCTCAGCTCGAATGAATTTCATCTGAACAAAGTCAAAGTTGATCTGCAATCATGTCAAATTTATCTGGTCAAGGATTCCCCAAGTTTTATTTAATTATTATTCAAGGAATTCCAAGGTTCATGTGTTTATTTCCATGCCTTCTTTGACAAGCAAAAGAATCGAGCCGGAACCACAACAGTGCAACAAAATTCTCATTTTTCACAAATTTTTCACTGAGTAACCGGTTACCCTGTGGTGAGTAACTGGTTACCCTCGTGAAAATTGAAAAAAAAATTTAGCAAATTCAAATTCAGTAATTTTGCACCAATCTCAGCCCTTGATCACATTTGGAATATTCTAGACAATCTCATTTTAATTCCCCTACATCACTTTGATCATTTCCTACCATACACCTTCACTAATCACCACTCTTTTATGAATTTCCCTCCAAATTCAAATTCCAAGCCTAATTTTGATCTTCCAAACCACCAAATTCCCAAGCCTAAACTCTTTAAATAGATCCCTCATTTCATTCATTTCACAAGCTTTTGATAGCCAAAAAACCTCTTGCAATTTCTCTCCCCAACTACAAATTTCACTAAAGCTCACTTTTCTTCTTTTGAAAGTTAACAAGAATTCACATTGAATCTTGTTCAACTTTGAGCTAAACCTTCATCCAAACTTGTTTTCTTCATCAATTCTCATAGATCAAGGCTTTGGTGTTTGGATCTTGAAGCAATTTGAAGGAATTTTCAGATTTGAAGTGGTAATTCATCTTTCACCATTGTTGAAGCTCCATCTTCATCTTCCATAATGTAGATCTTTAGAGATCTTTGTTACTTGATCTTTTGGATCTTGTAATTGTGTTTAATTGCTGGTTCTTGCTGTTATTTTATTTAAAACTTCGTGCAACTTCAGTTCCATGATCACAAGGTGTTTGTAAAAAGGTTTGAAAGTTGATCATGCTGAATTTTGCACTATTTTTTGCTGCTGTGTGCAGAGTAACCGGTTACTTCAAGTCAGAATACACTTCTTGGCTTGTTTTTGGGACTTTTTTTGTTCCTTTTCCATTTTCTTCCCTTTCCTTTTGTTCTTAGCCTTAGATCACATAATTGTGTGGTTTAATTTAGCTTTATCTTCATCTATTTCTCTTTTCTTTTGATCGATGAAAGTCTTATGGATCATAGAATTCTGTTGTTGAATTTTGATCAAGACTAGATCGCTACCTTCTTTTCTTTTCGTGCGGTATTGCTTTCGGATGACGATCTACATATCGTTCATCTAGCATGCATTAGCACAAAGATCTATTGACCGACCTCATTGTAGGGTAATTACTCCATAAATCACTCGGCGATTGCTTAACATAGCGCAACATATGTCCCTTATCTAAAACAATAAAAAATTATTGATTATTTGTCTTTCGGTTCAACACTTATGAGACTTGTTGTTAGGAGGCTTTGGTCTTATCAATCCTCTAATGAGTTTTCATTAACCTTGACCTAAGTGTAATTATTCAATTATTATTGATCACTTACTCAAACAACTAACAACTAATCACTAACTTCTAACTTTTACTTTTACAATTCCTTCTCGCTGTCATACCCCAAATTTTGACCACTAAGATTTCCCATCATTGTGCAAATCATCATCACAATATGGATGAACCATTAGTCTCCCTAAAGATGGGTGAGCATCCACTACTATCAGACTTAGGGTTTCAAGCCCTCCCAGAGCTCTTAGAAAAAGGATCAATAAAGAAATGACATGATCTTCAACTTGTCTAGCCTCTCAAACATCCACAAAGGATCAAGAGGACTCCCACTTCAAGGATTAAGCACAAGGCTAATCCCTTCTAGGTGGATCAAGCCTTAAGATCGACAGTGTCACTAAATTAGGGTTTTGGTCGACCAGGGCCTCCAGATGGAAATTTTCCTTTGGGCATGAGGCAATGCTTCACAGCATAGCCTATGATGCTCCAAGGGACATCATGGACCCAATCATCAAGTCAATTTAGCCTCAGGGGATGCATTCATCAAAAAATCAGGAATTAGGGTTTCTTGACCTAATTCACCCCTAAGTTGACTTTTGGGACAAAACATGAGCCAAGACCTCAAGAGGGGATTTGAGGGTCTCAAATACATCACATTGATCCATTTGCAACAATGGATTGATCCAAGAATCTTGAGCAACAAGTTTCAATTTCATCAGAACCACAGTTAGGGTTTCGCGGAAAAAGTCAACTGTATCTTTGACTTTTGACCAGGACATGCTCCCAAACCCTAAGACATGATTCAATACACCCTATAACACCTATGAAATCAATCCATCAATTTTGATTTAGGTCAAGGACTTGATTTCCTAGAGGATCGCACAGTTTGGAATTCATCTGACAAAAAGTCAACTGTGCACAAAAGTCAAACTTTGACTTTTTGAGATTTTTCACAATTATGGTTCTTTGACCCCAAAATGATGTTAATGTATGATTGGAATCATCATTCATCATGAAAAATCAAGAAAAATGGGATAACTTGTAAAAGGGGTAACCATAAAAAACTTAGAAAATTTTCTAAGATATGGAACAAAGTGGCTAGGGTACCAACTTTGGAGGATCATAACTCCTAAACCACAAGGCAATTTTTCCCCATCCAAAGCTGGATTTGTAGCTCTCATTACCCTCTACAAAAGCTTCAACTACCACTCATTCCAATTCCCCGTGGATTTCAAGTTATGGAATGATCAGAATCAAGAAAAGTGAAAATGTCACTTTTTTCCAACACTTAGTGAAATTTTCACTAAGTCAGAATCTGCCTTCACTTTTTTCCAAATGTAGGGGTATTTTTCACTTGGATCCAAAAAGTATCAAAACCAATTATGATCAAACAGTTATTGTATCATATGAGGGCTTTCCAAAATGGCCAAGAACTCCATCAAATTCCACTTGAGCCATGAGATATGACAATGGCAATATGCCTTGCTGAAAACTGCCAAGGCTAGGCAGAATTTTGCACTTTTGCTCGATTTGGCAAAATCAGATAATTCCAAGCCTTGTCATCAATTTGGACACATCTGAGGATCAAATTTAAAGGGAACAAACACTGATCCAAGCCTCCAAAGTCTTTGGAACAAGAAGTAGCATGCCAAACCTAGAAATCCCTAAAAGAGGGGCAAGACTCCAATTTTGGATTGGAGCATTTAATGGATGCACCAAAGTGGCATGGACTGACACATTTGTAACTGAATTCAGTCAAGAATGATCCAACAACTAGGGAACCACAGCTCTGTGCTCTAACCTCTAGCCATTGGCTAGAGGAGACTTGGATTCCTATTGATCAACATTGGCCAAACCTCTGCTGCAGTTGCCATTCACTATTGATCCCAAAACAAACTTGCTCTACTATAAATAGAGCTCATTTGTGCTCAGTTTGAGTACACCAAAGCCATCAAACAAATGCTTTCCTCAAAATCACCTTCTCACTTCCTATTTTGCCTTCTAAAGCAAGTCACCATCGGGTTTTGAGTTTGAGAGCTATTCCAACCAAACCAATCACACACACACCTCATAAACATCATATAGAAGTGATCCAAACACTCACATAACATCTGGAACACTAAAATCACAAAATCACCAGCCAATGGCTCAAGCCTTTGACAGATTTGCAGTTGGGGTACCATCTCAAGTTCCAGATCATTTCAATCCACTCCAAGCATCCAGACACACTCCATGGAACCTAGGGAAGCTATCCACATCATTGGAACCTAGCAGCAACACCTCCAACCTAGAACTTGATCACCAGCTGCAAGTGGTAAGCATGAGCTCTTCTAACTCTATGATCCATGCATTTTTTGCTGCACAATAATTTGGCCATATGTTCATAATCATGCATAAAGTGTTTACCCTCAATCAATTTCTTTGTATGAATCGTGTATGGAATTTCTGAACCTTCATGCAGAATTTAGGGTTCTTGAGGTTTCTCTTTGATTTCTTATTCCATGTTTAAAATAAATGAAATTAAATACCATAGACATGATCGTGAGGTTGAAACGAGTAGATTGATATGTAGATTGCATGATATAATCAAGTATTCAGTGAGATTGGATAGAAAACGCAAATCTGCAGAAACAGAGGAAGGGCGCGTGTTCTTGCCTTGTTCTTGGCGCCCTTTTTCAAAAATTCAAATATTTGAATTTTGTGATCTTATTTAATTGATTCAAAAATTAATTTCTCTCTGAGTTTTAATGATTTTGAGTTGGTTCATTTTTTAATAATTCACAAAAATGTTAAATTATTTTATTTTACCAAAAAATCCCAAAAATATTATTTATTTCATATAATTAATATTTTTGCCAAGAATTAATATTTTAATTATTTTTGACATTTAAAATATTTTTTCCTTCTTGATTTTGTAAATTTTACTAATTTCTAATCATTTTGTAGGTCAAAACTTGATTTTTGAAACATTAATCCAATATCACAATTTGTTTTCCACATGTTAAACAATTTTGGTCATTTTAATTGAATTTTTTATTCAATTAAAATACATTTTGAAAACAAATTAGGGTTTTTGATTAATTCAACCCTCATCAAACTTTTTCAAAACTTTTGGGCCTCTAATAGAGTGTAAGATCCAATCCTTTGTAAATACAAACCTATTTTGGGCCTCAAATGTTGTATAAGTCCCGTTGTATTTCAAAAGTTCGGCGCGATCATCGCCCGTTTAAAATAAACCATCTGGGCCTCTCCTCGAGCTATAAGACCCATTCAAAACCATTTTCGGCCTCTAATAGAGTGTAAGACCCAATCCCCTTTTGAAACCAAAAACTTTTGGGCCTCAGTCATTGTATAAGACCCACGGTGTTTTCAAAACCTCGGCGCGATCGTCGCCCTTTTCAAAATTAACCATTGGGCTTCTCCTTGAGCTATAAGACCCATCTTTGTTCACTTTCAATCATCTTGGGCCTCTTGAGAGAGTGTAAGACCCATCCCCTTGTACAAAAAACCTTTATTGGGCCTCAGTCACTTGTATAAGTCCCTGTACAAAACGACAGTGCAATCACTGATAAAACCCTGGGCCTCTCCTTGAGCTGTGAGCCCCAATTTTCCTTTCAAAATCACTTTCTCCTTTGATTTTGTAACATACTGTTGTTTTCAATTTCTCTTTGTTGAACAACTAACCAAACAACATGGAAACTCTACAACCGAGTAAGTGTTTACCTGCTTTCATTTACCGCTTTCATATATATATATATAACTGTATTGTGGGGCTGCTCACTGTAAGTCATCTTTCACATACTTTATATATATTGTATAATACTAGTATAGTTATTTAGAGTTTTCCCCGGCAACTACGTCTAGCACTAGGTAAAGCCCTGTTGATCACTCTTAAATGCAAACAAAACTAGATCCCCATAGGATTACCAGGTACAGTCTTCCCTCCTCTTGGGGTTAAACAATATGGAGACATGAAAGGCGGCATTCTCGGTGAACCCTTTCTCAGACTGTCACCCTTAGAAATTGTCAAAGAAACTCTGACTCCCCAGAGACGATCTTTTCTCCGTGAATAACATCTCTTGAGTTTCTTCCAAATTCTTGAACTTTCCTGGCTTGATCTATTCTCAGTGAATGACATGTCTTGAACTTCTCGGGATTTGGGGACCCACAGGCTTCTTAAAAGCATCCCCGCCTCCTCTTGGGCATTGTACAAGGACCCGTAAGCTTCTTAGAAGTTTTCACAGCCTCCTCTTAGGCTTCGTATAATGATTTTTCCTCCGGGAAGATAGCCTCCTCTTGGGCTTCGTCCAAATTATCCCTTCGACTTCTTAAAAGTTTTTCTCGCCTCCTCTTGGGCTTCGTACAAATTGTCCAGACGACCTCTTAAAGGTATAGGAACAGAAATTAGTCATCTTAATAGAACAGTCTTTCAAAGAGTCTAGATCTTCCTACAGCGAACATGCTGTCTCTTGATCTCTCTTAAGCATAGTACAAAAGATAAAACTCTAGACTTGGACAGTCTAATCTCTTTGAGTCTCGAAGACATTCTCAAGTTCCTTTCAAAAATAGGAAAAAACACCCGTAGACTTGGGCAGTCTCAATACCCTTCGGATTCCCCGTTTCCTTAAAGAACAGGAAATAATCCCGGTCCTCAGATCAAATCCATGAGTACAACATTACCCATATAAGAACTGATTTTCTCTTTTAACCAACATACTGGACCTGCCACTCAACTGAAACAGTAACCCTAGCCTCCTCTTGGGCTTTGTACAATGATTCTCCCCAGCAGAGTTAACCTTTGCAGCCTCTATCTCGGGCTTTGTACGAGATACAAAACACTCTCTTGTTGAGTATAAAAGACTCTCTTGTTGAGTCAAACATTTTTAGCCGTCATCTCGGGCTTTGTACGAGATACAAAACACTCTCTTGTTGAGTATAAAAAGACTCTCTTGTTGAGTCGATCACCTTTAGCCTCCATCTCGGGCTTCGTACGAGATACAAATCACTCTCTTGGTGAGTATAAAAGACTCTATTGTTGAGTCAAACCCTTTTAGCCTCCGTCTTGGGATTCATACAAGACACATATAAAAACACTCTCTTGTTGAGTCAACCCTTTTAGCCTCTATCTCGGGCTTCGTACGAGACACAAAAGCATCCTCTTGTTGGGTCAATAGCCTCCTCGTAGGCTTTGTATAAAAAAATCCCCGTTTGATTCAATCAACCTTTTAGCATCAAATCATGCTTTGGTCACGGCATACAAACATCAATAACTCCTTTTCCCTCGTCTAATTGTTGTAAGCGGCAAGTCTCTGGATTATTTACATCCACGCCACTGTCCCTCTTTTAGCATGAGAAATTCCTAAGGAAAGATGGCATTGCTCTAAACTGAGTTAAAGTCTTCTCCTTCAGGTTGAAAATCCCCTATAAAGGAAATTATGGCATTGCTAGATTCGCATATCCCAGTTAAAGTAATTCTCCTTTATAATCAGTCACCCAACAGTTGTGACAAATAGACCCCCTTTAGAGATGACAAATTCTATCTAAAGTCAAAACCCTTTAGCTTCACATCTTAGGCTTCGAACAAGATACAAATAAACCCTTCAGCTTCACATCTTGGGCTTTGAACAAGATACAAACCACTTTTAGCTTCATGTCTTGGGCTTTGAACAAGACACCAAAACACCATTTCCTCCCATAGAATAGGAGGAACTATGATCACTCTGATTTCCCTATCCCGGGAATACGTAGGCATAAGATTGAAAAAGAATCTTAGCGAGCACACTAATCAAAAAACCCCAAAGTCCCCTACCTCCATCAAATCTGGCGCAGGATCCCAACAAATTCCCCATAAATAGTCCTGGTATTTCATTCTGAACAAAATAAGCAGAGAGAGGCCCACGAACTAAAACCGCATCTGTAAACCAACAGTTTTGACTGTTTGACCTCAGTTTGAAAGCAGGGTTAGTTGGAGACATCTATTTCCCTTCTGTTGCGGTGAGAATCGGATAACAAGCTATTAATTAACTTGCATCACATTTCTTTGAATTCACAACCGACTTTGATTTATCCAAAGGAAAGGTTCAAGATCGAGAAAAACCTAAAGGGGGGAGATCTAAGGTTCGGGGGGTTGGTTACGCCTAGGGAAGGTATTAGCATCCTAAACGTCCGTAGTACTTTACGGGAACCTCTTGTTTTAACTTGTTATATCTTACTCGCTTGCTAAGGGTGTTATGCTAAAGGTTGAAACCCTAGGGGTTTATATCTTAGTATACTCAACAAAGCATCGCACTTTGCGCCTACGTATCCTTACGGGAGTGGAATCAAAGTATCTGTAGTTCACCGATCTAAGGGTGAAGGATAGGAACCATTGACTATGGCCAAAGTTCCAAGGGGAAATGAGTATGAGCTCATTTTAGAGTTCACGATAACTCTCTAAATCTAAGTTGAAATTCTGGTATCAGATGTGTGACGTTAAGTGTGATGTCACAATAACACAATCTGCTATGGACAATGCAATAACAAACAGTAAAGGACACAATTAATTGTTCACCCAGTTCGGTCTAACTACCTACGTCTGGGGGCTACCAAGCCAGGGAGGAATTTCACTATTAGTAGTATTAATTTACAGACTCAACAATCCTAGTTGACATCTACTAAACTTAATCACTACCCAATGAACCTTCTACCTAAGAAACCACTTAGATATGAGAAACCACTCACTCCCAAAATCACCTCAGTGATACAATTCAAACACACCTTGATTCTGCTTCACAGCTTTGATCAAGAACAGAAACTCTTTTGCTTAACAGCTCTAGAGATATCAAATACAACTCAAAAACAATAACACCAATTACACACGAAGACACAAATGACACTCAGTCTTTAGCTCTCTTTCTTCATCGTCTTTAACTTAGGGTTGAGGCTGCTTTAAATATCATTCTGACTTGGACTTGGACCTCCTCCCAAAATTCTGATCTGATTTGTTTTTGATACCAGAAATTAATGCAGATTTGATCTCCTAAATCTTTTCAAATCAGCCCTAATGTTAGTTACATGATTTGCTCCATGATCTACTCCATATCTGATTGCCAATATCTTCTCCAAGAAATTCGCATCCAATCTCTCTAACAGATCTCCTCAAAACATCCTAACACGCGCAACCCTAAAACATCACAATCTAATGTTCTGATGTTCTGGTATAGTGATGTCAAGACATCACTTATAACATCAGCATACAAAACTTCCAACCCTGCAATAGCTAATGTTAGGAACAAATGTTATGACATCAGACATATGACATCAACATTGTTCAACTTTGTTTTACCAAAATTCCAGCCAATACAAGAACCAACAATCTCCCCCTTTGGCTAATTTTGGCTAAAACAAACTCTGCCATCATCAGAGAACCCAGCAGCGGATAAAAATTGATAAATTTTCAAAACACCTAGCAGCACCTCTTCAACAAGCTGCACAAACTCACTAACCAGCAGCAACAAAAACCAACAAGCTGCAGAAATCACCTTCACATCAGCATATGGCAAACTCCCCCTCAAAACAAGAACCAGGTCACAACTGTTCAAACACTCTCCTTCGCAACTTCTGCACCATATCAGAAAAAGGCTTCACAACCACACCTTGGCAACTCTCTCCCCCTTTTTAGCCATAATTGGACAAACGTCAACCTGTTAGTCCTACTAACTACCAGATAGTCCTAAGCTAGCTCTCATTGTCAGTCAAAAGTCAGCATTATGTGACAAGACAAATCATAGAACATAAACCAGAAGTACTTAAAAGCAACAATATTCAGAATACATAGCAAGCACACTAAGTGCAGAAGCAAAAATAAACTACAAAAATATAAAATAGCTAAAGAAACAGCAAATTAATCTTCATCAGCATCAGAGCCATCAGAACTAGCTGCAACATCTTCATCCTCAGTGCTAGGGTCACCTCCTTCAGAACCTGAACCTTCAACATTGTCCTGGAAATCATCATCATTTTGGCTAGCATTGACTGCTTCAACTTCTTTTTCTGCCAATCTTAGAGTCATGAGAAGTTTTTCAAATTTTAGCTTTCTTTCAGTACTCACTCTGATGACTTCATCCAACTCCTTGCAAGCCTCCTCCAATTCTGAAATCAACCCAGTTTTGGCAGGTGGGTGTTGTGATGATGAAGCTGATGTCTTGACAATGTCAGGAACATGCTTCCCTTCAAACAGCTTATAGTGGATTGACAAGGCAGATTCCCTCTTACACACCACATCAGATTGATGAAGAATACCAGGATGTTGTGACAAGATGATCCATAAATGAGAGAGGGAAAGGCAATAGGCATCTTCACTGCATTTGTAGCAGCATGCTTGATAGTCTGATCATATATATATAAGCCCCATAATCAAACAACCTCTTTGTCCCAACAGCATAAATCAATTTTCCCAATCCAACAGAGATAGTTGTCTTGTGATTGGTAAGGACCCAATTAGCTGCTCCTATTCTGTGCAGAATAGCATATTTGACACTTAACAAACTGGCAGACAATTTTCCTTTCAGAGGCCAGACTTTCACTTGTCCTGCTGTGATTTCTTTACACACAGCATTGTCTGTTTCTTCTAACTCTCTATACTCCTTCTCATCCCTTCCTAGGTAAGTGTTAATGACCTCAGGAGAAAAATTAACACATTGACCTCTTACATAAACCTTCCTAAAATCCATATTTCTGCTGTCATTAATAGCCACAGGAATGTTTACAATAAATTCCTTGACTAATCCATCATACCACTTAGACAGTCCAGACACAGTCTTCATTAACCCAGCAAATCTAATCAATTCAATGACTTTCTTAAGATCCAAGGCATCTCCACCAAGTTCTCTTTCTAGTGCTAGTCTTCTCTGACAGACAAATTTCCATATGGATGCACTACTAGCATAGTGGAATGAAATATTGTCAATAGGGATATCAGGAATCTTATCAGTAATTCTCTTCAATATAGACCTTCTCACAGGAGTGATGTCTTGAACATCATCCTCAACATCAAATTCAGACTCGGAATCCTCCCTCACCTATCTCTTTTTGGAATTGACAGCAACTTTGCTCCAAGTCTTAGCAGGTCACACCATAGTTGACTTCTTCTTTTTGGTCTCAGGTCTCTCCTTAGGTGAGTACTCTGCTGACTTCCCTCTTCTAGACCTCATTCTTTTGGCAATACCAGGGACAGCTTTTCCAATCACTTCATTATCAGAAAGATCAATCACATCCACCTTATCAGTATTCTTCTTTTCACTAGGGCTAGCTCCAACATCCCTATCAGGCGATGTTCTGACATTGGTTTCAACTTCTTCTTCAACATGAACACCTTCATCTTCAACTTCCACTTCTGCATCTTCAATGACTGAAATATCCAATCTGTGAAGATTGGTATCCGCATTCTGCATGTCATCCTTTTCAGCTAACATTTGTCTAAGGGGAATAGAAATTCCTTTTACAGATAAACCCTTATCCAAAATTTTGGTGGCAATCTGATTAAGACTACGATCAACATCAACCCTCTCTTCAACAGCTTGAGGGGTGGAAGACCCAGATGCATATTTTTCTTTAAAAAGAATGCTAGTGACTAACCTCCTAGTTTCACTATCATCAATTTTAGGTGTAGGCCTTTTAGGTTGAAGTTTGGAAGGTCTTGACTTACCAGATTCAGGAACCATCATGGAGATGGGTGCTATATTCAAAGCTTCTTCAGCAGAACCCTCTTTCGTCAAAACCCTAGGTTTTTCAAGAGAAGAACTTTTTGAAGCAGACTTCTTTGAAGGGGATGATACTTGTTTTGACATTGTTCCAGTGAAGCAACTGAGGATCAGGGAAGGATTGCTACTTCTGTTGATGGAGAAGGAGATGAACAGTCTAGGGGTATGGTGTTTGATGAAGCGTGTGATAGCTACAATAGGAAATGATAGCCTAAAGTATGGAGCCTGATTTTGTGGATCACTTAAAAGCCAATAAATGTATTTTCCCCACCAAAACACATTTCCTTTTAAATTTTTGAATTTTAATAAATTCACTCCATAAGCCACTAATTTCAATATGCTCAATTTTCTGCTTAAGTCTTCACAGCTAATGTTACAGTCTGATGTCACAACATCAACCTTAACATCACTTGATGAGTTAGACTCTTGAGGTACCCATAGATAACAGTTATCTATGGATCTAACTCCCTTTATAACACCCTCATTCTTCCCATTAGTCACTAAACACTCATCTTTAGTGTAGCTGACCTTGTATCCTTCATCACATAGCTGACTGATGCTAATCAAATTAGCAGTTAATCCTTTGACAAGAAGAACATTTTCCAAATTTGGTCCATCATGACACCTCAATTTTCCAACTCCTTTTACTTCCCCTTTCTCTCCATTACCAAAAGTAACATCATTTGTGGAGCAAGTCTTGATATCCACCAAATGATGTTTGAACCCTGTCATATGCTTTGAACAACCACTGTCAAAGTACCAACCATCCTTAACAGAATGTCTATCAGATGTGTGGGCCAATAGACATATAACAGCAGCTTTAGGAACCCATTTTTTAACAACCTTAGACCTGTTCTGATTCTGTCTAGGTTGATGGACATATTTGGGATAGCCATGCAGTTTAAAACAAGAATATTGCATATGGCCAAAACTTCCACAATAGAAACACCTAACTCTTTTAACCTCTTCTCTACAGTGATTAAACTTCCTGCCACCTTGGTGATGAAACTGCTGTGGCAGCCATCCAAAGTACTGGGGTTGTCTTCTTCCATAGTTAGCCTGTCTTCAGTAGTGATGATTCTGTCTCTTAGGCTGTCTTCTACCATGATGATGTGGCTTTCTTCTACCATAATAATGAGGCACTGCATTATTAGGTCCAAAGCCATACATATTCCCTTGATGTTGAGACATCTGATGGAACATGTTAAACCTAGAAGCCTGCATACTCCTATGGTATTGTGGAGGCATATACTGCCTAGCTCCAGAAGCCTGTGCCTTCCTATGATGAGGACCATGAGCATTCCCTTTCCCAACATTTTGAGGAAGTTGATGAACAACCTGCTTAGGTTTAGGATTATGTCTTCTTCTGTTATGTTGCGACATTGGTTGAGACATGTCCTTTTTGGTTCCAGAAGTACTAGCTTCACCAGAGACCTTCTCCTCAACAACAAATCCTAAGCCAGACTTGTCTCCTGCAACCTTTTCAGCCTAAAGAATCTTATCAAGAGTATCAGACCCACTGTTTAACATTCTGACAGACTTGGTCATTTGATCAAGTTGAGATTTAACTAACAAGACTTCATTTTCAAGATCAACTTTAACAGTCTCAAGCTGGACTATTCTTTTCTTTTGTTTCTCACTTTCTTGACAAACCTCTGCACTCCTCAGACATAACTCTTGATAGGATGTTGCTAATTCCTCAAAATTCAATTCCTCATCACTATATTCTCCATCAGAAATACATGTTCCTGTCAATGCCCTAACATGCTTGGCAGACTCTTCTTCACTTTCACTGTCAGTATCAGACCAGGAAATAACCATGCCCTTTTTCTGCTTCTTAAGGAATGCAGGACATTCTTTCTTGACATGACCATAGCCTTCACACTCAAAGCATTGAACTCCTTGTCTTGAACATTCTTCTCTTCATCCTTCTCTTTTGACTTGTTGATGTCAGAGGAGATGTTCTTAACATTAGGTTTGTAGTTTCTATTCATCCTCTTAAACACCTTGTTAAACTGTCTTCCCATCAGAACAATAGCCTGAGACAGCTCCTCCTGAGACTCAGCACCATTCCCTTTCTTCTCTTCTTGAGTATTAGATACCAAAGCTATACTCTTGGTCTTCTTTTCAGGTTCCTCTTCACTCAACCCTAACTCAAAAGTTTGAAGAGATCCAATCAGCTCATCAACCCTCATTTTACTGATGTCTTGAGCTTCTTCAATTGCAGTCACCTTCATCTTATATCTCTTGGGAAGGGATCTAAGAATTTTCCTCACCAGCTTTTCTTCAGTCATCTTCTCTCCAAGAGCACTAGATGCATTGGACAGCTCAAGAATATTCATGTGAAAATCATGAATAGTTTCATCTTCCTTCATCTTTAGACTTTCAAACTTTGATGTCAGAAGTTGAAGTCTTGACATCTTAACCTTTCAAGTTCCTTCACGAGTAGTCTTTAAAATGTCCCAAGCATCCTTTGCCACTTCACAAGTGTTTACCAACCTGAAGATGTTTTTATCAATCCCATTAAAGATGGCATTCAAGGCCTTAGAATTGCCAAGTGCTAGCTCATCCTCTTCCTTGGTCCACTCTTCTTCAGGTTTCAGCTTGGTGTTTCCTTCTTCATCAGTAATAACAGGGTGCTTCCACTCTTTTAACACAGCCTTCCAAGCCCTGCTGTCCAAGGACTTCAAAAAGGTAACCATCCTTGGTTTCCAATAATCATAATTAGAACCATCCAGAATAAGGGGTCTATTCACAAATCCACCAACTTCCTTGTCCATCTTACCAGAAAACATCAGCCCTAGATCTCACCCAGATGCAGAGTAGGATGTCTGCTCTGATACCAATTAAAATTCTGGTATCAGATATGTGATGTTAAGTGTGATGTCACAACAACACAATCTGCTATGGACAATCCAATAACAAGCAGTAAATGACACAATGAATTATTCACCCAGTTCGGTCTAACTACCTACGTCTGGGGGCTACTAAGCCAGGGAGGAATTTCACTATTAGTAGTATTAATTTATAGACTCAACAATCCCAGTTGACATCTACTAAACTTAATCACTACCCAATGAACCTTCTACCTAAGAAACCACTTAGATATGAGAAACCACTCACTCCCAAAATCACCTCAGTGATACAATTTAAACACACCTTGATTCTGCTTCACAGGTTTGATCAAGAACAGAAACTCTCTTGCTTAACAGCTCTAGAGATATCAAATACAACTCAAAAACAATAACACCAATTACACACGAAGACACAAATAACACTCAGTCTTTAGCTCTCTTTCTTCATCATCTTTAACTTAGGGTTGAGGCTGCTTTAAATATCATTCTGACTTGGGCTTGGACCTCCTCCCAAAATTCTGATCTGATTTGTTTTTTATACCAGAAATTAATGCAAATTTGATCTCCTAAATATTTTTAAATCATCCTGTCATACCCCAAATTTTGACCACTAAGATTTCCCATCATTGTGCAAATCATCAGCACAATATGGATGTACCTTTGTACCTCATCAGTCTCCCCAAAGATGGGTGAGCATTCACTACAATCAAAATTAGGGTTTCAAACCCTCTCAGAGCTCTTAGACAAAGGATCAATCAAGGAATGACATGATCTTCAACTTGTCTAGCCTCTCAAATATCCACAATGGATCAAGAGGACTCCCACTTCAAGGATTAAGCACAAGGTTACTCCCTTCTAGGTGGATCAAGCCTCAGGATCGCCAGTGTCACCAAATTAGGGTTTGGTCGACTAGGGCCTCCAGATGGAAATTTTCCTCTGGGCATGAGCCAATGCTTCAAAGCATAACCTAAAATGCTCCATGGAACATCATAAACCCCATCATCAAGTCAATTTAGCCTCAGGGGATGCATACATCAAAAATCAGGAATTAGGGTTTCTTGACCTAATTCACCCCTAAGTTGACTTTTGGGACAGAACACGAGCCAAGACCTCAAGAGAGGATTTGAGGATCCCTAACACACCACATTGATCCATTTGCAACAATGGATTGATCCAAGAAGCTTGAGCAACAAGTTTCAATTTCATCTGAACCACAGTTAGGGTTTCGCGAGAAAAGTCAACTGTAGCTTTGACTTTTGACCAGGACATGCTCCCAAACCCTAGGACATGATTCAATACACCCTATAACACCCATGTAACATGTCCATCAAGTTTGATTTAGGTCAAGGACATGATTTCCTAAAGGATCGCACAGTTTGGAATTCATCTGATAAAAAGTCAATTGTGCACAAAAGTCAAACTTTGACTTTTTGAGATTTTTCATAAAAATGGTTTTTTGACCCTAAAATGATGTTAATGTGTGATTGGAATCATCATTCATCAAGAAAAATCAAAGAAAGTGGGATAACTTGTAAAAGGGGTAACCATAAAAACTTAGAAAATTTTCTAAGTTATGGAAAAAGTGGCAAGGGTACCAACTTTGGAGGATCATAACTCCTAAACCACAAAGCCATTTTTCCCCATCCAAAGATGGATTTGTAGCCCTCATGGGCCTCTACAAAAGTGTCAACTACACTTCATCCCAATTCATCATGGATTTTGAGTTATGGTTGGATCAAAATGGCTAAAAACCTAAAATTGACATTTTTCAGCACTTAGCCAAAAATCTGCCTTGTAATTTCAGCACAATGTCCCAACTTCAAGGCTGTTTTTCTCCATGATCCAAGTTGAACCAGGTCTAATGTCAAACATCAAAGTTGAAGTACGTCATCTAAGCTTTCCGGAAAGTCCTAGAACGTCCATGTAGCATACTCGAGCAGGGAGTTATGGATCTTACAAAAGGCCTTGCTGAAGCTGAATTTTTCAGGGCAGATTTGGACATTTTTTGTGCCACACGAATTTTCAAGCCTTGTCATCAGTTTGGACACATCTAAGGATCAAATCCAAGTGGGATGATCTGATCCATGAACCTCCCAAGTCCAAGGAACAAAAAAAAAGCATGCCAAAACCTAGAAATCCCTAAAAGAGGGACAAAACTCCAATTTTGGTTTGGAGCATTTAATGGATGCTTAGAGGTGGCATGGACTGAGTCATTCTCATCTGAAATCAGTCAAGACTTATCCAAGACCAAGGGAACCACAGCCCTGTGCCCTAACCTCTAGTCAATGGCTAGAGGAGACTTGCATTTCCATTGGCCAACATGGAACAAACACCTGCTGCAGTTGCCATTCACTGTGGATCCCAAAACAAACTTGCTCCACTATAAATAGAGCTCATTTGTATTCAGTTTGAGTACACCAAAGCCATCAAACAGATGCTTTCCTCAAAATCTCTTCTTTCACCTCAAATTTGCCTTCCAAAGCAAGAAATTCTGAGTTTTTGAGTTAGAGAGCAATTCCACTCAAACTAATCACACACATACGTCATATATATCATATGTAAGCTGTGCAAACCATCAAAAGTGACCTGTAATCACAACATCACAAAGTCACCTCTCAAAACCTCAAAATGACACTTTTTTGCATTTTTCAAGCCATGTCTTGATTCAGTCACTTTCCAAATCAGATAAAACCTCAAACACACTCCAAATATCATCCTTGAACTGTCCCAAATGGTGCCACACATCTGGAACACCATTTGAGAGAGTTGGCATTTTGGCCACTTTTGACCATTTTGCGAGAAAGTGCTCAAACTTGCTCCAGAGGTTTCTAGCCGATTCCAACCATCCTAAAAGCTTCTAAGAGGTCATTTGAGGTTGTCCAAAGCATCAAATCATTTATGGAACAAAGCACTTGGTAGGTTGCCCAAAATCTCCAAAAAAGAGGTAAAATTCACAATTTGAATTCTTTGAATCATGTTTTCCTTTGTTGTCCACATACATGCATCATATTGAACAATTCTTGAGGTAAAAGCGTAGTCCTTAATGTGTATGTTGTGATCCTCCCACTGTTTGCATTTTAACATGTTTATATGTGGAATTTTGGTTGTTTTAAAATCATGTCCAATTCTGGTTGTTTTGATTCGTGTATTCCGTACATTAAGTTTTAGTGTGCATGAGTAACACCATTGGATTCCTTGTGAAAAATTGGGCAAGATAGGTTTTTACGGATTTCAATTCCGATGAAAATTGAGAGAGTTACGCGCGTTGGAAATTTGACGCGAAACGACGTCGAATTAACGATAGCGGTTCTGGTTTTTTTGCATTGTGTGTTCTGTACAATGAGTTTCCGAATACGTGAATAATACCATTGGATTCCTTGCGAAAAATCGGTCAAGATAGACTCTTGCGGATCTTAATTCGGTTAAAAATCGAGAGAGTTACGCGCGTCAGAAGTTTGGCGCGAAATGATGTTTTCAACTAACGCGCAGTTCTGGTTTTTTTGCTGTTGCATTTTGTACGTTAAGTTTCAGCGTGCATGTGCGATACCATTGGATTCCTTGCGAAAAATCGGCCAAGATAGACTCTTGAGGATCTTAATTCGGTAAAAAATCGAGAGAGTTACGCGCGTCGGAAGTTTGGCGCGAAACGATGTTTTCAACTAACGCGCAGTTCTGGATTTTTTGCTGCTACGTTTTGTACGTTAAGTTTCAACGTGCATGTGCGATACCATTGGATTCCTCGCGAAAAATCGGTCAGGATAGGCTCTTCCGGATCTTAATTCCGTTAAAAATCGAGAGAGTTACGCGTGTCGGAAGTTTGGCGCGAAATGATGTTTTCAATTACGCGCAGTTCTGGTTTTTCGATTTGCGTGTTTTGTACGTCGAGTTTCGGTGTGTATGTGTGGTACCATCGGATTCCTTGCGAAAAATCGGTCAAGATAGGTATTTCCGGATTTTGATTCCGATAAAAATTGAGAGAGTTATGAGTGTTTGAAATTTGATAAAAAACGTGTTGAAAATTAAAGTTTCGGTACTCGTTTTTACCCCCATAAGAGATGTCGGAGATGATATTGTGATATCTTTCCTCTTTTTCTTACTTTTTATTTTCAAAACTCAACCAATTTTTTTTACAAAGCAAAAAATCATCATTTTCCAATTCATACCCCATAATATTTTAATCCACAAAAAATCACAAAAAAAATATTATTTTTAATATATTTAAAAATAGTGTTTTAAATTGTTTTAAATGCTTTTAAAATGATTTCTTTTTTTTTTCTTGATTTTTTAAAACCAAAATGATTTTAAATATTTATGTGGATAAAATATTTTTTTCATAAACTTTAATCATTATTTAATGATTTTATTTGATATTTTTATCATTTTTTACTTAATTTTTCTTGGAAAAATGCCTAAAAAAATGAAATTGGGGTTTTCTTTGATTTTCACCCTAACAAATCTTTTTCAAACACTTGGGCCTCTATTAGAGTGTAAGACCCAATCCCCTTTTAACCAAAACAATTTTGGGCATCACTTATTGTATAAGTCCCTCTGCGTTAAAAGAAAACATCGGCGCGATCGTCATTTTCAAACGAAAATCAACTGGGCTTCTCTTTGAGCTGTAAGTCCCATTTTTTTTCATTTTTAAACACTTGGGCCTCTAATAGAGTGTAAGACCCAACCCCTTTTTAACAAAACAATTTTGGGCCTCAATTATTGTATAAGTCCCGATACGTTAAAAATCTCGGCGCGATCGCCATTTTCAAACTGAAAATATTTTGGGCCTCTCCCTGAGTTGTAAGCCCCATCTTTTGTACAAAAATACACTTTGGGCCTCTAATAGAGTGTAAGACCCAACCCCTCTTTTTCATATTTTCTCATTTTTCATATTATTTTTTAATGATTTGGAAAATTAATAACTCCCTCAATTTTGATTATTTTTTATTGGTTCTTTTTCTGAAAAATCACAAAAATAGTAAAATATTTTATTCTACAAAAAAATCAAATTTATATTATTTATTTAATATAGTTGATATTTTTGTAAATAAATTCATTTTTAATTGTTTTTAAGCATTTTAAAAGTGAATATTCATCTTGAAAATAAAGACCTTGGGCCTCCCCTCGTGTTGTAAGCCCCATTTCTTTTCTTTAAACTCTTTGGGCCTCTATTAGAGTGTAAGACCCAATCCCTTGTGTACAGAAAACTTTTTGGGCCTCATTCGTTGTATAAGTCCCTCTGTACATTTTCAAATAAGTGACGCGATCGTCGCCAGTTTAAAATTATCCAACTGGGCCTACCCTCGAGTAGTAGGACCCATTTCTTTTCTTAAAACTCACTTGGGCCTCTTGAGAGAGTGTAAGACCCATCCCTTTGTACAGAAAACCTTTTTTGGGCCACAGTCACTTGTATAAGTCCCTCTGTACAAATTCAACAGTGCGCTCACTGATAAAACCCTGGGCCTCTCCTTGAGCTGTAAGCCCCAAATCTTTTTATTTCAAAGCACTTTCTCCTTTGATTTTGAATATACTGTTGTTTTCAATCTTTTTTTGTTGAACAACTAACCAAACAGTATGGAAGCTCTACAATCGAGTAAGTGTTTACCCGCTTTCATTTACCGCTTTCATATGTATATAACTGTATTGTGGGGCTGTTTCACTGTAAGTCTCCTTTCATAAACTCATATATATATAACTGTATTGTGGGGCTGTTTCGCTGTAAGTCTCCTTTCATAAACTCATATCAACTGTGTAATAATAGTATAGATATTTCGAGTTTCCCCGGGAACTACGTCTAGAACTAGGTGACGCCATTTCGTTTATTCATAGAAATAGACACCTAGATCCCCAAATAGGATCACCAGATACAGTCTTCTCTTCGGTTGTCCTCATTAGGAATTGTCAAGAAACTCTACTCCCAGAGATGAATGTATTCTCCGTGAATGGCATCTTTGAGTTTCTTCCAAATTCTCGAACTTTCCTGACTTGATCTATTCCTTGTGAATAGCTTGCCTTGAACTTCTCGGGGTTTGGGGACCCACGGGCTTCTTAAAAGCACCGTCCTCCTCTTGGGCATCGTACAAGGACCCACAGGCTTCCTAAAAGCAACCTCGCGTCCTCTTGGGCTTAGCACTAGGACCCTATGGCTTCTTAGAAGTATTCACAGCCTCCTCTTAGGCTTCGTATAATGATCTCTTCCTCCGGGAATGATAGCCTTCTCTTGGGCTTCGTACAAGGACTTCTCGGCTTCTTAAAAGTTTCCAGCCTCCTCTTGGGCTTCGTACAAATTGTCCCGACGACCTCCTAGAGGTATAGGAACAGAACCTAGTCATCTTAATAGAACAGTCCTTTCAAAGAGTCTACTATTGTTTCTCAAAGCATGGTACAAAAGATGAAACTCTAGACTTGGACAATCTAACTTCCTTGAGTCTCAAAGACATTCTCAAGTGACCCCTTTCAAAAATAGGAAGAAACCCGTAGACTCGAATAGTCTCAATACCCTTCGGATTTCCCACTTCCTTAAAGAACAGGAATAACCCGGATCCTTGAATCAAATCCTTGAGTACAGTGTTGCTCATATAAGAACTGATTTTCTCTTTCAAAATCAGTATACTGGACCTGTCACTCAACTGAAACAGTCACCATAGTCTCCTCTTGGGCTTTGTACAATGATTCTCCCCAGCGGAGTCAAACAACGTTTAGCCTCTCTCTCGGGCTTTGTACGAGACACATAAGAGACTCCCTCGTTGAGTCAATCACCCTTTTCGCCTCCATCTCGGGCTTTATACGAGATACAAAAAGGTTCTTATTGAGCCAAACAAACAACAGCCTCCATCTCGGGCTTTATACAAGATACGAAAAGATTCCCTCGTCGAGTCAAAACCTTTTCGCCTCCATCTCGGGCATCGTACGAGATACAGAGACTCTCTTGTTGAGTAAAACTTTTTACCTCCATCTCGGGCTTCGTACGAGATACAGAGACTCTCTTGTTGAGTCGAACTTTCAGCCTCCATCTCGGGCTTCGTACGAGATACAGAAACACTCTCTTGTTGAGTATAAAAGATTCTCCTGTTGAGTCAACCCTTTTAGCCTCTCTCTCGGGCTTCGTACGAGACACATAAAAACTCCCTCTTGTTGGGCCAATAGTCTCCTCTTAGGCTTTGTATAAGAAAACCAGTGGTTGATCTAATCAACCTTTTAGCATCAAAGTTGTGCCTCGTTCACAGCATACAAACATCAACAACTCCTTCCATCTAATCGCTGTAAGCGGCAAGCCTCTGGATCATCTACATCCATGCCACTGTCCCTCTTTTAGCATGAGAAATGCCTAAGGAAAGATAGCATTGCTCTACACTGAGTTAAAGTCTTCTCCTTCAGGTTAAAACCCCCTATAAAGGAAATTATGGCATTGCTAGGATCCACGTATCCCGGTTAAAGTAATCCTCCTTTATAACCAGTCACCCAACAGTTGTGACAGACAAACCCTTCTTTAGAGATGACAAATTCTCTCTAAAGTCGAGGTCCTTTAGCTTCACGTCTTGGGCTTTGAACAAGACACAAATAGACCTTTTAGCTTCATATCTTGGGCTTTGAACAAGATACAAACTACCCTTTCGCTTCACGTCTTGGGCTTTGAACAAGACACCAAAAACACCCATTTCCTCCCATAGACTAGGAGGAACTACGAACGCTCTGATTTCCCTGTTTCGGTAAACGGGAATACGTAGGCATAAGATCGAAAGAAAAGATCTTAGCGAGCACAATCAACAAAAAACCCAAATCCCATATCTCCATCAATCAAAAGCAGTAATTCAAAAAGCATCAGTCCTAACATCCTAACCCTTGTTCCCCGCTAGAAAGTCCTAGAAAGAAATAAAACCGTATTGGCAAAAATACAAATAACCAGTACAAAGCCCCCCCCCCCCACATTGATAGCATCCGTAACCTAACAGACCGCTATTTAAACTCAGTATGCAAGCAGGGTTAATTAGAGACATCTATTTCCCTTCCTTATTCAGCTCACAATAGGATAAAAAATGAATTGACCTGTAGTTTAAGCTCAACCGCAGAGAGCGACCAGCGCTTAAGAACCGCGTCCAAAATCGCTCGCTACAGAAAAGTGGCGCCCACCGTGGGGCCGAGTCTTTCTAAAACTTTTTTTTTCCTTTTTTCTCTTCACTTATGTGAAAACCACAGATTGGGGCTTCCGCCCGGGAACCCATTTCTATCAGGAACTTAGGATTCTTAGCTTTATAAGTCTAGGATGATTAGGACAAATATATATACTGCTTTTCCTAATTGAATATGTGTTTATTTTTCTGCTACTGGGAATACGTGTGATGCCGCATGTGGTGAGATTGAGTATACACTTAAGATAAGTGATGGCGACGGGGTCGACCATCAACCTCAGTGGAGGCATCCTAACGTAACCATTCCCTCACCTAGACAATGGGTCGGTTGTGATGCCTGAGAAGCTGAGGAGCCAAACCCTTTCGTAGTGCAGAAACTATCGGAAATAGTTGTCACGCGATACTACCCTCATTTGAGGCTGGTGATCTATTCTCGGTGAATGGCACTTACTCTAAGATTGCACTACAACTCGCTGGCGATCCGCTTATTGTTTTGCTTTCCTGGGAGGAGCTGGTGATAATGAGTACAGGTACAAAAATCACCTTAGTATAAACCTTTGGGGATGGGTAGAGCCTTGACTTCATGACAACGACCCTTTGACCCCATGTTTTTTCTATGTTTTTGTGTGCTGCATTCATGCATTCATTTAAAAAAACATTAAAACATTCAAAAAACTTCTCTTCTAGTCTCTCTGTTTTTCAAATTAAACTAAGACTGTGATTGCAAATATCAGAGAAGAGGATTACGCTAATGGATTTCGGTAGAAGGAGAACTCATACGTACACCTTCAAGGTTCCAAAACTAGGGGATTTGAGAAGGTTTGCAAGGATGATCACTAGCCTTGAGGCTTTCAGAGCCAAGTATGGAGGTCTGCTACCACTGTTAAGAGTCCATGTGATTGAGGGAATCATGGACGCGCTCGTTCAATTCTACGATCCAGTTTATCACTGTTTCACATTCCCGGATTACCAGCTTGCACCAACACTGGAGGAGTATTCTCATCTGATTGATCTACATATCACCGATCGAGCTCCATTTTCTGGACTGGAAGAAATTCCAAAGAATCAGATCGTTGCAAGAGCAATTCATTTGGACGAGTCTGAGGTCAGGACTCACATGACTACTAAGGGTGGCATCCAAGGTTTGCCAGCCCAGTTCTTAACAAAGAAAGCTCTGTACTTTGCTAGTATAGGGAACGGGACTGCTTTTGAAAGCATCTTTATTTTACTCACCTACGAATTATTTTTGTTTCCCAACATCAATAACTTCGTCGATATCAACGCCATTAAGGTTTTTCTCATTGGAAACCCTGTGCCGACTTTGCTCGCAGATGCGTATCATTCTGTACACTTGGGAAATTTGTACAGCGGAAGGGAGATCACATGCTGTGTACCTCTGCTTTACAAATGGTTCATCTCCCACTTGCCCAAGTCTGCTGCTTTTTGGGATTGCAAGAGTGCCTTACGTTGGTCGCAGAAGATCATGTCTCTTACCAACTCTGATATAGATTGGTGTAATATGATCTATGATGGAATCAGAATCATTGATCGTGTGGAAACTTCCCCAACGTACCCCTCATAGGAACTAAAGGAGGAATCAACTACCATCCGGTATTGGTTCGTCGTCAATTTGGATACTCGATGAGGCTTGTTCCGCGCAACGCTCATCTGGAAGGTCTTTTCTTCAAGGAAGGAGAAAGTGACAGAGCACTAAAGATGGAAATAGTGCATGCTTGGAAACACATTCATAAGAAAGGACGAGAGTCTCTAGGAAAACCGGACTGTGTCTCAGTGGAGCCTTATCTCCATTGGGTACAAACTAGAGCTCTCAAGCTAAAAATGCCTTATCCTCGTTACGGAATTCTTCCGCCGAGGGAATCTGTCATGTACTTCATGACGGAAACTGAAAAGCTTCAGGTTACTCTCAACAAAGTTCAAAAGGAGAGAAGGTCTTGGAAGAACAAGTACCGCACCCTCGACGTAGAGTGCATCAGAATATAGCAACTACTGAAAGAGAAAGATGCTCTGATTGAAATTTTGGAGCAACATGTTGTGGAGAATCAAGATGACCAAAGGAATTTGCTCACTCATTTCACTTGGCAAAGGAACGACAACCCGACAACGGCCCAAGAGCCCCGGTCAAAGAAAAGGAAGATATCAGAATCAGCACCTGATTTCTCTTCAGAGAGGACTCGGGACCCATTAGCTTAGGCTTCTATTTCTGCACTTTGTAATCTACTGTATTTCCATTTATGTAATCCTTTGAATTTCAATAAAAAGGGGTTTCCCCACTGTTTGATATTTACAATCTAATTGTCGAAGTTTATTTTGATTAAACAAAAAAAACAATTAATATAATCATTGCATTCATCATTCTCACATCGCGTATTCTTCTTCCCTACGAATCTCACGTTTGTGTCTCGATTCTAGAGTAAAACTGTCTCATTCATACAATACTCGGGCCAATCGTCAGAAAAAGATGGATGATCTTGAGGAAGAAAACAGAGAGTTGAAGGAAGAGATCGACGCTCTGAGAGAGGATATGAGAAAGCTTCGTAACGACATGTAAGCCATGGCAGAAGCTTAGCTACAAAGAACTGTGATCTCAGAGATCACCTCAATGCCCATAGTGGAGAAGAATGATCCTAGGTATCAGATGCCGAAAGATCGCCCTTGGGCATGCCTGTTAACTATATCCCGGAAGGATATGTTTCGCTGATCACTGAGGATCAGGGAATCACAACAGAAGCCGTTGGGCCTGAAGGTTACAAACTTCGGGAAAGCGAAGATGCCAGGGGCATACTGAAGACTCCTGAAGGTTACAAACTTCGGGAAACGCCAAGATTCGCTACTATAGTCACGGTACCACCCCCTGTGGTGCACACTGTCCCGGAAGGACAGATTCCACCAATACCTGCTGGTAAAAATGAAACTATGTTTGACCGAATGGAGGAATTCCAGGAACAGTTCCTGGAAATGCAGAAGGAACTGCAAGCCATTCGCGGTCAGGATCTATTCGGAAAGGACGCCGCAGACCTCTGCTAGGTCCCCAATGTGAAAGTCCCGCACAAATTCCAAGTGCCCGACTTTGAAAAATACAAGGGTAACTCTTGCCCTTAGAGCCATCTGGTGATGTACGCTCGGCGAATGTCAGCTCAGACGGAGAATCGGGACCTGCTGATTCACTACTTCCAGGATAGTTTAACCGGTGCCGCATTAAAATGGTACATGGGTTTAAACCGTGCCATGATCAGCACTTTCAGAGATCTTGGCACTGCCTTCGTCCAACAATACAAATACAATTTGGACATGGTACCCGACAGAGATCAACTCAGATCGATGTCGCAAAAGGACAAGGAAACCTTTAAAGAGTATGCTCAAAGGTGGCGTGAGATTGCCGTTCAAATTTGTCCACCTCTTGAGGAAAAAGAGATGACAAAGATCTTCTTAAAAACCTTAATCTTATTTTACTATGACCGAATGGTTGCCAGTGCACCCAGTGATTTCACCGAGATGGTCGGCATGGGCGTACGTCTTGAGGAAGCCGTCCGAGAAAGACGTTTGGTAAAAGACACTGGATCGACGAGCGGTACTAAAAAATACGGTAGTGCTCTCCCTAAGAAAAAAGAGCTGGATATTGGGAATATCTCTCTCGGAAAGCAAAGGCGACGTTATCAGCCGGTAGCAGCTGTAACTCCTGCTATCAGCCCTGCGCCTATTCCTACGTATCAACCTCAGGTTGCGCAGAGCCAACCTAATCAGCAAAGGACACAACAGCCTCTTCAGCAGGCTCGTCCTCCATACAACAACAACCATACAATGCGGCCACCAGGATTTGATCCTATACCCGTATCGCACGCGGAACTATTTCCGTTACTACTGGCTAAGGGGCACATCCAGACTAAGTCTCCTCTTACAGTACCGGAAAATCCGCCTTTCTAGTTTAAGGTGGATCAGACATGCCCATATCATCAAGGAGGACTAGGGCATAACATAGAGAACTGTCTTAATTTCAAATCTGACATGCAAAAGCTTGTTAGAAGCGGGCTCTTATCTTTCAAGGATACGAATCCCAATGTTCTTACGAACCCGCTGCCTCAACACGAGAAAGCTGCAGTCAATCTGATTGAGAAAGAGACTAACAGTGTCTATCAAATTCACGATGTACTCTTATTAAAGACCAATCTGGTCAAGATGCATTGTAGACAGAGTGGATATGGCCATGTGCCACCTCATAATTATCACCAGTGTGATATCTGCTCTAAAGATAACCAAGGATGTTCTGTGGTGCAAGCAGCTCTACAGGAACAAATGGATCTCGGATGGCTCCAAGAGCACCGAGTTCGTGGAGTTAACACGGTCTATACGAATTCTAACGTCATTCAAAACTACGACATCCGTGCGATGAATGTCAATTTGGTGGCAATGCACTCAAGGCAAAGCCAGTATCATAATCTGCCGCGGCATGATTACAGTTCTTGTCTGACTTGCTCGGTAAACAAACAGGGATGCTCATTCATACAAGAGGCCCTCCAGCGTCAGATGGATCTTGGATGGATCCAGGACTACCATGATAGGAATCCCTATCAGATCAACATGATTCAAATCTTCGATATTCGTCTGATGAATACCAGCCTAGTAGAGTTACATGCTGAGCAGGTCCGACTCAGATTCTTAATATCACATGATTACCAAAGCTGTAAAGCGGGTTGCGAAAATGATCAATGTTGTACCCTTGTCCAGGAGGCACTTCAGCACTTGTTAAATCACTGGTGGATGCCAATCTATATGGATGAAGATACCCAGCAAACTAGTATCACTAATGGAAATCCTACTAGATATCAAAGTCAGGATGTCCGATCAATGGAAACAAACCTCGTAAGGTGGTACTGCATTCAAAGTGGACATGGTCGGGTGCCACTACACAACTATGAGCGGTGTGGAGTTTGTTCAGTGAACAATCAAGGATGCTACCTCGTACGAGCAGCCCTTCAAAGTCAGTTGGACCGCAAAGAGATTCAACCATGCTCAAGTTTTGGATCAGTCAATTATCTCGCTGATCAAATCGAGGATGTTGTCGTAATCTCTGATCATCAGATGGCTAGGGATATTTGTGACATCATTCCACTACTTGACGAATCTAAAGTTCCTAACCAGGAACGGATTGAAATTACTTATGATGGTCAGAAAAATCAGAAGGCTCCCATAGTCATCTATCTGCCAGGACCACTACCGTATGAATCAACTAAGACTATCCCTTACAAATACGGTGCAACAATAGTCGAAAATGGAAAGGAAATTCCATTACCCTCCGTCGTGAACATTGCAGACATTAGTCGTGTAACGCGGAGTGGTAGAATCTTCAACCGAGGGGTTGGGGAAGTTAACAAAGAAAAGGAACCTCACACAGAAGTTCCCAATCCATCAGTCGGTCAATCCAGTAATCCCGACCTTTCAAAAAACAACGATGAGATGCTCAAGCTCATCCAAAGGAGTGAATACAACATTGTTGATCAACTGTTACAAACTCCTTCAAAGATCTCAGTATTATCACTGTTACTCAGTTCAGAAGCGCATAGGGAGGCTCTACAGAAAGTCTTGGAGCAAGCCTTTGTGGAACAGGATGTAACAATCAGACAGTTCAATAGCATTATCTCTAACATCATTTCCTGCAACAACTTGGGATTTAGTGATGAGGAATTACCTGAAGAGGGTCGCTGTCATAACATGGCACTCAATATCACAGTCAACTGCCAGGACGATGCTTTAGCCAGCGTACTGGTAGACACAGGGTCAGCCCTGAATGTTATGCCGAAGTCCACTTTGATGCAATTATCATTCAAAGGCCCTCCGATGAGAATCAGCGAGGTCGTCGTCAAAGCATTTGACGGATCCAGAAAAGCGGTTATCGGTGAAGTTGATCTTCCCATAACTATCGGTCCTCATACTTTCGAAGTCACTTTCCAGGTCATGGACATTCGGGCAACATACAGTTGTTTATTAGGAAGACCTTGGATACATCAAGCTGGAGCGGTTACTTCAACCCTCCACCAAAAGCTAAAGTTCGTTCAGAACGATCAACTTGTCACGGTTTGTGGGGAACAAGCCTTGCTTGTGAGTAACCTATCATCATCTACTTGTGTAGAACCCGAGGAGATTATTGGAACGCAGTTCCAAGCACTGTCGATAAGCAAGGACAATCAGTTCAAAGGAGGAACCTCGATTTCCTCATACAATGATGCTATCAAAGCGGTCGAGAGTACCGATACAACCGGATAGGGACAGCTTGTCATTCCTATTGACAATAAAACAAAGAAGGGTCTTGGTTTTTCTGCAACCTGTACCCAGACAGCTGCTAACGATGAAAGTCTTCATCCCCTTCAAAACTTCTTCCACAGTGGAGGTTTCCTTCACCCAGTGTCTCAGACAGTTCATGCTATCAATGAGGAAGATCCCTCTGACACAGATGAAGAATGGAAGTCCTACCTTAACAAGGACGGTTATATGTCTCAGGAAGAGGTGCCTATGCCTTTTTGCTTTCCTACAGAAAGTCTGAGATTTATACCAAGATCAGACGTCGAAATGATATACGGGGATTGTGATCCAGAAGGATGTCGTGCTCCGCCAAATTCATTAGAGGAAGACACTCCGATGAAAGACAATTTTGACTACACCTACTATGGCCCAATGGATGGTCTGCCAATGTGGCAACCTTATCCAGGAAACTTGGGGCAAGAAAGTCAGCCGAGTAATGAAAATCAGCTGACCATCGTTGAACAGAATACCCGTGTCCCCACCATGTCATGGGATCAACACTTAGGTCATTCGGAAACTACTCAACATGAAGATGAATTCGCAACGTTTGCAGGACTTGAATTCATCAACTATGCTTTTCCCGAGGTCAACGTCATCGAGAGAAATGACTCCTCCAGTTCCAAAGAAGTTTGGGACACCTTGGGACAACCGAGTGGAAAATACGACTATATGGTCAAGTACACTGCGCCCGAAAGCTCTCGTATTAGGTTCGAAGATATCCAGCCAACTGGATGGAGAGATACAGTTGAGAGCACAAATACTCTGCAAAATGCAACAGAGGAATTCTCCTACGACAATTCTGCCTGGGAGACAGATTCCAATGATCCTGCTCCACCAGAAATCAGCGTCATTTCTGAAGAAAAAACAAGGAAGGTGCCAGACTTTGTGATTCACCGAGGATTTCGCCGCCAATGGGTTGCTGTCGATGTTCCGAAGGCCGTTCACCAGTCAAAGTAATTTCCATCTTTAACCTTTCACCCTGCCCAGGTGAAACAGATGTTTTGATAGGGCTCGCTTTCTGTAAATTTTCCCTCTTCGCTTAGCCCAAAGCGACAGAGTTTTGTTTTATAGGGCTGGAGTTTCAAGGATAGACTTGTTCATTAATAAAATAACGTCGTTCTGTAATTTCCGCATTAATTGTTGTTTTCTCTTTTTGCTTTTTCAGAAAATGGTAATCCTAAAAAATAATTCAAAAATAAAAACAAGCAGTAAAAGAAATACACTGCACATACTTGCATTTTCTCTATCTCTTCTAAACACGAATCATCACGTCATACAGATTGCTTATTTTACACCCCATTGAAACATACGATCCGATGCCTTCTCCCGACTTTGAGTTCCCGGTATTTGGGGCTGAAGAAGAAGATGACAACGAAATTCCAGAAGAGATCTCCCGATTACTCAGACAAGAGGAAAAGTCCAATGAACCTCACAGAGAGCCATTGGAAACGGTAAACTTGGGTTCGAAAAAAGAGAGAAAAGAAGTCAGGATTGGGGCACTGCTCAGTCCAACTGCCAAAGAGAGTTTGATAAAGCTTCTCAAAGAATTCCCCGATGTATTCGCTTGGTCCTATCAGGATATGCCAGGATTGGATACCAGCATCGTGGAACATCACTTACCGTTAAGATTGGAATTTCCGCCCGTAAAGCAAAGGTTGAGACGCACTCACCTGGACATGGCCATCAAAATCAAAGAGGAGGTACAAAAACAGATCGACGCAGGTTTCCTCGCTACATCAGAATATCCTCAATGGTTAGCCAACATCGTACCCGTTCCCAAAAAGGACGGAAAGGTCAGAATGTGTGTAGATTACAGAGACCTGAACAAGGCTAGTCCAAAGGACGACTTTCCTTTACCACACATTGACATGCTGGTAGACAGTACAACAAAGTTCAAAGTCTTCTCCTTCATGGATGGATTCTCGGGTTATAATCAAATCAAAATGGCGCCGAAAGACATGGAGAAAACTTCGTTCATTACCCCATGGGGTACCTTTTGTTACAAGGTAATGCCGTTCGGTTTGAAGAACGCCGGGGCAACCTATCAAAGGGCCATGACTACTCTGTTTCATGACATGATACACAAAGTAATCGAGGTATATGTCGATGATATGATTGCCAAATCAAAGACAGAGAATGAGCACGTTGAACATCTGTCAAAATTGTTCGAACGTCTAAGAAAATTCAAGCTCCGCTTGAATCCTAACAAGTGCACCTTCGGTGTCCGTTCAGGGAAACTACTAGGGTTCATCGTCAGCCAAAAAGGAATTGAAGTTGATCCTGACAAGGTCAAGGCCATTCAAGAAATGCCTTCTCCGAAAACTGAAAAACAAGTCAGAGGATTCCTGGGACGTTTGAACTACATCTCCAGATTCATATTTCTTATGACCGCGACATGCGCGCCGATTTTCAAATTACTCAAGAAGAATCAGGATTGCGTTTGGTCAGAAGATTTCCAAACCGCCTTCGACAGTATCAAGGAATATCTGTTGAATCCTCCGATTCTATCACCTCCAGTGAAAGGAAGACCACTGATCATTTACCTCACTGTTCTAGAGGACTCAATGGGATGTGTACTTGGCCAACAAGACGAAACCAAAAGGAAAGAGTCTGCCATTTACTATCTGAGCAAGAAATTCACCAACTGCAAAACTCGGTACACGATGCTCGATAAAACTTGCTGTGCTTTGGCTTGGGCAGCCAAACGTCTACGCCAGTACATGATTCGTCATTCTACTTGGTTGGTCTCCGAAATGGATCCAATCAAGTACGTTTTCGAAAAACCTGCTCTTACGGGAAGGATTGCCCGTTGGCAGATGCTGTTATCAGAATATGACATAGAGTACCACGCTCAGAAAGCCGTTAAAGGAAGTATTTTAGCTGATCATTTGGCTCATCAACCGATTGACGATCAAGAATCAATCGGGTTTGACTTCCCAGACGAAGATGTCATGTATCTAAAAATGAAAGACTGCGATGAACCGCTACCCAGTGAAGGGCCAGAACCAGGTTCCCAGTGGGGACTTATCTTTGACGGAGCTGTCAATCATTACGGAAACGGAACAGGGGCAACCTCTTTCTCTCTAGTGTATGGCATGGAAGCAGTGCTCCCCATCGAAGTAGAGATCCCATCAATCCGAGTACTGATGGAAGCTAAGCTCACCGAAGCTGAATGGTGTCAAAACCGACACGATGAACTGAATCTGATCGAAGAAAAGAGAATAACGGCACTATGCCACGGTCAGTTGTATCAACAAAGAATGAAGAGGGTGTTCGACAAAAAGGTCCGACCTTGTGTCTTCAGAAAAGGAGACCTCGTGCTCAAGAAGATACAATCATTTCTCACTGATTCTCGGGGCAAGTGGACCCCAAATTATATGGCCCCTATGTGGTCATGAAATCTTTCTCAGGCGGTGCCTTGAGACTTGCAACCATGGACGGAGAGGAATTTGCCTACCCCACAAATATTGATGTAGTCAAGAAATACTTCGCCTAAAAAAAAATGTCTCGGTGGATTGAAAACCCAAAAGGGCGGTCCAGGCAAAAATTAGAGACATGAAAAAAATCATCCCGGTGGATTGGAAACATCAAAGTACAATCCAGGCAAAAATTAGGGATAATGGCAAGTAACTATGTTCAACAGAGGCAGGTCCCTCAGCAGCAGTTACATCATCCGTCAGAAAACTCCAGTCAAGGTCATCTTCGACAAAAGCTCAGGATGTCCCGAATTCAAAGTTGGTAGAAGGACAGTGGTCGTTATGTTTCAACGTAGCCCTTTTCCCTGTAAATTACCATTTTCAAACTTTGTAAATACTCTTTGGAATCACACGTTTGGCTAATTTCCATCCTATCAATAAAATTTGAGCCCTTGTGCTTTTGTTTGTAATTCTTATTTGTTTTAGCTTTACAGAACGACGTTGTTAACATGATTAACGATTCTTGAAATAAAACAAAAATGAATTTACTTGTTAAAATTTTTTCTGCTTTTAAAATAAAGACGGCAATTTCTTTTGACTGTTGAACATCAAAGGAACATCAACCGCTTCTCCAGAAGTAAGCGAACTTCAAAGTGCAGAATCAAAGTACTCCTTCTACGCCAGTGCGCCTGATTGAAGGATCAATAGTGTCAGATGCGACTAATCCATCTGACATCTTCGGCCGAGTTCTCATCTCCTAAGCCCGACCAGCGTCGCTCCCAACAGGGACCATTTCTCCTAAGCAAGGCAGAATTGCTATCTTGAACCAGCGGTACTTCTTCGCCCCGCGATGGCCGAGTGTCCAGTCATGTTCATCTTTTAGTTTGTGTGTCGCGTCAGTTTTGTCAGCATATACATACATACATCATGCATTATTAATTTGCATTCATATTCATATTGCATCACTATCATTCTCGTCGGTCTTGTCCCCTAGTGATAACAGTCCTCTCAATCGAGTTGTCAGTTCTTTCCTCGTTGGGAAAGGTTGCGTCGAACAATCTCTCTCCTCCAGTTTATTTCTGGATTGAAATTGGCCCTTGACCACTTTGATAACTTGAACCTCTGAGAAACAAGAAAACTTTCAACAAATATCACTCTTCGCCATTGAAGATGATATCCTTGCTTTCCCGGATTAAGGAAAATCCCCAGAGAAAGCCTCTTAATCAGAGACTCGGCGGTACGGCAGTTTTTCTCCGAAAAAACCACTGTTGAAAAGGTCATCGGCACCTCAAAATTGGATCCCATCATATGGCATTTCTCCAGAAAGATCCCGAGAAAAGTATGATGTAAGCCCCAAACGAAAACAGTCTCTCAAGAGACTCGCTTTCCCCAGTAGAATCGACAAATGGCGTCTCCAAAACAGAGAAGTTTGTGTACCTCTACAATTCAGACGAATGGGTTCCCCAGCAAGTCTGACATCAAAACTTTTTCCACTCAAATGGCATCTCCCCAGGAAAATTCGGCGAGAAGTTTGAAGGAAAACCGCTACTAACAGCGTTCCTTGTAAAGAAAGTTTATTGACAAAAGAAACTGAGACCAGTTCCTTGGTAGGAAACCAGGATCGAGGGGAAGTTTATTTCAGCAACTAAGACCAGGTCCTTGGTAGGAAACCAGGATCGAGGGGAAGTTTATTTCAGCAACTAAGACCAGGTCCTTGGTAGGAAACCAGGATCGAGGGGAAGTTTATATCAGAAACTGAGACCAGTTCCTTGGTAGGAAACCAGGATCGAGGGGAAGTTGACAAAAAGAAACTAAGACCAGTTCCTTGGTAGGAAACCAGGATCGAGGGGAAGTTTATTTCAAAAGAAAACTGAGACCAGCTCCTTGGTTGAAGACCAGGATCGAGGCGAAGTTTACCTTTTCTAAGCATCTTCGCTTAGCTAAAGAAGATGAATGCGTAAGCTACCATTCATAACCACCATCAAAATTTCGGGTATTCCGATATTTAATCCTCTTGCACCCCGAATGCCCGAATACCTTCGTCATTCACACCTTCGGGTCCAAGAAGATTAAATAGGGGCATCTGTGATACCCCAAATTTTGACCACTAAGATTTCCCATCATTGTACAAATCATCAGCACAATATGGATGTACCTTTGTACCTCATCAGTCTCCCCAAAGATGGGTGAGCATTCACTACAATCAAAACTAGGGTTTCAAACCCTCTCAGAGCTCTTAGACAAAGGATCAATCAAGGAATGACATGATCTTCAACTTGTCTAGCCTCTCAAATATCCACAATGGATCAAGAGGACTCCCACTTCAAGGATTAAGCACAAGGTTGCTCCCTTCTAGGTGGATCAAGCCTCAGGATCGCCAGTGTCACCAAATTAGGGTTTAGTCGACTAGGGCCTCCAGATGGAAATTTTCCTCTGGGCATGAGCCAATGCTTCAAAGCATAACCTAAAATACTCCATGGAACATCATAAACCCCATCATCAAGTCAATTTAGCCTCAGGGGATGCATACATCAAAAATCAGGAATTAGGGTTTCTTGACCTAATTCACCCCTAAGTTGACTTTTGGGACAGAACACGAGCCAAGACCTTAAGAGAGGATTTTAGGATCCCTAACACACCACATTGATCCATTTGCAACAATGGATTGATCCAAGAAGCTTGAGCAACAAGTTTCAATTTCATCTGAACCACAGTTAGGGTTTCGCGAGAAAAGTCAACTGTAGCTTTGACTTTTAACCAGGACATGCTCCCAAACCCTAGGACATGATTCAATACACCCTATAACACCCATGGAACATGTCCATCAAGTTTGATTTAGGTCAAGGACATGATTTCGTAAAGGATCGCACAGTTTGGAATTCATCTGATAAAAAGTCAACTGTGCACAAAAGTCAAACTTTGACTTTTTGAGATTTTTCATAAAAATGGTTTTTTGACCCTAAAATGATGTTAATGTGTGATTGGAATCATCATTCATCGAGAAAAATCAAAGAAAGTGAGATAACTTGTAAAAGGGGTAACCATAAAAACTTAGAAAATTTTCCAAGTTATGGAAAAAGTGGCAAGGGTACCAACTTTGGAGGATCATAACTCCTAAACCACAAAGCCATTTTTCCCCATCCAAAGATGGATTTGTAGCCCTCATTGCCCTCTACAAAAGTGTCAACTACACTTCATCCCAATTCATCATGGATTTTGAGTTATGGTTGGATCAAAATGGCTAAAAACCTAAAATTGACATTTTTCAGCACTTAGCCAAAAATCTGCCTTGTAATTTCAGCACAATGTCCCAACTTCAAGGTTGTTTTTCTCCATGATCCAAGTTGAACCAGGTCTAATGTAAAACATCAAAGTTGAAGTACGTCATCTAAGCTTTTCGGAAAGTCCTAGAACGTCCATGTAGCATACTCGAGCAGGGAGTTATGGATCTTACAAAAGGCCTTGCTGAAGCTTAATTTTTCAGGGCAGATTTGCACATTTTTTATGCCACACGAATTTTCAAGTCTTGTCATCAGTTTGGACACATCTAAGGATCAAATCCAAGTGGGGTGATCTGATCCATGAACCTCCCAAGTCCAAGGAACAAAAAAAAAGCATGCCAAAACCTAGAAATCCCTAAAAGAGGGACAAAACTCCAATTTTGGTTTGGAGCATTTAATAGATGCTTAGAGGTGGCATGGACTGAGCCATTCTCATCTAAAATCAGTCAAGACTTATCCAAGACCAAAGGAACCACAGCCCTGTGCCCTAACCTCTAGTCAATGGCTAGAGGAGACTTGCATTTCCATTGGCCAACATGGAACAAACACCTGTTGTAGTTGCCATTCACTGTGGATCCCAAAACAAACTTTCTCCACTATAAATAGAGCTCATTTGTGTTCAGTTTGAGTACACCAAAGCCATCAAACAGATGCTTTCCTCAAAATCTCTTCTTTCACCTCAAATTTGCCTTCCAAAGCAAGAAATTCTGAGTTTTTGAGTTAGAGAGCAATTCCACTCAAACTAATCACACACACACCTCATATATATCATATGTAAGCTGTGAAAACAAACAAAAGTGACCTGTAATCACAACATCACAAAGTCACCTCTCAAAACCTCAAAATGACACTTTTTTGTATTTTTCAAGCCATGTCTTGATTCAGTCACTTTCCAAACCAGATAAAACCTCAAACACACTCCAAATATCATCCTTGAACTGTCCCAAATGGTGCCACACATCTGGAACACCATTTGAGAGAGTTGGCATTTTGGCCACTTTTGACCATTTTGCGAGAAAGTGCTCAAACTTGCTCCAGAGGTTTCCAGCCAATTCCAACCATCCTAAAAGCTTCTAAGAGGTCATTTGAGGTTGTCCAAAGCATCAAATCATTTCTGGAACAAAGCACTTGGTAGGTTGCCCAAAATCTCCAAAAAAAGAGGTAAAATTCACAACTTGAATTCTTTGAATCATGCTTTCCTTTGTTGTCCACATACATGCATCATATTGAACAATTCTTGAGGCAAAAATGTAGTCTTTAATGTGTATGTTGTGATCCTCCCACTGTTTGCATTTTAACATGTTTATATGTGGAATTTTGGTTATTTTAAAATCATGTCCAATTCTGGTTGTTTTGATCCGTGTGTTTCGTACATTAAGTTTTAGTGTGCATGACTAACACCATTGGATTCCTTACGAAAAATCGGTCAAGATAGGTTTTTACGGCTTTCAATTCCGATGAAAATTGAGAGAGTTACGCGCGTTGGAAATTTGACGCGAAACGACGTCGAATTAACGATAGCGATTCTAGTTTTTTTTCTTTGTGTATTCTGTACAGTGAGTTTCCGAGTGCGTGAATAATACCATTGGATTCCTTGCGAAAAATTGGTCAAGATAGGTTTTTACGGATTTCAATTCCGATGAAAATTGAGAGAGTTACGCGCGTTGGAAATTTGACGCGAAACGACGTCGAAAACAACGTGCAGTTTTGGTTTTTTAATTTCTACATTTTGTGTGTTGAGTTTCAGTGTGCGTGAGTGATACCATTGGATTCCTTGCGAAAAATCGGTCAAGATAGACTCTTGCGGACCTTAATTCGGTTAAAAATCGAGAGAGTTATGCGCGTCGGAAGTTTGGCGCGAAACGATGTTTTCAACTAACGCGTAGTTCTGGTTTTTTTGCTGTTGCATTTTGTACGTTGAGTTTCAGTGTGCATGTACGATACCATTGGATTCCTTGCGAAAAATCGGTCAAGATAGACTCTTGCGGATCTTAATTCGGTTAAAAATCGAGAGAGTTACGTGCGTCGGAAGTTTGGCGCGAAACGATGTTTTCAACTAACGCGCAGTTCTGGTTTTTTTGCTGCTGCGTTTTGTACGTTGAGTTTCAGCATACATGTGCGATACCATTGGATTGCTCGTGAAAAATTGGTCAGGATAGGCTCTTCTGAATCTTAATTCCGTTAAAAATCGAGAGAGTTACGCGTGTCGGAATTTTGGCGCGAAACGATGTTTTCAATTACGCGCAGTTCTAGTTTTTCGATTTGCGTGTTTTGTACGTCGAGTTTCGGTGTGTATGTTTGGTACCATCGGATTCCTTGCGAAAAATCGGTCAAGATAGGTATTTCCGGATTTTGATTCCGATAAAAATTGAGAGAGTTATGAGTGTTTGAAATTTGATAAAAAACGTGTTGAAAATTAAAGTTTCGGTATTCGTTTTTACCCCCATAAGAGATGTCGGAGATGATATTGTGATATCTTTCCTCTTTTTCTTACTTTTTATTTTCAAAATTCAACCAATTTTTTTTACATAGCAAAAATTCATCATTTTCCAATTCATACCCCATAATATTTTAATCCACAAAAAATCACAAAAAAAGTATTATTTTTAATATATTTAAAAATAGTGTTTTAAATTGTTTTAAATGCTTTTAAAATGATTTCTTTTTTTTTTTTCTTGATTTTTTAAAACCAAAATGATTTTAAATATTTATGTGGATAAAATATTTTTTTCATAAACTTTAATCATTATTTAATGATTTTATTTGATATTTTTATCATTTTTTACTTAATTTTTCTTGGAAAAATGCCTAAAAAAATGAAATTGGGGTTTTCTTTGATTTTCACCCTAACAAATCTTTTTCAAACACTTGGGCCTCTATTAGAGTGTAAGACCCAATCTCCTTTTAACCAAAACAATTTTGGGTCTCACTTATTGTATAAGTCCCTCTGCGTTAAAAGAAAACATAGGCGCGATCGCCATTTTCAAACGAAAATCAACTGGGCTTCTCTTTGAGCTGTAAGTCTCATTTCTTTTCATTTTTAAACACTTGGGCGTCTAATAGAGTGTAAGACCCAACCTCTTTTTAACAAAACAATTTTGGGCCTCAGTTATTGTATAAGTCCCGATACGTTAAAAATCTCGGTGCGATCGCCATTTTCAAACTGAAAATATTTTGGGCCTCTCCCTGAGTTGTAAGCCCCATCTTTTGTACAAAAATACACTTTGGGCCTCTAATAGAGTGTAAGACCCAACCCCTCTTTTTCATATTTTCTCATTTTTCATATTATTTTTTAATGATTTGGAAAATTAATAACTCCCTCAATTTTGATTATTTTTTATTGGTTCTTTTTCTGAAAAATCACAAAAATAGTAAAATATTTTATTCTACAAAAAAATCAAATTTATATTATTTATTTAATATAGTTGATATTTTTGTGAATAAATTCATTTTTAATTGTTTTTAAGCATTTTAAAAGTGAATATTCATCTTGAAAATAAAGACCTTGGGCCTCCCTTCGTGTTGTAAGCCCCATTTCTTTTCTTTAAACTCTTTGGGCCTCTATTAGAGTGTAAGACCCAACCCCTTGTGTACAGAAAACTTTTTGGGCCTCATTCGTTGTATAAGTCCCTCTGTACATTTTCAAATAAGCGACGCGATCGTCGCCAGTTTAAAATTATCCAACTGGGCCTACCCTCGAGTAGTAGGACCCATTTCTTTTCTTAAAACTCACTTGGGCCTCTTGAGAGAGTGTAAGACCCATCCCTTTGTACAGAAAACCTTTTTTGGGCCACAGTCACTTGTATAAGTCCCTCTGTACAAATTCAACAGTGCGCTCACTGATAAAACCCTGGGCCTCTCCTTGAGCTGTAAGCCCCAAATCTTTTTATTTCAAAGCACTTTCTCCTTTGATTTTGAATATACTGTTGTTTTCAATCTTTTTTTGTTGAACAACTAACCAAACAGTATGGAAGTTCTACAATCGAGTAAGTGTTTACCCGCTTTCATTTACCGCTTTCATATGTATATAACTGTATTGTGGGGCTGTTTCACTGTAAGTCTCCTTTCATAAACTCATATATATATATATATATATAACTGTATTGTGGGGCTGTTTCGCTGTAAGTCTCCTTTCATAAACTCATATCAACTGTGTAATAATAGTATAGATATTTCGAGTTTCCCCGGCAACTATGTCTAGAACTAGGTGACGCTGTTTCGTTTATTCATAGAAATAGACACCTAGATCCCCAAATAGGATCACCATATACAGTCTTCTCTTCGGCTGTCCTCATTAGGAATTGTCAAGAAACTCTACTCCCAGAGATGAATGTATTCTCCATGAATGGTATCTTTGAGTTTCGTCCAAATTCTCAAACTTTCCTGACTTGATCTATTCCTTGTGAATAGCTTGCCTTGAATTTCTCGAGGTTTAGGGACCCACGGGCTTCTTAAAAGCATCGGCCTCCTCTTGGGCATCGTACAAGGACCCACAGGCTTCCTAAAAGCAACCCCGCCTCCTCTTGGGCTTAGCACAAGGACCCTACGGCTTCTTAGAAGTATTCACAGCCTCCTCTTAGGCTTCGTATAATGATCTCTTCCTCCAGGAATGATAGCCTTCTCTTGGGCTTCGTACAAGGACTTCTCGGCTTCTTAAAAGTTTCCAGCCTCCTCTTGGGCTTCGTACAAATTATCCCGACGACCTCCTAGAGGTATAGGAACAGAACCTAGTCATCTTAATAGAACAGTCCTTTCAAAGAGTCTACTACTATTTCTCAAAGCATGGTACAAAAGATGAAACTCTAGACTTGGACAGTCTAACTTCCTTGAGTCTCAAAGACATTCTCAAGTGACCCCTTTCAAAAATAGGAAGAAACCCGTAGACTCGGATAGTCTCAATACCCTTCGGATTTCCCACTTCCTTAAAGAACAGGAATAACCCGGATCCTTGAATCAAATTCTTGAGTACAGTGTTGCTCATATAAGAACTGATTTTCTCTTTCAAAATCAGTATATTGGACCTGTCACTCAACTGAAACAGTCACCATAGCCTCCTCTTGGGCTTTGTACAATGATTCTCCCCAGCGGAGTCAAACAACGTTTGGCCTCTCTCTCGGGCTTTGTACGAGACACATAAGAGACTCCCTCGTTGAGTCAATCACCCTTTTCGCCTCCATCTCGGGCTTTATACGAGATACAAAAAGGTTCTTATTGAGCCAAACAAACAACAGCCTCCATCTCGGGCTTTATACAAGATACGAAAAGATTCCCTCGTCGAGTCAAAACCTTTTCGCCTCCATCTCGGGCATTGTACGAGATACAGAGACTCTCTTGTTGAGTCGAACTTTTCGCCTCCATCTCGGGCTTCGTACGAGATACAGAGACTCTCTTGTTGAGTCGAACTTTCAGCCTCCATCTCGGGCTTCGTACGAGATACAGAAACACTCTCTTGTTGAGTATAAAAGATTCTCCTGTTGAGTCAACCCTTTTAGCCTCTCTCTCGGGCTTCGTACGAGACACATAAAAACTCCCTCTTGTTGGGTCAATAGCCTCCTCTTAGGCTTTGTATAAGAAAACCACTGGTTGATCCAATCAACCTTTTAGCATCAAAGTTGTGCCTCGTTCACAGCATACAAACATCAACAACTCCTTCCATCTAATCGCTGTAAGCGGCAAGCCTCTGGATCATCTACATCCATGCCACTGTCCCTCTTTTAGCATGAGAAATGCCTAAGGAAAAATAACATTGCTCTACACTGAGTTAAAGTCTTCTCCTTCGGGTTAAAACCCCCTATAAAGGAAATTATGGCATTGCTAGGATCCACGTATCTCGGTTAAAGTAATCCTCCTTATAACCAGTCACCCAACAGTTGTGACAGATAAACCCTTCTTTAGAGATGACAAATTCTCTCTAAAGTCGAGGTCCTTCAGCTTCACGTCTTGGGCTTTGAACAAGACACAAATAGACCTTTTAGCTTCATATCTTGGGCTTTGAACAAGATACAAACTACCATTTCGCTTCACGTCTTGGGCTTTGAACAAGACACCAAAAACACCCATTTCCTCCCATAGACTAGGAGGAACTACGAACGCTCTGATTTCCCTGTTTCGGTAAACGGGAATACGTAGGCATAAGATCGAAAGAAAAGATCTTAGCGAGCACAATCAACAAAAAACCCAAATCCCATATCTCCATCAATCAAAAGCAGTAATTCAAAAAGCATCAGTCCTAACATCCTAACCCTTGTTCCCCGCTAGAAAGTCCTAGAAAGAAAGAAAACCGTATTGGCGAAAATACAAATAACCAGTACAAAGGCCCCCCACATTGATAGCATCCGTAACCTAACAGACCGCTGTTTAAACTCAGTATGCAAGCAGGGTTAATTGGAGACATCTATTTCCCTTCCTTATTCAGCTCACAATAGGATAAAAAATGAATCGACCTGTAGTTTAAGCTCAACCGCAAAGAGCGACCAGCGCTTAAGAACCGCGTCCAAAATCGCTCGCTACACATCCCTAATGTTAGTTACATGATTTGCTCTATGATTTGCTCTATATCTGATTGCCAATATCTTCTCCAAGAAATTCGTATCCAATCTCTCTAACAGATCTCCACAAAACATCCTAACACGGGCAGCCCTAAAACATCACAATCTGATGTTCTGATGTTCTGGTATAGTGATGTCAAGACATCACTTATAACATCAGCATACAAAACTTCCAACCCTGCAACAGCTAATGTTAGGAACCAATGTTATGACATCAACATTGTTCAACTTTGTTTTACCAAAATTCCTGTCAATACAAGAACCAACATAAGTTATAGGGAAAAGTGAGTTCTCATGATGATGATAATCGCATAGAGTTCAAAACTCTAACCTACTTCTAAGTTATGATTTCATTGACTCTCGTGAGGCCAAGAAATAAGGGTAAGCCTAGAAGGATAAGGTAAAGGTGGTTGTTTAGTGACTTCAAGAGTCAATTTAAGAGGGTCTCCCTTTGGAATGGGGGGAAGATAACGGTTGTAAGATTATTAAAAAAACAACAAGTTATAATTCAAATATGATGATGTAAGAGACATGAATAACATATGAGATGAAACAAAATGATGATGTTAATGCAAAGTTAGAATCACACATATATGATCAAGCATGATAAACAAAGATAATATGGTAAGATGCATAAAGAAGTGCAATAAAAACCCTAAAAGGTACTTCCAAACTTATCATGAATAAAAAGTCTCAAGGTTAAATAATTTTAACAATTTCTTTTTATATTTGAAAAGTAAATTTAACTATAAGCAAATAGCAAAAAGAAGGGAAGAAAAAGGATAAAAATCAAACAAGTTATGACATTTTGAAAATGAAGCATAAACTTAAAAATAAAAATCCAACCAACAAGTAATAAAAATTAATGAAATGGTTCACCTAGGGATTGAACCCAGGACCCTATATGTACAGCCCAAAACCAAGGCCAACTGAGCTGAACGCGCATCTGAATAAACAACGAGAGCACACATATATATATGTAAAGCGAAGCAACACCTCAGAAAATAAAATAAAAGGACTGGGGCGAGGGGGATTCGAACCCCAATCCCCAAGGTTACAAAGGCGCATGACTTACCACTGGGGTGGCTATACATCCAGTGTATATGCCCACCCCAATAATATCTAAACCAAGCTAGCGAAATAAGTTGCCAGATTAAACAAACAACATAAAAAGTTACAGGATAGCGCTAGTGAATGTGCCTCAATCGGTCACCAAGATGCTAAGTGACTAAAGGAAAAAAAAAACCTATCCTATCCCAATCTGCCACGCTATCCCCTCATTCATGCAAATATGCAATCCTAACCCCCAAACTATCGTGAAACAAAAGAACAACACAACCATGGCAGACTCGTTGCTCGCTCATTCATCCCTTGGCTCTTTTCTAAATCAAAAGCCATGAAATAACACAACAATCTGAAGGGCTCACTCCTTAGGATAATAATAAACCCTAAGGAACTCAAAATAAAATCTAGAACTCGGGTGAAAACGGACATGAACCTCGTATGTTCAAGCTGTCATAAACTAATCAGCACAAGAATAAATCGTGCAAACTCAAACATTCATTCATTCTGTCATTTAAAGCTACTTAGATGCACCCTTAGCAACATGGTTTTAGTTAGACATGCAAACTCTACCGTGAAGGCCACAACAACTATAAATCGAGGTAAAACAAACTCAAACACGCAAGGAAAAAGTAACATCATATTCGTCACATCAGCACAGCATCAGACCAAAACTTTCATGTTGTTCACAGATAATGATTTATTCATTCAAATTAGGCACAGTGACATGAACAAAATGCTTTTAAGGACTTCCAGTGTTAACAACAATACATGAACTCAACAATCCTATTCACATGGTCACTTGATAAAAATGCAAGAAAACCCAACAATCGTCATGGCAGTAGAATGATTATGATATTGTAAGCATGTGAGCTAGGAGAGACTGAGAACAACAGCCTATCGTGCCGCATAAGGAAAAAAAACTCCATATGATTCACATGTTATACCTTAGAACAAAGGACCACTTGAGATCATTTCAAACACACAAACTTTGACATAGTGACATGAGTATGATAGTGGCATTAAAGTCAGCCAAAGATGAGCATATAATCATTGGTATAGGAAAAAGAATAAAACCAAATGCTTATCAATCCAAACACACGTCCAACAAAATCTCACACTGTTTAACCCGGGCTAACACAGTAGGTAACAATGCATCTAAAAACAACATATATTCACAGTTTCCAAAACTGGCAGCACAAAGAGACCTCGTATGCAATCAACACTTTCATTCATGTCATTTAAACATAACACATTCATTTATATCAACATAAAAACTGGCTTAAACATAAACACGACAAGCATTCATGAAGATAGCATGTTTATGACATGATATCAATGAGAGTTTAAGGAAGAAAAAAACATATTTACCAAGTGGAGTAGGTCCACTGCCTCTTCACTTGGTAGCTCGTGGATGCGACTGGTTGAGCTCTCATTTTTCTCCATGTGTCTACTGCTATAGTTGTTTCTCCTCTCTTCTTCACTGCCAAGAAAAATCCAAGTTGCTAGAACTTTGCTTTTCTTAAACCTCACGGACTCTCTCCCTTGGAGTGGAAAGAAAAAAAGGATGGTGCGGTTCCGATGATGATATTCTTGTTGATGGTTTTTTGATATTGAGGCAGAAAAAAAACTCACAAGTTCTTAAAGGTTTTTGTGTAGTGTTCTTCGTGTGTTGATTGTTTGTGTTGTGTTGGTGTAAGGTTGATTGTGTATGAGAGGTGTTGTTGCGTTTTGGTGGCGATAGATAGGAGATGGTGAAGGAAGGAAGTTTTGTGTGGCTGTTATGATGTTGTGGGTAGCAGTGGAAAACAAAAAGTGGTAGTGAAAAGAGAGATTGTTGAATACGGGTGTGTTGCTAAACTAAGCAGCCAATGATTTCTTGATACAGTAGTATTGTGTGTTGAAGGTGGTAAGTGTATGTGATGGTGTTCACACGAAGAGAGATGATGAGAGAAAGTTGTGTTCATACGCATTGGTGTTGGTGTCCCCTGGTTGTTTTGGGTTCCCTCTATTTATGCTTCAACATAAGGTAGGCTTTCAAAAAAACTACCGTTATGGCTTGTGAGATTTGAAAAAATAGAGTTGTTCTGATTTGCAAGGACATGTTGGTATGAGGTGCATCGTTCAGCATGAAAAGAGGAGCAGGGTTTGACTTGGTACCATTTTGATGAAAGAATGTCATAGGATGCTTAAAGTGTCTCATACTAATAACCTTGTTTTGGTGTAAGGTTGTAGAAGCGTGGGCCAGGCTGGTGTAGGTGGAATAGATTCCTACATTTATTCTTTGCTGAATTTTCTTGTAAGCATGTGATATTGTAACTTCATGCTCAAACTCAACTCAAAGAAGTTTTGGCCGTTCTTAACACATCAAGAATTTGTAGACATGGCCCAATGAAATCGTAACATCATTACTCAAGCATTTAGTCAAAAGTTTCAGCATGTTCAAACAAATGATTTTGTTTAATTGGGTTTTAGAATGAACAAGAATAAAAAAGTCGAGACTGAAATCTTGAATTAACACTTGGAAATTTGACATGAAAATAGGGATCCAAATTGAATTGGAATTGAACTTTTGAACGAGATTTGGAACTTGAACTTTGAATTGGAATTAAGAAAATGAAACTTGTGGTTTTTTTTTATATATTTGAATGAAATTTTGTTTGGATATTAAAATAGACAAAAATGGATAGGGATAATTATGGATAATGATGAATATATGAATAAAATGCAATTTGGATTTTAGAAATGGATTTGAAAGAAAGAAGTGGATTTTTTTATGAATATGGATAAAAAGAAAATTTGGATAATAAGAAAAATGGTTAATAAATGATTATTGAAATTGGTTAGGAATTAAAGGTGACAAATGAGGGTGAACAAAATGGATAGATATTTGGTTATGGATAGGATCAAGGAGAGGGTTATAGAGACATCTCTTTGAAACAAGAGACTTGCTTGATTCAATGCTCCATCCAAAAATCTTGATTAATCACCTCTTAAATCTCCTCAAGATAACACCTGATAAAAAGAAACAAACACAAATAAAACCTGATAAAAGGGTTAGCTATGCAACATGATTGTCCTAATATGACATGCAAGAGAACAATGGATCTAAGGGTAAAATTTGGGGTACAACACCTTCCTTCATCAGCTTTAATAGGATAAAAAATGAATCGACCTGTAGTACCCCAAAGCGACGGTGCTTAAGAACCACGTCCAAAATCGCTCGCTACACTCGCTCCCTATCTCTTTTTTACTTTTATGCTCCATTATTATCATTTCATATCATGTTTATGCTTCTGCAATTTTTACTTTGTCCGTTGGACCCATGTTTATGCTTATGCCTTTTTCTCTTTGTCCACTTGGACCAAAAACATTAATAAAGGCCAAAACCTCTAAAAAACTTGTGCTTCTAATCTTGGACTATGGTTACTATCCTTTGCAATGGACATGGAGTTTTGCACCTAGGCCTCAGACTTCAATGTTATTCTTGGATCCTTGGACTTAGAACTAGGGATTTTTCCCTTTGCTTTGGAATTATGGTTCGAAGACTTTGGACTTCAATGTTATTCTTGGATCCTTGGACTTAGAACTAGGACCTTTTCCCTTTGCTTTGGAATTATGGTTCGAAGACTATGGAGCTTACTTGTGTGGTTAGGCTATTCTTATCCTTAGCTTTTACTTTATGCTCTAGGATAGTCACTTCTTCTCCTCCCCATTCTTCAATTTTCAAAACTCTCTCTCTTTTTCAAAATTTTCTTGATTTCAAGCTATCACCTCTTTCATAATCAAACCTTGACTTTGTCAAGTGACTTTACTCTTTCCTTTTCATTTCTTAACAAATGCTAAACTACATAAGCATATTGACACCTTTTTTAAAATACTTAAAAACATCAAACTCATCACTCTCTTTTTGTACCCTCGTGCACTTTTTCCTTTAACTTTTTCATAAGTTTAGACATGATTCATTTCTTTAAGCGGAATTATTCGCTTGGAAATGACGACTTGTCTTTACATTTAAAATCAACCATAACATACAAATTTCATTCTTTGTACCACAAACTACGGGGTTTTGATCCTACATTGCACTTCGTAGGTACGTAGGCATGAGGCGACAAGTCTCTCCAAACACAAAAATCTTAAAAACAATTTCTCTTCTCACCTCCTCAATCTCTTTTCAAACAAACTTTTTCAGACCAAAAAACGTAGATATTTCAAAGGGTTCCTATAGAGTACTATAGACGTTTTGGGTGCTAACACCTTCCCATTGCGTAACCAACCCCCCTTACCCAGTCTCTGTTCACTTGTTCTTGTTGTAGAGCTTGTGTAGGTTTTGTTCGCTCTTTTTCCTTTCCTTTTTGGATAAAATAAAAGTGTGGTGGCGACTATTGCTTTTCGAGTTAAGTTAATCAATAGCTTATACTCACAATTTTGCCGCTACAGAAAAAGTGACGACTCTGCTGGGGAACTGTCTCCCTTGAGGGGTTTAGCCTACTTTGATTTATTTACTGCTTTTCGTTTGATTTGCTTGTTACTTGTTTGTTCTGTTTGGGAGTTCCTCTGCGTGTTCGAGATAGGTCCTATACCCGGACCAGAGTGTACTTTGAGATAGGAGGATGGTATAGTCAAGGGAGCTTTGAGGGAGTTAAATCCCGAAAAAGCAGAACTTGAGAGTCCATCCACTTGGTGGTTGCCTCTTTGGAATTACTGATGTCGATCGAGCGATCGTTGAAGGCATTACTTTTTCCATAGAAGCCTATAACACTGAGGACCGTAGTATCCCTTAACCCATCTTAGCCTTTTTAGGATCGTAGCGCTTAACCTAAGAGGATGCAAATCCAACTTAGCTGTTACGCGATGCCACACTCAGGATAGATTCTCTTGAGGATAACTACCAACCTCTGAGCAAATCGGTGCGCTGGTGTGTCTGATAGTGGATTGTGGACCCTGGGCACTCTGTGTTAGAACTGTTGTTTTTTGCAGGTACAATGAAGACAAACCTTAGTACACACCTTTTGTGGGTTGGTTTCTTAACCTCGACTCCATGCTCATGACTCGGACCTTTGAACCCATGTGCTTTGAGTGATATTATTTGTTGTTGTTTCATCCATGCACTCTTGCATCCATGAGCATACATCTGCATTCTTCCCAGTTGTCCAGAAACTCATTTCAACTGTCTCCTTCTTCAGTTATCTGTTCATCGTCAAGCTTTTTCCTCAACACAACTACGGAACTAGAGCTACCGTCATATTGAGAATGGAAAACCAAGAACAACACAATGCCGAAGTCAGAATGGAAATTGATGAGTTGAAGGCCGGCATGACCAAACTCACATAAATTATGCAAGTTCTAATTGCTAGAGGTGAACCACCTCAGAGGACTGTGATCTCTGAAATCTCAACTGCTGCTGTTGACCCTCCACTGACTCAGCAACCAGCTTCTACTTGGCCAGAATTTGGGTTACCCCAGAATTACTCGCCACCCTTTTCAACTACTCCTGTGGTTGTCCCGTCTGTACTGCCAGTATCTTCAACTCCATTATTCACTGAACCTCAGCCTGTTGTGCATTCTGTTGCTCAAGCTATTCCTGAGAATCCTCCTTTCGTGTACCATGCTGCTGGTCCACATTCTGAAAGTCAGGGAGAACCTGGATACATTAAAGAAGTCAGAGAGCAATGGCAAACTCTAGACAAAAGGATAAGAGCCGTGGAAGGAAGTGATGTCTTTAGTGCTGCCACAATGGACATGTGCTTGGTTTCAGATTTGGTTATGCCTGCAAAATTCAAAACTCCTGATTTTGAGAAATACAAGGGGCACACCTATCCCGGAAGCCATTTGGTGATGTACTGCCGCAAGATGGATGCTCATGCCAAAAACGACAAACTTCTCATTCACTGTTTCCAAGATAGCTTGAGTGGGGCTTCAATGAAATGGTATATGGGACTTGAGAAGAACCGTATCCAAAGCTAGAAAGACTTGGCTAATGCTTTCTTAAAGCAATATAAGTATAATCTGGACATGGCACCTGATCACCGTCAATTGCAGAACATGTCTCAGAAAGAAAAAGAATCCTTTAAGGAGTATGCTCAGCGCTGGAGAGAGCTAGCTGTCAAGTGGAGCCACCCTTGGCTGAAAAAGAATTGATTGGATTGTTCATGGACACTCTTCAGCCACTCTTTTGGGAAAAGATGATAGCCAGTGTATCATCTGGTTTTGCTGACCTAGTCACTATTGGAGAAAGACTAGAAGAATGTATCAAGAAAGGAAAGATTGCTAATGCCGAAGCCTTTAGTGGTGCTAAAAAGTATGCTGGGAATTTTCAAAAGAAAAAGGATGGTGATACCCATGCTGTTTCAGTTGAAGGGAAACCTCATCGCAGGAAACAACAATATGTAGCTACAGTTGCTCCTGTTGTTAATGCTCAACCAGTTCAAGCTCCTCGTCAGACTGTTAGACAAAATCAGAATCGCAATAGGGTTAACTTTGATCCTATCCCGATGTTCTACACTGAGTTGTATCCATGTCTTGTAAAGAAAGGTTTGATTACAACGAGGGATCTACCTCCTCCTCTAAATCCTCTCCCAGCCGGCTATAGGGCTGATCTTCACTGTGAGTTCCATCGAGGTGGGGCAGACCATAACTTGGAAGGTTGATATGCATTGAAAGCTAGAGTGCAAGAATTGGTGAAAGCATATATTCTGGCCTTTCTTGATGATAATCACAATGTTGTCAACAATCCTTTTCCAGAGCATGCCAAGTGAAGTTTGAGTTAGTTCAGACGGATCATCTCCTAAAGCCAGTGTTTCAGATAGGACAGCTCATCCTTGTTACTGATTAGCCACTAGGCCTTTTTTCTTTCTGTTTGTACTTTTCTTTGATTGTATTGTTTGTCTGCTTTCGAACTTTATTTGTAATTTCATGGTAATTTCAATGAAATGAGCATTGCAATGTTTTGATTCAATTCATTTATATCCACTGTGTGCATCTTTATGCTTTCTTTTTCACAAAACAAAAATATATATCCTGTTCACTTTCTTTATCAAACTTTTGTCTATGCAAAGATTGGAGGGAGGATGATGAAAACTAAATACCTAAAATTGATGAACTGTATGCTTTCAATTAAAACTTGGCTAATGATGTACATGCATTGTTTCAACTCCCAAACACTGGAGAAATAAGGAAGTTAATCCCTTGTCAACCCTTTCGAGCCTAGAAGTTGGAGTTTCTTTCTGTACGAAAAAACCCGTAATCTTAACCTGGGGATGGGTAGTTCTTAGTTAATTTGACTGTGTATTTAAACACAGGAGAATCATTGCAATCACAAGTTTTCCTTTGCACACATCAAAGAAGTGTCGAAGATGTCTGTCAAATCGAAAGCCAATGATGGTTTACCATAATCATTGAGCCAGGAAGTCACTATCTTTAAAAAAAAATCAAATGAAAAGTCCGCTAAGTCAAAACCTATGAAGGAGACTTAGGCAAAAATTGGGGCATCCCGCTGACTGTAAACTCAAATGACACAGTTCAGGCAAAAGTTAGGGATAACAAAAGAAAAATCAAGAGGTTACCAAAATCCTCAAAGACAAAACGAGTTGACTCAGGTCCTCATCAAAAACAACAAAATGTTGTAAGAAAGAGTGACTTCCATCTCAAAAATCCCTTGGCCCTTGAGCCATCATCATAACAGTGTTGCAATTCCAAAATCTCTTGGAACCTGAATGCATAGTTTGAATTAACTGAGCATAGGACTGGAGATCATCATGAAGAATGGGTTGGGTACAAATAAACTTTGAGCCTGTATCCTTTGTTTCAAAAACCGTGAACCAGACCACGTTACAATCCTCAAAATACCTAATTGAAGCCAGGTTTCTTTTGAAAGCATACTACAGCAAGGTTGCATAAATTGACTACTAAGTTTATTGCCAATCATTTGCTTTAATGTCATACCTTTGCTTTCTCTTTCATTCTTGCATGTCTAAATCACCGTGTTTTGACAAATGTTTCATCTGCTTTACATCAATAATATCATTCCAAAAATGATTTTTGATTGCATTGAGCTTTGCATTAAAATTACCATGTTTGTTTGAATAATCCTATTTACAGACAAACTTTCCTCATCAAAGAATTTTCAAATAGTTGAGAAACTTGGTCAGTGATCCTATCAGGGGCACATTACTTCCAGATCCTGTTGTGAATCAGTTCGAGTTTTGTTGCTCAGTGCAAGTTATTCTCATATTTGGTTAGCCAGAAGATCTCTTTCAAGACACATACTGAATTTAGCCTTCTCAACAGTCATTTCAAGAACTGAAGCCATGATCAGTTCATCCCCAACGATATTCAAGCTGAAGCCATGATCAGTTTATCCTCAGCATTCATTTCAAGAATTAAAGCCATGATCAATTCATTTTTTCTCTGCAGCAGTCGAACTGAAGATATGATCAGTTAATCCTCATCAGTCAATCAATCTGGGGCAGTCTTCTTCAAGAATCCTCAAGATGTCTTTCCTCAAAAGACCATCAGCCCGATACAATTCATAAGTGTGACAGAGATGTGTTCAAGATCTTCTCTCCAAGCAGAGTGGGCAATGTTCCCTGTGTCGAGGAATCAGAGTTCCATTCTTCCCTCACAAAAGAGTCTATCTCAGTTGTCTCCATCATTTGCATTGCATACATAAACCATTCATATATCATACATAGAAAGATTTTCATAGCTCGAAACGTGTTTCGCGCTCATATGCATTTCCTGAGGTCATGTTGCTTTTAACATCTTTACCTTGTGATCAAAGTCCAACTTACTTGGCGCCTACCAAAACTTTTGCCTGTCTTTTCATTCAGTGTCATTCCTGAATGTTCTCGTTTACCTGTCTTCTTTCTTTCCAGTGCTATTCCTGGATGTTGTCGTTTCCCTGTGCATCTTGTCCTGTTGTTAGATGTTTGTCTCCTTTCATTCCAGTGTTATTCTTGGATCTTTATACTCTTTTGCTCCAGTGCTATTCCTGGATCTTTGCTTTCTTTCGCTCCAGTACCATTCTTGGACGTCTGTCTCTTTTAATCTCCAGTGCCAGTCCTGGATACCTTGTTCCTCTTGTTTCTCCCAGTGTTATTCCTGGAAATTTTTCCTCTCTTTTATAATCCCCAACAGTTTTGCTTGGATATCTTTTAGTGTCATTCCTGAAAGTTTTATCTGTTCATTCAGTGCCTTTCCTGAATGAGTTTCTCCTTTGCATTCAGTGTCATTCCTGGATGTCTTTCTCATTACCATTCAGTGTTATTCCTGAATGTAGTAATTTACCTTTACCTTTCAGTGCCATTCCTGAAAGTCCCTACTCGCTTTATCCAATGCCATTCTTGGATACTTATGATATATTCTCCAGAACTTTTCTCACTTCATCCAATGCCATTCTTGGATGTTGAGATTCTTTTGTCCAATGCCATTCTTGGACACCTTTTCCCCAACCAAGTCCAATGCTATTCTTGGATATCTCTGATGTTCAACCTTGCCATCCAATTCCATTCTTGGATGTCCCCAATGAAGTTTTTAAATGGAAGCTTGTTTCTATCCAATGCCATTCCTGGATGACTCTGATGTTTATTGTTGCCTCATTCAATGCCATTCTTGAATGTTGTATTTCCTTTTATCCAATACCATTCTTGGATATCTTATCCCCAATAGAGTGATTTTTTACCTCCATCCATTGCTATTCTTGGATGACGCTGTTGTTTTTACCAGAAACTTTCTTGTTCCCAAGTCCAATGCCATTCTTGGACATTTTTTGACATACCTTTTATCTCATTCTTAGTTTCTATCCAATGCCATTCTTGGATGTCACTACTCGTCTTCCAGGGTCTTGTCCCTCTCTTTCCAACTATTGATGGATACTTCTTATCACCTTGACAAATATCCAGAAATAGCTTGTGTTCCCCAACGTATCTTTTCGCGTCGTCTCTCTCAATTTACCATAAATCTCTTATTTCAAGCTTTCCCGCAGGGTATCTCATTCTTTGCATTCATATCATCTTGTGGCATCTTATAGCTAAAAATTTGGTTTTCGGTATTTAAGTATCTTCAATCTTGTCGAGATGAAGTTTTCAACCTTCATATCTCCCGATAGAAGAGACTTAAATATGGGCAGCTGTAAGACCCTAATTTTTGACCCCTAAGATTCCACATATCATTCACATCTCATTTTACATCTTATACCACAAACAAGATCATGCATTGGTTCCTTTATCCCTCTCATCTTTGGGTTTATGCCTTGCAGGGTTTACTGAGCATCTGTGTCTTTCTTATTTGCCTTTATTTTCTCATGTTTACTGACCTTTAATTAAAATCCAAAAAATATGTTTGTTTTTGTCTTCACTAACGTTTTCAGGAAGGAAATCAAGGATATCAAACAGTCCCTCAGCTCGAATGAATTTCATCTGAACAAAGTCAAAGTTGATCTGCAATCATGTCAAATTTATCTGGTCAAGGATTCCCCAAGTTTTATTTGATTATTATTCAAGGAATTCCAAGGTTCATGTGTTTATTTTCATGCCTTCTTTGACAAGCAAAAGAATCGAGCCGGAACCACAACAGTGCAACAAAAATGCTCATTTTTTACAAATTTTGCACTGAGTAACCGGTTACCCTGTGGTGAGTAACCGGTTACCCTCGTGAAAGTTTGAAAAAAAATTCAGCAAATTCAAATTCAAAAATTTTGCACCAATCTCAGCCCTTGATCACATTTGGAATATTCTAGACCATCTCATTTTTATTCCCCTACATCACTTTGATCATTTCCTACCATACACCTTCACTAATCACCACTCTTTTATGAATTTCCCTCCAAATTCAAATTCCAAGCCTAATTTTGATCTTCCAAACCACCAAATTCCCAAGCCTAAACTCTTAAAATATAGCCCTCATTTCATTCATTTCACAAGCTTTTGATAGGCAAAAAACCTCTTGCAATTTCTCTCCCCAACTACAAATTTCACTAAAGCTCACTTTTCTTCTTTTGAAAGTTAACAAAAATTCACATTGAATCTTGTTCAACTTTGAGCTAAACCTTCATCCAAACTTGTTTTCTTCATCAATTCTCATAGATCAAGGCTTTGGTGTTTGGATCTTGAAGTAATTTGAAGGAATTTTCAGATTTGAAGTGGTAATTCATCTTTCACCATTGTTGAAGCTTCATCTTCATCTTCCATAATGTAGATCTTTAAAGATCTTTGTTACTTGATCTTTTAGATCTTGTAATTGTGTTTAATTGCTAGTTCTTGCTGTTATTTTACTTAAAATTTCGTGCAACTTCAGTTCCATGATCACAAGGTGTTTGTAAAAAGGTTTGAAAGTTTATCATGCTGAATTTTGCACTATTTTTTGCTGCTGCGTGCAGAGTAACCAGTTACCCTATATAGAGTAACCGGTTACTTCAAGTCAGAATGCAATTCTTGGCTTGTTTTTGGGACTGTTTTGGTTCCTTTTCCATTTTCTTCCCTTTCCTTTTGTTCTTAGCCTTAGATCACATAATTGTGTCGTTTAATTTGGCTTTCTCTTCATTTATTTCTCTTTTCTTTTGATCGATGAAAGTCTTACGGATCATAGAATTCCGTTGTTGAATTTTGATCAAGACTAGATCGCTACCTTCTTTTCTTTTCGTGCGGTATTGCTTTCGGATGACGATCTACATATCGTTCATCTAGCATGCATTAGCACAAAGATCTATTGACCGGCCTCATTGTAGGGTAATTACTCCGTAAATTACTCGGCAATTGCTTAACATAGTGCAACATATGTCCCTTATCGGAAACAATAAAAAATTATTGATTATTTGTCTTTTGGTTCAACACTTATGAGACTTGTTGTTAGGAGGCTTTGGTCTTATCAATCCTCTAATGAGTTCTCATTAACCTTGACCTAAGTGCAATTATTCAATTATTATTGATCACTTACTCTAACAACTAATAACTAATCACTAACTTTTAACTTTTACTTTTACAATTCCTTCTCACTCCCTATCTCTCTTTCACTTTTATACTCCATTATTATCATTTCATATCATGTTTATGCTTCCGCAATTTTTACTTTGTCCGTTGGACCCATATTTATGCTTATGTCTTTTTCTCTTTGTCCACTTGGACCAAAAACATTAATAAAGGCCAAAACCTCTAAAAAAACTTGTGCTTCTAATCTTGGACTATGGTTACTATCCTTTGCAATGGACATGGAGTTTTGCACCTAGGCCTCGAACTTCATTGCTATTCTTGGATCCTTGGACTTAGACCTAGGGCTTTTTCCCTTTGCTTTGGAATTATGGTTCGAAGACTTTGGACTTCAATGCTATTCTTGGATCCTTGGACTTAGAACTAGGACCTTTTCCCTTTGCTTTGGAATTATGGTTCGAAGACTATGGAGCTTACTTGTTTGGTTAGGCTATTCTTATCCTTAGCTTTTACTTTATGCTCTAGGATAGTCACTTCTTCTCCTCCTCATTCTTCAATTTTCAAAACTCTCTCTCTTTTTCAAAACTTTCTTGATTTCAAGCTATCACCTCTTTCATAATCAAACCTTGACTTTGTCAAGTGACTTTACTCTTTCCTTTTCATTTCTTAACAAATGCTAAACTACATAAGCATATTTCCACCTTTTTCAAAAGACTTAAAAAACATCAAACTCGTCACTTTCTTTTTGTGCCCTCGTGCACTTTTTCCTTTAACTTTTTCATAAGTTTAGACATGATTCATTTCTTTAAGCGGAATTATTCGCTTGGAAATGACGACTTGTCTTTACATTTAAAATCAACCATAACAAACAAATTTCATTCTTTGTACCACGAACTGCGGGGTTTTGATCCTACATTGCACTTCGTAAGTACGTAGGCATGAGGCGACAAGTCTTTCCAAACAAAAAAATCTTAAAAACAATTTCTCTTCTCACCTCCTCAATCTCTTTTCAAACAAAATTTTTCAGACCAAAAAGCGTAGATATTTCAAAGGGTTCCTATAGAGTACTATAGACGTTTTAGGTGCTAACACCTTCTCATTGTGTAACCAACCCCCCTTACCCAGTCTTATTCACTTGTTCTTGTTGTAGAGCTTGTGTAGGTTTTGTTCGCTCTTTTTCCTTTCCTTTTTGAATAAAATAAAAGTGCGGTGGCGACTCTTGCTTTTCGAGTTAAGTTAATCAATAGCTTATACTCACGATTTTACCGCTACATTATGATTATGTGTTTCTAGGTCGCTCTTGTCTCAAATAATACCAGGGGTGGTAGTTTGAAATCATTGGGGACTAGGGCATCCTAGAATTTTGTGCAAATAGTTGAGAATCAGTGGACTTTTCTTGCTCGATCAATTACATCTTTGGTTGTTATTATAGGTCATAAACATTATTATATAGTGCTTCATTTTGGCGACGTAACTCTTCCATACCAATGAGCATCTCCGTTATGGCAACACGGTCGTTGTTGTTGTTGCTACAAGTGAAAACCTTATCATTATAAGACGACATCAGGCTGTTATTGGAAGGTGATTTCTTAATACACCGCCCAAGTTTCTTAGGCACCATGTGAAATTTCATTTTTGCCCCCAGATTCCGGATTTGCACATCCGGACGCACCAAATTTTTAAAAAACGCTGATATGTTCTGGATGTGCACATCCGGAATGATTTGCAAATCCGGAAAAAATCAAAAAAATTCCATAAAATCATTTACTTCTAAATATAATTAAATCCAATATAATTAAAATCCAATATAATTAAAATTAATATCATTTTTTCAATATAATTAAATCCAATACAATTAAAATCTATATTAATTAAAATTAATATGATATTTAATATGATTAATTTTTTTCAATATAATTAATAGGATTAATATGGTATTTAATTCTAAATTATTTTTTTATATTGAAAAATTTAATTTAATTATATTGGATTTAAAATTATATGGTATTTAATTCTAAAATTGGATTTAATTATATTGGTATTTAAAATTATATGGTATTTACTTCTAAATTATATGGTATTTACTTCTAAATTATAATTAAAATTATATGGTATTTACTTCTAAAATTAATTTAATTATATTGGATTTAATTATATTGAAAAAATCATATTAATTTTAATCATATTAATTTTAATTATATTGGATTTAATTATATTGAAAAAATCATATTAAGTTTAATTATGTTGGATTTTAATTATATTAGATTTAATTATATTTAGAAGTAAATGATTTTATGGAATTCTTTTGATTTTTTTCGGATTTGCAAATCAGGAATGCTTCCGGATGTGCACATCCGGAACATATCAGCGTTTTTTAAAAATTTGGTGCGTCCAGATGTGCAAATCCGAAATCTGAGGACAAAAATGAAATTTCACATGGTGCCTAAGAAACTTGGGTGGTGTATTAAGAAATCTTCAATTGGAATTGGTTTGTACGGTTCATCTCAGTTTTATAGGGCTCCACAATGAGCGTCAAATTTGCTAGAAAAGTATACTAGTGTAACTTGACCAATGAGAGTCAATAAAGTATTGGTTTCCTATTATATGAATTGTGTATTTTTTTCTTAGTGATGATCTCCATATATAGTTGCAGTACAAACATTTTGTACTCAAGGCCCATAAAATATGATTTATGATAATTGTCACTAATTAGTTTGATATATTAATTTATAATTTGAATTAGACTTTATTCTCATATCATGTGTTATAATGTTATTAACTAGTCATAAATGAGTTATCCTTTGTATCTTAATCTAAATATTCTCTATGCATTAGTTTTGGGCTAAGAAGATCAATCTAGTCCATTAGCTGCCTCAACCCCATTTTCTTCTGGTAAACGAGTTATAATTGATGCAGGCTGTCTCGAGATTATGACCCGACCCACTCTTGATAACCCAGCCCAATTTAACAGGCATGTACATGTATTATTATAATTTTTCCCATCACCTAAATTTAACTTATTAAAATTAAAATTCTTATCATAATTTTGAATACCATCACGGGTTCCAGGCTCATGAGCTTAAGACATGGCAAATTTCCTACCACATTCATTATCGTACATCATCATGTTGGCTCCTATGAATCACGCTATTGACATAAATGCATAAAACAAAAATTATAGGTATGGGACAAGCTAACCAAATAAAACTCACATGCTTTCAATATTTAATTATATCTGCTTTTTATTTATTTAATTATACCCATGATGTTGAAATTCTCATGATCAAAATTATAAGAGAATTTCTTATCACACCATCCATGTTTTTTAGGCACCATCTGAATTTCCGGTTTTGTCCTCTGATTTCGGATGTGTACATCCGGACACACCAATTTTTTTAAAAACGCTGATGCGTTCCGGAAGTGCACATCCGAAAATATTCCTGATCTGTAGATCCGGAAAACAGCAGAACTTTATTTTTTTTTTTTTAAAATCAGTTTTATTGGTTGGTCGCATATGTTAATATATCGTCGCAACTTAATATACATTCGACAACATCCATATATAAAATAAAATGTTATATATACATAATAAACCTCTGTCAAAATACAGTGCATACATGTAATATAAATAGAATACATCAAACAAAAAACTACTGCATATGGCGAAGGATTTCTCCTGGCTCCCCTGCTCCTATGCCCCTACCCGCAATCCTGGCTCGATGTCAGCGGTACTGAAGTGCCCCCCGAGCAATCTCAATAATCCTATCCACGGCAAGTCTGGCACCAGAGCCCTCAAGGAGGTGACCGTCCGCAATGGTCTGCCGCGCTATCTGCTCTATCTGACGATAGCGAGGTAGGACATCCTGAGTATGGTCCAGCTGAAACTACCGCTCCTCTAATATCTCCTGATGAGCAGGTCTGGGTGGCGATCCCTCAGCAGTGGGCACCATGCATGGGTGTGAGACGGTGTAGAACCACACGATGTACCCGGCAGCAACGCTCCAGTCTCTATCCGCTCTGGTCGGCCGAGCCTCTTTCGGTACCAAGTGGGACTGGAAGTCAGCATATATCTCATATATCTGCTTGCGGGTCAAGCCTAGAGGAGCAGACTCATGAGGCATCCTGGGGATCGTCTGTGTGTAACCAAACTGACGCAAGACGCGCTCCGGCAGGTATCGAGCAGTAATGGTCGAACTGCATGTCAACCATCCTGAGAACAACGAAACCTCATCGAACGGGCACGTCACACGGTGATCGGCATAGGGGTGATACAAAACGTCCTCAGCAGCCATCCGATCAAGATACACTCTGTAGGGGTCGGGCACCTGGTTCCCTCTGAGCAGGAGAAATGCAGCAGCACGTGGTATATCCTCAGTGTACCCGTCGACACTCCCCCAACCAGTAATGTTGGGAAAGTGCTGTAAAATCCACACCTAAAATGGAAAACATAACATGGGTGTCAAACATTATAATGAATATAGAAAGAAAAGAAATGAAAAAATCACTTAGAATATTAGATTGTTACCACGTATAGCGTACAGCTGCCTGCCACAGTCTTGGATGCCCAGAGGAAACCATCGGAGAGCCTAGCATAGGTGTATGCCAGCGCAGCTGCCCCCTAATTGTACGTATGGATCTCTGTCTGATCCAAAAGGTACCTGAGGTAGACGACATCAACATAATAGGCGCTGGTGTTCACAAACACCTGCGTGCCGAGCAAAAACAAGTAGTAGCATCTCAGGGCACGCTGCCTGTGGATCTCCACCTCAGCTGCATCCCCTTTTGCCTATCGTGCCTCGTCAAGCTCCTCACCAAATCTGCGTATCAGAAAGGAGAACTGGACGTGTGCACCCCTCAACTGGGTCACCTCCGCAAGTGCCTCATCTGGGCTAGCCCCAAGCTCTGCAATCAGCATCTCCATCGCGTCCACCTTCGATATCCTACCGTGACGGAGAAGGGTGCCCGTGATCGGTAGATGTAAAAGGCACGAGATGTCGTTGAGTGTGATCGTGATCTCGTCGTACGGTAGATGGAATGAGGATGTCTCAGGGTTCCATCTCTCAACAAAGGCCATTAGCATACCGTACAGGATTTGGGAATACCCAATCCTAGACAGGCCTCCAAGACCAGAGGTAGCAAGTGCAGACGTGAACCACTGATCCCCTGGCAGCATCTCAAGCATGTCTATAACCTTGCCCACATGGTTATAGAACTTCTGGGAATCCTTCTCCTGAAAATTTCCAAATAAAACAATGTTACAAATGAAAATATTTTCAATATAAACAATTCTATAAATAAACCGAGAAAGGTTACCTCTCCTAGCCAGACATATCTGGCAGTATGCTCAGAGTACCCCACGAGTAGGGAGATATCAGACGGTCCCCCGGGGTAACCGCCCAGCTCATCGAAATCCTCATCGGCGTCAACACCCTCATGTGTTGGGTGATCACCCTCTGGAACTGGAACTGGAAAAAGGGAACGAGTAGGAGCAGCTGATGGAGCTGGAGTCTCCCGACGACGCCTCTGTGCGGGTCGGGACCCTGATGAACTGCCAGTAGAAACACGATGCCTCCGAGATGTAGAATCGGCGGCTGAAGGGGGAGTGGCCTGTACCTGTGATGTGGAAGTGGCCTAAACCTGTGATGTGGATGGTTGTGGTGTAGGATGTGGTGTAGGATGACCCTCAGCAGTAGGGGCTACCCCAACTCCCTCTGCGCCGGAAGCCTCGGCTGTAGACTGCATCCGCTCACGTCGGACAGATGCGTGCTGAGCTATCCGTCCATGTATGATACGATCGTCTCTGTAAACCATCTAATCTGCAAAGCATAATAAATAAATTAGAATTTTTTAAAAATAATTAAACAAAAACAAACAAACAAACTAAAAAAAAACAAGTGTCTTCCGGATGTGCACATCCGAAAATATGCAAAATATTTAACGATGGGTGTCTTCCGGATGTGCACATCCGGAAGGACACATAATTTTTAACGTTGGGTATTTCTGGATGTGCACATCCGAAAGCACTCAGAATATTTAACGTTACAATCTTTCCAGATTTGCACATCCGGTACGTATTTTGAAGTTCAAAATGGCAGCCATGGCTACTGTACCATGCAAAAGGGCATTTTAAAGCCCTGGTCGTCTGTTTGAAGCAGAAAATAAGACCTACATTGTCTCTAACCTATGTTATTCATACAACCTAACAATTTCTACACCTAAATGTCTACTCTAAATCGATTACTCAAAAATAACTCCGAAACTCTAAAATTTGAAAACTTACCGATTACAATGAGATACGGAGGATTTGGAGTGTCTTGATCGTTGTAGAAGTTGCTCTGCGCCGAACTCGAGTGGAAAAAATTGAGATTTGTGGGATTGAAAATTTGAGAGTTTGAGAGAGTTTGAGAGAGTTTAGAAAATGAAAAAGTGAAGAATGAGGGGGAGAAGGAAGGTTTGGCGCGAATTAATAAGAAATCCTTCCGGAAGTTCACATTGTAACGCCCCGATTTCGATTATTCCCATTTTGTTGAGTCTTTTATTTAAATTGAGTGATAAATTATTTTATTTGTGAAATTGGGGTGTTAATATGCTATGTTGACATGTTATGATATTTTACCGTTTTTGAGAGTTTTCGGGGAAATTAGAATGAAGGGTATTTTGGACATTTCTCAATTATTGGTAAGTTAGAAATTTAGTAAAATTGGTAGAAAAGTGATTAAGTGTAGAATTATGTGAGAAGATGAATTAATTGAATTTGAGTAGAAAATAGAAAAGAAAAAGAGATAAGAAGAAGAAATAGGAGAGAAAAAGAAAGAAAAGAGAAATAGAGAGAAAAAGGAGAGAAAGAAAGAGGAAGAAGAGAAAAGAGAAGAAAACCTAGAGAACCATCAAGAACAATCATCTAGCAAGCTTGGAATCCGGGTAAGGGTGTGAAATCTTATTATCTCATCAATGTATATCATTATGTATGATTGTGTTGTTGTTGTTGTTGATTTTTATGAGTTTTTGTATAAACCCATTTGTGTAGAAGTGTTAGAATTCGATTAATTAGTGTTGGAAATGATGTTTTCGTGTTCCTTGTTGTTGATACACGATTGATATATGTTGTTGTACATCAAATTGGTATTTTTCTGAGTTTAGATGATGAATTTGGGTGTGGTTGGAGTGCAAAACGCAGAGAAAAATTATGCAGGAAAATTCTGCATTCTGCCTGGCCATACGCGTATTGGGGCAGGCCATACGCGTATTGACTAAGGCAATACGCGTATGGGCGGCGCATTTCAGGGCCAATACGTGTATGGGTTGCATGTTTTCCCGACCATCTGGTGAAACGCGTATGATACGCGTACGAGTTTTGGGCCATACGCGTACGGAATTGGTGCATACGCGGATGGACAGGACAATGGTAAAAATGGGATTTTTCAAAATATCGTTTTTCGTTTTCTTTCGTAACTTGAGTTCCGTTTATCCGATTTTTACATTCTTGGTATCGTTGGATAGCTATTGAGCTATAGTTTCTTATGGTGAGGAGTTTGGGGCTGTTAGCCGATTAAATAAGTCGGAAAGTTGGGAATAGTGTTATTTAGCGACTTTTACCGTTTTGAATGTGTGTTTTGGATGTGAATCATACAATAGTGCATTGATGTGAATGTATATAGATTGTATGTGATTGTATGAGATGAATGCATGAATATATTGTGAATATGTATGCATTTCAAGAATGTCTTGAGTCATTTTGCATGTGAAGCATAATGATGTACATTCTTGTGTTGTGTGATTCTAATGAGAATCCGTTGTAACGTCGTGTGCCTATGTGAGGTGTGAGCGATGATTACAAACGATTGTGTGCCTAGGTGAGGTGTGAGCAATCGGATTGTGTGCCTATGTGAGGTGTGAGCAATCCATAAACATTGTGTGCCTATGTGAGGTGTGAGCAATGGGTGAACATCGTAGGCCCGATGGGGAGTTACATTGGTAACGAGCGATGGTTCCAATAAGTTCCTGAGTGAACTTGAGATGATTGAGTCGGTACCGCATTGCATTTGCATAGAGTCGTGAGTCGGTCTCTATGATTTGCATTTATCATCTTTATAATTGTGCATTGATGAATAAACATGAATATGTATGTTTATGTGGAATGATAAGAATTGTGAAAGTATGCATGATGAATATGCTTGGTTTTGCATATATATATATATATATACATTGTGATGTATATGAGTGAGTTGTGATGAATTGTGGTGAGAATGTAGAATATGTGTATTTTTATGCTAAGATATATAATTATATGCATTGTTATTATGATAATATTTCTCACCCTTCTGATGTTTTATGATGCTCTATGAGGCATTGCAGAGTAGGTATGCTGGTGGTCTTTTTGTGAAGCGTGTCTTCATTCTTTTGGTCGGTCGGCTCTGATATGTAGCACCGGGTAGCTAGGATGTATATGATTCTTTTGTGATACATTTGTACATGTATCTTGTTGATGAATGTTCATGTAAACATGAATTATGTGGGCGAATGATACTTGATGATATATATAAGTATATATGTTTGATGTTATTCAATGTTTAGATTTTCCGCTTTTATTCTAAATATTGAGATGTGGGTGTAAGGACTAAGTTCCTCTGTTGCAAAGTTACCCCACTGTTGCATATCAATTGTTGAGCAGGTGTTGAATGTTTTAATTTCATGTATAATGTGACAAACCTCTTTTATACTATGTTTATAATTATGCTCTGACAAAATATTTAATATGTGCCTAAATGATTATGTGATTATTTGGGGGTATAGAAAGGGGGTGTTACACACATCAGAAATGTTTCCGGATATGCATATCCGGAACACATCAACATTTTTAAAAAAATTGGTGCGTCCGGATGTGCACATCCGAAAACTGGGGGCAAAAAAGAAATTTCACGTGGTGCCTAAGAAACTTGGGTGGTGTATTAAGAAACTCTCAATTTTTTTATGATTGGGCATACACGTGATAATGCCAACGTGAATACCAAATGCCAATTTTTTCAATTTTTTATTTTTTATATTCATTAAAATTATAACGACGAAAAGACCATCGCTAGTATGAACATCATACATGAAATTTGTAAGTAATTCGTAGCTAATTCCTAACTAATTTACACACATATTTCTTATAACTTAAAATTTATTTATTTTTCATGATTTTTGCATTAAAGTTTAAAATCTTATAAGAATCTCTCACAGAAAATGAGTTTTGTTTTACTTGATATGAATTAAATATGAATTTGTTAACGTCGATTTTACATGAAACAGAAACAACATAAACGTTGACATATAAGTGAATTTTGAGCAAATCCTTTGCAGAAACCTATATCATATCACATAAAATGGATTTGTAAAGTTTCATGGAATTTCGAATAAGTATCGATTTATTTTAATTTTTTTGATAGAAACACATATAAATGTATTTTTTTTTCTAGACGCGAAAATCATTATTATGACCTAGACTTATTTTTTGTATGATTTTTTCATGAATGTTTATCATATATTATAAGAATATCTCCAACAAAAATTGAATTTGTTTTATATGATATGAATTAAAGGGTTAAATAAGTTTTTGGTCATTATAAATATTATGAATTTCGTTTTCAGTCACTCTAAAACTTTTCTTCAAAGAATGGTCCCTCCAAAATTTTTCATCCACACTTTTGAACCCTGATGTTAAATGCCTTAACGGAAGCTAACGTGGCATGCCACATGGATCTTTTTTTATGATTGGGCATACACGTGGCAATGTCAGCTTGGCAAAAAATGATGTTGATGCCACGTGGCAATTTATACTATTTTTTATTTTTTATATTAATTAAAATTATAGAGATGAAAAGTCCGACACTAATCCGTGGCTATGATGAACATCATAAATAAGCCCGGAATTTGTAGATAATTCGTAGCTAATTCATAGCAAATTCGTAGCTAATTTAAACACATCATTCTTATGAGCTAAAATTTGTTTTTTTCATGTTTTTTTTTTGCATGAAAGATTATAACCTTATAAGGATCTCTCACACAAAAATTGATTTTTTTTCTTGAGATGAATTAAATATGAATTTTTTTATCGCATATTTTTCATGAAACGAAAACAACGTAAGCATTGACCTATGATTGAATTTTGAGATAATATTTTGCAGAGACATATCTAGTAATACATAAAATGGATCTGAAAGGTGTCATGACATTCCAAATAAGTATTGATTTATTTTAATTTTTTGATCAAAACACATATATATGTGTTTCGATCAAAAAATGAAAATAAATTGTAACTTATTCAGAATGCCATGGAACTTTGAAGATCCTTTTAATGTGTTATTATATAAGTCTCTGCAAAGTATTAGCTCTAAATTTAATCATATTCCAACGGAAACAATGCAAATGTTGACATATGATGGAATTTTAAGCTAACATTTTTTTGAGACTTATATAATAACACATTAAAAGGATCTTCAAAGTTTCATGTCATTCCTAATAAGTCACGATTTATTTTGATTTTTCGATCGAAACACGTATATATGTGTTTCAATCAAAAAAATCAAAATAAATCATACGTCAATATTTGCGCTGAAACTTTGCAGATCCATTTAATATATTATTAAATAGGTCTCTGCAAAAAATAATCTCAAAATTCAATCATATGTCAATGTTTATGTTGTTTCCGTTTCATGGAAAATCGACGCTAAAAAAATATATATTTAATTCATCTCAAATAAAAAAAAACAATTTTTGTGTGAGAGATCCTTATAAGGTTATAAAATTTCATTTAAAAATTCATGAGAAAAAAAAGAATTTTAGGTTATAAGAATGACATGTTTAAATTAGCTAGAGAATAGCTAGGTTAGCTCCAAATTTTAGGTTTATGCATGATGTTCATATTAACAACGGATTTAGCGAAGGTCTTTCCTCGCTATAATTTTAATGAATTTAAAAAATAAAAATGGAAGAAATTGCCATATAGCATCCATGTCAACATTTTTTTGCCATGCTGGCATTGTCACATGTATGCCCAATCATTCAAAAATTCCACGTGGCATGCCACGTCATTATTCATTAGTGGCATTTAACGTTACAGACCAATTGTATAGATGGAAAATTTTGAAGAGACTATTACTTGAAGAAAATTTTTAGAGGAACTGAAAATAAAAATGGTTATATTTACGAGGATCAAAAACTTATTTAACCCCAATACTTTTGTAAGTCATTTATGTTAATATTTTAAAAAAAACTATATTCTAAACTATTGACAAAAAAATATTATAAAGTATGTATGAACGTGACATTTATAATAAATAGAGATGTTGAAAAGTAATTGATGATTTTAAATTCTAGTTATCGAGAAAATAAGATATAGACGAGTTATAAAAAAAAATTTAATGGTCAAATATTTATATTATTAAAATTGGTAAAGTCAATATTGAGAAGATTTCAAGTTCTACATTGTTTAGACATTGTGATTAATGAAAGTTTATATAGAGAGACGCCTCTCACCTTACATATCGATTTTGTAGGGTGTGTATTGGAAAAATCAAGTCCCACATATCGATAATTTGGGAAAACCCAACGTTTATATCCGCGCACCAAGCCCAATAGTGCTAGGCGTGAGGGGGTGTATGGGAAAAACTCAAGTTCTGCATTTGTTAAAGTTAGATCCCACAAAAGAGTTTATATAGAGTTAAACCCCTCATCTTAGAAGCTAGTTTTGTAAGAATGAGTTAGGTCAAACTCTAATATGGTACTAACACCTATTGATCGGACCATGAGCTTAATGAGAGTTTATATATAAAGGTACCCCTCACCTTACAAGCTGGTTTCGTAGGGATGAGTTAAGTCAAACTCTAATAGTCAAGAAAGTACAAACATACAACGGGCATAAGAAGTGTCAAACTAGAAAGCCAAAAAACAAACAAAACAACAAAACAAAAAGAGAAGAGACAAAAGTACCAATCCAAAAAGCCCTAGGAAAAACAACAAACAACAAAGAAAATATATCTTCACTTTGACTCCCACAACAAAACACCACCCAAACAGGACAAAGCTAGAAATCATTCAAAAGAATCATAAATGCCAAACTAGGGCCTCAAGGAACAACATTGAACCACATAATAAAACTGGAGTTTCAGACCAAGAATCTCGATCAACTATTGAGTCAGACGCTAGATAGGGTTTTGAAGCCAATCATTAAAGGATTAAGAGATCAATTGGATTTTGTGATGAAACCAACTCCAAGACAAAAAAAGTAATTTTATTCTCAATATCTTCCTCATTTATAGAAGAATCGGTGAAAAATTTATTGTTGCGAGCATACCAGATAGTATACATCGCAACATGCCTTATCATAATAAACCTACATTTCAACCTATCCATATGGCTAAATAAAAGAAAAAATACTCATCAATCTAAAATCACTAGGGAGGGTCATGTTCACCCCTACCCATCTAAATAGCCTATAACAGATATTGGCCACCAAGTTACAAGTCACAAACAAACGGGAGGCCGACTCAACATTGAAGGTGATAAAAACACAAGAAGGATGGTTGAACTGTGTTGACTTTTTCTTTCTCTTTTAAACTCTTAGTCAGATTCTAAACACAAAGTATATAATTTGAATCAATCTGAGGTAGGCATTGATAAATAAAGCAAGAAAGAAGAGATACACACAGAGTTATATTGGTTCCGTTGTACCCCAAATTTTACCCTAGATACTCTGATCTTTTGCATATCATTTTAGGTCAACCTTTTTTCGCATTTTTAGTTAAACATTTGTTAATCATTGCATTTTAACCATTTTTCATAATTTCACTCCAATTCCTTTTTTTTTTTAATTTTAGATTATTTAAATTAATTTAGTTTATTTTCTTAAATTTATTTCTCTTTTATATAGTTTATTTTCAATTAAAGTTTTATTTTTAACTTAATTTAATTTCTAATTTTAGCCTATCTTTTATTTTACTTTAGTTTTTAGATCTTATTTATTTATTAATTAATTTAGCTTAGTTTAATGTTAATTTTAGTTTAGCTTTAATTTCCAATTTAATTGGGTGATTAATTTTAATTTTAATTTTAATCCCAATTCATTTAGTCCTTTTGTTTCTTTGGTTAAATTAATTTTCAACTAATTTCATTTGAATTTAAGTTTTACTTATCTTATTATAGATTAGGTTTAATTTTATAAAAATCATAAAAAAAAACATAGTGAAAGGCCATGTATATACAACATATATTACAAAATACAAAAAGAAAAATGAAGAGTACAGTTGCACGTGAAGACAATTTCATCGTAACAAGTCAATATCCAACCTCACAATACCACACATATCTAAAACACAGACCCTTAACGGCTACAACTCGCTGCATCCTTTGACCAACTGCTATCCCTTAACACTTCCAGCCAAAACCTCTGTCACAGACCTACGCCGAATACACCCAAATGTATCCTGTTTCTTCTGCATAAACTTCCTATAACCTGCTACTTCACAAAAACCAAGCCTTACACCAAAATGGGAAACAAGTCTGGATAAAAAAAAAAGAGAAAAGGACAGATGAATTGAAGAGGAAAACAAGCGAAAACGACTTGTCAAAAAGAACAGAGAAGCAATTGGCAAGGGGAGAGAAAACAATGAGGAATCACTTGTTTTTAAGACATCAGTGACAAGCTCTTTTGAGAGGAGGAACAAACGGCTCCATTCGAAGACCTTTCTCCCACCTTCAACTTCCAACACCATAAAACCTTACCAAGACTCCACTTTTGTAATAGCAACCAACCTTCAAAATAAAACTAAACCACCCTATATCAAATCCTCATATTCTGCAAAAAAAAACAAAAAAACACAGTGAGGAACACTTTTCAAACCATCTCCTCCAACCTCTTCATTTTCCCAATCTACACATTTCCTGAAGCCTTCACAAACCAAACTTCTTCAGCCACCAGCTTCAACAAACAACAACATTGAATCCGCAACCGTCGTCGACAACGTCATGACAACGACTCGAAGCACTCTTTCCAACCGACAATCCACACCATGCTCACACCGTTCGATAACACCACCAACAACCAGTTTCAGTATATTACAAAAGAACGAAAAGGTAAAGGGAGATAAATCGAATCAGAGCTCATACCTTCTTCGTCGTCGGTAAACCCTCTTGTCTCAAATGTCCATAATCTGACTTTAATCTTCATTTGCTTTGAGCTTTAGTGCGTTTCGTTCAACCTTTTTTTTGTATTATTGTGCGTGTGTGAGGCTCCATTTGATTTCTGCTATGAGAGGCTTTCTTTTTAAGCTCTGGAGTTTGGAACGAAACAAGGACGAATGTCGCAAGGAGATTCACCATGGCAGAAGGAGGGTTCGTCGTCGTGGATTTGGATGCGCAGTTAGATGAAGCTATCATGAGATGTAACTTTTGGCGAAGATGAGAAGTGATCGAGGAAGGGAATCACGAATGTAGAGAGCAGGGTACCTATCCGTTCTAGGAATCTTTTGTCCGTACCTTCTTTCTTTTGCGTTTCTCAGATTTGGTTTTCTTTCCAAAACAAGGTTGAAATGGTTAGGTCAATGCCAAAGTCTTAGGCTTTGTTAACTGGGTTGGGTCATCCGACCCATTTACTCTGAGCCCACCGAAATTATGCACCTGTCTAGTGTTTCTTCTGGTTTAGGATTTAGTAGTTTTGTAGTTTTTTTAGAATGAGTTTATTAGTTTTTTTTAACTAAATAGTTTTTAGTTTTAGATTTAGTTTTCAGTTTTTTATTTAGTTAATGATTTTGTTTTTGAATTAAGACTTTTGTAATTCTTAGGATTAGTCTTTTAATTTTAGGATTAGATATTTAGTTTTAGAATTTAGTCCAATTAGTTAATAACCTTTTGATTAGAATTTAATTTATTTAGTTTTTAATTAGAATTTAACCTTTAATTAATTAATTTTAGAATTAGCTTTCTTATTAGACTTTAATCTTTTAGATTTTGGTTTATTTAGATTTTATTTAATTCCCAATTTATCTTGATATTTTCCTATTTTTTTTATCTTAGTTACACTAATGTTCATTTTTTAATTCTTATTGCATCCACTGTATATACTGTATACTTTACTTTTAATACTCGAGGTTTTCCTCCTTGTCTCTCCGTGCCTTACACATCATTCCAAAGGAAAGGACCCTTTAGTTGTCTGCCATGTCCTTTAGGATAGCCTTGTCATTCATTCTCTTATCTCACGCCGCCGTGCGATCCAGACTTACCTTCCATTTTAACCTAGCCTTAGGTTTGGAGCCGCCGCACTCCACGTAGGTATCTTGCTGTCAGACCCTACTTTCCCTTTGAACCTTGACCACAGTCAAGAGTTCTTCACCCCATTCGAGGGGAACTACAGACGCTCTGATTTCTCAAAGACCCTTTTGAGAATACGTAGGCATAGGATTGCGAGATCCTAGCGAGCCACCTTTTTCTTTTTCCACCTTTTTCCTTTACATCTGATGCTTTCTCGGATTCCACCTTTTTCTTTTTCTTTTGTTTCCTTTACATCCAATGCTTTCTCGGATTCCACCTTTTTCTTTTTCTTTTGTTTCCTTTACATCTGATGCTTTCTCGGATTCCACCTTTTTCTTTTTCTTTTGTTTTCTTTACATCCGATGCTTTCTCGGATTCCACCTTTTTCTTTTTCTTTTGTTCCCTTTACATCCGATGCTTTCTCGGATTCCACCTTTTTCTTTTTCTTTTGTTCCCTTTACATCCGATGCTTTCTCGGATTCCACCTTTTTCTTTTTCTTTTGTTTCCTTTACATCTGATGCTTTCTCGGATTCCACTCCTTTTTTTTACCTTTACATCCGATGCCTTCTCGGATTGTCTTTCTTTACCTTAGCACGTTTCTCTTAGCAAGCAAACTTTAACATAACACAAACAAACAAGAGGTTCCTATAGAGTACTACAGATACTTAGGGTGTTAATACCTTCCCTTAGTATAACCAACCCCCGAACCTAGATTCTCTTAACTTAGGGTTTTCGTTCTTTACCCTTTCCTTTGGATAAATCAAAGCTCGGTGGTGAATTTCAAAGATTTGTGGTTCAATTTAATTAATAGCTTGATATCCGATTCTCACCGCAACAGAAATGGCAACTTCACTGGGGACTTCCCTAAGAGGGTTAAGCCCACCTTGTTTGTATTTGTGTTATCTTACATGTTTGCTTGTTTGTATATCTGTACATATTCATATCTGTATATATATCTGCTTGTGCTTGGGTTTTTTTGTGTGCAGGGTTGCTACCTTGAGTGGTGAGGATAAGTCCTAACCCGGACTTGAGCATACACATATGATAGGATCGCGGACATAGTCAAGGAGACTTCGAGGGAGAAATCCCAAAGGAGTTGACTTGAGGTTCCACACTTAGTTGAGGCCCTCTTGGGGGTGGTATATGCTGAACGAGCAATCGTGAATACGTTGCCACTTTCGACCTTGGTGCCAGGGATACTGATGACCATTAGTTACCCTTTACCCCACCTGGCCTATTTAGGATGTAGTGCGATGATTATGAGGGAATAATCCTGAATGATTGCTACGCGATACTACACTCAGACGAGATTCTCTTGAGAATATTCTTGACTACCAAGTAATTGGGAAATCGATAATATCCGAAAGATGGTTTGTCGACTCTGGGAACTCTTTAGAACCTTGCTCTGCAGATACAAGAACCCTAGTACACACCCTGTGGTTGGTTCTTTACCTGGACTCCATGTTGTGATCTCAAACCCTTGATCCTGTTGCATGTGTTTTCGCTTCCTGTTTGCATCGTATTGCATATCATTTGCATCTTTGCATGATTTATTGCATGCGTCTGTTTACCCAGCTACTCATTTCCAGTGGTCTCTATCTTCCAGTGTCATCTTTGAGTCATCAAGCTGATTCCTCGACACCGATACCGGACTAGAGCTAATTACAGACGCAAGATGTCAGAGCAAGAGGCACACAATGCTGAGATCCGAATGGAGATCGACGACCTCAAGTCAAGTGTAACCAAACTCACTGAGATGATTCAAGTTTTGATTGCTAGGGGAGATCCACCCCAAAGGACTGTCATCCAGGAAGTTTCAAGCGCTGATCCTCCACTAGTTCAGATGCCGCCTTCAACTTGGCCTGAGTTCGGTTTGCCACGCGACTACTCTCCACCGATTGCATCTACTGCTATGGTTGGTCAGACTGCTATGCCTGTTTTTCAAGCTCATGTTTTCGCCGAGCCCAGACCTGTGGTCCATGCTGTTCCATAGACTGTTCGAGCTTCTTTCGAGAATCCCCTCTATGAGTACAATGCTGCCAGTGCTCAAGGTGAAGACCGTGAAGACTTTGTTGAACCTGAAGTTGTCCAAGAGCAGTTTCAGAGCATAGAGAAGAGACTCAAAGCCGTTGAGGGTACTGATTTCTTTAATGTGGATGCAGACAACATGTGTTTAGTATCTGACCTTGTTATACCTCCTAAGTTCATAACTCTAGAATTTGTGAAGTATAAGGGCCACTCTTGCCCAAGAGCTCATTTGGTCATGTATCTTCGCAAGATGACTACTCATGCCAAAAATCAAAAACTGCTTATCTACTATTTTCAAGACAGCTTGAGTGGAGCCTCACTTAAATGGTATATGAGTCTCGAGCAAAACTCCATTCACTGCTTCCAAGATCTCACAAATGCCTTCATGAAGCAGCATAAGTATAACCTCGACATAGCTCCTGATCGTCGTTAACTGCAAAACATGACTCAACTTGAGAAAGAATCTTTTAAGGAGTATGCTCAGCGCTGGAGGGAGTTGGCTTCCCAAGTTGAACCTCATTTGGCCGAGAAAGAATTGACTGGACTGTTTATGGATACCATGTCTCCATTTTATTGGGAGAAGATGATTGGAAGTGTTTCCTCCAACTTCACTGATTTGGTTACTATCGGCCAAAGACTCGAGGAAGGTCTTAAGAAAGGAAAAGTATCAAAGGCTGCTGAATCTTCTAATGCTGTGAAGAAATCCTATGGGAACTTTCAGAAGAAGAAAGAAGATCAGACTAATGCTATAATGATTGAAACAAGAAAGCCTCGTCCCCAAACTCAGTATGTTGTTCACCCTACTATTGCTGTTGTTACTCTCGTGGTTGCTGCTCCACGACCGACTCAAGCTCCTCAACGTCCAGCGGTTGGTCAGAATCAGGACCATAATAGGAATCAATTTGATCCTATTCCAATGAGGTACACTGAACTGTATCCTGGCCTGGTTGAGCAAGGTTTGATTACCACAAGGCCTATGCCACCTCCTCCAAATCCTCTTCCAGCCGGTTATAGGGCTGATCTTCATTGTGAATACCATCAAGGTGGTGCGGGCCATAATTTGGAAGGTTGCTTTGCGTTGAAGGCTAGAGTACAAAAGCTGATGAGAAACAAAATCCTCTCCTTTAAGGACAATCCCAATGTCCAGAGTAACCCTCTGCCAGGGCACGCCAAGTGAAGCTTTAGTCGACTTCAACAATTATCCTCCTAAAAGCCAGTGTTTCAGACAGGACATCTCATCCTTATGTTGATTAGTCACTAGGCCTTTGTTTCTTGTTGTTTACATTTTCTTTATTTTGTAATAGCTGTTTGCTTTCAACTATGTTTGTACTTTCACAATTAATGAAATGAGCATTGCAACTTTTGATTTAATTCATTTGTGTTTGCGATTTACATCTCTATGCTTTCTTTTGCAAAATGTTTTATCTCTTTTCCACTTTCTTTTTGATTGTGCAAAGATTGGAGGGAGGATGATGATACTTTATACTCATAATTGTTGTTAGTATGCTTTCAAATCAAAACTTTGCTGACGATGTAAGACATTGTTTCAACTCCTAAACACTGGAGAAATAAGGAAGTTAACCCCTCCGAGCCTAGAAGTAGGAGTTTCTTTCTTTACAAATAAAAACCCGCAATCTTAACCTGGGGCAGGGTAGTTCTCAGTTAACTTGATTGTGCATTCAAATACAAGAGTAGCATTCAAGACGCCTTTCAACAAAAGGTTGCATTCACAAATTTTCCTTCGCACACAGCAAGCAAGTGTCGAAGATGTCTTTCAAGTCGAATGCCAATGATGGTTCGCCGTAATCATTAAGCCAGGCGTTCACAACCTTTCAACTCCTCCAAATTAAATGAATAAATGAATAAATGTAGTACAATATTGTTCCCAAAGTAATAAATGAAGAAGGGTCATCAAGAAATGCCTACTCAAAGAAAGAGCCAAATCCCTTTCGAGGCAAAAGCTAAGAAAGGTGTGAAGCTCATGACCTTACCTTATACAAAGAGAAGAAAGAACAAGCTTGTACGACAACCAAAAGTTGTAAGGAAGCAGTGATCGCCATCTCAAGTCCATTAAAGTTTGAACCATCATTATTACTATCATCAGTGCAATTCCTAACCTATGGGAATTTGAGTGCATAGTTTGAGTTAACTGAGCATAAGACTGGAGTTCATCACGTATATTGGGTGGGTACAAATAAACTTTGAGCCTTTATCCTTTGTTTCTTAAACCGCAAACCAGACCACGTTATAACCCTCAAAAGACCTAACTGAAGCAAGGTTATTTTGAAAGCATACTACAACAAGGTTGCGTAAACTGACTCCCAAAGATCTTTGCAGATCATTTGTTTTGGCATCATACCTTTTTCTTTACCTTTCACTTTTAAATGTCTTGAATCATCGTGTTCTGACCAGTATCCCATATACTTTGCACCTCTTTCAAAATAATTTTGATTTCAAAAGTTGCATGAACTCTGCATTTACTATGTTTGTATGAACATTTTTGTTTGTGAACTAGCTTTCTTCTTAAGGAATTTTCAAACATTTGAGAAACTTGGTCGGTGATCCAATCAGGGGCAAGTTCCTTCCATATCTTGTTGAGAATCAGTTCAAGATTTGTGGTTTAATGACGACTTCTCAGAATTGGTTTATACAAAAGATTTTTCAAGACTCATACTGGGGCAAGCTTTCCCAGTGTACAGTAAAACAATCACCTTTCAAGACTCAGACCGGGGCAAGCTTTCTAGGAGCACCATGAAACGGTCATTTCCAGACTCACACAAACTGAAGCAATGATCAGTTCATCTACAACAGTCAGCTAATCTGGGGCAGTTAATTTGAAGAACCCCCAAGCAGCTCTTCATCCTTCCTACAAGGATCAACTTGATACAGTTAACCAGTGTGGTAGAGGTGTGTTCAGCAGTAGCATCTCTAGTCCCCAAGCAGAATGATAATTATCTCCGTGTTGAGGAATCAGTCTTCCAGTCTTGTCTTCCCAAAGGTCGAGCTGTGTCGTCGGCATTTGCATTTGCATTTGATCATATATCATCTGCATAATTCATATACATATGCATAGCATGAGTGTTTCATCCTCATTTGCATTTCTCCGAGGTCGTGTCGTTATCCGCGTCTTACCTTGTGGTAAAAGTCCAACTTACTTGGCGCCTACCAAGCATTACCTATCCTTTCATTCTAGTGTTATTCCTGGATATTTATATTCTTTCACTCCAGTGCCATTGTTGGATGTCTGTCTCTTTTGATCTCCAGTGCCTTCCTTGGATATCTTATTCCTCTTGTTTCTCCCAGTGCTATTCCTGGAAGTTTATCTCTCTTATGTAATCCCCATCAAGTTTGCTTGGATATCTTTCAGTGTCATTCCTGAAAGTCTTATCTGTTCATTCAGTGTCATTCCTGGATGAGTTTTCTCCTTTCACTCCAGTTCCATTCATGAATGAGTTTTCTCCTTTGCATTCAGTGCCATTCCTGGATGTCTTTCTCACTATCATTCGATGTCATTCTTGAATATAGTGATTTGCCTTTACTTTCAGTGCCATTCTTGAAAGTTCTTTCCTCTTATCCAATGCTTTCTTGGGTATTTCTTTGTTCAATGCTTTCTTGGACATTGTATTTTCTTTGTATCCAATGCTTTCTTGGGTATATCTTTGCTCACATTTATCCAATGCTTTCTTGGATACTGTGATTCTTTTTATCCAATGCTTTCTTGGGTATCTTTTTGCTTACATTCATCAAATGCTTTCTTAGATTTTGTGATTCTTTTCGTCCAATGCTTTCTTGGATCTCTACCTTTCTCACGTTTATCTGATGCTTTCTCAGGTATTGTGATTTACCTTCATGTCCAATGCTTTCTTGGATGTCATCTTTGTTCACATATATCTGATGCTTTCTCAGGTATTGTGATTTACCTTCGTATCCAATGCTGTCTTGGGTATTTTCTTTGTTCAATGCTTTCTTGAAGGTTGTTCTTTCCTTGTATCCAATGCTTTCTTGGGTATTTCTTTGTTCAATGCTTTCTTGGACGTTGTTCTTTCTTTGTATCCAATGCTTTCTTGGATTTCTATCTTGTTCACTTTCATTTGATGCCTTCTCAGATATTGTGAGTTATACCTTTCATATAAAGCCATTATTGGATGACTGGCTCCTTTGTGTCCAATGCCTTCTTGGATTACCCTCTTTTTACCTCATTCTCATTTAATGCCTTCTCAGATATTATGAGTTTACCTTTCATTCAAAGCCATTATTGGATGTCTGTTTTCTTTTGCCATCTGATAATCTTCTGGATATGACTCTCTCTTTCTGATGTTCTTCCAGATTGAGTTTTTGTTTTCTGATTCCCCAGTGGAGTCCCTCTTTTTGGTGCTACTTCCATTGAGGATCTTGCGTTATCTTTTCTTTCTAAAGTGCCAGCCGGTCATGCTTGAACCAGTTGCTCCATCATTTCAGTTTCCCCAGTGTTGTTGTCTTCCCCAGTGAGTGATTGCTCATTGTGTGGACTTTGTCCCTGCCTGCTTTCGTCTTTGTCTGCATTATGCATTTCATTCCATCATGCTAGAGTTCATAGCATGTCGGCATTTGTTTATCTTTCTTTTGTCCATATCATTGCATGTCGGTGCATCTGAGGACAAAATTTTCGGTTATCTATATTTAAATATCTTTCACCATGATTTCATGAAGATCTATCATCACTCATGTCATCCGGTGAAGATATTCAAATAGGGGCAACTGTTGTACCCCAAATTTTACCCTCAGATACTCTGATCTTTTGCATATCATTTTAGGTCAGCCTTTTTCGCATTTTTAGTTAAACATTTGTTAATCATTGCATTTTAACCATTTTTCATAATTTCATGCCAATTCCTTTTTATTTTTAATTTTAGATTATTTAAATAAATTTGTTTATTTTCTTAAATTTATTTCTCTTTTATATAGTTTATTTTCAATTAGAGTTTTATTTTTAACTTAATTTAATTTCTAATTTTAGCCTATCTTTTATTTTACTTTAGTTTGTAGATCTTATTTATTTATTTATTTATTAATTTAGCTTAGTTTAATGTTAATTTTAGTTTAGCTTTAATTTCCAATTTAATTAGTTGATTAATTTTAATTTTAATTTTAATCCCAATTCATTTAGTCCTTTTGTTTCTTTGGTTAAATTAATTTTCAACTAATTTCATTTGAATTTAAGTTTTACTTATCTTATTATAGATTAGGTTTAATTTTATAAAAATCATAAATAAAACATAGTGAAAGGCCATGTATATACAACATATATTACAAAATACAAAAAGAAAAATGAAGAGTACAGTTGCACGTGAAGACAATTTCATCGTAACAAGTCAATATCCAACCTCACAATACCACACATATCTAAAACACAGACCCTTAATGGCTACAACTCACTGCATCCTTTGACCAACTGCTATCCCTTAACACTTCCAGCCAAAACCTTTGTCACAGACCTGCGCCGAATACACCCAAATGGATCCTGTTTCTTCTGCATAAACTTCCTATAGCCTGCTACTTCACAAAAACCAAGCCTTGCACCAAAATGGGAAACAAGTCTGGATAAAAAAAAAAGAGAAAAGGACAGATGAATTGAAAAGGAAAACAAGCGAAAACGACTTGTCAAAAAGAACAGAGAAGCAATTGGCAAGGGGAGAGAAAACAATGAGGACTCACTTGTTTTTAAGACATCAGTGACAAGCTCTTTTGAGGGGAGGAACAAACGACTCCATTCGAAGACCTTTCTCCCACCTTCAACTTCCAACACCACAAAACCTTACCAAGACTCCACTTTTGTAACAGCAACCAACCTTCAAAACAAACCCAAACCACCCTATATCAAATCCTCATATTCTGCAAAAAAAAACAAAAAAACACAGTGAGGAACACTTTTCAAACCATCTCCTTCAACCTCTTCATTTTCCCAATCTACACATTTCCTCAAGCCTTCACAAACCAAACTTCTTCAGCCACCAGCTTCAACAAACAACAACATTGAATCTGTAACCATCGTCGACAACGTCACGACAACGACTCGAAGCACTCTTTCCAACCGACAATCCATACCACGCTCACACCGTTCGATAACACCACCAACAACCAGTTTCAGTATATTACAGAAGAACGAAAAGGTAAAGGGAGATAAATCGAATCAGAGCTCATACCTTCTTCGTCGTCGGTAAACCCTCTTGTCTCAAATGTCCATAATCTGACTTTAATCTTCATTTTCTTTGAGCTTTAGTGCGTTTCGTTCAACCTTTTTTTTGTATTATTGTGCGTGCGTGAGGCTCCATTTGATTTCTGCTATGAGAGGCTTTCTTTTTAAGCTCTGGAGTTTGGAACGAAACAAGGACGAATGTCGCAAGGAGATACACCATGGCAGAAGGAGGGTTCGCCGTCGTGGATTTGGATGCGCAATTAGATGAAGCTATCATGAGATGTAATTTTTGGCGAAGATGAGAAGTGATCGAGGAAGGGAATCGTGAATGTAGAGAGCGGGGTACCTATCCGTTCAAGGAATCTTTTATCCGTACCTTCTTTCTTTTACGTTTCTCAGATTTGGTTTTCTTTCCAAAACAAGGTTGAAATGGTTAGGTCAATGCCAAAGTCTTAGGCTTTGTTAACTGTGCTGGGTCATCCGACCCATTTACTCTGAGCCCACCGAAATTATGCATCTGTCTAGTGTTTCTTTTGGTTTAGGATTTAGTAGTTTTGTAGTTTTTTTAGAATGAGTTTATTAGTTTTTTTTAACTAAATAGTTTTTAGTTTTAGATTTAGTTTTCAGTTTTTTATTTAGTTAATGATTTTTTTTTTTGAATTAAGACTTTTGTAATTCTTAGGATTAGTCTTTTAATTTTAGGATTAGATATTTAGTTTTAGAATTTAGTCCAATTAGTTAATAACCTTTTGATTATAATTTAATTTATTTAGTTTTTAATTAGAATTTAACCTTTAATTAATTAATTTTAGAATTAGTTTTCTTATTAGACTTTAATCTTTTAGATTTTGGTTTATTTAGATTTTATTTAATTTCCAATTTATCTTGATATTTTCCTATTTTTTTTAACTTAGTTACACTAATATTCATTTTTTTTAATTCTTATTGCATCCACTGTATATACTGTATACTTTACTTTTAATACTCGAGGTTTTCCTCCTTGTCTCTCCGTGCCTTACACATAATTCCAAAGGAAAGAACCCTTTAGTTGACTGCCATGTCCTTTAGGATAGCCTTGTCATTCATTCTCTTATCTCACGCCGCTGTGCGATCCAGACTTACCTTCTATTTTAACCTAGCCTTAGGTTTGGAGCCGCCGCACTCCACGTAGGTGTCTTGTTGTCAGACCCTACTTTCCCTTTGAACCTTGACCATAGTCAAGAGTTCTTCACCCCCTTCGAGGGGAACTAAGGACGCTCTGATTTCTCAAAGACCCTTTTGAGAATACGTAGGCATAGGATTGCGAGATCCTAGCGAGTCACCTTTTTCTTTTTCCACCTTTTTCCTTTACATCTGATGCTTTCTCGGATTCCGCCCTTTTCTTTTTCTTTTGTTTCCTTTACATTCGATGCTTTCTCGGATTCCACCTTTTTTCTTTTTCTTTTGTTTCCTTTACATCCGATGCTTTCTCGGATTCCACCTTTTTCTTTTTCTTTTGTTTCCTTTACATCCAATGCTTTCTCGGATTCCACCTTTTTCTTTTTCTTTTGTTCCCTTTACATCTGATGCTTTCTCGGAATCCACCTTTTTCTTTTTCTTTTGTTCCCTTTACATCCGATGTTTTCTCGGATTCCACCTATTTCTTTTTCTTTTGTTTCCTTTACATCCGATGCTTTCTCGGATTCCACTCCTTTTTTTTACCTTTACATCCGATGCCTTCTCAGATTGTCTTTCTTTACCTTAGCACATTTCTCTTAGCAAGCAAACTTTAACATAACACAAACAAACAAGAGATTCCTGTAGAGTACTACAGATACTTAGGGTGTTAATACCTTCCCTTAGTATAACCAACCCCCGAACCTAGATTCTCTTAACTTAGGGTTTTCGTTCTTTACTCTTTCCTTTGGATAAATCAAAGCTCGGTGGTGAATTTCAAAGATTTGTGGTTCAAGTTAATTAATAGCTTGATATCCGATTCTCACCGCAACAGAAATGACGACTTCACTGGGGACTTCCCTAAGAGGGTTAAGCCCACCTTGTTTGTATTTGTGTTATCTTACATGTTTGCTTGTTTGTATATCTGTACATATTCATATATGTATATATATCTGCTTGTGCTTAGGTTTTTCTGTGTGCAGGGTTGCTACCTTGAGTGGTGAGGATAAGTCCTAACCCAGACTTGAGCGTACACGTATGATAGGATCGCGGACATAGTCAAGGAGACTTCGAGGGAGAAATCCCAAAGGAGTTGACTTGAGGTTCCACACTCAGTTGAGGCCCTCAGATCGCGGACTGAAGCTGAAGGCCTCAACATCATAAAAAGCAACGTTATTGTCTATACACTTAGTGAATGTAAATTGGCTTCTGGTACCATTTAGAGTTGGTGATAAAGCTAAAGTTGTTTGTACCACAGAAAGCAGGTGGTATTGTCAAATCAGTTTGTCAGCTAGAGTCTCAAATTGCAAGGCTCAAGAAAGGCTGAGATGCTTTACGGATATCTAATCTCAATGGCTCTAATAGTGCAGAGTCTCTTAAAGACTCAAAGGTTAAACATGTTACACATCGGATTAAGATCTTCTGGTGTATCTATCTTCAATGGATCTTGTACTATGGAGTAACAACAAAGACTCTTGATTAAGTTACCTCCTCAATGGCTAGTTTCTGAAAAGGCTATAAATATGGCTGAAGGTTCAAACTGAATTTTTAACAAGGATCAACCAGAAGAATGAGCAACAAGATCAGCAATTATCAACTCAATGTATATGCAGATTTTTCTGATGTAGGTTGTAATTGTAAAAGCCTTAAGATTTATTACACTTTGTATATCTTAGAAATCTTAAGAGCTTTAGGTCTTTGTTATGGTGATTTTCTGTACCTCTGATACTTGTATCATGTACATCTTGTTCTCTATTCGGCTGAGCTTGTTTAGCAATTTAGATAAAAGTCTTGTATCATTGGGATACAAGCAAGGAAGTCCCGAGCCAAGATGCTTGAGCCACATAAGTCTCTTGCTATGTGCTTGAACTATGAAAGTCTTAATCAAGTGGATTGATTGAGCAAAAGTCTTGTATCATTGGGATACAAGCAAGGAAGTCTCGAGCCAAGACGCTTGATCCACGTAAGTCTCTTGATATGTGCTTGAGTAATGAAAGTCTTAATCAAGTAGATTGATTGATCAGGAAAGTATTGAGCCACTGTGGCTTGAGCAGGATATCTCGGTTCATGAAAGTGTAGCATTAATTCTTGGCCAGGGGTGATGCAAGCGGAGGCTCGTTTCATGGAACCTTGAGCAAAAGTCTTGGGCCTGAGGGGCTTGAGCAGGAATAGCTCGGTTCATGAAAGCGTAGCATTAAGTCTTGGCTAGGGGTGATGCAAGCGGAGGCTCGTTTCATGGAACCTTGAGCAGAAGTCTTGGGCCCTAGGGGCTTGAGCAGGAATACTCAGTACATGAAAGCGTAGTAGTAAGTCTTGGCCAGAAGGGGTACAAGCGGAGGCTCGTTTCATGGGACTTGGAGCAGAAGTCTTTGGTCTGAGGGCATGAGCAAGGAAGTCTTGGGTTCGTTGAACCTGAGCCAGAAGTCTCGAGTGAGGAGCTTGAGTAGAAATTTTGGACCTTGGGTCTGAGCAAGTGTAAAAGACTTATCCAGAATGCATAAGCGATTGTAATCTAGATTTGATTATAGTGAAAATCTCCTATTAAGCAAAGGGACTGGACTACTCTCAGTTAGGGGAGGAACCAATATAAATCTTTGTGTCTTCTGCTATTATTTATTTGCTTTTGTTAACATTCCACTGATAAGAATTAACGAGAATCTGAACACCAGTTTAGATTCTGAACTCTGATTAGATGCAAACCCCCTTCTTGTGTAATTTTCTCACCTTCAAGAAATCCAAAGTTAAACATGTGCTTGTGTTTTGATAGAGTAACTGTTCTTTAAATGTTAATAGTTCTGTGGTTTTTTTTCTTCAATTATTTAGCTCCTTAAATAGAGAAGGAAAATAGTCGTTGAAGATCCAGCATAAGAGAGTCCTTGAGAAGCTTGAATAGAGACTTTGAGATGTTTCTTTAAAAGGTTAATGTCGTTGAAACCTTGTTTGAAATTCCTTTGATGCAAGAGGAATTATGAGTTGCATCTCGGCTGACTTTATGAAGAAAAATAGCTTAAGTCTTCACATGATTGGAAGAAGACAAAGTTGGCTCAGAGGTAGATAGTGACCTATCAGAGTCACCTTGGTCCTTGAGCTTTGACTAGTATTCAGGTTCTGATCAGAAGACGCAGACTTCTTTAATGTCTGGTCTTCAAAGGCTGGCTTCTTCAAACTTTGACCTTCAGACGTTGAATTTTTCAAAAGTTAACTTCTTCAAAGTTTGGTCTTTAAGCTTCTGATCCATGAGATTCTGGTCTTTAGGCTTCTCTTAATATGTTCATAGTCAGAACCAATACTTGGATTATTCATGAAATTTTAGTATATGGTCCCGCATACTTGAACAAATATTAGTATACCCAATTGCTCTTTAAATACTTTTTTATCATCAAAATCAAAGAGTTTTGGGTGTCGTAACCCAAAATTTAGCCTCACTTTTTGCCTTTTTGCATAAGCATGTGCGTTCGTATCGCTGGCATACGCATTCGCACTTTTCTCTATATGTTTCTTGTTGCAGGATTTTCATGTTTTTAGCCCGATTAATTGCATCCTCACAAGGTCATTACATCGTCAAAACAAACACACGATAAGGGTTTCCATGCCTATTCATCAAAACAAGAGGTGGAAAATCGAAACCGGGACCTCAGCACTTGTTTTTGAGGGATCTAGGCAATTTTTGCCTAGAGTAACCGGTTACTCAATATAGGGTAACCGGTTACTCAGTACAAAATTGCATATTCTGCTGCATTTTTGGGACAGCAACTCTGCACTCTCTTTGTTCTTGGATTCTACATAGTTCTAGCAGCATATGGAACATTCTAGACAATTCAAGACCATTCAAGACACCACACTTACATTTACTCCAATGCATCACTTAAAATTAAGTGCACCATGTTCCTTGATTGCCAAGTATGTGAACCATTGGATGTGAAGCTTACATTGGGATTGCTACCGAGTTAACTTCCTAACTAACCAAGTTAACCGCTTGACTCAGTGAGTCAAGTGTAACTAACTCCTAGCCTAATTCCAAACCACCCAAAGCTAGATCCTAGCCTAATTCCAAACCTCTCACACTCCAAACCAAAACTCAATATAAACAAACCTTCAATCATTTTTCAGGACCCCTTGAACACTCTCCACAATCTCTCAACTATTTCACACACCTCACTCTCAATTCTCTCACATTCTCTCTGAATTTTTCTGCAACTTCTTCATCTTCATCTACATTTTCTTCCCAAACTTCACCATAGCTCTTCACCATTGAAGAATAATCACTTCTACATTGGAAGTGATTATTTCTTGAGCTTAACCTTCAGCATCTTGCAATTATACTTGGAGTTTCTAGAGTTTTATTAGCTTTTGGATTCGTCTCGAGTGTTTGCTTCAAGATTCAACGGTTCGAATTCGCATTTTGGAGTTTCGTCGCAATTTGCTCGACTTCGGTGCGATTCGGCTATAATTGAAGTTTCCTCTGGTTTTCTTTGATTATTTTCATCAAGATCACTTTGCAACAATCACCAAGCCAATCCTTCAGCTTGTAGGTTGGTAGATCTCATTCATTATACTGTTTCAAACGTTTTTGTTTCATTCGCAATGTAGTTTCGATGCTTTTTTGTGTGTGAATTGATTATGCTATTACTTGATCCATGATCTTGATGTGTTAATTGATTCCATTGCTGGCTTTTTGCTGTTATTAAGCTTGATTTTCGTGTACAAATTCATACCCTAGCATGTGGTAACTTAGACAAGTAATTTGGATGCTTCAAGTGCTTTTTCAAAAGCTATTTTTGCCACTGTTACAGTGGTAACCGGTTACTCAATATAGGGTAACCGGTTACTCTTCACAAATTCTGCACCAGCGCTACTTTTTTCAACTGAGTAACCGGTTACTCAATATAGGGTAACCGGTTACCCTTCACAATTTTTCCCAGATTTGCTGTTTTCAAGCAAGTAACTGGTTACTCACTTTAGAGTAACCGGTTATCACTGTAACAGAGTGCCATTTTGGTGTTTTTTCAAGCTTGTTCACCATGCCTTCTTCCTCTAACTTCGATGGATTGATGTGATTGATTTTTATGGATGTTTTAGGTGTTGTTACACTTCAGTTTAAAGCATGATTGTGAATTTTTCGATCTTTCAATTTCGTAATTGTGCTCATTCTTGACATTGTGTGAACATGATCGTTCTTGTACATTTTCATCCACACAATAACATGATTTTGTGTTGCATTTGAGTGTCATTTGGTACTGTTTTGCACTCTCCATCATGTTTGTATTAAGTTTGTTCTTCATTGAGCAAGCTTAGTCTTGTATAATCAATAATGCACCCTTTTGCTTTAATAAATTTTCAATTCATTTTGGAAAGTTATTAGCATATTCTTCACTTCGATTAGTTAATCGGAACCACGTTTCGATTATTCATCGTCATGTTGGCACTTCTCTTTAGGCTTCCTTTAGAGCTTTCTCTCTCGTTCCCCCGCAGAGTTGGAGTTTCGCGCGACGCTGGAGCACTGTACAACTTGGAGCTGTTACGCTGTCTGTTTTAATTTCTGCATTACACCATGTGTGTTAGAGAAGGAATGAGAAGGGAGAATTCCTACTCTCATTGTAACTACTCCAGGTAGGGGATGAATGACCCTGTACTCGGCTTAGTCACCTCTATCCCCAGGCGGTAGTGTACCTCTTTTCCCAGTCGAGTCGATCCTTGATCACTCTTGGCTCTCTTGAATCTTTCTATCTCTCTCTTGGTCAATCACCATATTCTTGGTCAAGATCATTGTCCTTGGGTTAGCAAACTCTCCTTGTTTCAATACCTTACTCCTTTTCTTGAGGCCAATCATCGTCTTTTTGATTCCCCAGAAGAGACTCAATCCCTTTCGGTTAAACACAGTTTTCTTGTTAAACACCGAAATCCTTGCGGAGTTCGCAACCTTCTATTGGTTCTTCTCCCTTTGTTTGGTTATCCACTGCTCGTCAGTTAAAACACCAATTTTCACTCTTTCTCAGTTAACCACAGTCTATCTGTTAACACACTGAGTTACTCCCCGGTTAATCACCTTCTTTTGGTTAATCACCCATTTTCTCAGTTAACCACAGCCTGTCTGTTAAACTACTAAGCCATTTCGAGTTAATCACCTTCTCTTGGTTAATCATTTGTTTTCTTTGCGGTCAATCATAGTTTCTCTGTTAATACCGAATCCTCAACGGTTAGCAACCTATTTTGGTTCAATGCCCTTTTTGTTGGTCATGTGTTATTTGTTTAATCAGTACCGACATCCCTAGTGGGTTACAACCTTCGCTTGGTTTCACACCCTTTCCTTTGGTTAACCACTGTTATCAGTTAATATACCAAAACCCTTTCAGAGCCAAACACCTTCTTTTGGTTTAGTACTCTTTGTTCTAGTTAATCACAGGCTATCTGTTAAAACCTATATCCCCACCAGAGTCTTTATCTCTTTCCTTTCGATTAACCACTGACAGTCAGTTAATATACCGAATTCTTATTCTCTTGGTTTCAACGTCATCCCTTCGTTTGTTTCCCAGTAGGGTCGTTTAGCCTCTGATCCCTAGCACTGTCACTTTGTTCTCTTACCTCCCCAGTGGAGTCTTTTATATTCTTTCCGCTCCTTTTATCTTCTTGGTTTCAACACCATTCTTGCGCTTCATCCTTAGCTCAGTTACTATCTTTTCCTTTGCACTCCTTTCTTGGTTTCGACACCACTCTTGCACGTTATTCTCAGTACAGCTTTTGTTTTGACACCATTTTTTGGGAATCCCAAGTGGAGTTTCTATCTTTCTCTTGCTTTTGGTTATGACACCACTTTTTTTTCCCTTTTTTGTCTTAGTTCCCCGAACTATGGAAGTTCTGATTCTGCATTCATTCGAATGTATGATACGTAGGCACGAGATCGCGATGATCTTAGTGAGCACCCTTCCACCTTCTTCTATTCTTCTTCTCTGTCCCTAGTTCCCCGAACTACGGAAACTCTGATTCTGCATTCATTAGAATGTGTGTTGCGTAGGCACGAGATCGCGATGATCTTGTCGAGCACCCTTCCACCCTTCTTCCATTCTCCTTTCTTTTCCCTAGTTCCACGAACTACGACGCTCTGATTTCCTCATTGCACTATGAGGGTACGTAGGCACGAGGGCCCTAATCCTCCACGAGCGCTCTCTCTTTTTCTTTCTTTCTTTCTTTTCTTTCCTCTTCTCTCTCCTCTTCTTTTAGCTAGAAGCCTTTAGATAGATAACCCATCCAAGCCTAGAAGCAAGCGAAATGGTTCCTGTCGAGTACGACGGATGCGTGAGGTGCTAGTACCATCCTCTCGCGTAACCGACCCCCGTTCCCGTTTCTCTTCCCCCTGGGTTTTATCGATATTTTCCCTGTCCTTTGGGACAATAAAGTTTCGTGGCGACTCTGTGTTATCTTTGAGTGTGCAATTCACTCAAGTATAAACCAGCCATCTTCAGCTGGCGACTCTGCTGGGGAGTCCTCGTGCTTGCAAGTTGGGGTCTCGCATAGTTTTGTTTGCTTTCTTGCTTGTTTGGGTGTTTATCTTTTGTGCTTTGCTAGCTTTATCTTTATGCTTCACTTTGCTTTATGTTTATTTACTGCATTTCTTTACTGCTTTGAATATTCATATGTTGTATATCCTGGATATCTGCTATATTTTCTGCTGTTGTTGGGATGAGTAGATATTATTGGAGAGAAAAGTCCTAACACCGGGCTTAGCATACACATAGGCTAGAACGTGGATAGTCGTGAGGCCTGCGTTTTGCGCGTTGGGTTACCACGAGAGCCACATCCCAGATCGTGATTCGCTTGAGAATACTTCCGTCCTGCGAGAATTCGCTACGGCGGGGGGTTTTTATTCTGAGTCCTATGGTTTGGGCGACCTTCCTAGGGACCACCTTGTTGTGTCTAGATCACACCTATGAGGGGGATGGGTTTTTGCAGGAAACCAAGCCACTTCATACCTTTGTTCTCTCACGCACATCATATTTTGCACCGACACAGAATTATATGCAGATATCCAGATTGTTCAGATTTGATTATTCAGACAGTGGTGGCTTCTTGTTCTTGTGTTGCATATCATTTCATCATGTAAATTAATTTTTTGTATGTTCATTTCCAGGTTATTCGAAGGCTTATTCTTTGTTGACATTATCATAGAGATGAGTACTGGTTGCCGAGGCATCTTTAGCTACAAGTTTGTGGAGCCTAAGCTGGGTACTCTGAGAGGTTTAGCATCCCGTGTGGTTGAAGATAACAGAGGGGTTTTCAAGGATACTTATGGTAATCTGTTGTCTATCCTCAATACTGAAGTCAACATCACCGTCATTCATACTCAGGTTTAGTTCTATGATCCTCCACTTAGATGCTTCACATTTCAAGAATATCAGCTAGCACCTACACTCGAGGAGTATGCTTATATCTTGGGGGTTGAGATTAAGAGGCAGGTTCCTTTTGTCTACACTAGTGGTTGTCCGAAGTTTCCCCTTATTGCTGATGCTCTTTGCATTAGTAAGAAGGATGTGGAGGATAATCTCAAGACCAAAAGGAAGGGTATTCGAGGGTTTTATTCGAAGTTCTTGGTTGAAAAAGCCACTTCCTTTGCTACAGATGGAAACTGGAAGGCTTTCTACTCCATTCTTGCTTTGCTGATATATGGGATTGTCTTGTTTCCGAACATGGAGGATTTCATAGATCAGACTGCCATCAGTATCTTCTTGTCCAAGAACCCTGTTCCAACACTTCTTGCTGATACCTATCATTCTATTCATTCGAGGAATAAAAAGAAGAAGGGAACCATTGTCTGTTGTACTCCTCTGCTGTACTGATGGTTCATGTCTCACCTTCTACAGAAGGGTCCCTTTGTTGAGAATAAGGGTAATCTCAAGTGGTCTCAACGAATCATGTCTCTTACTGCGGATGACATTTCTTGGTATTCTCGAGTCTTCGACGATACTAAGATCATTCTTCATTGTGGGAAATTCTCCAATGTGCCTCTCCTGGGTACAAAGGGTGGAATTAACTACAAGCCTTCCGACAATTGGGATATCCTACGGTTGCCAAGCCAGATCTTAAGGTAATGGAAGAGTTCATCTTTCATGAAGGGGTTGATGACAGGGGATTGCTGAAGAGGTTTAGTGCCGCTTGGACTCAGATTCAGCTCGAAGGAAGGGCCGATTTAGGTAAGAAGAATTGCATAGCCAAGGAAGCTTACACACTTTGGGTCAAAGAGCGCGTCAAAAAGATCTTGTTACCATTCTCTTCTGAGCCTTCCACGAATTCCAATCTTCCTGAACTTGCCATTATTCCTCCATCTGAAGTCGACCAACTCAAACTGACTATTGAGATGTTGAAGAAGGAGAATTCTGATCTTCGTCTCAACCTTGATTGAGTCACATCCGAGAAGGGTAGTCTACAGATTGAGCTCCATCAGAAGCGTGAGCGCATGCTCAAAGAGGTGGAGGTTGAACAGAACAAGCGAAGGAAAGTGGGTGATGCTTTGAAGAGCACATATGATGGACTCGCTTTAAAGAAGAGACAACTCGCCGATACCCAGTATCAAGCTTATAAGGATGAGTTGAGCTACAACAAGCAACTTGATGAGCTTCGAGGGAAGTTATCCGAGGACAAGACAAAGTGGAAAAGTGAGCAAGACCGTGCTAACCAGTTGGCAAAGGACTTTTCTCAGTGTCAGGCCAAGCTCGATAAAGTCTTCGGTGAGATTCAGAAGCTGCAGGATCAAGCACATCAGAGCCGAGAGCAGATCAGTCAGCTCAACACAGAGAGTACTCATTGGGAGCAACAAAGCCGTCATTTGCAAAACCTCTTGGATCAGAAAGAAGCATTTCTTCAGGATATGCTTCAAGGACCCAATCATTCTTTGCTGTGCAACCTCATGAAGGATGCAAACTATTGGAGTGAGAGACATGGCCGTCTAGCCCGATTTGCTTAGCACGCGCTTGAGGACTTACCAGGGTTGTTGGGGGATGCATATACTGATGTATTTAAAGGTGTGAGAAAGACACAAGAAAGGGGGGTTTGAATTGTGTTTTTAACTCTTACTAAATTTTCGCCTCTTATTATTATCGTGCGAGAGACTTACCAGAGTTGCTTGAGAGGCTCTGACTTGCGAAGCGTTATTCAGATCTTGCTATGCATGGAGCATAAGCAATAAGTCGAATCTGAATTAGCGATGCTTGAATCTGACTTGTAATGCAGAAGCTCATTAGAGTTTGGTTGCTAGGTTCTGACTTACTGTGCAAGGTTCTGATAATTGATACTCAAACATAAATAATTAAACATAGCATAAACAAGAGTAAAGAACACACAATATATCCTGGTTCACTTGAGTCATTCCCAAGCTAGTCCAGTCCACCCTTCCAAGGTGATTTTGCCTTGAAAACAAGGACTTAATCCACTATAGCCAAAACCGATTACAGATGCACGGGCAACAACCGGTGACTAACATCCTACATAACCGCAGTTGTGACTAACCCACAATGAACCATTCAGGGATTCAACTTAATGAATATAACGAACATTGACCTAATAGGTTCTAATCTCGCAAGATCTACTATCAGGATTTCACAGCTAAACGTTTAGGGATTCGACTTAACGAATATAACGTTTACTGACCATTCTTCTAGGATATTCAATGAGTTCCATCAGTGATCTCACAAGAGACTGACCCACAATTGGTCCTCTTTGAGATATGACTATTATTGACCATATTTCAGGATTTCCACAATGACCCCAAGTCATTGTCTTCTCAAGTCTTCAATCACACTGATCACTTGAGGAAACCTAATTCACATAGAATTAGTTGTTTTGGAGATTACATAAATTGCTTCTACATGAGCAGATAACTCCTAAGTTTAAGCACAAAAGAACAAACAAGTGTCCGAGCAAGATATGAGCAACAGCTCCTTGCTATCTTCAATTTCTACAAAGATGTATGTTGATTTGACAGTTTGATGACATCTTGTAGATCTTCTTTATCTTCTTTGTTGAGCAAGCTTCGAGCAACAACTCCTTGCTTCTGATCTTCAATTTAGCTTAGATGATGAAGTTGGTTGATGACTTGACTGATTTGTGATGTTGTCTTGTTCATCAACAAATTCTGTTCCAATTAATTGTTGTTGTGTTAAATGATGATATTTGAGCTTCAACCACAATGGTCATGTGTTAATGGTGATAGCTTTAAGTGTTTAGTGGAACAACGATTACTGATCGTTGCGACTATCATCACATCGACACCTTCAGAAGCGCATTCTTCTTTCCTTTAAATAGCCAAGTAAAAATAGCCATTAGAGGGATGTTGGCTGTTTGAAAAGAGTCGTTATGCAATGATGAAGGTTGTACTGCCATATCTTCTTTTTACTGTAGAAGAAGTGATGGGATAGGTCTTTTTAGCACGGTGTACAATCATTGCTAACGTAACATTTGTCTTCAAATCTTCAGAGGCTTCTGATGGTAATTAATTGAAGAATGAGTAGAGACTTTATAACTGGGTCTTCAGAAAATTCAAGTCTTCTGTCTTCAGAGCTTGTCCATTAGGAATCTATCTTCAGAGCTTCTGCACTTGTCTTGAAACCCGTTATCTTCACTGCTTCAAGTCTTCAGAATCTTCAGAACCTTGTTCACTCAGAACGCTGTCTTCAGAGTCTTCAGCACTTGACTTTTAGAACCATAATCTTCAGAACACTTCAGTCTTCAGAGTCTTTCTGCACTTGGTCTTCAAAGCCTTCAGCCTTCAGAACTTCAAGTCATGAGAATCTTCAGCACTTCGGTTCTCCACAAGATTATCTCTTCAGAAGCTTTGCTATCTTCAGAATCATAACCACTTTCAGAGTAGCATCCACAAGAGTAATGCAACAGCAATATCGGCATCCTTGGATCTATCTGATTATGATCAGATACAGAAGCATACTTGCTTCTTGCGACTTGTGTTACACATAGTAACTCGCATATGATCATTTACGCACATCTTGTTGGTGTTTGTTGGATCTGATATCTTCTATGATTATGATCTGCACACAACACACATTAGAACATAAAATGGTTCTTTCACAAATACTCATTGTTATCATCAAAACATAGAGATGACTTGCAGAGACAACTCTTGCTCTAACAATCTCCCTCTTTTTGATGATGAAAAAACCATGTATTTTGATTGAACATTTTATACAAGGTAATCACCAAACATAACATATTCAGAGTCCGGAACAACAGCTCCCCCTGAATGTGTTAAACCCAAAATTTTATTTGTGATTGTCTAGAATCTCACTGATCCAAAGACTCACAAAATAACAATTTGAGTTGTCAGAACATAGAATAGAGAAAGACTACTTCCCTATCTGTCTTGAGGAGACAAAAGTCTTCAGCATTTGGACTTGTTCATATGAACCTTTGTCTTCAGATCTTTAGAACTTAGTTCCTTTGGTCATCGTATTAGAGCTCATAATCTACAGAGTCTTCTGAAGCAATTTCTACTTTTCAGCAGAATCATTTTAGCACAGAGATAGAACAATTCTCTTCTAATAACTTAGCCACGCTATTTATCAGAATTGAACTTGTCTTTTACGTAAGAAACTCCCCCTGAGTTTCAGACTTGATGATCTTCAGATTCTTGATTTGGTCATACCAGTTCTGATCATCATTTAAGATCTTGTCATTTCAGAGTTTGACTTGAACACATGCCTTCATCTCAAAACCTTGTTACTTGTCACAACTCATTTCATCAAAGCTTGATTCTTGATCTGATTGAGAAATATTTTTGTGATCAATCGAAGCTTGATTTTGAATCTGATACCAACGTACTTTTGATTCTTAGTCTGCTGAGTTTGACACCAATTATAGATTTGGTTTGATGCCAAATCATTTTCTTCTGAGTTGAAATCTTGGTTTATCAGAACTTTTTTCTTGGATCTTTTGTCCAGATCTTCAGACAGTCTTCGACTTCTGATTTGCTCAGTTCTTCTGAAAAGCATCTTGGATTGTAGACTTTGTCTTGACTGCTTTCAGGAAGGTTTCTTCTTCTGATTCTTATGTTCTAAATATCATATTTTTAGACAGCTTACAGCTTATGAACAAAGTGAAACACGAATCACGATAACTTTGACTTTCAGAAAGTTCTCAACTTCTGAATAGTACTGGGTAAATCTGATTCTGAACACATGTTCTCGAAGTGTACAACTTCGATAATATGAATAAACATTTCATAAGAACTTTAAACAGTGTTCTTTTAGTTTGACATGTTCTAAGAATGCCTAGTGAACTTGTTCAGAGTTCCTCGGTTAAACATCAAATAGTTGTTAGTGGTAAACGCATTTTATGTCATAGTTGATGTTATATCATAGTTGATGTTTAGCATTCTTTAACATATAAATCAAAATCATATTCTATTTCTCCACCTTTTTGACATCATCAAAAAGTTAGATTATGTTAAGCATTTCAGATTGTGATGATAATGAATCTTAATGAAAATTCAGATTTAATTTTATTCAAGACTGAGGATAGAGCAGTGCAGGTTTGAGTGAAGGATATTTCAAAAATAGAACAGAAGGCAACACATACTTCATTAATCATAAACACAAGGCATGAACAACACAAAACAGTACAAACTGATAACTTAGCCTAATTCTAGCACACAATCATTTTATTTTATGAGAACCATCTGCTGTCGAAGGTTTCACAAAATTTTCTATCAAGAGCAGTGTCTGGACCGCCTCTAACTCTGCAAATCGTTTGCACGATTCCTGCTCTGAGGAGGACTTCAGATAAGACTCTTCCATAGGGAATAAATGATTTGTTCATAGTTCTTGACAGAAGGATTGACTCTTTAAGATGATCAAAGATTACTTGGGACAAATCTATAGAGGTTGGCTTAAGAAGACTCATGATGAGAAGCTTATCATCATGATACAAAAAATCTTTATTAATGTTGCGCGGGCGAAGATTTGTCAAAATGAACTTAAACCATCCTTTTGTAGCAGGCAGAAGTTTTTCTGGATTTGTAGGTTCAAAAGCAGAGCCTTTGTCAAACAAATGATGTATTTCAGCATTGGAAGTGCATCGAATGGAGTCGTGATGGGTTGTGATACCCTCTTTAGGACAGTCAATGGCTTCAGCAATGTTTGTAGAGTTGAATGAAACTGGAAGACCATAGTCAGACCATCACTACTGACAGAGGCATTGATCCAAAAGGATTTCAAGATATTTGTATATATTGAACCTCTTAACATAGACAGGTATCCATTCCAATTTTGAAAATGAATCCCAAGAAGAAAGTCTTGGTTAGCATCTGCTGGATTTGGTCATTTTTCATTGATGACTTCTAAGAGATCATCATTGCCATGAAAGGTTCTTGTAGTCATTCTTGGTGTTTTTCGGGTTCTGAGAAGGTTTTGAATAAAAGACAGTGACGAAATACAGAAATGAGATATGACTTTAAATAGGCAACGGAAGAGACTAGAGTGAATGGGTTTATAATCGAGAGTGACTTGAAAAGACCGATTCATTATTACCTAGATATGAGAGTAGGTATGAATAGTGTAAAAGACAAGGATAAGCACAAAGTATAACAGTCTTTTAATCAAAGGATCACGCATACGATTTCTTTATCTACTTTTTGACTGAAGTCAAAACTTACAGTAAATGCATACTGGTGAGTTGTACTTGATTACTTGTGTGAAGTCACAACAGAGAACTTATTGCTTACGAGAAAGTACACAAATATAGGGTTGAGCATATATGTTCCTATTCTTATTTATTCAGTTCATAATTATGCAATGGTTGGTAGTTGATGTACAATCATTATGATACGCATTAATCTTTGATGACATGTTTCTTTCCATGGCCAGATCAAGTAAGAATACTAATTAGAGTATGATAATGCAATTATTAAAAATCCTAAAGTAAAACCATTCATGATTTTAGATTTAAGGGATATTTCATTCATAATCTTGAAGCTACTACATAGTGCAAAAGATAAGGCAACAAAACAGAGAGCAAAATAACCGTAACCCTATTCTATGATCCTTTAGGGATTCCCAGAGAATTCCACATAATTCATAAGTGAACATTCTTCGGTAGCCCCAATGTTTTCTAGCCTAGTGATCACATCTTGAATCTCAAGGACAAGAGATATGACTCTTCCATAAGGAATACTAGAGGAGGACTTATCTTTAGATAAGAGGATTTGTTCTTGCAAGTAATTGAACATGGTTTGAGGAAGGTTTATTCTTCTTCTGTATATCAGAAGGAAAATAAATAATCGGTCCGAGTGGGACAGTAATCCTGCTCCTATTTCTCTAGGTCGTAAGTTTGTTACCATAATCTTGTGCCATACTTTAGCTAATTGAGTGAGTGTGGAGGCATAGTTGGAAGGACCATTACCACAACTAATTTTGTGAATAAGATCATTGAAGATATTTCTTTCTTTGTAAACTTTAGTGGTATCACCGATTTCATCACATTTGATGGCTTGTGCAATGACGGAGGGATTAATTACTACAGGAATTCCGGAGATGACTGGCTGAATAATGTGTTGATTATACGCATTTGAAAATACACCAGCATTTGCCCAGAATTCTTTGACTAAGTCAGTGTAAATGAGGCCTGGAAGCATGTTGAGATAACCTTCCCATTTTTGACATTGTAACTCAGACGAGGTTCTTAACATACTAAGTTCTTTGAGAGAATTGCCGCTAAAGGTAAGTTCATTTAGAACTTTTGACTCAGAGGATTCACTTTTAGCAGCTTTTGGATGTGAGTTAGACATTCTGAAGGTGAGAGGGTATGAGAGAGAGACTAACTGAGATGATCTGGACGGATGGATGGAGAAGTGAACATGGTGCCTTAAATAGGCGACGAATAGAGTGAGTTATTAAATGCTTGTGACTCCAAATGACAGGTTCATCATATCCTATAGTTTAGACAAGATATGAGTAGAGTAAAGGATGAATACTAGCACTAAGTCTAACAGTCTCTCAGTTTTTGAAAAACCAAGAGATCACGCATAGAGTTTTCTAATTAATTCTTGACAGGAGTCGCAATAAAGGCATATGTAAGAGTGGCTTTGGAAAACATTAACTAGGAGTGAAAACAGAGAGGCACATTGCCTAGTTTCAAGAAGATATGTCTAATAAGTGCACAAACATAGAGGTAATCAAAGAACATTTTACTATTAAGAAGGCGAATCTTAGTTTGTCAGTTTATAATCACGCCTAGTTAGTAGATGCGAATAATTTAAGGTATAACCAAGGTTACACGCAATGGAGATCCTATTATTTAGATATCTTAAATATTCAAGATTAGCAATTATGACTGAGGTACGTTGAGTGCATGCATATTATCCAGAGATTTGATCAAAAGATTTTTCTTAGAAGGAGAGAATATTTTAGATCATTAATATTTTTACCTACCAGACAATTTTCAGTTTGGACTGGCACTATTATTTAATTAATCATAGTTAAGAAGAAGCATACCTTAGAGATTCTGAAATCTTTTTCACAGTGATTTTATATCTGAGTGCTTTCCATTTTGACTTTGAGCATCTGATCATCATCTTTCAGCTTCTGATTCCTTCATAATGATCTAACGTTGTATTCTGTAGTTGAGAAATATCTATGTCTTCTGAAACTGGATCTCTAGTTTGAGAACTAGAATCAATCTTCTCTTCAGATGATCCTTTCCTTGTTCAGAAATATTCATCTGACTTTTGAGAGCACACTTCAGAGATTCTGATCTTCATTATCAGAATGTCTATCTTTTATCTTCTGACTCTCTGTTTCTTCAGACAGATGTAGAGCTCATTTAGAGACAAGTATCATCAAACATGTGTGCAACACATGACATAGTTTGCATGACAAACTTGTTCTTGCAATGCTGATCTAATTTGTTTAGATTTAGTCCATCAAAGAATTTACAGTATATCTGCTTCTAAAAAGAGTGTCTACTGATTTCTTTATTCTGAACAACAACAATGACTTAGATCCTTTTTTGCTTCGAGTAGATGACATCTGCCTCTTCATCTAGTCGAGCATCTTCTGATTCCATAATGAACTTTTGAGAGAATTATTAGATAACATTCTGACCAATTACGGTTAGTTCAACTGAGATAGAGCAGAACTCAGTCGTCTATTTTAACCAAGACTCAGACATTGTTCTTAATCAGATTCCAGATGAATCTCTAGATTTCCTCTTTCTGAATGTTCTTCAGTTTTCTGCAAGGTTTCTTTTGCAGACTTAATTCTGGAGTTCAAAATCATAGAACAGCAATCTTTCTCCTTTACGTGTAGAAATTCTTAATGAGCTCTAAATGAGAAAGTCAAGGGTGGACTAATCCGTTTCTTGAAAACATCTCAGAAACTCATAAAGAGATAATCTTCTGCAAACAAGATTTCTTATTTTCTAATGATTCAATCTTGAGCAAAATACGTTGTTTATCCAAACGTATCCTTTAAGACAAGCATTCAACAGATACTACTACTTATCTGATGAATCTATCTTGTCAGCTGATTCTTCCATCTTTTATAAAGTTTTAGACAGGAAGATTCCGTTGTTGACAACAACAAAAACTTCAAGAATCAATGACTTGCTCCGATAATTTGTTTGATTACAATTTAGTACATAGTCATCTTCTGAATTGATACTGAAATTGTAAGTGGATTGAAGTCTTACTCAGAGTATTTCTACACACCATATCTAGACTTTTTCTGACACTGTTAAGTGTTTGATATCCATCAATAACAGAACCGGAGCTCTGATACCAATTGAAGGTGTGAGAAAGACACAAGAAAGGGGGGTTTGAATTGTATTTTTAACTCTTACTAAATTTTTGCCTCTTATTATTATCGTGTGAGAGACTTATCAGAGTTGCTTGAGAGACTCTGACTTGCGAAGCGTTATTCAGATCTTGCTATGCATGGAGCATAAGCAATAAAGAGAATCTGAATTAGCGATGCTTGAATCTGACTTGCAATGCGGAAGCTCATTAGAGTTTGGTTGCTAGGTTCTGACTTGCTGTGCAAGGTTCTGATAATTGATACTCAAACATAAACAATTAAACAAAGCACAAACAAGAGTAAAGAACACATGATATATCCTGGTTCACTTGAGCCATTCCTAAGTTAGTCCAGTCCACCCTTCCAAGGTGATTTCTCCTTGAACACAAGGACTTAATCCACTATAACCAAAACCGATTATAAATGCACGGGCAACAACCGGTGACTAACATTCTGCACAACCGCAGCTGTGACTAACCCACAATGAGCCTTTCAGGGATTCAACTTAATAAATATAACGAACATTGACCTAATAGGTTCCAATCTCGCAAGATCTACTATCAAAATTTCACAGCTAAACGTTTAGGGATTCGACTTAACGAATATAATGTTTACTGACCATTCTTCCAGGATTTTCAATGAGTTCCATCAGTGATCTCACATGAGTCTGACCCATAATTAGTCCTCTTTGAGATATGACTATCATTGACCATATTTCAGGATTTCCACAATGACCCCAAGTCATTGTCTTCTCAAGTCTTCGATCACACTGATCACTTGAGGAAACCTAATTCACATAGAATTAGTTGTTTTGGAGATTACATAAATTGCTTCTACATAAGCAGATAACTCCTACGTTTAAGTACAAAAGAACACACAAGTGTTCGAGCAAGATATGAGCAACAACTCCTTTCTATCTTCAGTTTCTACAAAGATGTATGTTGATTTGATAGTTTGATGACATCTTGTAGATCTTCTTCATCTTCTTTGTTGAGCAAGCTTCGAGCAACAACTCCTTGTTTCAGATCTTCGATTTAGCTTAGATGATGAAGTTGGTTGATGACTTGACTGATTTGCAATGTTGTCTTGTTCATCAATAGCTTCTGGTCCAATTAATTGTTCTTGTGTTGAATGATGATCTTTGAGCTTCAACAACAATAGTCATGTGTTAATGGTGATATCTTTAAGTGTTTAGTGGAACAACGATTACTGATCGTTGCGACTATCATCACATCGACACCTTCAGAAGCGCATTCTTCTTTCCTTTAAATAGCCAAGTAAAATATAGCCGTTAGAGGGTTGTTGGCTGTTTGAAAAGAGTCGTTATGCAATGATGAAGGTTGTACTGCCATATCTTCTTTTTACTGTAGAAGAAGTGATGGGATAAGTCTTTTTATCACGGTGTACAATCATTGCTAACGGTAACATTTGTCTTCAAATCTTCAGAGGCTTCTGATGGTAATTAATTGTAGCATGAGTAGAGACTTTATAACTGGGTCTTCAGAAGCTTCAATTCTTCCGTCTTCAGAGCTTGTCCATTAGGAATCTGTCTTCAGAGCTTCAGCACCTGTCTTGAAACCCGTTATCTTCACTACTTCAAGTCTTCAGAATCTTCAGAACCTTGCTCACTCAGAACGCTGTCTTCAGAGTCTTCAGCACTTGACTTTTAGAACCATAAGCTTCAGAGTCTTTCTGCACTTGGTTTTCAGAGCCTTCAGCCTTCAGAACTTTAAGTCATGAGAATCTTCAGCACTTTGGTTCTCCATAAGATTATCTCTTCAGAAGCTTTGCTATCTTCAGAATCATAACCACTTTCAGAGTAGCATCCACAAGAGTAATGCAACAGCAATATCGGCATCCTTGGATCTATCTGATTATGATCAGATACAGAAGCATACTTGCTTCTTGCGACTTGTGTTACACATAGTAACTCGCATATGATCATTTACGCACATCTTGCTGGTGTTTGTTGGATCTGATATCTTTTATGATTATGATCTGCACACAACACACATTAGAACATAAAATGGTTCTTTCACAAATACTCATTGTTATCATCAAAACATAGAGATGACTTGCAGAGACAACTCTTGCTCTAATAGTATTGCCACACCAGATTCCTTGGGTTGTTTTCCACTTCTTGTCTGTTTGCAGGGTAGTCTTTGATAGGATCCATGCTGATTTTGTTGTATCCCAAAAGGCAGATACTTGATTTGTACTTCTTTCCTTTATTGTTGAATGAATGAAGTCTCTTGTCAATCTTATCTCTTACACCTTTACTTGTATGCTTTATGATTATTGGCAACAAAGATAAGTTTACGAATTTCTGGAATTTAAAACTTTATTTTTTCATGCATAGCATACATTCATTCGCACACATATGCACGTCCCTTCATTCAAAACCGTTGCTTATCCTTGTACGTCTTCCGGCTTGTAGCAAGACGATGACTCGACATCGGTATTTAACCCGCTCAAGCAAATCCAGAATCATGGCTGACTTCGAAGCTGAGAACGATGCTTATAAGGAAACTCTGGATCAATTCCAAGGTCGGATGGATCAGTTTTAGACAAACATGGATGTTATTATGGAGCTCCTTCGTGCTCTGAAGGACGTCGTTGCTGCTGCCACTGTTGTTGCAACTGCCACTGATGCAACCGTTGTCACTCCTGTTGTGACTACTTCTCCTGTTGTCACTACTGTTCCTACTGTTCCTTCTCCTGCTGCGGTTGAAGTGCCAGTTGATCCTGTGATTCTGCCTGTTGTTCATCTGTCGAATTCTCAATCTGGTTTAAACAAAATGCCTGCTGCTTTTCCTTGGGGCATGCCTCCGAATTACACTCCTCAGATTGCAAATAATGGTAGTGCCTTCGGACCATATCAGCCGTTTGTTGTGCCCATGCCAAATGAAAATACTGTTGCATATCCATGGGGTATGTCTACTTTTGTCCCACCTCCGGTGGTGAGTGATGATCATGAGAATCTTCAGGATCCGACTCGTTAGACTCCTGGGTTGGCTGACATTAAAACTCCTGATGAAGAAGAGCATGTGTATAGGGGTCCTCCTATTCATGTTCCGATTTCATCTCAAGCTACTCAAACTGCTGTTCAGAACGTTCACTCCGGAATGTTCTACCCTGGGGCATCCTCAGCCGCTATGGTACCTCCTCTGAATTATCTGTTTGGTGTTCAGATGGGTCAGAATGCTGGTCAGATGGTTAATCCGGGATTGGTATATCCTTCTCAGTTTGCTACTCCGCAAGTGCACGCTCCGGCCGCATCTCAGCTGCCAAATCCTCTGATTCTTGTTAGGCCCGCTAATCAAGATAGACCTATTGGTTATAAGTTGTTGGAAGACCGCATCAGAGCTATTGAAGGGTTTTCTACTTTTGGCATAAAGGCCAAAGACTTATGTTTGGTTCCGAATGTCGTATTGCCACAGAAATTCAAGGTACCTGAGCTTCCAAAGTATAAAGGCTTGAGTTGCCCACGTAGTCACATCACCTTGTACCATAAGAAGATGGCATCCTATATTGATAATGATGAATTGTTAGTTCATTGTTTTCAAGATAGCTTGTCTGGTGCTTCATTGGATTGGTACATGAGCTTAAAACGCAGCAAAATTCATACTTGGAGAGATTTGTCTGAGGCGTCCTTGAAGCAATACAAATATAATAATGATATGGTACCAGATTACAACTGCAAAATCAGTCTCAGCGCTCAGCTGAAACATTTAAAGAATATGCACAAAGATGGCGTGAGATGGCATCTCGTGTGCGACCTGCTCTCTTTGACGACGAGTTGGTTGACATCTTTATGGGCACATTGCAAGGATCCTACTATGAGAAAATGGTGGGAAGTTCATCATCGAACTTTGCTGACATTGTAACCATTGGTGAACGAATTGAGAATGGTTTGAAGACTGGAAAGATTCCTGGAGTTGCTTCCCAACAGCCGGCCACTAGAAAGTCTCAGAATAGTCAGTCGAAGAAAAAAAAGGTGAAGCCAACACTGTGACAGCTCAAGTTTCTCCTCAGTATCCAGCACCCATGGCACTCATGCCATACTATCCATATCCGTACATTGCTGCCGCACAATATCAACAACCTCCGTACCAGTATCATCCGCAACAACCAGTTCAGAACGTTCAGAATCAGGAACAACTGTAACGTCAACAATAGACTTAACAGAACAATAAAAATCAGCAGAATCAAAACCGACAGAACAACAACAATCAAGGAAATCAGAAGCGTCCGAATTTTGACAGAATTTCGATGTCATACACTGAATTCTTTCCTTACTTGGTTCACCAAGGGGAAATTGTTCCCAAGGAGATCGCGCCTGCGATTCCTCCATTCAACCCGAAGCATAATCCAAATGTGTCTTGTGCTTATCATACTGGATATATAGGTCATGCGACAGAGGACTATTTTGTTTTCAAAACCAAGGTTCAAAAGCTCATAGATCGGAAGATTCTGACTTTTGCTGAGGAAGGTCCTAACATTCAGCATAATCCATTACCCAATCACGGTGGACTTGCGGTGAACATGGTTGAGGATAATTCAATGGCTGAATTGATCATGGATGTTGACGAGGTAAAGACTCTGATGACTGTGGTTTTCAAGAGATTGAATGAACATGGGTTGTTGAAAGGGCTGCATGGTAAGTGTCAGATTTGTGACGATAATCCCAACCAGTGTCAAAGGCTGAAGGGTTGTGTCCAAAATTTGATGAACCGAGGTGAAGTTCAGTTTACCAGATCTAGGTCTGTTGAAGAAGTTGCTACCATCGAGGCATTCACCATCGTCTATAGGAAGGTTCTTGTAGAATCCCCTAAGCAGAAGAAAATACAACCTATCGTTGTTTGCCCGCCAAAACCATTTCCGTATCAGAATTCTAAGGAGGTGCCTTGGAGGTATGGATCCACGGTAATTTCTGGAGGATAAGAGATAAGGTTTACTGAGTCTGAGATTGTGAATGTTACAGCCTCTGGGGGTATGACTCGTAGTGGATGAGTGTTCGCTCCGAAGGTCACTACAAAGCCTGTTCAGGTTCCAACCGTTGTTCTTCCCAAGGAGAAGTCTACATCAGCAACCTCTGTTATTCAACAAGGGGCGTCTATTACTGTACCAGTGTCGACTATTCCGTCTGAGGATATTTCAAAGAACAAGGAGACAATTGATGATCAAGTATTCCTAAAGATAATTAAGAAAAGTGACTTCAAAATTGTTGATCAGCTGGGGCAGACTCCCTCAAGGATCTCAATCTTATCCTTACTCATGAGCTCGCCTGCGCACAGATCAGTTTTGTTGAAAGTTTTGAATGCTGCTCACGTGACACATGATATATCCATTGTCGAGTTCGATGATGTAGTGGCCAATATAACAACAAGTAGATACATGAGCTTTAATGAATCGGAATTGTCTCCTGAAGGAGCTGCCCACAATAAAGCACTGCACATATCTGTAACCTGCACAGACATCCTATTATCTCGTGTTCTTGTGGACACGGGTTCTTCTCTCAATGTGATGCCTAAGGGCACATTGAGTCAATTACTGGTAGAAGGAAGCGAGATGAGGCTGAGCGCCTTAGTTGTCAGAGCATTCGATGGTTCTCAAAGACAAGTCATTGGAGAAGTGGATTTACCCATTAAGGTTGGACCACATTTGTTCACCATTACCTTCCAAGTGATGGATATCAATCCCGCATACAGTTGCCTATTGGGTCGCCCGTGGATTCACACCGCAGGGGCAGTTACCTCCACTTTACATCAGAAATTGAAGTTCATGTTTGACGATCAGCTGGTCATCGTCTGTGGTGAAGAAGATTTGATTGTGAGTGAGTTATCATCTTTTCGATACTTCGAGACCGAAGAAGGCATAGCTGAGGTGCCGTTGCAGTGTCTCGAGTTCGAAGATGTCAGCTCTGCTTCAACTAGTCAAAGTAGATCACCATAAATGACCTTAACATCCGCCAAGAGTGCTAAAGAGACCCGAGAAAGGTGCCTTGTCTGGCTGGGGGCATGTGATCGATGTGGTTTAAAAGCATGATCGATTTGGATTGGGTTACCGTCTTGGTCGACAGTCTAGTTCACTTGGTCAAAAGCAGTGCAACTTGATCAAGTTCAGTAGTGTGGGTTTTCAGAAAGGTGACATCGTGGCAGCTATTGATGATGCTGGTCCTAGTAACCAGATTTCGAGCTTTGTGCGCAAGTGTCCACCGGGTTTCGTGCTCAACAATTGGACATCTACCGTGATTCCTGTGGTTTTTCCAATAAACATGTAATGCATTTTGCTTTCTCATTCCCTCGTCCTCGCCCGAAACGAGTGGATAACTTGTAATGGGCCTCGCGTTTTTGCAATATTATGTGATCAATAAATAAAAGTTTTTTGCATTCAAAATCATGCTCTATTTTCTTTCTTTATTTTACTTTTTCACAAACAAATGGCAAAAGTTTCTTTTATTTTCACCTTTTCAAAATAGCTCATTCTAAACATATTCATAAACATGCAGAACTAATAAACGCATTGATAACAACATGGCAAACATCCATTGTAATTTTGGGATTCCAATCAACCAAGCAAAAGAAGATGGTGAGGAAGATTGTGAATTACCGGCTGAACTAGCAAGGCTCCTTGAGAACGAGCATAAGGAGATTCAGCCACACAAAGAGCCAGTGGATGTTGTCAATCTTGGTACTTAAGAGGTCAGAAGAGAAGTCAAGGTTGGCGCGTCTCTCGCAAAGCATGTACACTCCGAGTTGGTCAAGTTATTGAAAGAATATGTTGATATATTCGCCTGGTCTTATCAAGATATGTTTGGGTTAGATACCAACATCGTTGAACATCACTTGCCACTCAAGCCCGGATGTCTTCCTGTCATGCAGAAACAAAGGAAGACTAGACCCGAAACGGCACTTAAAATCAGATAAGAGGTAAAGAAACAACTTGATGCTGGGTTCCTGGCCACTTCTGAGCATCCTGAATGGATCGCTAACATCGTCCCGGTTCCAAAGAAAGATGGGAAAGTCAAATTGTGTGTGGATTATAGAGATCTTAACAAGGCAAGCCTGAAGGATGATTTTCCTTTGCCTCATATTGATGTCTTGGTAGATAACACCGCACAGTTCTCTGTCTTTTCGTTTATGGATGGTTTCTTAGGATATAATCAGATCAAGATGTCCCCAGCTGACATGGAGAAAACTACTCTCATCACGCCATGGGGTACATATTGTTACAAAGTCATGCCATTCGGTTTGAAGAATGCAGGGGAAACATACCAACGTGTCATGACAACCCTCTTTCACGATATGATCCATAGAGAGGTTGAGGTTTACGTAGACGATATGATTACCAAGTCCAAAACTGAAGATGATCACCTGGTCCATCTGAAGAAACTGTTTGACAGACTCCGAAAGTTTAGACTACAGTTGAATCCTACGAAGTTCACCTTCGGAGTTCGATCTGGTAAACTGTTAGGCTTTATTGTGAGTCGAAAAGGCATCGAAGTTGACCCTGACAAGGTTTGGGCAATTCAGAACATGCTGCCTCCTAAAACAGAAAAAGAAGTCTGTGGCTTTCGGGGCAGACTTAATTACATCTCAAGGTTCATTTCTCACTTGACGGCTACCTGTGAACCGATGTTCAAATTTCTAAGAAAAAATCAACCGGTCAAATGGAATAATGATTGTCAGGAAGCATTTAATAAAATCAAACAATACTTACAAGAACCACTGATCTTAGTACCATCGGTTCCTGGTAGGCCACTAATCATGTATCTCACCATTATCGATGAATCGATGGGATGTGTATTAGGTCAACACGATGACACTGGCAGAAAGGAACATGCAATTTACTATCTGAGCAAGAAGTTCACTGATTGTAAGACCAAATACTCACTATTGGAGAAAACTTGTTGTGCTCTGGTCTGGGTTGCTCGACGCCTAAGACAATACATGATTTTTCATACTACTTTGTTGATATCCAAAATGGATCCGATAAAGTACATATTTGAAAAGCCTGCTGTCTCAAGAAGGATTGCTCGGTGGTAGATGCTATTAGCTGAGTATGATATCCAACATGTTACCCAGAAAGCAATAAAAGGGAGCGTCTTGTCTGACTACCTTGCTCAACAACCTGTAGAGGGTTATCAACAAATGAAGTTTGACTTTCCCGATTAGGATGTTTTGTTTATCAGAAACTATGAGACTCTAGACCCTGACATAGGACCCGAACCAGGGGCGCGATGGATGCTTGTGTTCGACGGTGCCTCCAATGCCAAAGATAGTGGGATTGGTGCTATCCTCATCTCTCCAACAGGTTTTCACCTTCCCTTCACTTCCAGATTATGCTTTGCATGCACCAATAATATGGCTGAATACGAAGCATGTATCTACGGTATTGAAGCGGCAATTGATATGAGAATCAAGGTTCTTGAGATCTATGGAGATTCTGCTTTGGTTATTGGCCAAGTCAGAGGGAACTTTGTGACTCAGGATTCCAAGCTGGTTTCGTACCAACAACACATTGCGAAGTTGATTCCTTACTTTGATTATATCTCTTTTCATCATATCCCTAGAGAGGAAAATCAACTAGCTGAGGCTCTTACCACTTTGGTATCCATGTTCAAGGTCAAGTGAAAGAATGAAGCTCCTTCTATCCGCATTGATCATTTGAACGAACCAACACACTATTTAGCAATCCAGGATGAGTCTGATGACAAGCCTTGGTTCTACGACATTAAGAGATATCTGGAAAAACTGGAATATCCCGAGGGTATTACTATCACTAACAAAAAAGCTCTTAGACGGCGTTGCGCCAAATTCTTCTTAAGTGGTGGTGTACTGTACAAGAGGAATTATGATTCCGTGTTGCTCAGATACATGGATAGACACGAGGTAAACACGATCATAAGGTCCATACATGAGGGCTGCAAGGGTGTACATGCTAAAGGTCCTGCTATGACCAAAAAGATCCTTCGAGCTGGGTATTATTGGACAACAATGGAGGTAGATTGTTACAACTGTGCCAAAAGATGTCACAAGTGCTAAATCTACGGAGACAAGATCCATGTGCCTCCTACTCCATTGAACGTTTTGACTTCACCTTGGCTGTTCTCTATGTGGGGTATAGATATGATTGGAATGATCGATCCGAAGGCTTCCAACGGTCATCGATTCATTCTAGTCGCTATTGACTACTTCACTAAGTGGGTTGAAGCTGCTTCTTACGCAAACGTTAAACGACAAGTGGTTGCCAGATTTATCAAGAAAGAGATAATTTGTCCCTATGGTATTCCTAGCAACATTATCACTGACAATGCAAGCAACCTAAACAACAAGATGATGAATGAGTTGTGTGAAGAATTCAAGATCGAGCACCATAACTCTTCACCATATCGGCCCAAGATGACGGTGCCGTCGAAGCAGCAAACAAAAACATCAAGAGTATTGTCCAAAAAATGGTCAAGACATACAAAGATTGGCATGAAATGCTTCCATTTGCGCTACATGGCCACAGAACTTCAGTTCTTACGTCTACTAAGGCAACTCCGTATTCGCTTATGTATGGTATGGAGGTTGTTCTACCCATTGAAGTCGAGATCCCTTCGCTCAGAGTCATCATGGAAGCAGGTATTGATGAAGCCGAATGGGTTCAATCCATATATGACCAGCTGAATCACATCGAAGAGAAGCGTCTTATAGCCGTTTTTCATGGTCAATTGTATCAGAGACGCCTCAAGCGAGCTTTTGACAAGAAATTTCTCCCTCGAGCGTTCCATGAAGGCGAACTTGTGCTCAAGAAATATTCACCTGTTCACTCGGATCCACGCGGCAAGTGGACTCCCAATTACGAAGGACCCTTTGTTGTCAAGAAGGCCTTCTCAGGTGGAGCCCTGATCCTCACCACCATGGATGGAGAAGAGCTGTCACCGCCCATGAACTCCGATTCAGTCAAAAAATATTATGCCTAAAAAAATGGATTAAGAGCCCGCTAGATTGATATCCGCAAGGACAAACTAGGCAAAAATGGGCGTCCCGATGGACCAAAAAATGAAATGTCCATGCAAAAGTTACGGACAATGAAAAAAAAAATGATAATAGCCCGCTAAGTTGAAAACCCGAAAGGGCGACTTAGGCAAAAATGGGTATCCCGGTGGATGAAAAAAAATAGAAATATGTCCAGGCAAAAATTATGGATAAAGGCATTTGACTGTGAACACTCGAGCCTCTCTTCATCATAGCTGGACCTCAGACGGTAACAGAGCAGTCAAATCACCATCAACCAATTCAAGGCGTTGGAACCTAGACTTACGGTGGATGGTAGCCAATGTTGCAATCAATGCAAAGCATGATTTCCCTTTTCCATTTACATTTATTTTTCAATTTTATTGCAAACTTCCTCATCAAGGATTTTGCATCCTTGTACACATTGTATGTACAAATATTTTCATATCCAATAAAATGCATCATTTGTTTTTCTCAATTATTTTCTTTCCAGTATTTTGTTTGCAAAATAAACAATTATTTGTGATCACATAATACTATAAAGCGTTGAGAATAATAAAAAGCTAAATCAATCGAGAAAGCATTAGGCATTGCATATTTTACTGGTAATTCCTACAGGATAATCGATAATATCCATTGGCAAGCCCAATGCTCGACCAACACGGTGCTGGTTCTTTGAAGAGGTTGTTATTTCCTCAGCATAGCCATCATCTCCCCAGTAAGCGCCATTATTGGATCTTCAGAAAGGTTGTTTACCTTTCATTTCCCAAACAGATCCATAAGGTTCACAGCCAAGTTGTCACGATGTACCCTGAGAGGAGATGGTTGTTCTTTTCCCTAGCACGGGTCGTGCATCATTCCTAGTATGTCATAACTGTCACGCATCAGCAGCGGTACGACTTGGTTCCTCTTTCTCCCCCCAAGCAGAGAAGATCCTTCGGACCTTGGTAAATTCCCTGTAGTAGAGTCAGTGGTTGTTTTCTGAGTTCATTCTCCCGACAGTCAGTCATAATGAAGTGATTGACCTGATTCTCTTATCCCCTGCAGTGTCAATGGTGATGGTCTGGAGATTTGAGACTTCTCGGTTTCTTCCTCAGCGGAGTCATCGCCATTTAGGGGGTCATTTCCCCAGTAGGGTCTATCTTTATTCGTGGGTTCTCTCCCTGACCGAGGATGACGAGTTCGTCTTGCTACAATCTCTGCATAACTCTCGCACAATACTTTAACCCGCACCTTTGCATTGCATGACATCAAGCATCATGTAGAACACATACATGGCATATGCATCAAGCATACTCCCTTTCTTTTGGCCTAATTCGTCTTCCCAACAGATATTCAGCCAGCTTCACACCTATCAAATCTCTACACTTGCACCTTTTCTTTTGCCGCCGTCGGCCAAATTTTTGAGCTACTCTTTTATTTAATCCCCTTTTACCTAGAATCATCGAAAAGCTAGCGCAATTTGTACATTTAGGTCCAAGAGGATTAAATAGGGGCAGCTGTCGCAACTCGAAATTTGGCTTCCCTTTTTGCCTTTTTGCATAAGCATGTGCATTCACATCGATGGCATATACATTCACACTTTTCTCTATATGTTTCTTGTTGCAGGATTTTTAGGTTTTTAGCCCGATTAATTGCATCCTCACAAGGTCATTACATCGTCAAAACAAGCACACGATAAGGGTTTCCATGCCTGTTCATCAAAACAAGAGGTGGAAAATCGAAACCGGGACCTCAACACTTGTTCTTGAGGGATCTAGGCAATTTTTGCCTAAAGTAACTGGTTACTCAATATAGGGTAACCGGTTACTCAGTACTAAATTGCATATTCTGCTGCATTTTTGGGACAACAACTCTGCACTCTCTTTGTTCTTGGATTCTACATAGTTCTAGCAGCATATGGAACATTCTAGACAATTTAAGACCATTCAAGACACTACACTTACATTTACTCCAATGCATCACTTGAAATTAAGTGCACCATGTTCCTTGATTGCCAAGTATGTGAACCGTTGGAAGTGAAGCTTACATTAGGGTTGTTATCGAGTTAACTTCCTAACTAACCAAGTTAACCGCTTGACTCAGTGAGTCAAGTGTAACTAACTCCTAGCCTAATTCCAAACCACCCAAAGCTAGCTCCTAGCCTAATTCCAAACCTCTCACACTCCAAACCAAAACTCTATATAAACAAACCTTCAATCATTTTTCAGGACACCTTGAACACTCTCCACAATCTCTCAACTATTTCTCACACTTCACTCTCAATTCTCTCACATTCTCTCTGAATTTTTCTGTAACTTCTTCATCTTCATCTACATTTTCTTCCCAAACTTCACCATAGCTCTTCACCATTGAAAAATAATCACTTCTACATTGGAAGTGATTATTTCTTGAGCTTAACCTTCAGCATCTTGCAATTATACTTGGAGTTTCTGGAGTTTTATTAGCTTTTGGATTCGTCTCAAGTGTTTGCTTCAAGATTCAACGGTTCGAATTCGTATTTTGGAGTTTCGTCGCAATTTACTCGGCTTCGGTGCGATTCAGCTATAAATGAAGATTCCTCTGGTTTTATTTAATTATCTTCATCAAGATCACTTTGTAACAATCACCAAGCCAATCCTTCGGCTTGTAGGTTGGTAGATCTCATTCATTCTACTGTTTCGAACGTTTTCATTTCATTCGCGATGTAGTTTCGATGCTTTTTTGTGTGTGAATTGATTATGCCATTACTTGATCCATGATCTTGATGTGTTAATTGATTCCATTGTTGGCTTTTTGCTGTTATTAAGCTTGATTTTCATGTACAAATTCATACCCTAGCATGTGGTAACTTAGACAAGTAATTTGGATGCTTCAAGTGCTTTTTCAAAAGCTATTTTTGGCAATGTTACAGTGGTAACCGGTTACTCAATATAGGGTAACCGGTTACTCTTCACATGTTCTGCACCAGCGCTGCTTTTTTCAACTAAGTAACCGATTACTCAATATAGTGTAACCGGTTACCCTTCACAATTTCCCCCAGATTTGCTGTTTTCAAGCAAGTAACCGGTTACTCACTTTAGAGTAACCGGTTACCACTGTAACAGAGTGCCATTTTGGTGTTTTTTCAAGCTTGTTCACCATGCCTTCTTCCTCTAACTTCCATGGATCGATGTGATTGACTTTTATGGATGTTTTAGGTGCTGTTACACTTCAGTTTAAAGCATGATTGTGAATTTTCCAATCTTTCGATCTCGTAATTGTGCTAATTCTTGACATTGTGTGAACATGATCGTTCTTGTACATTTTCATCCACATAATAACATGATTTTGTGTTGCATTTTGAGTGTCATTTGGTAATGTTTTTCACTCTCCTTCATGTTTGTATTAAGTTTGTTCTTCATTGAGCAAGCTTAATCTAGTATAATCAATAATGCACCCTCTTGCTTTAATAATTTTTCAATTCATTTTGGAAAGTTATTAGCATATTCTTCCCTTTGATTAGTTAATCGGAACCACGTTTTGATTATTAATCGTCCTATTGGCACTTCTCTTTAGGCTTCTTTTAGAGCTTTCTCTCTCTTTCCCCCGCAGAGTTGGAGTTTCATGCGACGCTGGAGCACTGTACAACTTGGAGCTGTTACGCTGTCTGTTTCAATTTCTGCATTACACCCTGTGTGTTAGAGAAGAAATGAGAAGGGAGAATTCCTAATCTCATTCTAACTACTCCAGGTAGGGGACGAATGACCCTTTGCCCGACTTAGTCACCTCTATCCCCAGGCGGTAGTGTACCTCTTTTCCCAGTCGAGTCGATCCTTGATCACTCTTGGCTCTCTTGCCTCTTTCTATCTCTCTCTTGGTCAATCACCATATTCTTGGTCAAGATCATTGTCTTTGGGTTAGCAAACTCTCCTTGTTTCAATACCTTACTCCTTTTCTTGAGGCCAATCATCATCTTTTTGATTCCCCAGAAGAGTCTCAATCCCTTTTCTTCAGTTAAACACAATTTTCTTGTTAAACACCGAAACCCTTGTAGAGTTCGCAACCTTCTATTGGTTCTTCTCCCTTTGTTTGGTTAACCACTGCTCGTCAGTTAAAACACCAATTTGCACTCCTTCTCAGTTAACCACAGTCTATCTGTTAACAAACTGAGTTACTCCTGGGTTAATCACCTTCTTTTGGTTAATCACCCATTTTCTCAGTTAACCACAGCCTGTCTGTTAAACTACTGAGCCTTTTCGAGTTAATCACCTTCTCCTGGTTAACCACTCGTTTTCTTTTCGGTCAATCACAGTTTCTCTGTTAATACCGAATCCTCAGCAATTAGCAACCTATTTTGGTTCAATGCCCTTTTTGTTGGTCATGTGCTATTTGTTTAGCCAGTACCGACACCCCTAGTGGGTTACAACCTTCGCTTGGTTTCACACCCTTTCCTTTGGTTAACCACTGTTATCAGTTAATATACCAAAACCCTTTCAGAGTCAAACACCTTCTTTTGGTTCAGTACTCTCTCTTCTGGTTAATCACAGGCTATCTGTTAAAACCTTTATCCCCACCAGAGTCTTTATCTCTTTCCTTTCGGTTAACCACCGCCAGTCAATTAATATACCGAATTCTTATTCTCTTGGTTTCAATGTCATCCCTTCGCCTGTTTCCCAGTAGGGTCGTTTACCCTCTGATCCCAAACACTGTCACTTTGTTCTCTTACCTCCCCAATGGAGTCTTTTCTATTCTTTACGCTCCTTTTATCTTCTTGGTTTCGATACCATTCTTGCGCTTCATCCTTAGCTAAGTTACTATCTTTTCCTTTGCACTCCTTTCTTGGTTTCGACACCACTCTTGCACGTTATTTTCAGTACAACTTTTGTTTTGAAACCATTTTTTGGGAATCCCCAGTGGAGTTTCTTTCTTTCTCTTGCTCTTGGTTGTGACACCACTTTTTTTCCTTTTTGCGTCTTAGTTCCCCGAACTACGGAAGCTCTGATTCTGCATTCATTTGAATGTACAATACGTAGGCACGAGATCGCGATGATCTTGGTGAGCACCCTTCCACCTTCTTCCATTCTTCTTCTCTGTCCCTAGTTCCCCGAACTACGGAAGCTCTGATTCTACATTCATTCGAATGTGTGATACGTAGGCACGAGATCGCGATGATCTTGGCGAGCACTCTTCCACCCTTCTTCCATTCTCCTTTCTTTTCCCTAGTTCCACGAACTACGGCGCTCTGATTTCCTCATTGCACTATAAGGGTACGTAGGCACGAGGGCCCTAATCCTCCGCGATCACTCTCTCTCTCTTTCTTTCTTTCTTTCTTTCTTTCTTTCTTTTCATTCCTCTTCTCTCTCCTCTTCTTTTAGCTAGAAGCCTTTAGATAGATAACCCATCCAAGCCTAGAAGTAAGCGAAATGGTTCCCGTCGAGTACGACGGATGCGTGAGATGCTAGTACCTTCCTCTCGCGTAACCGACCCCCGTTCCCGTTTCTCTTCCCCGTGGGTTTTATCGATATTTTCCCTGTCCTTTGGGACTAAATAAAGTTCGGTGGCGACTCTCACTCAGGTATAAACCAGCCATCTTCAATGGGACAAACCAATTTTGTTCCATCAAACATCAACCCCACAAAAAGTACAATAAGTCCCCTCGATATTGGTAATAACATTATGCTTGAATTTATTTTCCTTAAAAGGAAATCTAAGAGGTCTTATTAGAGATAGGATCAACACCAACATGACACCAAGTAGGAGTCATCCCTAGCATAGATCCACACCCACCTATCATTTTAAGCATTGAGATAAACCTCTTTGAGAGCCCAGAATAAATCGAAAATCATTGGTTTCTTTATGAACAAATAATGACTCAGTATCTAGGGTCCCAATTGATCTTCTCTTAATCAAACTACCTAACCCTAGCCACTGTCCTATCTTGAATTTGGGAGATAGAAAATAGTCTATGAAATCTAATCATAAAAGGAGTATTTCCTAGCCAAGGATCTTTCAAAAAGGACGTTGAACTACCAGATCCTACCTTCTTAGTCAAGGTCTACTCAAACCAATTTAAAGGATCCTCTTTCCTTGATCCAAGAAGTAGCGCTCATTTCCACTAGGTGGAAAAAGAGTAATTCCCCGAGGACCCTCCTCCACACTGAGCAGAGACAATATACACACCGTACTTATCATAAAGAATATCAGACCAAATTCTAGAGGAGCCCGTAAAGAGCCTCAATCTCCACTTGGAAAGAAGGGTTGGGCTTGCTAACCAGAGATCTTTAACACCAAACTCCCCATACCTCTAGGGCTTACACACATCAGACTAACGAACCCAAGGATTCTTAGAAGTTCCTTTCACCACACCCCAAAGGAACCTCCTTTGAATCTTCACAAGCTTCTTTCAGACTTTCACAAGCATCTTGAGGAAGGAGAGGGAAAAGATCATAATAACGTTAAACACATAGTTAAGGAGGATAATTGTGCCCCTGAGCTAATATACCTATGGGACCAAGCGTTAAGTCTTTTCCAAATCAGGTTCAACAAAGGTTCCTAAGTGGAAACAAACCTAGGATTGGATCCAACTAGTAATCCTAGGAAAGAACAGGAGACACCCAATCTTAGAGTGTAGAAAACCCTTTTCCAACTTAAGAAAATAAAGGTCAACATTAATCTCAATCAAGCTACTCTTATGAAAATTAACCCCTAAACTCGAGGCTAATTAAAAACCCCTCTGAATAACTTTGATGATCTAAAGAGTCTCAATCAACGACTCATTCAAGATAAAGGTATCATCGACATACTAAAAATGAGTGACCTTCCAATTGGAAGGTCCAACTTTAAACCTTACAAAAAGACTAAGATCTGACGCTCCCATAATAAAACCACTAAAACCTTTAGCCACAAGCAGGAAAAGGAAGGAAGCCAATGAATCTCCATGCTTCAACCCTCTTTGAATTTTGATTTGAGAAGTTAGAGAGTCATTAACCAATAGTGTCGAATTATTGGAGAAAATACAAATAATCGAGGATCTTCACATGTTATTTTTTTATTGGTGGGTAATGAATATATGGATTAAAGTAATTAAAAATAATTAGTTCATCTATCTTATAAATAAAATAACAATTTACAAATTTTAGTAATAATTAACATTTATCTTTTTTAAAATAATATAATTGTAATATGTGTGTAATTATTTTTCAATGCAAACACGTTGTTGAATTATTTAAAAGCTCTCTTAAAAATCTAGTCAAACAAATTACTCTGATAAATATTTATGACCCAAATATTAATATTATTACGTTAAATATTTTATTCAAATTTAAAACTAAGACATCGTAATTATATATCTGAATTTTTTGAATAATTATAATCAATTATATTTCTATATAACTTTTAATATATATGTAAAAGAATATATATATTTCAAATGAGTGAAAAATGATGACGCACATGTTTATGTAATGGTCCATTGGAAGCATATCACCCACAAAGAAAAAGATTTATTACACCACACTGGGTAGAAATGGTGAGCAACTGTCCCCCAACTACATTTCATGGTGTTTTCACCTAATGAACTACTTGTCTTCAATAAAATATTGCCGCTTATCAACCAAGTCTTCGTTATTCAATGCTTTGTGCTGTCTAGCATCATTCGGTGAAATCACATCGAAGAATGAATTTCAGTACATCCCTATTGTTTTAAAATAAATAAATATATATTAAAAATAAAAGTATAACAAAAGATGAAGCGGGAGCTAAAATCATAAAGAATTAATTAGGGTTGACAATTGAATCTATTATGACAAAATTCATTTAATTTATCTACTAAATAATTTATTCAATTAATTCATCACATAAAAAGTAAATTAATAGATTAGATTAAATTCATCTATTTATATGCATGGATTGATTTAATTCATCCAACATATTTTAATGATCTAATAAATTATTTTTATCTTCTTTAGATTTATTTTAAAAAAAATTAAAGACTAAAATACAGTTTTGGTCTCCCTGTTTGTCAAAATTCACGATTTTGGCCTCCCATTTTGTTTTTTAACAGTTTTGGTCCCTCACCCCTCACTGTTCATGTAATGTTCATGTACGGACCAAACACTGTTCATCATTTTTTTGGGCCAAAATTGGGGCGGAGGATCAAAACTGTTAAAAAAAAAATAGGGGGACCAAAACCGTGCATTTTGACAAACAGGAAGACCAAAACTGTATTTTAGCCAAAATTAAAAAATGATTTTTTTTTCAAAAAAAATAGATTTTTTTCCCAAAAAAAAGACTGATTTTTTTTTTTGAACAAAAAAAACGATTTTTTTTCCCAAAAAATTCAATTTTTTTCAAAAATTAAAAAATCAATTTTTTAAAAAATACAAAAAGTCGATTTTTTTCCGAAAAAAATCAATTTTTTTCGAAAATACAATAAATCAATTTTTTTTTAAAATACCAAAAATCAATTTTTTTCCAAAAAAAAAAAAAAAAATTTCAAAGTTACAAAAAATTGATTTTTTTTCCAGGAAATACAATTTTTTTTTTGAAAAATACAAAAAACGATTTTTTGGATGGATGAATATCCATCCACTAAAAATATGTTAATGGATGGATTGGATAGATTTTATGTTTAATGGATGGATTGGATTGAATAATTTTAAGAAAATTTTAGTGGATTGTTAATGAACTAATTGATTGTTTTGATCCATCCATTAACATTCAAAATCATATCCATTCAATCCATTCATTTTGCCACCCCTAGAAATAACAACAAACAGGGATCGAATTGAGAAAACTCATTCTCCCGCTAGATTCACATCAATATTGTTGAGAATATACCTTTTTGTGTTAAAGTATTATTTCGACAAAGTCTGTTGTTGTTGAAATGTTCTGTGCAAAAATTAAAAAGATGTCAAAATGTCAAAGAAATGTTTTTTCGACAAAATTTCATAAATATATTTCATGCTCGACTTTCAAACAACTTACAAGTTGTTCTTAATCCATACGAAGCATGTGTATGATTTAAATTGCATCACGAAATAAGTTCACTATCGAATACAAAATTAGTTGGCACTTGGCATGATAAGTTTGGGAAGGGATTTGAAACTTTAACAAATAAAACACAAAAATAATTTTAAAAAAAGGTTTCAATACACATAAATTAACATGTTTCACACCTCAAACACAAACCAAAACTATTTTGTAACAAGATTAGAAGGAAATTCATTGAAGAAGAAGAAACAAGAAAGATAAAAACAAACGAATAGAACTTGAACACGAATAAGACAACCATAACCAATAAGAATGACGTGGTGAGAGAAGTAGTGGTAGCAGACATCCAGAGCAATAGTTTGGTGAGAGCAAGTTTTTGTGGCATATAGTTTCTATTTTTTATGATGGGAGTATGGTTTTTCCTGCATGTTTTGTTAAAAGGAAGGAAGTATAAACAAAGATGGAGAAGAGTTGGACCAATACAAAATTTGGGCTTAATAAAAGAATTGGTAGGTATTTATAGTCATCGGTTTGGCGGTTTCTAAAAACTAAAACCAAGAACCGAACCACACCACCTCAGTTTTTATCGGTTTGATTCGGTTTTTGAACCGAACCAAAAATAATTGGTTTTTTTCCGATTGTTTTAATTTGGTCTGTCAGTTTAATTAGTTTTTTCTAATTCGCTTACACTCCTATCTACGAGAAATCATCTAGTGATAAGCATAATCAAAGGCTCATAAGTGGTATAAAGACAAATATTATCACCCACCTAAAGATCAAGATACTTGAAAGAAGGGCCTCCTGATGATAATGAATAAAACCTTTATCCAGATTAGTAAAATATGGGTATAGATTAACCTTAATTAGGATAATTTTAGAAAAGTTAACACGAAGCCCAATGCCATGTTCAAAAACCCAGAGTATAGATTTAATAAACCCGAGAATTCTCGATCGAAGGTTTTGCCACCCTAAACCTTGATTGGTTAGAGATTAACCGCTTCAAGCATCATTTTGTTGTTTGGTTGTAAGTTTGTTTAAAACTTCATTCCATAAGGGGGTTCATGAGCTTAACCTTCAAAAAGCTCTCAAGCAAATAATGAATATTGACCGTACCTGGATCAGACAGTTTCAGTGGCCAACAACGTCGTCTGGACTTCAGCTCCGGTGCGGTTGAAAGACGGTCGGGGGGGGGGTGTACCTGCAAGGTACTCCGACGCTCAAGTAAGGTGACTGTCAGAGAAAAAAGCAAGTACAGAAGAAGAAGGTGAAAGTGAACATAACCTGACCCCCTTAAGTGAGAGGGTATTTATAGAGAGCCCCCAGCGCGGGGCCAACGGTTACTTGCATTGGGCTGGATCGTCAGGCCCAATCCAAGTAACCGTTGGCCCCGACAACGACAGTATTCAACTGTCACACCAATAGACTCAACAACTGACTCAACACTGGCTCTGATACCACTTAATATAACACCCCTTTCTATACCCCCAAATAATTAATTAAATCATTTAGGCACGTATTGAAAATTTCATCAGAGTATAATTGTAACTACGGCATAAAAAGAGAATGTCACATTATGCATGAAATTAAACACATACAACACCTGCTCAAAAAGATATGCAACAGTGGGGTAACTTTCAACAATAAAGGATCTCAGTCCTTATACCCACATCTCAATATTTAGAATAAAAGCGGAAACATCTAAAATATTGAATAACAACCACATATATACATCATCCAGTATGAATCACAAGCAACATCATGTTTATATACACAAATTCATCAGCAAGATACATATGCAAATGTATCACAAAAAGAATCAAACATAAGCATCCTAGCTACCCGGTGCTACATATCAGAGCCAACCGACCAAAAAGGTATGAAGACACACTTCACAAAAGACCACCAGATACCTAATCTGCAATGCCTCGTAGAGCATCATAAAACAGCAGAAGGGTGAGAAATATTATCATAATAACAATGCATATAATTATGTACTACAACATAAACATATAACACATATTCTCACCACAACTCATCATATATCACAATATAGATATATCATCAAGCATATTCATTATGCATACATTCACCATTATCATCATTCCACATAAACATACATATTATATTCATTCTTCAATGCATCATTACAACGATACAATTCTTATCACAATTCATCACATCTCATTCAATATACTTCGCAAGGCATATATATATATATATATATATATATATATATATATATATATATATATATATAAAACCAAGCATATTCATCACTATGCTTATCATTCAACATAAACACATATATTCATGTTCATTCATCCATGCACAAATACAAGGATGACCAATGCAAATCATAGAGACCGACTCACGACTCTATGCAAATGCAATGCGGGTACCGACTCAATCATCACTAGTTCACTCAGGAACTCTGCTGGAACCATCGCTCGTTACCGAAGTAACTCCCCGTCGGGCCTACGATGTTCACCCATTGCTCACACCCCACATGGGCACACAATGTTTATGGATCGCTCACACCCCACATGGGCACACGACCCGATCGCTCACACCCCACACGGGCACACGATCTGATTGCTCACACCCCACAAGGGCACACAATCATTCTGAAGATTCCCACGGAATCAAGTGTAACTCATCGCAACAATTACACCCATTGACTACGCAATGTTCAGAGGATCCTCAAATGATCATTTGTGTAATCAATCACTCACACCCAACAGGGACGCGATATTACACCCGATTCTCCACGAATCGCGACACATGAATGCATGTCATGATGTTCCTCATACAAAATGACCACATACACTCATGCAATGCACACATATTTCACAATATAGTCATGCATTCATCACATATAATCCACATACATTCACATCAACTGTATAACAACATACACAATTATCCAAACAATTCAATTTACGGTTCACCGTAAAAGTCGGTTAAAAGTCGGCTAAAAATAATATTTTTCATCACCATCAAATAGAACATATTTTTAGCTTCAGTTTGATATAAAGAACAGCTCAATCGGATAAACGACGAAAAAGTTACGGACTTTTAAAGAAAACATTTTTCGGAAAACTAGCAGAGTGCAATCGATTGCACTCCTGATGCAATCGATTGCACAGTCCCAGACTTGCAATTTTTCGCCCTTTACATATGTGCAATCAATTTGCATCCTGCTGCAATCGATTGCACCTGTTAAAAACCAGAAAAAATAGCTGCTGCCCAAACACAAAACCCTCCGGAAACCCGACCGATTCAATTCTATGATACGAAACAAATACACAGTAATCCTTACCAATTATATATCAACGTTTTAGGACCATAAAACGATAATTCTACGACGTTCGATTTTCACCCGAAAACTCAAACCCTCTAATATCCAAAATGTCGAAAGTTACGAGACTCAACCGATTTCAACGAAACAAGTTTCTATAATCACGGCCTAACATCATACGACTAATCTACACAATCTATTCCGAATTTCATCCGCGAAAACATCGGTTTCTATCGATTATGTTCAAATTCAACCTAACCACAAATATCTCTAAAACAACCAAACAATTCCAACACACACCCACATAATCATAAGCATGGATAATATAACAATGTTTCACACCCTTACCCGATTAAATCGTGTTTGAAAAGTCGGTTGAATCAATTTCTTTCTCTCCATGTTTTCTCCCTTTTTCTTCTTTTCTTTCTCTTTTCCTTCTTCTTCTCTTTTTCTCTCAAAATTCTGTTTTTCTCTCTTTCTCACCTCTAACTTTCTATTTTAATAAAACAAATATCTATCCCAACAAAAAGACTAAAATACCCCTACACTCAAATATCTCGCAAACACTCTCAAAATGCGATAAAACATAAACAACGATGAAAAATAATATATTGTCAAATAAAAGTCCAAAACAAAATAATATAATAATAAAATAATCAAACCGACTCGATTAAATAAAACTGACAAAAACTGGGGCGTTACAGGCGTCGAGGTGAGGCTAGCCCGGGAGCTTAGGACCTGCGCCCGACGGCCCACCCGAGGGTGCCTTACACATCCGAGGTTAGGCGTGTGCCCGACCTGTGGAGGTGAACCTGTGCTCGGCAGTGATCTTGTTAGGAGCCCTTATTGGGCCGTCCCTGGCCTTGTGGGTTGGGCCTGCTCGACTGATGAGCATGTCCTGGCCCAGTCCAGAACAAATACTCTCAAGATCAATTCTTGGGGAGAGGAGTAGATCATTTCATTAGACTGAACCTCTTTAAAATTCTTGTGTCATTCTCTCTTCCCTTATCTCTTTTATTTTCCACTTAATTTCTTTACTTCGAATTTCCGCTGCATATTCAAATGTTTTTGATAAAATATTTTCAAACTCTGATTTCGAAAATGATTTTGTTTTAAATAAATGATTTTCAAACCTCTACAATACACCCCCCCTCTTGTGTATAGAGTCACATGTTCAACAAGTGGTATCAGAGCCTAGCTCCATTTTAAAGACTAATGGTCTTATGAGGAAGATGACTTCCAACACTCTTTTTAACAAGAGAACTTTTAAAAATACACCTTCACTGTTTAATGGTGATAGATTTGAATTATGGAAAACTAGATTTAAAATACTCATTCAAAGTTTTAATCTTGAATTGTGGGAAATAATAATCAACAGTCTGTTTATCCCTAATCATTGCATAAATGATGATGAATTATATCAACCAGATTTTCTTTGGACCATAGAGGAAAATAGAATGTTTGAAATTGATTTTAACACAAACAAATTTTAGTTATGCCCTTAGATGAAAATCAATTTTTCTATGTCCATAATTGTAATTCCCATATGGAAATGGGGTACATTATCTATGAAGTTTCTCTAAGCACCGAACAAGAGAAGATGAACACACGAGAGAAAGAAAAAGAATAATTCCTTCATAAATGATTTTCAACCTTTAAAGAGTTTGGAGATAATGTTAGAAATTTCGTCTCTTAAAATATCTAAGAATTAAGAATTGGAATAAGAAACCTAGTCCAATCCCTAAATTGAGAGATGGGAATGTTTACCTTTTTTTCAGAAGAAAAAAAATCCAAGAAGGAATAAATAGTTGGAAAATTAAATGAACTAATTCAACGGTTACAGGCTGAAGGCATGAGCTCACACATAGAAACATGTCTAGAAACTTCATCAAAAAAACTTTTGTAAAGAAGAATCAACTCCAATAATCTCCTTCAAAAGAACATTCTCGGCAGTTGAATGATCCTCAGAAGATTTAACATCAAATGAAGGAACTTCGTCAAGAATAACACATGAAGAATTTTCATACTGTGGAACATTCAAAAGAAGAAAGGAGAAGAAGTCCAAATGAACAATACATCCAGAGATTCAATATCAAGGAGGAACCTCGAAGAGTCAGCCTTTGGTAGAATCTTCTTTCAGCGAAGAAAATTAAATTTGCTTGAAAGCTTCTCACGAAGAAGATGGTTGTGAGGTAATAAAGTTATCATACTAGAAATTGTTTAAATTAAGTGCTAAGTTAATCGAAGAAAATGATAAAGTTAAATAGAGAAATCCAGATCTTAAAGACTATACTAAGTCTTTAGAAAGTAGTAATGAAACATTGAATATGAAATAGATAACTTTAGAAACCAAGATAATGTTTGTGAGACTCGTTTCTCGATGAAAAGGAAGTGAAATATTTGAATGAAACCCTTAGTAAATTTACTAATGGGCAAAAAACTTTGATTTTATTATATCGAACCAAAGGTCTTCCTTGAATAAAAGTGGAGTAGGATTTAAATTCGTTAGATCACATAGTAAAGGGTTAAATAAGAAGAAATTGAATCACCCTGTGTACATATGCTCTTACTGTAATAGATTTGACCACCTAGAGCCATTTTGTTTTGATGAATTGAGAATGTATAAATGTAGTAACCCTAGACCTCTTAGAACTACTAAAGCACCAGGACCCAAGAAAATTTGGGTACCAAAGGTGAAAACTAGTGCGTTTTTTCAGAGATAATTTGTAGCTTTAATGAAACCGTAATGCGTATTAAATGAAGTTGTGGAAAGAAAAGTATACCTTCGAGTATATGGTAGTGTTTGATACTACTAATGCTTGTGATTGCTGATGTTGTATATCAAAGATCGTGATCAAAGTAAATGTTTATTAAGGATGGTCTCACCATTTATGATCTGTGATCATCTGCTGACCACTTAGTAAGTTGAGAAGATAAGTTTGTAATGGATTCATCTATCTCTTGTGTTTAACCAACTATCATATCTAATGGTTCATAAATAACGACATATAACAATATATTATCGTTCCCACAAAAAGAGAGGTTTTACGAAGATTGCTTGATATTCAAGATTGTAAACTTTTTAGAGGTTTCAAAAAAATTTGATTAACCCTCTAAATAAGTGTTTTATTACTTTCTCATAATTTTAAAATTGTTATTACTAATAAAATGAACACACTTCTAGCATTTTTCAAGAAAAGGGTGCAAACAAAACAAGGGTGTAAAGAGCAGGGTGCCAAAATAAAAAATAAACCTAAGGCTCAAAAGCACCAAGGAGGTTGAAAAACAAGGAGCTAATCGATTAGATAATTGATTAGATAACCTAGGTGTTTCAAATTTTAGACAAAATTATATTTAATCTTTTCTTCCAAGTAAATCAAATCAGTGCATTGATGGAAAACATGCAAGATCTTCAAAATCATCATGATCTAATCAATTAGGGCACAAATCTAATCAATTAGATGGCATGTTTTAGAAAGATTTGGTTCTCATATATTTTGGTCCAAATATTAAAGGATTTTGTGAGGTTTTTGCATGCCTAAACCATCAGAAGGAACGTTATAAATTGGTAACTATATTCCCTTCTTTTGCATCACATTCTTTTCTCTTTTCTTCTTGTTTTTGTGAGTTCTATTATGCGCCATAAGTATCATCATCTATGGCTCTTACAAGAAGCCTTCAGTCTATAAATTATTCATCAAAATTCATCAAAAATATTATTTGTGGAAAGGTCAACCTCAAAAATCCAAGAAAATAATGGAACAACCAACCCTAAGGTAACATGACCCACTATTTTGGAGGAGAATTTCTCAACAACTTGTAATATGACCTATGTTCACATGTAAGAGAATTCTTCAAAGTTGTTGGATTGAGTATTCCCAAATCTTGTAATAGAACTCTAATCCAATCTAAAGATTGATCTATCCTTGAAGTCATCCGTAAGAGGAGTAGAAATTGACAATTATAAAGGTCAATTCGGAAGGATGTTTGATTTATTCTTCTATGGGTTATCTTATACCTATGATGGACTTTCAACATTCAAAAAGTAAAAAAAATTCCAATTCCATCCTTTCCTTTGTCATGAATCCCATCGGGGATAAGAAGATTTCCTTCAAAGTAAGCTACTTGAAGGCAAAAATTTGTGTAGCTCACTATCTAATCATAAAGATACTCCTTCCAAGACAAGACAATCTTGGGGTAGTCATTAGGGAAGATATGGTCCCCTTATGGCTTCTAACCTTGCAATTTAAAACAAATTGGGTTGATGGAATGTTTCTCGACATGACATATTGCAAGTAAAACTGATCCGTAGGACTACCGTATGAGGCTTTGATCACCAATATTTTGGGGTTGTTGGTATTGACACTATGGGAGAATCAGTGGATCCAACCCACTCGAGGACCAACCACTTCTCACTCAGTATCATGAGGGTTTGGATATTTCAAGGACAACTAATAAACGAATGAATTGGTGAAGATGAATTGATGGTCCAACCTGTTGTAACAAATAACACAACCTTCAACACCCTTCTTGATATCACTCAACAAAATGCTCTAACCATTCATAATTTAGCAAATGATATGACTATCATCAAGAGAAACTCCTCTAGAGCTGATGATACAACTTACAATGAGTAGTATCATTTATGTGTTTTAGCTTTTAAGTGGGTTTAAAATTCCGACTTTCTCGCATTTTTTAATTCCCACAATTTCATGTTTTCTATAAATTGAATTCTAGTCTTTTGAATTAATAAAATAAAGTTTTTTCCTTAGTAATATGTTTGACTGTGTGAATGACGTGCTTGCATATTTAAAAGTTTCATCTAGCATCTTTACCTATCTTTTTTATTATGAAAAAAGGGAGAAGTATACTCTCATGGAGAGCAAATTATACTCTCTACTCATATGAGGGGGATTTTAGACACTCCGAACTTTATATATATGCTTTTTCTTTTACCATCTCCCTGAGAGATGTGTTGTAATCATAAAAAAGAGGGATAATGTGGATCTATCACTACTACAAAACGGCCAAACAACAACGCCAGGTTTACAACGACATCCTATACTGGATGCGCGCGCATTATTTTAATTAGAAATCTCAATGGTATAATAACGATTTTTATGAAAACCGTGGTGATATAATCTAGCTATCATGGGTTCGAACCTCATCGCCCTCAAATAGTTTATCCCTTTGATGTAAATGCTCCCTTTTTAAGTTTTATTAATATTTAACTAAAAAATAATAAGGATATCACGACGGATATTTCTCAAAAACGTTGTTACAAACTGAAGCTTCCTTTTATGTATTTTAAACACCAAGTATATATATCAATTTATCCATTGAAACAACCCTAACACCAACGCCATCACCATTGTCGGGAAGAAGACAACAACAACAACAAAGTGTTCTACTTTAAGGTGTTGTAATGTCACATTTGAAGACAAAATCATCCAAAGGTGTTTCTACGTCTTGTTCCAGTGTAAAATCTCGATCTGGAAATTTTTGTGGTTGTGATGGTCGTATGGTTTCGTATCAATGCAAGAAGGGACAAAATAAAGGAAGGCTTTTTTGGAGATGTCCATTTTGGAGGAGCGATGAAACATGTAATTTGTTCATATGGGATGAAGACGTGGGAGAAAGAGATGGAAATTACGATGAGAGCATTATGAAGTCAGAGTTGGAAGCTGTGGGCTATCTGAAGGTTATGTATGAGGATTTAAAGAAAAAGAACAAGAATTTGAAGAACAAACTGAAATCAGAGATATTTTCTGGAAATATCAAGATGTTATGTTTTTTTGTCTCCTTTATGTTTAATATTTACTTTGTTATGAAATGTAATAGTTGAATTAGGGTTCGAATTACATTATTGATGTTTAAACTGCAGATGCATTGTGAATTACATTGTTGATGTTTAAACTGCAGATGCATTAAGTTAGAAGTTAAGGCGCACCTTTTCTTTTTTATTTATTTTAAAATTCATAAATAAAAGGGTTATCACTACGGTTCTTCTGGTCAACCGTAGTGATATATTTATAATAAATAAATACCTATGTATACGGTTTTTATTTATTTTAAAATTCACAGATAAAAGGGTTATCACTACGGTTATTCTGGTAAACCGTAGTGATATATTTATAATAAATAAATACATATCTATACGGTTGTTATTGTTAACCGTTGTGAAATAGTTTACCCATATATAAGCGAAATAACTTTCACTTAATTGACAGTAATGTCGTTGCCTTCAAAGTGAAACCCTAGAACCCATTTTTTCTCTTCGTTTTCACCATTAGCCGTGAATCTTGTGCTTCATACATTAAGGTATTCTTCTTCTTCCATCTATTGTTAGATATTTCCCATTATCTCGTTTGTTGCATGTTGTGTTTGTTGATTGTTCTCATTTTTTTCAGATTCGTTTTCACTACCTTAACAAAGACCATACTTTGGAAACTTCATAATGTTTGTGTTGCTATGGAAAAATGTATAAGAAGCATGAAGCTATGATGGAAACTTCATCCACCTTGTACCTTTTTTTCATAGCATCATGAACAAGATGTTAGGAAATGAAGAAACAACAGTGTAAGCAAACTTTATCTAGTTTTAGAAGCAATGAAAAGAAGTATAAGAAGTATGAAGCTTTTGTGTAAGCTTCTTCCTCCTTATATTTCTTTTTCATGGCTTCCAAAACTAGTTCAACATCATAATTGATTCCTGTTCCGCGTTTAGTTTCATTAAAAGGTGCGTTATTCCTGTTCCTCTCTTTACTCATCACTGGATTATGGTTTTAGGGTTTGTTTTCAACTGAGGATGCTCATTTTTGAAGTTTGCTTTGTTTCCTTTCAGGTTAAGGGGATGATACAGGGTGATGATGCTGGTGGAAGCAAGCGTATTATATCAGTTTATAATTTCTGGATCTGGTATAGAATGTTGTTTGAGTTTATCATATTCTATTTACATTGTTTGTTTAACTAACCCTCACTTAAAGTTTGCTGGTGGTAGCAAGCGTATTATATGAGTTTATAATATCTGGATCTGGTATAGAATTTTGTTTGAGTTTATTATATTCTATGTAGATTGTTTGTTTCACTAACCCTCACTTAAAATACATTCAGTTAATTTGACATAGATACTTATAATCTGTAAATTAAGTTGTATTTGAAAACCAACTTAAACAAACCAATGTTGTTTTCTGATTGCATGCCTCTCATCATTTATCTCACGTTCTTTTATATATAGATTATGGTATAATGATCTGGCTCCTTAGATGCATCGCCATCTTCCAATATAGTTAAATCAAAGATGAGGCAAATTATCCAATGTCTTGTTATGGAAATTTAACTATAATCGAAGATAGCGATATATCGAAGGAGTCAGATCAATAAACCACAATATATGTAAAAGAGCGTGAAATGCACGATGAGACGAATGCAATCAGAAAACAACATTGGTTTGTTTAAGTTGGTTTTCAAGAACAGTTTAATTTGCAGATTATAGACATCTTCATCAAATTTAATCCATGTATATTTATTTAGTGAGGTGTTTGGAAAACAAGCAATTTACATTTAATATAATAAACTTAGGGTACTTACAACAACGATTATATATTGTAACCGATATCATAAGTAATTTATTTTTTATATAAATTTGCTACTGATGGGTTTCAAACCCAGAACCTAAGTGTATGTATCGCAATGATTTATTATCATAACAGTTGTGATATATGGCGCGCGTCCTGCCTTTCAACAACGGTTTCCAGACCGTTGTAAAAACAGCGAACTTACAACAACAATCTACATAACAACGCCTTCGCCCGCGTCATTATATGTCATTCCCAACCGTTGTTAAATGGGTTTTTCGTAGTAGTGTATGTGCTTGCAGGAATAATAAATAAGTGATTCAAGTTGTTAAATCTCATGGATAACAAGACTCAAGAAGCAACTACTTAGCTTTGACGATGATATGGTTTTGATGATGACAACACTTAAAGTGGTTTTGATAATAACAACACTTGAAGTCAAACAACTACTAAAATTAGCTCAAGCAGTCAAAGATGTGAAAGGTGGTTGATCAAGTTATCCTTATGAATCAAGCTAAAGATTTGTGTTTAATTTCAAACTTTATTCTAACGAATCTCAAATGAAAACTTAGGTTTATAATCAGTGGTGATCTTAGATGATGGAAACTAATACGGAAACATTTCAAGCATCATCAAGAAGACTCAAGGTTCTTGTGAGATGATAAAGTCAAATATAACACTAAGACTTGAAGCTTCAAAGTGTTAAATAGAGGAAGTGTGAATGTTTGTCTGGTCGTGTCTATTTGAGTGATCAATTTATTGTAAAGATGCAAGGGCATTTCTAAAAGTATTATGGCTAAATCACACACACACACACACACACGCGCACGCGCGCACGTACACACACACACACAAAAAAAACACACACACACACACACGCAGACGCGCACGTGAGCACGCATTCACATGCACACACGCACACACGCACACACACAACACACCATACACACATACAACACACCATACACACACACACACACACACTCAAGTGCTTCATGAAACCCTTCATCCACCACGAATTCTCTAGTGCTCCAGCCTTTAAAATGCGTTCTTTATACTAAAAAATCGTCCAACCCTTGGAAATTTACGTTTTTTGGCTAAATAGACCAAATTTGGGCTTTTTCAGATCTGGGTTGTGCCATGCGCATATGGCCTCCACCTATACGCGTATAATTCTTTTCTCAATGTATCATACACATATGGCTCGGGGTAGGGCTTATGGCCCAGCTGGAGCCATACGTGTAAAGCTCTGGCTGCGCAGAACGTGGACTGGTTGGCTGGCCTCATACGCGTATGGACCTTTCCATACGTGTATAAGCAGAAGCTTGATTTTCAATCCTTTCTTGGTGATACACGTATCCTGGGAGGTTTGGCTGAGTGGCCATACGCGTATGAGACCACTCATATGCGTATGGAGAGAAGATGTGCAAAATCCTCTCTTTTTCTCTCATGCTCATGCATCTTTGTCTAGTTTCTTCTCTGATCAACTTCCTCTTGAATCTTCAGACCTATAAACACATGAAACACTGCCTCAAGCGCATAAAATAACTCAAAGTCAATAAAACCTCAGCAGATCAAGACATGATAAAATCTACCAAAATAAGCTTAAACTACTGCCCAAACTCTCAATATTCACCTATTTTAAGCATTCAAATGACAATAAAACTAACACAAATGGTGATTGATCACAACCCTAAACTTAGCTTCTTATTTGCCCTCAAGCAACTTTGAGCATAAAAACATCATGTCACCAATCATCAGCAAAACAACAAGCTGTAAACACATACCTTTAATATCTTCAAGATTATCCTTTGTTCCTACCTTCTGTTTGACCTGATTATCACGGTCAAATGATCCATCACACTAACACTTGATAACACTATTTCTCCTGTCAGCCTTATTCATGCTCTCACCAAATCTCTTAGGTGTGAATGCATACACTCAAAATTCACAATGAGCCTTACCATACCATAGGCTTGAAGGAGCTCTCGTTCGATTACCACATACACATTACATACACTTTTTTGAGGTATTTTTGGGTTGTAATGTGGCTAGGGCTATTGTGGGGTAATGTATAGATAAGTAAGCTAAAAGTTCAGAGTACTGTAATCATTCGTTTCATCATGCTCATTCCAAAGTATCATTGTTGGAATCTCTTAAACACTGCTTTTCCTTTGGCTATCTAGCTTGGGCTACTTAGTTCTTTTCTTGATTTTTGGTATCCAACTGAGTTCTCCTTGGCTACTGCTATTTTTTTTCTTTTTTTCTTTTTTTCCAAGTAAGCTGATTTTCAACTTTCTGTTTCTCTTTTCTTTCCCTGAAATGCACTCACCTTTATCACTTCTACATAGCTACCCCAAACATAAAGGTTGTTATTCCAATAGCAACCTGAAACTTAGAAACACAGTTCCAAAAATAACATACAAAACTCTGAACAGGGTAGGGAAGTGTTTGGTCCAAAGGCTCATGATGTGGTGACACTACTACGGAAAACATATACAACAACGGTTGGAAAAAGGATAACATCACGTATGAGATGTCGTTGTTATGTAGGGTGTGGTTGTATATGTGCAACTTACAATCACGCAACTTACAAGGTGAATAAAGTTAACACAATAACTTCATACTTCTTGTATTTTTCTTCATAGCTTCACAAACCATATGTATCATAACCAAAGTATACGCCTTGTTAAGGTGGTGAAGACGAATCTGAAAAAATGAGAACATTCACCAAATAAAAAAATGAGAACCCATTTTTAACAAGAAATATAAACGAAATCAAAGCATAAGTTTAATGAACGAACCTGAAATATGATTAAAGAGTATCATGGTGATTGATGAAGACGAATTTGAAGGTTTAAGAAAGTTTAAAGAGTGACATGGATGTTAAGGTTATGTTATGAGAGAGAAGAGTGAAATATGTTAGGGTTTTCACTTGAGAGAAATGATTGTTATGTACTGAATGATAGATATTTTCGCTTATATAGTAAAAAATATCACATTTCATCACGGTTAGAAAGAAAAACTGTGATATAATTCATCACTTTTACAACGGTTCTTTAGTAAAATCGTGGTTAAATCTCTCACAATTTTTTTATTTATTTATGAACCCAATTGTTAGATAGGTATTAATTATTATTATTGTTATTTTTCATTACTGTTGCGATTGTTGTTTTTATTTTTGTTGGCTTGTACTATTTTTTTTTTGTAAAACAATAATAGTGTATAAATGAAAGAGTATATATAACAATAATAAATATTTTCATTAGGAGGGCCAATAAGGTGGAGTACATAAATTATTTCATTACATAATTTTGTCAATATCGGACCAATAACCCCTAGCATCAAAGGAATCTTCATAATCTATGACTCTCTCCTCACTACCCTCGTCAGAATCTTAGTAACAAATCTTCCTGACCACTTCTTTCTTCTTCTTCTTCTTCTTCTTCTTCTTCTTCTTCTTCAGCTTCTTCTTTTTCTTCTTCTTGGCCTACTTAACCCTAAGTGTATCCCTAACAGTAGTCGATCCAGATGGCTGAACCTCCTCAGTTGACTGTTGATCATGGTGTTGTACTGTGGTGACTTCAGTTGAGACAAATTTGTTAGCATTTTCATATAGAGAACTCATGTTGCTATATGTAGTTAAGAAAAATTGTTTTGAAGAAGTAAAAATTCATTATATGAAATTGTGCCTTTATAGAAGAGGTTGAAGATGAAAAATCTGATGATTTAATGCTTGAAATGATTACTTCCAATTGTTGATATTCTTGACTGACATTGTGACCGTTTTGAAAACTGAAGAAAATTTTCAATCATCATTATAGTTGAGAAGATCGTTTCTCTCTTTAGGGAAGTGCAAAGGTTGTATAGATAATATTACAATGGTTGCATATTAAATCAGTGATTAAATAATCTTCAATTATTTATTTATTTATGAATTTAAGTGACATACGCTTTTTATAATATAGGAAAAATGGAAAAAAAATGTAGATGTCAGGATTCGAACTATGTACCACTCACTGTATCACCACAGTTGTGTCTATCAACCGTGATAAAATGACTTTCAAAAGAATAAATATGCATTAGGCGCATCCAGTTTCATATATTACAACGGTGGAAGGAATGACTGTGGTAATATTATGTTACCGAATGTGTATTTTGTAGTAGTGTGACAATACAAACAATGGGGATACAGACCCAAAATAGGTTAACAAGGGATAAATAATACATGGGATGGCTAAAAAGACTTAGAGCTAAAACAAACAATGTGTCTTAGTGTGTGTAAGCCTGCAATGGATATCAGAAAAGAGAAAACACAAGTTCTAGATGATAAAAACATACCTAAATGCTCCCTCAAATGATAAAAATGTGATTGGATTTATCTGTTCTCACCATGTTGGGAAAAACTAACAGTGTCCACAAAGCCTCTCGTGCGATGCAACTTCACAAGTCTGTTACAATGATCAAGCAACCCTTTCAGTAGAATTTCCTGAAAACCACATCAAATCATTTGATAGATACTATGAATGAATTGTATCGACATGGATGGGCCATCAAACTTTCATCTGGGTGATCTGAGTCAGCCACTCATGCCAGTAATTATCACTTACATAACAAAAACATAAGATAAATTAAATAAAAGAAAATGTAATATTATTCAGATAAAAGTCTCGGGTTGTACATAGAAATAACCAAAAATGAAAGTACATAAAATTCAACAAAAGCAAAAGCAAAACTAAAAAAAATGAAGAAAAAAACCATTAATCCTCTGTAGCTTCTCTATCCCAGTCCGCCATTGGAGTGCCAAAACTGATCATGGCAGTAGGGTCACCATGATGCACAAAAAGCTGAAATCGGGGGCAACTGTCCCTGCTGGTCCCTTTGGCCTGGACTCCTGAAATGACTTTGATGTGGCTAGGGAGTGGGCTGAGAGAAGGGAGTCTAATGATATTACTGTTGTTACATAGGTCCTCCTAGCTGGATCGGAGTCTCTAACCCTGGATACTGATATCTTCCATAGAATGGAGTTGGAGGATCTCCTGAGTAGTGATCTCTGAAGCATTGAGAAGCTCTCATGTGTCCACCTGATGCGTTAGGTAGCGGCATTGTAGTCTAGAATGTGCACAAAAGTCATGCATGAAACAGAACATAATCATTCGGTCTCTGTGAGCCTGAGAGTCTTCATCAACAAGAAAAACTTCCTCAGGCATATGTTGAGGATGAGTCTAGGATTTGTTGGGTCCAGTGGTCTCTTCTGGACACTCATGTGTCTCCGGTGCATCCTTAATCGGGACGGGCCCCCTGGGATGCTCAGCTATCCATGTAGCATCCAGTGCTTTGGTCGAGTTCACAATGCGCCTATCAATAAAGTCCTCCAGTCCTGCCTTCTTGCACAACAAAAGGATGACAAAAGCATGTCCCAGAGACTTCTTAGTCGTGCTTTAGGCCATCTCATCCATATCAGAAGAAATAATATGCCCGATGTTCACCGAACGCCGGTCAACAATAAGTACAAAGCCAGAGCTCTCAAAATAATGAGCTCTAACCCACTCCAGTTAGTGTCTAGAGTGTGGTGCAAGAAATACGTCGATGCCTTTGGGACGACATCCATATCAACATCAGCAAGCTTTCTAGGAATAGGAGTGGAAGCAAGGTGTATCACTCTAAGGCTATGCAATCCAGCACCGCTCTGTAAGGCCATCTGTCCTAGAGAAATAAACTTGGGCTCTGCATGAGCATCCTCAGTGGGGGGGTCTGTAAGCGTTGGTATAGAACTCCAACACCATCTCCTTAGCCACAGGCTAGATCTGACTGTTCAAATAAGCCAGTTTGTGCTTCTTCATGACAGCATGGATTTCAGGGTGTTCATTTGGGTGGAGGTTGAAGGCTCTCTCCTATATAATTTTCCTGTCCAACAAAGAACAGTACCTCTCTTGGCTCTCAGCAGAGGAAAATATGTCATAATTATAAGACGAAGAAGAAGTTTCCATGGAGGCTAGTGTGTATCAGATCGGTTATATATCAGAGAGAAACTAAGGAAAACAAGAAAAATCTAAGAGAAAATTTTCAGAGAAAACAAGGCCGCGTATGGCTCAGGGTGCAAAATGTCAAAAAAGTGTCAAAAAAAGTTATATATAGGTACCCATATGTGACGTACGCGTATCATACGCTGCCTACATGGGCCATGCGCGTATGACACTTCTGATACGCATATGGGCAAAGACCAAAACCATTGGAAATACTGGATCACGTATCATATGCGTATGATGCCATGTGACTGTGTCATACGCGTATCACCTGGCCATACGCGTATGTAGAGCTGTCAAAATGGGCCACCCGGCCCTAAACAGGCCGACTCTGATGGGCTCGGGCTTTTTAGGGCTGGGCCAAAAAGGCCCATTTCTAATATGGGCTCGAAAATTACTACCCGAGCCCGGCCCTAAATGGGCTTCGGGCTACCCGGCCCTAAATAGGCTTTTTTAAATAAAAAATAAAAATAAAAATGCCATAATATTTATTATAAATAAAATTAAAAATTATATTATTTTAAACATAATACATTTTTATAATACATTTTTAAGTAATATATTATCTTTTATCAATACTATAATGTGTTTTGAAATACAATACTTGTATAAAATAATACTAGAATATTTAACATAAGGGAAACTAATAGAATATGAGAAAAGAGTATTGATTATATTAATGTATAATATTTAAAAGAGAAATATTGAATATAATATATATAAAATTTAGTGAGGTGAGAAAAATCAGTGTGATATTTTGGAGTAAGATAATATAAATATTAGTATAATTTTTTAAAATTTATAGTGATATGGGCCTAATGGGCTACCCACGGCCCATATGGGCTAGCCCTAATGGGTAGCGGGCTTTTTAGGGCTGGGCTAAAAAGGCCCTGAAAAATATGGGCTCTAATTTTAAGGCCCAAGCCCTATAATTCTTCGGGCCTGGTGGGCCGGCCCATGTGGGTTAGCCCATTTTGACGGCTCCCAAATTTTGAAAAATGATGTGATCCTTGGCCGTCCTCATACACGTATGGGGTCTTTCATACGCGTATGGGAAGAGGCCCTACAAAATGAAAATTTTAGGCATCCTCATACGCGTATGGACTCAGCCATGCACGTATGGACAGAAGGCTCATTTTTATTTCTAATTTTTTTCTTTTTCTTTGCCTTACCTATGAAAAAATTTTCCTTGCTGCTTGACTCTAAAACACACGACTATTAATAATTAAAATAAACACACGTGAATGTAAATCACACAACTGAAATTAAAACTATTGTTATCTCCCTTAGGTTACCTCCCAAGAAGTGCTTTTTAACGTTCATATCTCGACATATGACCAGTCTATGGTGCTATGAGCTGAGCTCTTTCCACCAGGCCATTCTTATGCCCCTGGTGATAAGGATTTAACCTCTGGCCATTGACCTTGTAGGTGACTTCACTTGTGTTATTCTTCAACTCAACTGCCCCATGAGGGAATACTTTTTGGACAGTGAATGGACCAGACCATCTAAACTTCAGCTTTCCACGGAACAACTTCAACCTGGAGTTGAACAAGAGAACCAGTTGTCCTTCCCAAAATTCCTTTTTCTGAATCTCTCGATCATGCTATTTTTTGTTTCTTCTTTATACATTTTGGCATTCACGTAAGCTTGATTCCTAAACTCTTCCAACTCATGGAGCTGAAGAATTATATAATCCCCCGCTTATGAGATGTCATAATTCATGAATTTTGAAGCCCACAATGCTTTGTGTTCCAGATCTAAAAGTAAATGATAAACTTTTTCATAAACTAACTGGTAAGGAGACAACCTATGGGTGTTTTGAATGCAATTTTGTACGCCCGCAATGCATCATCCAACTTTGTTGTACAATCCTTCCTTGAGGCACTCATATTCTTCTCTAGAATTTGCTTGATTTTCCTATTAGAAACTTCTACCTGCCCACTTGTTTAAGGATGGTATGGAGTGGCAATTTTGTATTTCAAATTGTATTTTCTCAGCAAGTTTTCCATGAGACGGTTTAGGAAATGTGTACCTTCATCACTTATTAATGCTCTCGGCACCCCAAACCTTGCAAAAATATTAGCTATCAAAAACTTCACCACCAATTTAGCATCATTGGTGGGGTAATGCCACAACTTCCACCCATTTAGACACATAATCAACTGCCACCAAAATGCAATTCTTACCAAATAATGGTGGAAAAGGTCCCATAAAATCTATGCCCCACACATCAAACAATTCTATCTCTAAATGGCATTATGGGGCATCTGATTCCTCTTTGAAATCTTACAATTCTTATGGAATCTGAAACATTCTTGAACTATGAAGTGATCATCTTTGAACAGAGTGGGCCAATATAATCCTGGCTGTAGAACTTTAGTTGTTGTCCTATCTCCACTAAAGTGTCCTCCATACTCTGAATTATGACAAGCTCTGAGGATGTCCCCCTGCTCTCCTTCTGTGACACATCTTCGAATCATCCCATATATCTCTTTTTTGTAAAGGAATTGATCATCCCACAGATACAACCTGTAATCATGTAAAAACCTTTTCTTTTTGTTATAATCAAAATTATCAGGTATCACTCCACCTACCAAATAGTTCTCATAGTCTTCAAACCATGGAACACCAGTAATAACCAAGATGCGTTCATAAGCAAATGCATCCTAAATGAGGGGTTTCTATTATGTTTCCTAAATTGGGGACATGCGGGACAAGGGATCAGCAATAGTGTTTTCACACCCCTTTTTACCACGGATCTCAAGATCAAACTCTTGAAGGAGGAGTATCCATCTTAAGAGCCTTGGCTTTGATTTCTGTTTAGCAAATAAATACTTTAAAGCAGCATGGTCAGTACACACAATAATTTTTTACCCTAGTAAATAAGATCTGAATTTGTCAAAAGTATAAATAACAGCCAACAACTCCTTTTCGGTAGTTTCATAATTCATTTGAGCAGGATTAAGGACATAACTAGCATAATATATCACATGCAACTATTTTTCTCTCATTTGTCCTAACACAACCCCCACAACAATGTCATTTGCATCACACATGATCTCAAAAGGGAGAGACTAATTTGGGGCAATCACAATAGATGCAGAAACCAACTTACTTTTAAAGTCTCAAATGTCACCCTACACTCATTGTTAAAGGTGAAAGGCTTGTCTTTTACAAGTAAATTAGTCAATGGTTTAGAAATCTCTTATGAACTTGCGATAGAAACCTGCATGTCCCAAGAAACTCCTTATCCCCTTTTCACTCACTGGGGGTGGGAGATTAGCAATTACCTCCACTTTTGCTTTGTCAACCTCTACTCCCTTGCGGGAAATTTTATGACCTAACATTATATCTTCTTGTACCATAAAATGACATTTTTCCCAATGAAGAATCAGGTTAGTTTGTTGGCACCTTTCTAAGATAAGAGACAAGTTAGTTAAATAGTTATCAAAAGAAGAACCAAAAACAGAAAAATCATCCATAAACACCTCCATGTTCTTTTCAAGCATGTCGACGAATATGGATGTCATACATCTCTGAAAAGTAGCTGGGGCGTTACACAACCTAAATGGCATCCTTCTATAGGAAAAAAACCATAAGGGCAGGTGAACGATGCCTTCTCTTGATCCTTCATAGCTACAGAAATCTAATTGTACCTCGAGTATCCATCTAAAAAGTAATAGTACTCACGACCAACAAGTCTCTCTAACATATGGTCAATAAAAAGGAGAGGAAAATGGTTTTTCCTTGTTGCTGTGTTGAGCCTTCTGTAATCAACACACACTCTCAAGCTAGTTAATGTGCTAGTGTGAATGAATTCATCTTTCTCATTCAGTATCACTATTATTCCTCCCTTCTTTTGCACCACATGTATTGGACTCGCCCATGAAATGTCAGAAATAGGGTAAACCAGACATGCATCTAACAGATTCACCACTTCTTTTCTCACTACCTCTTTCATTGCTGGATTAAGTATTTTTTGGGGTTGCACCACTAGTTTGTGATCATCCTCCATCAGTATTTTAAACATGCATACTGTGGGGCTAATCCCTTTCAAGTCTCCAATGGTCCATCCCATAACACTTTTGTATTTCTTCAGTATCTGTACCAATTTTTCTTCCTCTTTTTCTTGTAGCTCGGAACTTATGATTGCAGGAAAATTCTTCTCAGAGTCCAAAAAGACATACTTTAGATTCTCAGGTAACTGCTTTAACTATGTACTTGTACCTATTTCAGATTCCTTTTTGTTCTATACTTCCCGTGGGGATCTTAAATCCTCCCACTGGTGTGGTTTATATCTTAACCATTGAGGTTGTGCTTCAATCATGGCTAGCACTTCTTTCTCTTTTTCATCCTCATTCTCCTATATTTCCTGAGCTGACAAATTGAGAACTCTTTCCAACGACAATTTAGGGATTTGGTTCTAAATGTATTGAGCTACCACTATATCTAACACTTCAACTGCATTACTTGTCCATACATCACCTTTGTACTTTATAGCATTCCTAACATCAATTTTCAGCTCTTCATCATAAACCTTGAGGGTCATGATTCCCTCCTCAATGTCTATCACGCATCTCCCTATTTCTAGGAAAGGTCTTCCTAAAATCAGAGGGATCTCTTCATCTTCAGGCATCAAGAATTATAAAATCAACAGGAAACAAAAATTTGTCTATCTTTACCAGAACATCTTCCACTATACCATATAGTCTCTTCACTGAGTGATCAGCAAACTACAGTGTCAATCTGGTATCTTAAGCTGTACCTATTCCTAACTTCCTGCATATGGATAAAGGCGTAAGGCTCACACTAGCTCCCAAATCAGTAAGTACCTTCTTGAATGTTCTATCCCCAACGGTGCATGGAATGGTGACAGAACCCTTATCTTTCTTTTTTACCAGAATTTTCATACCCTGCAAAATAGCACTGCACGTTTCGATCAAAATTATAGGTTCAGTGTCAATAGTGCATTTCTTGGAGATAATATCTTTCATGAACTTGGAATATATTGGCATCTGCTCAAGTGCTTCAGAGAATGGAATATTGATTTCAAGTTTCTTAAACAACTATAAGAACTACTCAAAAAATTTCTCATGTTGACCCTTCTTCTTGTTTTTTGAAGGATATGGGGGTATGATGGTTGGTTTTGGGTCTGTTGGTTTTTCCTTCTTAACTAATTTTTATGTGACTTCTTATTCAGTATTTTCTGGTTATCTTTTATTTCCAGATCCACTACCAGAATATGGTATTCTTCCATTGATTTGTTTCAGGAACCTCAAGTGACTTACCACTTCTTGTCATCACCGCACTCACATTATTATGTTCTCTCGGATTTGTTATTGTTGCACTAGGTATATAACCTTGTGCTCGAGAACGTGCTATTTGTTGTGCTATCTGACCCATCTGAACTTTAAGATTTTTAATAGAAGCATTAGTGTTCCATTGATTATTTCTTGTCACTTCTTGGAATTCGTAATTTTGAGCGGACATCTTTATAATGGCTAATTCCTAATCTGCCTTCTAAAGAGCTTTTTGTTGATATTGATGTTGGAACTCATTCTGGTAGTTTTGCTGAGGTCGATATTGTTGTTGGTTATGATACTGAATAGGACCTTGTTTTTTAGCATTCTCTTGTTGATCTTTCCAGGAAAAGTTTGGATAATTCTTCCAACCCGTATTATAAGTATTATAATAGGGGTTATTCTGCTTCACAAAGTTTGCTTCTTCAATTTGTTGCACAGTTGCAACACAATGCATGGCAAAATGAGGTCCCCCGCAGATTTCATAACTAACAACTTGAACTGGTTGAACTTAAGCTACCTATTGAGTACCTATACTCATTGCCTTAAGTCTTCTTTCAACTTTAGTAGCAATTCGGTCTTCCATTTCTACACTATGATAAGCAAGTTTCAAATCAATCACTTCCTCTAGTTTATTTACACTCCTGTCATACAACTCTAAGTGTTTATTTGCAGAAATGGCTTCTATTATCTTCTTGATACTAGTGGTTGTTGTAAATTTATATGAGCCATCAGCAATTATATCAATCAATTGTTTAGTCTTCAACCTGAGGACATAAGTAAACATTTGCATCATTCAGTCTGATCTAAGTTATGAGTAGGACAAGCAACCAGTAATCTCTTGAATCTCTTGTACACATCACCCATAGATTCACCCTCCTTCTGCTTAAAATCCATGATATCATATCTTTTCCTAATATAAACAGAAGCAGGAAAATACTCATTAAGAAAAGTTGTTTCCATCTGTTCCCAAGTAGTGATAGGTAATGAATAAAACCATTATTTGGCATCTTCAGCTAGATTGAATGGAAACATTCTCAACTTTTTGTCTTCTTCAGTGTGTCCATCTATCTTCAAAGTAGTGCTCGTAGTAAGGAACCTTTGCTGATGTTTATTTGCATCTTCATTGATTTTCCCTATAAAAGGTTTCTTCTCAAGTTAACCGATGGTTGTTGGGTGCAATTGAAAATTTGTAACATTCACTGGTTGATTAACTATGGTTAAACAACCCAATGGGGCGTTTGCTCCTCTATAATCCCCAAGAAGTATTTCTTCTTGTGGTGCAACCATCGCTGGTTCTTCTACCACTTTGTATGGTTTTGTATATGAGTGGTAAGAGATTTCTACTTCTGATTCTGCCAGCCTTACTTGTCTGAGCCTAACGTGCTATGTTATTTATGGTTATGCGTCAAAAAGAAAATTAGCTGAGGGTTTCCTCACATTCAAAGACTAGTAGTAAAAAAAACAAAAATAGCCACAAAAACAAAATAAAAATAAAAACTGAAATTAAAATTAAAATTTTTAGTTGCAAAGCAACAAAATTTTAACTAAATAGAACTATGAACTCTATAATCTTTACTAGTCCCCAGAAACGACATCAAAAACTTGATCGACAAATTAGCAAGTGTACTAATATGCCAATGTAGTAATAAAGGGAAATCTCAAATATCGATCTCAAGAACTGCTTGACGATACAGAGTTCTGGTTATACTTTAGTCAAACAAAAGCCTTGGGGTTTTGGATTGGGTTTTTGAAAAGTAGAAATTAAAATGCAACAAACAGTAAATAAAGCAGTCGAGCAACTTAAAAGTGATTATGAGTGAACATGTTAGGGAAGGTGTGTGATTAGATTCATCAACAACAGTAATCTCATCTTGTAACGACTTAATTCAATAACACTGAGTATCGGTCCTTAAGGGTGTTTACTCCTAAGTCCTTAGTAAGAAAACCTTTAATCATTCAACTTAATCCCTATGGCCATAGTGAATTACAGATGAAATTAAGCATTGTTTAACCAAGAATATTCTGGTTTCCACAAGGTATCCCTAGGCCTAGGTGATATCTACTATGAATTGCTCACAATTAAGCATTAACAATGGCTATCAAACCTAAGTGTTAACCACTAATCAAAATCAATTTGTCCGAGAGAGAAAAAGCATTAAGCACAAAAAGTAAGCAACTCAAATATCATCAAAATAAAGTCATTACAAGGTTTAAATAAGAATTATAAAATAAATTCAAATAAGGGACACACCCCTAGCATTAGGGGGTTTAGCTACTCATAGTCATAAAGAAAACTGAAATACAAAGTGCAGACATTACAAATTAATAGAAGAAAATAGGTCTTCAATCACTAAAGTTCATGAAACCCTTGATCTACCATGAATTCTCCAGTGCTTCAGCCTTCAAAACGAGTTCTCTGTACTAAAAAATTATCCAACCCTTTGAAATTCGCATTTTTCGGCTGAATAGATAAAATTTGGGCTTTTTCAGATCTAGGTCGTGCCATACGCGTATAACATCCACCTATACATGTATGACTTCTTTTTTTCACTGTCTCATACACGTATGGCCCAGGGTAGGGCGTGTAACACCCCAATCCCCATCGCGGATAATTAATGCATAATTAAATCAGAGTGAATAAAATTTTTCTTTTTGACAGAGATAAGGATGCCACATTTTAGAAAAACATAATCCTCCTGCTCGCAACTTTGATACATAACACAAAATGGAGTGAATAATAATAGGAAACTTTTTCCAACAAAAGGAAAGTTCAACTATGGAATAAAGCGGAACGATCCATAATTGACTTGTTTTACAAAATAAGTTGTTCCATAACATCAAAATATACATACAAGTTATCAAAATATATATTCACATATATAAACATAAATAACACAAGCGTTTCCCCCGACTCCCGTGTTACGCATCAGAGCAGACACCAAAGATCTAAGCAAAATGAAGATCTAACTCTTCCACTTGCCTCCACGCCTCTACAGCGGCTAATATGCACTATGCCATAAAAAGCATATTCTAGCAGAAGGGTGAGAAATAAAAACTATATCAAGATTGCATAATCATATGTAAACATATAATTCACATATATAATTCAACTCACCCACCCACCACATGCTAACACATATAGCATACAAAGATATCATATATTCATATACACAAGTTATTACATATATATATATATATATATATATATATATATATATATATATATATATATATATAAGTACACCAACACATCACATATATTCGAATTCACAGATATGACATATATGTCTCACACCAAAACACAACACTTATTCATATTCACAGATATAACATATAAATAACACATCAAAAGTGGTTCTTCAAGAACCCACCAATTCCCGCAGGAAACATGGATACATTGCGATACTCCCCACTGGGCTCACGATGATCCTGAACAACCAAACATATTAATGCAATGTAACTCAATGACACAATGCAATGCAAGTGGTACCACACAACATGGTTCATTCAATTGAACCCGATTCATAAAAGAATCCGGATAAATCACATACACTCCACTGAGCAATGATTTATCTCCAACACAACTCCACATTAGAGTCCCATGGTTCATTCACATGAACCCGATTCATAAAAGAATCCGGATAAATCATATACACTCCACTGAGCAATGAATTATCTCCATACAACACCACATCGGAGTCCGGACAATACTAGGCACCCATCATGGATTCCCACCTAGCTGTCTCCACCAGACACATCATGAAATGCATGACACAGATTATACACAAAACACATGTATAATAACAATTATACATCTTCACGATCCTCATGATCACACGTGAGATACTTACTCACCATAATATACACTAGTATTACCACAACGGTCCAATCAATTCATCATCACACACACAGTTAAGGAAAATACCTCACGAGGCCTTAATTAGTCAATTATCTAAGTAATCCATCCCAATTCCATTTTTAACCATTTTTACTACCATTCCTAAATTCAACAAGTTCTGACACCTATCCCAACCTCTCAGACCAAAAAGGAACCGCATCAGACGCGAAATCGGGAAAGAAATCGCGAAACGACAAAATTCTGCACTCTCGCTAGTCATACGCGTATTGCCCACACCCATACGCGTATTGCCCAATTCTACCGCTTGCCATACGCGTATTGCCCAGAGGGTTATGCGTACGGACAGAAGCTGATTCTCTCAAAAATTCCATCTTGATTCCATTTTAAATTCCATTACGCGTAGTACTTACTTTCTTACGCGTAATGCATTGCCCCTTAAGCGTACCATTACGCGTATCATCAGAGGGCCGTGTAAAAATGGGTTCCATTCGCGTAACGCCCTCGTATCGCCCTTCCCATACGCATAATGCCTTGCCCATTACGCGTATGGGCAGCGAATACCCAGAATTTTCTGCATAGTACTGCTACGGGTTTCACTCAATTTTCCTCAAAATCCCATCTAAACATCACTATAATACAAATTAAATACATAGCAACCTATATCTACCATGTATCAACAATTAGGAACCTTAAATCATGATTTCCAACACAAAAGTTTTGTATCCAAATCTCAAAATCTCAACATATTAAATGTTGTAATTTTCCATCAAATTCAACCAACATGTGAAAACATACAAGTAACCATTTCCAACTAATTCCTAACCTCATATGACTATACTACGCGATTTATATCGAATTTCAACCGTGAAAACATCGATTTCCACTCAATTTACCATTTCTATCAAATGTTAAAATCCTAACATTTCAACCAAAATTAAACCAAATAAACACATACATAAACATATACAATCGAAATATAATCGGAACTTCTCACCCTTACCCAATTAATCGAAGATCAAGCTTTGATTTGATCGATTCCTCTTCTTCCCCTTCTTCTCTCGTTTCTTTCTCTTCTTTCTCTTTTCTTTCCCTTTTTTTCTCTCTATTTCTCTCCATTTCCTTTTTATAACAAAATATTTACTTTTATAAAAATATCTAACCCCTCAAAAGACTATTTTACCCTTTGGCTCAAATATCTCCCAAACGCTCTCAAAATGCGATGCAAAATATATCAGAAATTAAAAGTTAATACAAAAATATTATCAATTGCAATTATTTTATCTATCAGAGAAATTATCCAATTAACAGGCAAAACTCAATTAATTTGCACTATTCGCAAAATTCCCAAAAATGAAATAAATAAATACGATTAACCAAATTGGGGCATTACAACTCTCTCCCACTTAGACATTTTCGTCCTCGAAAATATAACTGAGACGAACAAATCCGGATACGACTCTTGCATCCGACTAACCAACTATCATGCCAACAAAAGGCATACCACGAATAACACCAACTGACAAACCACCTTGCTAACAGCAACTACAACAACGACAGATGCAATGCCCATACAATGCACTTGACGAATAACTCACGACTCAAAGAATACCCAAGTTACGAACACGTAGGTTCACTCTAGAACCAGAACACAACAAGATCGTTACCCTCACCATAGGTAACACTCCCCTAATTCCCCACATAGGAATTAGCTACACGCACTCGAACCATCCCGATGGAAAGGAGGCAACAACAAAAACAAGAACATAAAGTTCCACGACACAACATCGCTTCAACAACCTCTACATAACCATAATACCAACATCCTTGTCACACAACATTATTACAACAATGCTACGATTCACCAATAGAACATATAACTAAAACATTCATCTACATAGTAGCCCATGAGTAATATTTAAACCTTTCACCTAACACTTCCACTCTGAAATGTCCAATGGTCTCATCATTCCTACATGTTTCCAATGTTCAACCTATGAACTCTTACAAGTCACACACGCATATACGAAATGTGCCACATCACGCTTTCGATGCGCACTCTGATTACTCGCAACAATCAAATCTACCAAATTCATATCCAACTTCTGACTCTCTCTAATATTCACCAAAAAAATCATAGTTCATTTCTAATACACCCAACCTCACACTCTACTGTGTTATCTCACACACCAGACACCAGTCTCTGAACTGCTCAAATAATTCTAATCCTCTGACCATCAAAACAGATATGTATAAAAACTTTTGACTTAACTCATCAGGCACGACATTAACTTCACCAATACGATAATTCCAGTTAAAGTCATAACTCATCAGGAATTCCAACCATCCTCATTGTCTCATACTCTATTATTTCCGACCAAACAGGTACTCAATATCCTTGTGATTACTAAACACTTCGAACTCAAAACCATAAAAATAATACCTCCAGATTCTCAACACAAAAGTAACCGCAGCCATCTTGAAAGCATGAATCCTCAATTGTCGTAAAGCATAAGCCACGACTTTACCATCTTGCATTAACACACTGACTAAACTCATCATAGACGCATCCCAATACCTCACAAATGATTTATTAGGATCACGCAAGATCAAAACTGGAGCCGTAGATAAATTCTACTTTAGCCCTCTCAAACTTTCCTCACAATGAACATCCAAAGCAAACGACTTACCCTCTTCAAGTTAGCTGAAGTAACTTGGAAAAGCCTTCCATAACCTTCAGTAATAACCAACTAAAGTCCAAAAAGCTTCTAATCACCTTAACCGACTTCGGAGCCCCTCATTGTAGAACTGCATCTACTTCCGATGGATCCATAACGATACCATCATCAAAAATAACATATCCAAGAAACTAACCTTTTTCAACCAAAATTCTCACTTGAATAACTTAGCATAAAAATTCCTTTCTTTTCACCACTTGCAACTCGATTCTTAAACACCCTACATACTCTCCTTCTGATTTTATAATAGATCAGAATATCCCTAATGAACACCACTCCGAACTTATCCAATTAAATATGGAAGATACGATTCATATACTCCACAAACATTCCAGACGCATTACTAACACCGAACAACATCACGGTACATTGCAATGCCCAACCAAATTCCAAAAGATATAAATTCTTAAAGTTTTTGCAAAATTTTCTCACTGGGTAACCGGTTACTCATATACAAGCTTAACCGAGTAAATAACAACCTATTCCGATGATAACAAATATCTTAGTCTAATCCCCTAAGAGTTTTTCTACTTACCTAGTAGATATAATCTCAACTACCCACCTTCGTCCAATTTAAGTTCACTCTCTACTCTCTGAGGAGCAACCATCAACAATACTCGATCGTTCTCCCTCAGATACATCCCGACTTGACCAACATACCAAAGCCTCTAATCCGCTTATCTTCCGATAAAAGAATCTTCATCGACTCATCAAAACAATCCGTAATCATTTTCTTATTTCCAAACAATTCACTGCACACACTATCAAAGCCGGAAAGACACATATATTCCATCCAACATAATTTCGTCTACTATCAACAAGAGATTAAGGGTTATCAGTTCCTCAATTTGTCAATAGACAGCTGACAATCATGATGGGGCATAGACCATCTTTACTAGACCATAATAACATTTCTTGCATCTTGTGCACAAAACTACCTAAGGTACAAATCCTTAGTCAACATAAACCTCACCTCCGCATTCCCTCTGGAATCGGGAACAACACCGTCCAAACAACACTTATCATCTCGCAACAACGACACATTAAACCAACGCTCCACAACTTAAGCAACTTGGAGAAGCACCAGCTTCTCCACCACTTATCTAATTCTCAATCCTGAAGACAAAGGATTAGAAAACCAGAAAGCAATGACAGTGTTTCACACACATATCACATACTAAGGAACAAACAACATCAACAGTAATCAACTGTCATGCCACACCGACTCACAACTTGGCCGGACGGACCGACCTGCTCTGATACCAATTGTAACACCTAAATCCCCATCGCGGATAATTAATGCATAATTAAATCAGAGTGAATAAAATTTTTCTTTTTGACAGAGATAAGGATGCCACATTTTAGAAAAACATAATCCTCCTGCTCGCAACTTTGATACATAACACAAAATAGAGTGAATAATAACAGGAAACTTTTTCCAACAAAAGGAAAGTTCAACTATGGAATAAAGCGGAATGATCCGTAATTGACTTGTTTTACAAAATAAGTTGTTCCATAACATCAAAATATACATACAAGTTATCAAAATATATATTCACATATATAAACATAAATAACACAAGCGTTTCCCCCGACTCCCGTGTTACGTATCAGAGCAGACACCAAAGATCTAAGCAAAATGAAGATCTAACTCTTCCACTTGCCTCCACGCCTCTACAGCGGCTAATCTGCCTTATGCCATAAAAAGCATATTCCAGCAGAAGGGTGAGAAATAACAACTATATCAAGATTGCATAATCATATGTAAACATATAATTCATATATATAATTCAACTCACCCACCCACCACATGCTAACACATATAGCACACAAAGATATCATATATTCATATACACAAGTTATGACATATATATATATATATATATATATAAGCACACCAACACATCACATATATTCGTATTCACAGATATGACATATATGTCTCACACCAAAACATAACACTTATTCATATTCACAGATATAACATATAAATAACACATCAAAAGTGGTTCTTCAAGAACCCACCAATTCCCGCAGGAAACATGGATACATCGCTATTCTCCCCACTGGGCTCACGATGATCCTGAACAACCAAACATAATAATGCAATGTAACTCAATGACACAATGCAATGCAAGTGGTACCATACAACATGGTTCATTCAATTGAACCCGATTCATAAAAGAATCCGGATAAATCATATACACTCCACTGAGCAATGATATATCTCCAACACAACTCCACATTGGAGTCCCATGGTTCATTCACATGAACCCGATTCATAAAAGAATCTGGATAAATCACATACACTCCACTGAGCAATGAATTATCTCCATACAACTCCACATCGGAGTCCGGACAATACTAGGCACCCATCATGGATTCCCACCTAGCTGACTCCACCAGACACATCATGAAATGCATGACACAGATTATACACAAAACACATGTATAATAACAATTATACATCTTCACGATCCTCATGATCACACGTGAGATACCTACTCACCGTAATATACACTAGAATTACCACAATGGTCCAATCAATTCATCATCATACACACAGTTAAGGAAAATACCTCACGAGGCCTTAATTAGTCAATTATCTAATTAATCCATCCCAATTCCATTTTTAACCATTTTTACTACCATTCATAAATTCAACAAGTTCTGACACCTATCCAACCTCTCAGACCAAAAAGGAACCGCATCGGACGTGAAATCGGGAAAGAAATCGCGAAACGGCAAAATTCTGCACTCTCGTTGGTCATACGCATATTGCCCACACCCATACGCGTATTGCCCAATTCTACCGCTTGTCATACACGTATTTCCCAGAGGGTTACGCGTACTGGAAGAAGCTGATTCTCTAAAAAATTCCATCTTGATTCCATATTAAATTCCATTACGCGTAGTACTTACTTTCTTACGCGTAATGCCTTGCCCCTTACGCATACCATTACGTGTTTCAACAGAGGGCCGTGTAAAAATGGGTTCCATACGCGTAACGCCCTCGTATCGCAATTTCCATACGCGTAATGCCTTGCCCATTACGCGTATTGCCTTGCCCATTACGTGTATGGGCAGCGAATACCCATAATTTTCTACATAGTACTGCTACGAGTTTCACTCAATTTTCCCCAAAATCCCATCTAAACATCACTATAATACAAATTAAATACATAGAAACCTATATCTACCATGTATCAACAATTAGGAACCTTAAATCATGATTTCCAACACAAACGTTTTGTATCCAAATCTCAAAATCTCAACATATTAAATGTTGTAATTTTCCATCAAATTCAACCAACATGTGAAAACATACAAGTAACCATTTCCAACTAATTCCTAACCTCACCTGACTATACTACGCGATTTATACCGAGTTTCAACCGTAAAAACATCGGTTTCCACTCAATTTACCATTTCTATCAAATGTTAAAATCCTAATATTTCAACCAAAATCAAACCAAACAAACACATACATAAACATATACAATTGAAATATAATCGGAACTTCTCACCCTTACCCGATTAATCGAATATCAAGCTTTGATTTGATCGATTCCTCTTCTTCCCCTTCTTCTCTCTTTTCTTTCCCTTCTTTCTCTTTTCTTTCCCCTTTTTCTCTCTATTTCTCTCTATTTCCTTTTTATAACAAAATATTTACTTTTATAAAAATATCTAACCCCTCAAAAGACTATTTTACCCTTTGGCTCAAATATCTCCCAAACGCTCTCAAAATGCGATGCGAAATATATCAGGAATTAAAAGTTAATAAGAAAATATTATCAATTGCAATTATTTTATCTATCAGAGAAATTATCCAATTAACAGGTAAAACTCAATTAATTTACACAATTCGTAAAATTCCCAAAAATGAAATAAATAAATACGATTAACCAAATCGGGGCGTTACAGGGCGTATAACCCAATTGGAGCCATAAATGTAAGGCTCTGGCTGCGCAGAAGGGGGCCTAGTTGGCTGGCCGTATACGCGAATGGGCCTTCCCATGCGCGTATGAGTAGAAGCTTGACTTTTACTTCTTTCTTGGTGATACGCGTATCGTAGGAGGTGTGGCTGACTGGCCATATGTGTATTAGACCCCTCATACATATATGGACATGAGATGTGTAAAATCTTCTATTTTTCTCTCATGCATCTTTGTTTGATTTCTTCTTTGATCAACTTCCTCTTGAATCTTCAGACTTGTAAATACATGAAACACTACCTCAAACACGTAAAATAGTTCAGAATCAATAAAACCTCTACAGATCAAGACATGATAAAATATACCAAAATAAGCTTAAACTACTACCCAAACTCGCAACAATTCACCTGTTTTAGGCATTCAAATGACAATAAAACTAACACAAATAATAACTTATCAAATACCATCATAAATATTGTTGTTTTATTGGCCTTCACATTTTTATTGGGCTTTTTCCACTCTTTGGTCGAGATCTAGGGCTAAGACCATGTAGGACAAAATATCAAAAAAGGTTTAAGTTTATAAGTAGGTTAAATTGAGGTATGATGTCACTACTATAAATAATACATTTTATGACAAACCTTTCACCTTGACCAACCAATAACCGAGGTATATGTCATGAGAGCATCATGATTAACTTTTTTAAAAAATATACACAACTTATTCCCTATGTTTTTTCCAAAACCAAAGGAGTATGTCTACCATGGACCTCGCTTCAAATCCAAGTTACATCATTTTCTTCTTCTTTTTTTCAATTGGTTTAGGGACCAAGTGTTACCATTTCTCAGTCGGCGCCTTTCCCCTTTCTATTTTTTTATTTATTTTGAATTACGAAATTAATATTTTCAAATGCCTTTATTTTTCTATTATTTTTCTAAAACTTGCATAGTCCCCCACTTACTTTTCCCAACAAAGGGGTAATATCATTTGCATGAATTTCTCAGAATATGGCGCTTTTCTATTTTTCCCAAAACCCAACGTGTAAGTTCGTTTGCATAAATACTTCACATAACTAGACTCTAACTTTTCATTTACCTATCAACACTCCTCGTTTCATCATAATTCTTTTAAAAGAAATCTTAGGAAATTTTCATCTTCATCAAAACTCATATTTCATCATCTATTCCAGCATCAACTCGAACATCAATTTGTCCAACCTAACTAGTTGAAGCTTCATCATCATGTTTTTGGTACGTAACTTACTTCATCTAGTGTTAGTTAGAGAAAATGGTGTCACTGACCACTGAGATGTTGATATAAATTTTGTTTTAATTGAATAGTGTTAGTTTGAGAACATGGTGTCACTGACCATTGAAATGTTGATAAAAAATGTTGTTTTTTTAATAGTGTTAGTTTGAGTAAATGATGTTATGACTAACCATTGAAATGTTCATATAAATGTTGTTTTTCTTGAAAAAAAAATTTCTTAAATATTGTTAGTTTGATAATATGTTAAATGTATGTTCTTAGGAAGTGTACCATGAGTGTAGTATAGTTCATCTGCATTATATGTCTTAGCAGATATTTGTTGATTTGAGTATTATAGTTCATGGTTTACAAACAGATGGGCAATTTGATCAGCACCTCTCATACAACCTCTGCTAATACTAAAAGTAAAAGAAAAACTAGAGGTGCCATGATATTGACATGATGTGACAAAATCCTACGAAAGCGGTGTTCGCTTCCCAGATAGTTTTTGTCCAAGAACTAGTGAGACTTATGATGAATATGCTGATAGTTTTCGGGGATATGTGTTAATACAAGGTAGAAGAAAAGTTAATATTTTGATAGATAATTAGAATGAAGTTGATGTTGAATTGAAAGATAAATTATGGATCGATAGTACGGTATTTATTATAAATTTTATGATTTAAATGATCAATTATTTTTTTGGTTTAATATTAATCTCAACTCTATTATGTAAACATATGAAGTGTTTATTGTTCCACATGATGATATGCTGAAAAAGAAATGGATTGGATATATTGGTGAGTGTTAGAGGGGCTTTGAGACACAACTCACACTTGATTATATTACAAATCCAATGGATAAATTAGAGCCTCCATATGTGAAGTATTAATATATTGATAAGAACGTTTAAGAGGAGTTTGTCAAGTTTCGTACCAATCCTGAATTCTTGGCTAAGAGCCAAAAAGGAAAGGAGAATAGAGCCAGAAAAATTTATCCACATAGATTGTCTCATGGAGGATATGATAATATGGAATAGGAAATGATTAATGAAAAAAGAAAACAAAGAGAACTAGAGCTGGGAGATCCTTCTAAAAGCCTTGATCGCAACCCATATCCGCCATCATGCCATGAGAAAGGGAAGAGGGCACGTCAAAGACTAGGAGGCGAGTTCACATCAAAGGCTACATGCGAAGTTGTTGAAAATATTGTAAGTAGATATTTTTTACAACACTACTTATTTAAGTTAATTCAATTTTGTAAAAGATGAATTGTTATATGTGTTGTAGGATTTGGTTGTTGAAAATTCCAAAGATGGTATCTTTGTTCCAAGAGAACGCCATGACATCTTGGTAGAACTGATTGGAGAAGAGCAACATGGTGGGCATGTTTATGGTCTTGGAAGAGGCGTCAGCTTGAGTTTATATTCTGGACCATCGCATACAAGTAACGAAGTAATCCGTAAGAAAGAAATTGAAGGGATAGTTGATCAAAGGGTTGGGAGAAAGTACAATAAGTATTATAACTAGAGCTCAAGAAGTGGACTCAAGAGGAACAGGAGAGAGTGACTCGAGAGAAACGTTTTAGGGTGCATCTGGAAGAGTAGGAAAGGTTGTTGCAGAAGGTGCGTGAGAGTTCCTAGAAGGAGCGAGAGAGTTTGAATGAAGAAGGGCGAGAGAAGTTGAGTAAGGAAATGCGGGAGAAGTGTACCCGCGATGTTATTGAGGTAAGTATATGTTAAAACAAATTGTTGTATGTTGTTGTTATCATTTGTGTATTTAAATTTATGTATTGTGTTCAATTGTTTCTATGATGCAGCAATTGAAACCAATAGGTGTAATCATCCACCCAAATTCAGATCAGTTGGGCATACCTAAAAAAGTAGCTGAGAAAGTTGTAATGGATGGTGCAAGCATGAAAGATAGTTGTTTTGCCCCACAATACAATATTTACACCACACAATCTCAACCAGATAACATGTAAATACTATCAAGGATGATAGAGGAGTTGTCAGACATCTTTGTGTTTACATTAAAACATGAACTAGAACAAGCATATATACTTCTTAAGAGTTGTGTTATGGAATTTTTGAAGGGAGATGATTGGTTGAACATAACCTGTAGCGTGCGATTTTTGTCGGTGACACGACCACCTTACCGCAATGGTTGGATTTGGGTGCTACTTTCTGATTTCTTATTTATCCTATAAAGCTGGAAAGGGAAGGGAAGATATCTAAAACTAACCTTGCACGCAAATGTTTTCTTTAACAAATGCTAAGAGATCGGGGATCGGGGTCTGGTTATACAAAGGGAAGCTATTAACACCCAATGTATCTATGGTAATCCATAGGAACCTTTTATTACATTTATCTTTGTTAACTTAAAATTCTTTCTTGTGTTTATCTGATATGGCTTGGGAAAGTTTCTCCTTTGGGAGAATTGAGAGAATGTTTTTGTGGTTTTTAGTTTTCTATTGTTTTTGGGAAGGTACTGGACCTAAAGTTTTGATTTGTGTGCTCACTAAGATTTCGCAATCTTATGCCTACGTATTCCCGTAAAGAGATTTGGGAAATCAGAGAAATCGTAGTTCCTCCTATTTCTATGGGAGGAAAGATATTTGGTGTCTTGTTTAAAGCCCAAGATTGAAGCTAGCAGAGTATTTGTGTCTTGTTCAAAGCCCAAGATTAAAGCTAAAGGTTGACTGAGAGAGAATTTGTCATCTCTAAAGGGAGATACCTCACCTATTCATAACAAATGTTGAGAAATTGGTTATAAGGGAAATTACTTTAACTGGGATATGTGAATCCAGTAATGCCATAATTTCCTTTATAAGAGGGATGTCATGAAGGAAGGAAGCTTTAACTCAGTGTAGAGCAATGTCACTTTTTCCTTTATGAATCTTTCATGCTAAGAGAGGGACATTGGCTTGGATGTTAGGAATCCAGAGGCTTGCCACTTACAGTTGTTAGATGAAAGATGAGTTTTAGCCAGGATAAAGGAAGGACTCCAACTTGGATTTTGAATCAACAAGTGTGCCACTTACAACAATTATCTGGGAAAAAGGTTTAATTGTTTGTTTTTGAGATGTAATGTATAGAGGAAATATCCTCCTGCAGAGAGGACTCATGGTCTGATCTGAGGGGATGTTAATTTTTGTGTGCCTTGATCAAAGCCCAAGGTTGAAGCTAAAAGAAACTGACTCCACTGGGGAGGGTTTTATCTGTCTTGTACAAAGCCCAAGATTGAGGCTGACTGAGGAAATTCTTATATGAAGCCTAAGAGGAGGCTAACTTTTGCTGAGGATTTATGGAAATCCGGGAGCAGGTCCAGATGGTATTGGGGAATCCAAGGGTTTTACTCTTGCTGAGAATCAGGGAAGAGTTGAAGTATCAGTGGCCATGAGGCTATGATTCTACTGAGGATTTGTTGATAGTTGATTGACCCTGGCTGGGGATTTTTAAGGTAAAAGCTTAAGCCTTGTTGGGTTTTTTTAACTCTGCTGGAGATTAGTATATTGGTGAACTGATCAAGGTTCTTCCTATGCTTTTAGGAAACTTGAGGGTCTCTATGTCAGATCCAAGAGGAGATGAGACTTTCAAGTCTAAATTGAATGAAGCCCAAGAGGAGGCTGAGAATGCCCAAGTCTCTTAAAGAGTGGTAGGCTATAGTGTAGGGAGAGGTCTTTGTATGATGTTCTGGAATTTTGAATCTCCTGAGGATTGAACTAGTAGAGATGACTAATTTCTATCCTATGCCTTTAGGAGGCCTTTGGGTCCTTGTACTAAGCCCAAGAGGAGGCTGAGGAACTTCTAAGAAGCCTGTTGGTCCTTGTACTACTCCCAAGAGGAGGCTGGGGAACTTTTAAGAAGCCTGTTGGTCCTTGTATTAAGCCCAAGAGGAGGTTGGGGATGCTTTTAGGAAGCCTGTGGGTCCAAGCCAAAGAAAAGTTCAAGAAAGGTTTCACCGGGAATTAGTCCTTTCTTTATTGAACAGTTCTAAGGTTTGAAGAAATTCAAAAGAGGTTTCACTGGGAATTAATCCTCTATGGGGAAATGAATTCCTTGTACACACACACATATATATATATATATATATATATATATATCTAAGTTTTGACAGTCTTGAGAAAAGTTTCTGAAATTCTAGCATAGCAGACAACAGATGTCCTACACATGTCAAGACATTGTTCTGCATAATCATTTAAACAAGAACACAACAGCAGACTGATACCTTGAATATCAGTAACTACAGAATCACAGATGTTACGACATCTGTTCCAACATGTTTATCAAGACCCATAACAGAGTATGTAAATCTGCAGAGTGATAAAAGAACACAGTAATTGTTAACCCAGTTCGGTGCAATTCACCTACATCTGGGGATACCAATCCAGGAAGAAGACTTCACTATCTGTAGTAAACTTATAAAGTTAAACTCCCCTGTTTACAACTTTATTTCCTAAATAATACCCAATGAAATCTTTACCAAAGAACACCCTCTTTGATATGAGAATCACCACTCACTTCCCCTAATCACAATCTGTGATATCTAAACCATTCCTGTCAATACAGAATTCTGTCAAACATACTTGACCAACACGCTAACTTGGATTTGCTTTAAAGCTTCATCCAATAACAACATTCAATCCAATACCTAAAGGCTTATGGATCTGTGCGATACCTATGTCTACCACAATGCATCAAACGATACAAAGGGAGACTTACAAACTTAGAGAGCCAACGACTCTCAAAACCCTAAACCATTATTTTTACACAAGAGAACTAGGTTACAAAAGGTATATTCAAGGTGCATAAACCCTAGGACTAAGTCTTCTTTTATAGTCTTATGTTTCCTTGGGCTTCTAATCTTCTGCTTATTTCTTCCTTGATCTATGTTCTGATTGCTCCTTAAATCTTGCAACAGATTTAGAAACATCCTGCAATATCAGCTCAAGATGTCGAGACATTCGTTAGGACATCATATCTGACCGGTCTTCTTTCATCAGAATTTTTCATGTTTAAACATATATTTTGACATTCTGTTCTTCTAAAATTTTTCTCAAAATAGCAGAGCTTTCAATCTCCCCCTTTTGACAAATTTTTGGTTAAAACTCCTTTGGTAGAAAAAGAAAGTCCGACGTTTGGTATATATAATTGGAACACTTCTGAGACTCTTTCTTACCCCTGAAATTCCTAGTTGTATGTTGGTGTACATGAGGAAGAGTACATAACCTACTCCCCCTCAAACCAGTGCTTGCCATGGAGGGATAAATCTTCCTCTTAAAGAGCATAAGAGAACCCATAAGAATGTCCATAAAGAGCTTAAGACGAAACAGTTGTATCATATGTAACATAAAGTCCATAGAGAATGTAACTCAGGTCACAAGACACAACCTGCTTCATAACTCAGATCACAAGGCACAAAGGGAAAGACTCAGATAGAATGTTAGAACATCCTCTCCAACATCCTTGCAAAACAACTACAAAGATGCGCCAGATGTGTGTTGAAAGACCCATCCCCACACAACCATTCTCCCCATTTTTAGCCAAAAATTGACAAAAGTAGCCAATACAGTTCCATATCCATATGTTACTTACCCAAACATGAATGAAAGACATGATGAATTAACCCACAACCTAGAATACCATAAATAGATGCATGCTTTAAATACCCAAACAGTTTCTCTAGAGATTCACGGTCCAAAGAAGTTACCGCTGAACAATTCAATGGAGAAATAAATTTTGGTAGGTAAATTCAACATTAATAACTGTGCACCGCCCAACTAGGATAAGACTGTTTCAACTTTTAAGAGTAACCATCCAAAAAAAACACTTGCATCAAGACACATGCTAATCATGCCTTCTCTAAGACACACTCTCCATCGTCCAAAACAGCCAGTTAGGACCCACCCTCAAGTCTTAAATAATGTCCTGACACTTTGTCAGGCTTATTCAGTCCATCTGAAGCATAGTCACCATCTTTTTGATGAGTCCCAAGAATAATCCTTTTAAGCAGAAGAAAAATAAAACTGACCAAGATGTTAAAACATTTCTTCAAACATCTCCGAGTTAGCAACCAAAACACCCAAGATACTTGTATTGACACTTCAATGATGGAATCAACTTTATACTGTCAAGTCCCTCACAACCTTGCAACAGTAGAATAATGTCAAGACATCCTTCTTGACACCTCAGTACAACTTGCTTGACCCCAAAACAAACATGATTCAGAACTGCACCCCTGCAGTAATACATCTTAGATCAAGGAGAAACTCCCCCTATCTAAGATAACCAGTGTTCCTCCAATGAACACTTATGTTGATGAATGGAAAACATAAGACGCATCTTCATGTCTTCAAGAGCGCACCATTTGTCCAACCCACCCGCTGAACACAATCATCAACTGCACTTATTGCTTCTTCTGACAAAAACCAATAATCACTCACACATGAACACTATCATGCTTCCTGTGAGATCACATTAAGATCAACATCCTAAATCAACAAACTCTTGGATTGAGACCAAACACACCATTGATCCCTCTCTTCTTAAACCCATCTATACACCACACGGATTCCTCTTGAATTCTCATGTACAGACTTCCATGTTCCTTGAGACAAAATCCAATTGACTTGGAATGTCACATTCCTCAAAGAGATACCTTACCTCTTAGTTTTTTATCTTCTTAACGACGTCAGATATCGTATACATGCTCCAGAACTTCTCAGCTTGCCAAACTGACCCGGTTCTTTCTAGCATGACTCGTAGCAGGGGTGGTATCCCCTTCACAAGCTTTTCTACTGACCTTAGTAAGGCCAACTAATTAGATAGACACCCCATAATCCAAGACAGTCATTCCTTCATCATTCTCCTGTATGATAACGTGGAATACTTCTGATTCTCCTGGTGAATATCCACTTTCATATTCTGAATGCATTAGAATCCAGACCTTCACGCAATCAACTTGAGATCCACTACAGTCTTACCAAAACCTTCTCATCAGACTTCCAAGACAGCTCTCCTACTCCATCATTCTCCCGTATGACAATTTTAGATACTTCTTAGAAACGATGTAAGTAACAAGTTTCTCACAAAACTTAGAATCCTTCTCCAAGGATAACTAACCCATAAGATGTTCTAACATCAGTTAGGACATCCTTCACATATCACCAATCAACATAGTTCTTAATATGCTCCACTACTGGACTTACTATCTGCATACTAATCCAACTGAAGATCTTCAAACAACATTGCGCCATCAGCTTGATCAACAAGAACTTCATATAACCAAAGAGAGAAATAAACTCTCATCCACCAAAAGAAGGTAATTTTCCATCATCACCCTAGAACCTCTACCACAAGCTCCAAGATAGATCTGAACCAGAACCTCCTCACATCTTCAACCAACTACCCTTCTGCCCAAGAGTAATTAGTTCCAAGCACACTGCTTGAATGCACACTAAAGATCAACCAAATGCCACTGTTTGATTCATCTTAACTTTTCTTGAATCCACATATGAGAACTACCAAATGCCACTTTTGATTGCCTCATCCTTCTTGAATTCAAATATGAAACCAACCAAATGCCACCTTTTGATTGATCTCACCCTTCTTCAGAACTCCCACAAGATACACTGACCCACCAATGAAATATGATCTTCAAGTTACATGAACTACTTGCTCTATAGCAAGCCATCTTGGATCCACCAAGCCTTAGACATGTAACATCTTCTCCTTCCATAGACCTTTTTGAAGCATCCATAACTTCCATTATCCTGTAGATCAAATCAGCTGCCACAACACCAGCTAAGATCCTGATGTTAAGCTTGATGTCAGAACATTCTGATATGACATCCAGCTGCTGAATTCAGCTCCTCCTTCTGCCACTTAGAAGAACCTCCTCCCTATTACAGAACAAGAGTTCCATGCTCTCATAGACTTGATTCAACAACCAGGTTTGAGTAGACTACCTCCATCCTGCTTAATCTTATCACAAGTATTCCATTCAAGCTCACACCATGATGAATAACTGCTTTGAAGCTCCAAAGAATTCACACCTGCCACGTCTGATTCTTCAGAAGAGAAGTAGTCATAGACTACACCATAGCCATACCAAAGAATGCCACTTTCCTTAGTAGAGCAGTCTGTAGAAAGTCAGAGATAACTGCCACTTAACCTTGACCTCTAAGATGAGTAAGATCTCATGCTCCTAAGTACCTAGATCAGAAATAAACTTATCCAAGTTGTGCCATCGCCAGCACTCCATCCTGAACAAGTCTCTTGCTAGAACACTTTCCAGATAAACACCAGGTGCTTCTAGTAATAACTTGAACACACCTGCTGCACTCCAATATTCCTAGATCAGAAATAAACTGACCCAAGAATTATCCATCAAGATTATGATGTCTTCTTCTTCATCTTCCACATCTCCATTGTCTAGACCAGTTCCTTTCCAGGAAACTCTCCAGAGATCAGATGCTTCTGCCACACCAACTAAAGCAGATTCTTAGGTTAACACCCAAGAAAAAAATCCAAAAGCTTATGCAGTACCCCTTCCATGATTCTGCACAAACTCAGATGAAGAGATGTTTCAACATCGTGTTGAACATCAGTAATTTTGAACTCCACATACAAGAATAATCAATCAAATACTTGCGAGTAACACAAATAGCAATTGATCTTAAATCCTTATTCACATGTTTCACTGTTGAAGCCACACTCCACCAGATCACTTCATGAACACTTATCAAGTATTCAATCTTTTGCAAGTATCTTCTTTGATAAACAAATTGTTGAGATACCAAGGCTGCCACCCTTGACTCAAGTATTTAAGATTCTCTCTGAACGAACCCTATTTACCTCAACAGTTCTGAAAATTCCATTTAGATTAGATTCATCCTTAGGATTAAGAGAGATGATCTCTTCCTTGCACTTTTAGATGGTAAAAATAAATCACCTCCACTTTCTTCAGATTTATGTTTCACAGAAACACCTTCTAGTCAGAAGAATAACTAGAAGACTCCAGATGCACGACTGAGATGCCTTTATGAGTGGACTTGAGAGTATTCTCAAGTATCTTTGACAACTTAGCCGGTCAATCATTTATCAAATTCCTAAAGCATGAACTTGATAAACCTGATATTAACTCCCCTTCTCTTCAACTGACTCCAAACTGCACAATGGAACCAAGCTTCCATGTACCAAGTCACCAAACCATACATCTACTGACATCTCTCTCCACTCCATCGCTCCCGACTTTGGAATAAAAAGATGCAGATATCTTCAAATATAGAGGCCGACGATTGAGATCTTCCACCATCTGTCTTCAGTAACAACTCCAGAACCCCATAAATTCCAGAGCTCTTCCATCAGAAACATATGCAGCGGAACCACCAAGGAACAAATTTAGCTTGCCCTAATAAGATGTCAAAATATCTTATAAGACACCCCAACAAGAGAGCTAGCCACTTCTCCTGCAGTTGTTGTAGAACCTCCTCAGCAACATGAACAACCACCGGGTTATTACCTTCGATCAAAAACATCCATCCCATCCATTAATACCCTTGAGTATGTCTGAGTTGATTGATCTGATCTTCAAAACTCCTCCTTGTTTAAACGCCAGAAAGTATCTCCCAAAGATCTCATCCAGAAACAGACAGGATGCCTGCTCTGATACCAATTGAAATTCTGGCATAGCAGACAACAGATGTCCTAACACATGTCAAGACATTATTCCGCATAATCATTTAAACAGGAACAGAACAACAGACTGATACCTTGAATATTAGTAACTGCAGAATCACAGATGTTACGACATCTGTTCCAACATGTTTATTAAGACCCATAACAGAGTATATAAATCTGCAGAGTGATAAAAGAACACAGCAATTGTTAACCCAGTTCGGTGCAATTCACCTACATATGGGGGATACCAATCCAGGAAGAAGACTCCACTATCTGTAGTAAACTTATAAAGTTAAACTCCCTCGTTTACAACTTTATCTCCTAAATACTACCCAATGAAATCATTACCAAAGAACACCCTCTTTGATATGAGAATCACCACTCACTTCCCCTAATCACAATCTGTGATATCTAAACCATCCCTGTCAATACAGAATTCTGTCAAGCATACTTGACCAACACGCTAACTTGGATTTGCTTCAAAGCTTCATCCAAGAACAACACACAATCCAATACCTAAAGGTTTATGGATCTGTATGATACCTATGTCTACCACAGTGCATCAAACGATACAAAGGGAGACTTACAAACCTAGAGAGCCAAAGACTCTCAAAACCCTACACCCTTATTTTTACACAAGAGAACTAGGTTACAAAAGGCATATTCAAGGTGCATAAACCCTAGGACTAAGTCTTATTTTATAGTCTTATGTTTCCTTGGGCTTCAAATCTTCTGTTAATTTCTTCCTTGATCCATGTTCTGATTGCTCCTTAAATCTTGCAACAGATTTAGAAACATCCTGCAATATCAGCGCAAGATGTCGAGACATTCGTTAGGACATCATATCAGACCAGTCTTCTTTCATCAGGCTTCTTCATGTTTAAACATATCTTTTGACATTCTATTCTTCCAAAAATTTGCTCAAATCAGCAGAGCTTTTAGTTTCACCAGGAATAATTCCTTTCTCTGTTCCATATTGAATAAGCCCAAGAGGAGGCAGACTGTATAAGGAATTTCCTATGAGGGAACTAGTTTTAACTATGTTGAAAGTAACATCTGGTTTGACCTAAGTGTAGACCTAACTGCTGGGGGAAACTGTAAACAAATATGCACAAGTATATATATATACAGATAAGTGATTTGACAGATATATAAACAAGTATGCATAAAAAAGGATATTGGGACTTTCATTTTGAGAGGGGGGCCAAGTGTATTGTGATCTGTTGTATTGACTACAACTGTATGATTGATTAGGGTTTCAAGAAATTGAAGAAAGTTTTGAGAAAACTTTGAATTTGAATTTGAATTAAAATAAGTTTGTTTGAAAAGAAAAGAATGTTTGGGGCTTATAGCTCAAAGTGAGGCCCAAGTGGTTTAAGAGCAGTTTTACCGGAAATAATGGTCCTCTTAGTACCAGTTTAAACAGGTAGATGATTTTGAAAACAGAGGTATGGGGCTTATAACTCAAGGAGAGGCCCATGGAGGTTGTTTATTGTTTAAAACAAAGTTTATGAACAAAAGATTGGGGCTTATACTCAAGGAGAGGCCCAGATGACTTATTTGAAAACATTGATCGCACTGCGATACCGAAAGACGTTATGGGACTTATACTATAGTAGAGGCCCAAAAATGTTTGTGTACAAAAGGGGGTTAGGTCTTACACTCTACTAGAGACCCAAAATTGTTTGTAAATAAAGAAAAATGGGGCTTATACTCAAGGAGAGGCCCATATGATTTATTAGAAAAGGTGACGATTGCGCCGTGATTTTAAAAACCACAGGGGGACTTATACAATGACCGAGGCCCAAAATTATTTATGTACAAGAAGGAATGGGTCTTATCGAGGCCTAAAATTGTTTCAAATGAAATTTGAAAAAATCAAAATTAAGAAAACCCTAATTTTAATTTAAAAATACAATTTTCAAAGGAAATTAAATAAAAAATGATACAAAATATCAAATATATTCAAAAACAAGTTGTCAAATTTTAAAAATATTTTGAAAAATCATGTTTAATCACATGAAAACTTGGAATTCATTTGAATTTGAAAAACCAAGGTGGAAATTTCATTTAAAAATGTTTAAAAACAAATAAAATGAAATTATTTACAAAAATTCAAACTATATTACATAAATAATATAAATTTGATTTTTTTTTGTAGAATAAAATATTTTAACATTTTTGTGAATTTTAAAAAAAAGAACCAATAAAAAATGATAAAAATTGAGAGAGAAATTAATTTTTTAAATCAATTAAGAAAATGATCAAAAATTCAAATTATGGCGCCAACGGTCATCTTCTTCCTCACGACCTCCCTCCATGGCTGTTTTGCGAAACCTCACATATCTCTCTCAATACGTAATGGTTTTGACTTTTGTAAACATGAAAGTTGTGTATTTATGAACAAGGATTTCAGTGATATAAATTAATTGCATTTATATTAAGTGTGGAGTGAGAAATCAAATGATGAACACATGAACCCTAATTTCTACAAGAACACTATAAAATCCTATACACGATAGCTACAAAGTAATTGATTGAGGGGAAACACTCTACATAAGTGCATAAACATGTTTGTAACTTGAAAACACATTTATGATGCATGAATCATTGAGTTTGAGAGTGCCAGGCTTACCTCTGCAAGAAGAAATCGAATTGTGTGTTGGAGGTGTTACAGATGTTGTTTGATGATCTGGATAGCTTCAATGGACCTTATGTAAGTTGTTTGGAAGCTTGAAATGGATTGAAACAACCTGGAACTTGTTATGGTACCTCAACTGCAACCTTGCCAAAAAGCTTGAGCAAATGGGGGGTGACTTTGTGATTCTGGTGTTCCAAATATGTTTTGAGGTTATGGATCACCTATATATGATATATGTGAGGTGTGGGATGGTTAGTTTTGATGGAATTGATCCCTATTTGAAAATTCGATAGTGACTTGCTAGATAAGCAAATTCTGGTTTTTTAGAGTGATTGGAAGAAAAGCATGAGTTGTGATGCTTTGGTGTGTTTTGATCAGTCACACATGTTTTTGGAGCAATAGTGTTTGGAGGCTGATCATGGCATGTAGCTTGTAGCCATTGACTTGGATAATTCAAAAGTGCCAAGTCAACTCTCTTATCTTGACTCCATTCATTTCTGCAGGTTTGAATGCTCAGAGTTTGGACTTGAATCTTGACTGGCTTGGAGTGTTATGGTCTGGTTCATGACACCTCAATGTATTGCATTATGTTACCTTGCCAAATTTGAATTTCCAAGTTTCATGTCATGATGGTTTTCACATGCCAAGTTGAAATTCTTGCCTCCTTGATCAAGAAACAAGTGAGTCATCAGATGTTTTGTGCTTTTGGAAGATGACAAAGTTGGCAAAATGGCAAAACTTAAGTGACAAAATCGTGTGGCACAAGTTTGGTTTTCATGCCTTTGTGTGGGCAGGGTGAAAAATGCCATTTTTTAGGCTTATAACTCCTTGCTCAAGCTGAACCACGAGAGGCTCTTGTGCTTTTTGGAAAGCCCCTATAACATACTTCAACTTTTATGTTTAACTTTGATCTTGAATCATCTTGGATCATAATGAAAAATGGCCTCAAAGTTGGTGAAAATGCAAAACAGATTATGTCCAAAATTTCACTAAGTGTTGGAATATGGTCATTTTCATTTTTTTTGTGATTTTGATCAATTCATAACTCAAAATCCATGAGGAGTTGGAATGAGGTGTAGTTGACATTCTTGTATTATGTAATGAGAGCTTCCATTTGAGCTTTGGATGGAAGAAAAAGGCTTTGTGGTTTGGAAGTTATGACCTTGCAAAGCTGGGTAGAAATCACTTTTTTCCATGACTTAGTGAAATTTCAAGTTTCTTAAGATTGTCCCTTTTGCAAGTAACACCATTTTTCTTGATTTTTATTGGTGGATGATTATCCAAACCATGAGTTAACATTGTTTTTTACTTAGGGAAGCCTTGTTTGTCAAGAAATTCAAAAAGTCAAACTTGATTCTTGGCACAGTTGACTTTTTGTCAGATGATTTTCAAACTTTGTGATCCTCTATGAAATCAAGTCCTTGACCTAATTCAAACCTAATGTATGGATTCCATAGGTGTTTTAGAGTGTCTTGAATCATGTCACAAGGTTTGGGATCATCTCTTGGTCAAAAGTCAAAGGTACAATTGACTTTTCATCAAAAAACCCTAATTGGTCCAGATGAATTTGAATCCTTATATTTGCTTATGAAACAAGTTCTTTGAATCAATCCAATCTTGTAAATAGATCAATATGATGCATTGGAGGTTTTCAAAACACTTCTTGAGGTCTTGGTTCAGGCCTTACTTCAAAAGTCAACTTAGGGGTGAATTAGGTCAAGAAACCCTAATTCCTTATTTTTTATGAATGCATCCCCTGAGGCTATTTTTAACTTGTGATTGGGTCCATGAGGTCCCTTTGAGCTTCTTGGATCATGTTTTGAAGTATTGGCTCATGCCCAAAGGAAAATTTTTCTCTGGAGACCTTGGTCGACCAAAACCCTAATTTGGTGACACTGATGATCTTGAGGCTTGATCCACTTGAAATGTTGCACTCTTGTGCTTGATTCTTGATGTAGGAGACCTCTTGATCCTTTATAGATGTTTGAGAGACTTGACAAGTTGAGGATCATGCCCATTCTTGATTGATCCTTTGTCTGAGTACTCTGAGAGGGCTCAAAACCCTAATTCTTGATTGTAGTGAATGCTCAACAATCTTTGAGAGGATTGATGAGGCATGAAGGTACATCCATATTGTGATGATGATTTGCACAATGATGGGAAATCTTGTGGTCAAAATTTGGGGTATGACATAACCATACAATAATTTTGGTGCTTGTAAGTACAATTTTTACGATGTTTTCAATTAATATTCATTATTCTCATACTTTAACATCAAGATTTGACTTTTGCCTTTACTTTTAGGCCCATGCATGAGATGTGTGTTAAAAGAGAATTAAGAAAGTATTTTTTCTTAGATCCATACAAAATTCAATTTAAACAATTGGAAAAATCATCATCCAGACGTACATACAAAATAATTTGATTGATGAGAAAAAATAATGTTACATGAGACCGTTTTACCATGCGTAAATTTGATTGATGAGAAAAAATAATGTTACATGGGACCGTTTTACCATGCGTAATATATATTAATTTTTGTTTTCTTTTATAAATCAATTTTATACACATTATTAATATTATGAATATTTATGCAATTCACATTGCTAACTAGTTATTATATGTCTGAAGCAAAATATTGTAATTATGTTATATATGCTCGTTACTCTATGATATTGATGAATCGATGCATGATGTTTTGAGTGGGTAAATGGTATTATTTGTAATACTCAAATTTTACCTTTAGTTTTGAATAGTTTTTAAGAGGTAAAAAGTCAAGGATCTTTTTTCAAAAGTAAGTATTACTTGTGCTTTTTGACATTTTTTTATTTATTTTCGCTAATGTATTACTTGTGTTTTGTGTGTATTAGTAACTATATGAAAATTATTTGTAGACGCGAAAATAACCCGACGTGTGGATAGTATGTTATGAAATATATGTTTTATATTGTCTCCTGAGGCATTAGTAATTCATGGGTTAGTGTATTAACTTTATCCATATACATGTAATTTATTTATATTTTTTAAGCTAATATTGTTGTTGTTAACTTATCATAATTTAAATTTTATACAAATTATAGGTGTCTAGCAAGCGAACACCATTTCCACAAGAAGATATATATGACATCCGGTCACAATGGGCCGGTTGCTTCCTATCTATTTATGAATCTTAACAACACTAATTTTTTCTTGGCTGTTGTAAACATTGTGTATAGGTCTTTTTTTTGTCACATATGTATTTGGCTTTGTATTCTGTTCTCAAATATATATAGGTTCTATTGGTGTACTATTTTGGATATGTATATTTGGTTTGTAAACAATGTGTGTATATTCAGTTATATTCTATTATAAAATAAAATGTTTTGATTCTATCACAAAATATTATGTTCTGATTTTGTGTAAAAAAATTTCAAGCCAGTTAAATTGAGATTTAAAACAAAATAGAAATGACAAAAAATAGGTTTTACCCCTCGATTTCGATTTAAAGTTGACGTAAATACTTTCTTTTTACTTCGCATGTGAAACCGAATTAAAATCTCTTTTTCAACTGAGGTAAATGGGTTTTGTATAGTAGTTTGCATACATTAATTATAGAAGTTTATGTGGGGATACAAAAAATTTCGTCAAATAATTTAGTATCTGAAATTCACTTTTTTTTTTTTTTTAATTTATAGTACTAGTAAATAAATAGAATGTCACGGATTCAATTATGAACTCTTGAATTTATTATTTATACATATTTACCAACTAAACTATTTTAACAGGACTTATGGATGATAATTTAATGAGAGTATTTGATCTATTTTAAAAAGTTTCACAATTAAATAGTCAATTTATATATGCGTGGAGTATAATTAACCCCAATCATTTTCTAATAATATTATATTTTATTTGGTTTTCCACCGGAACAGTATTTTTATTTATTTTTTCCTAAATTATTTTAATCAAATTGTTTTGGAGAAAACTTTAACATAATTTTTTAGGTGTAATTTTTACTATTTTCTAATAAAATATGAAAAATGTACTTAAATTTTGTTTAAGTAAAAATATGAGAAAAATTAGATATGTGTAGGAGAAAGTTATACACTTATCATATTTTTGTTGTAAAATAGTTGTATCTAAGTTTTTCGCGATTAGTTTTCCATGTATATAATATTATAGATTGTCCAAATCACTTTAATTAACTTGAGCAATGAAGCATATTGTTTTAAATGTATTAATTTGATATCAATGTCTTTGGCATTATCCTCATCACTTTCACTCATAGTATTAAAGTGATATTCAAAGTTCATTTGCTTAATCTTTTACTCAATCCACCACAAATCAACTTCTAGATTGTATGTATTACCTTACTTAATTATCATAAATTAAGTTAATTTCTCAAACAATGGAATAATCACAACACTAACCAATTATATTACTATATAGTATGAATATAACCAAAACCTTCTTAACTTATAAAACTAAACTTTATCTATAAGCCAATATTTTCTCTTTCTAACGTGTTCATCTCACATATATATCTTTCTTGTCTGTCTTACTCTCTTTGTTTTTGAATCAGTCAAGTTTCGTTTTCTTTGAGATTACTAGGAAGAAAATAAGCCAAAAACAAAACAATATAAGATAATTTACACTTCTCGTAAAAAACACTACATTGAAATGAGCAAAGGTCTGTATTTAATTATTATGTGATCTCATGTTTGACTTTTGCTATCAAACCAACCATATAGCCATATGGTCATTGAAACCTCACAATAAATGATCAGGGTAGGTCAACTCTGTGACTGTGATGAATCATAGAATTGTTGTTATTATTATTATTGTTTTTCTAAATTTTGTTTTTCATTTTTATATCCACATGTCACATAATAATACACTTATTAGACCATTTTACACATAAAAAAGATTATATAAAAATGAAAAAATATCATAAATTCATAATATTTTCATTGGTGAATAATGAATATATACAACTAAAAAAATAATTAATATTATATTAAAAATGAAATTATTTTAAGATAAATTATTTATTTATGAGAGAATGGAATGGATACATAGAGATAAGAAAACGGTTCACCCACATAAATGTTATAAATTGTTGGTAGGTTGCTCACCAAAACCATAACCAAACCTCACATAGCAAAGCATTTAATTTAATTATTTTTTCAACTATATATAAATTGTTGGTATATTACAAGTAGTGTAATATTAGCAGATGACAACTCTTATTCCAAAAAAAGGTATGTATATATTTGAGTATGTGACCTCAAAAACTTTATGCTTCTTTGTTTTTCCTAGTTCTTCCCTTCACCATGTTCCTCAACTACTCTCATTTATTTCTCTTCATTCATTGCTCGCCACACTTAAACACCCTGTTAAAATAGAGTCTTAGAGAGAGAGAGTGTGTGTGTGAGAGATATTACAAAGAAAAACCCTAGCTAGTTGTAGTATACTATGCTTATATTTTTTCAAATAGAGAGAGAGTGTGAAAAATAAATAGGTGGGGTGATTTCAACTTTAAAGTTTTTCAACAACCTCTCAGAGCATTTAAAGTGACACATCTTATGAGATTAAGAGGAGACGGTGTAATGTGAAGAAAACCAGTCTGGCCTTATTAACTTCTTCACCTATAAATCTCTTCTCCATTACACACTCACATTATACTACACTTGGATCTATTGCTTCATAATAATAATATAAGACTTTCACTCTCTCCTTACTCTCTTTCATTCTTTCTTCTTTTTCTTCTTCACTTTCTCTTATCTGCATTCTCTATATTTTCACTTTATATAGCTCAACCTTCTCTTCAACCATTGTTGAACCAATAGTTCTAGAAGGTGAATATAGTAGACGTTTAAGTTCTCATGCATTTTTTCAAGCACCCCATTTTTTGTTTATGTAAAAAGATTAAAATTTTGATTGAATCTTTTAGTATGCTTGAGTTTTTTCATTTTTTATTTATTGAAAAATAGTAATATTTTTTATTTAATTTTCTTGTATGGTTGAGGTTTTGATTCTTGGGTTATGTTTTGATGATATTGTGCTATAAATAATTGTTTATTTATGGAGAAAAGATTAAACTTTTGGTTGAGTTTTTTTATTATTGGATTGTGACATTGACAAATATTGCTACATCATTTTTTATTTATGGAAATATGTTGAAGTTTTGTTGAATTTTCTTGTAGGTTTGAGATTTTGATTATTGGGTTGTTGTGACAAGATTATACTGCACAAGTTTACAAGTAATTCAAGACAGTGTTTGGTTGGTGTGGTCATAAAATGGAAACATGTACGGTTCTGTTGCTGTTAACGGCTATAACAGCTTACTTGCTTTGGTTCACGTTCATCTCGCGGTCGTTGAGAGGTCCACGTGTCTGGCCACTATTGGGCAGTTTACCGGGTTTGATTGAGAATTGTGAACGTATGCATGATTGGATCTGCGATAACCTCCGCGCGTGTGGTGGCACGTACCAGACATGCATCTGCGCAATCCCTTTTCTAGCTAGGAAGCAAGGGCTTGTGACTGTCACGTGTGATCCGAGGAACTTGGAGCATATACTCAAGACCCGGTTCGACAATTACCCGAAAGGACCGACTTGGCAGGCAGTGTTTCATGATTTGTTGGGTGATGGGATCTTTAATTCTGATGGTAACACGTGGGTGTTCCAGCGCAAGACAGCCGCGCTGGAATTCACCACTAGGACGCTACGCCAAGCTATGGCTCGATGGGTGAGTCGAGCCATTAAGGATAGGCTTTGCACGATTTTGAAGAAAGCTGAGCTGCATGGTGAGCCGGTGGATCTACAGGATGTGATGCTCCGGCTCACTTTTGATAATATTTGTGGTTTGGCATTTGGGAGAGACCCGCAGACATGTGCTACGGGTCTGCCTGAAAACGGCTTTGCGGCTGCTTTCGACCGAGCCACTGAAGCCACGCTTCAGAGGTTTATATTACCTAAGGTGATTTGGAAGGTGAAGAAATGGTTAGGACTTGGTATGGAAGTCGGCTTGAGCCGAAGCCTTTCCTTTGTGGACGAACACTTGTCAAGTGTGATTGAGAAACGCAAAGTGGAACTGTTGAGTCAGCAGAAAGATGGCTCTCTTCTTCATGATGACTTGCTGACTAGGTTTATGAGGAAGAAAGAATCTTATTCAGACAAGTTTCTGCAACACGTGGCGTTAAATTTCATCCTAGCTGGACGTGACACGTCATCGGTTGCGCTGAGTTGGTTTTTCTGGTTGGTAATTCAGAATCCAAAGGTGGAAGAGAAGATACTACACGAGATATGCACGGTCTTGATGGAGACACGCGGTGCTGACATGGAAAAATGGACCGATGAGCCGTTGGGATTCGAAGAAGTTGATCGTCTGATTTATCTTAAGGCTGCACTGTCTGAGACACTAAGGTTGTACCCTTCGGTGCCAGAGGATTCAAAGCATGTGGTGAAAGACGATGTGTTGCCGGATGGAACTTTTGTTCCGGCCGGATCATCGGTGACATATTCGATATATTCTGCCGGGAGGTCGAAGACTACTTGGGGTGAGGATTACATGGAATTTAGACCTGAAAGGTGGTTGTCATTGGATGGAACAAAGTTCATTATGCATGACTCTTTTAAGTTTGTTGCATTCAATGCTGGTCCTAGAATATGTTTGGGGAAGGATTTGGCTTACCTGCAGATGAAGTCTATAGCCGCAGCTGTTCTGCTCCGCCATCGTCTTGCGGTGGTTCCTGGCCACCGGGTGGAACAAAAGATGTCACTCACCTTGTTCATGAAAAATGGGCTGTTGGTTAATGTTTACAACAGAGATTTGAAGGGTGTTTTTGCAAATATACAAAATGAAAAGAAGGGTGAGATTCAAGAGAAAGTTTCAAATGATTTGAAATGCAATGGAAGTTGTTAGTGTGGTGTTTCAAAAGAGGTGAATTTTAAAATTCAGCTCTTGGGGCTTTAATTTATAGAAGAGAGAACAGGGTTGGAAAAAAAAACAAGAGAAAAACAATAAAAATAAAGGGTATATTTTATTCATGGTATGTTATATAAATTTATATAATTCATATGAGAATTGTGGATGGATTGATTTCTTTATATGGGGGTTGTGGGGTGGATGCATGCTTTCTCTCTGTTCATCTTACTTGTAGAATCCTTGCAAATATTCAATTGTAATTCTTTATTTCTTTGTTTTCATGTTTCTATTTTAATTTTACTGCTTTCATGACATTATTATGTATGTAGTAAAAGCTAAGCTCCCATTTAACAATGTTGAATGTTGATGTTCATAAAAGAACACCTTACGTTTTGATTAGATTTGAATGTCTTGGCTGGTTCATGTTGTATTTTTATTTTTATATGCAATCACTATAATTCAACTATATAATTTTATCTATGTTTATAGATATCATATTTCTTAGTTGTATTCAGGTTTTAGGATCATTGCCTATGGCTGACAATGTAAGTTGAATGGTAACAACTTTTTCATACTCATCTAGGTGGTATGTTCTTTACGAAATCTCTATAATTCAACTATATGATTCATTTGTGTTTCAAATGTAAGGGACAGTTCAGAAATCACAATTCTTAGTTAAACTCTTGCTCTAGCATCCTTTCCTATGACTGATCATAGAAGTTGGAATGCATAACATGAACCTATGATAAGAGGCAATGAATCAGAAAGAAACTGCAAGTCAGCAACCGATTACGCAGATTCTATTTTTTCAGCCGAATAAGATAGGCAGAGTTAGCAAGTCAAATAATATGTATTATTCTAAGTAAAATATAAAATATAAATATGTTTGAATGAAGTTACAAGGGGAGAAACTAGCCACAAACTACCAAAACAGAAAGCATTTAAATCATGGGACGAGGCATGTTAATCCAATAATGCTTCCTGGTAAAATTATAAAGACCTAGCTAGCTATTCGATCAAAAAAATTGATACTGCCTCTTATATTTCCCGGCAGGGTGTTTTTATGCTGCCAAATGCTTGACATATTTGGTCATCTAATTGTTCTTCCATCTTTTTGTTTCCCTTTTTGTAATCTCTATGGCGTATATAGCATACACCTTCTTTGACACCATCATAAAACTCTTTAGTCTAGAATTTTCTCACCAGTTGAAAAGATATTCCATACCAAAGTGCCAATTAAGTACAATACAACTGAGACTTTAAATACATCATTCCATGAACCTGCAACAACAAATCACGTTTGAACGAACAAGCTCAACAAGAAAAAAGAAGTTTTGATGCAACTAGCGATGAATTCTCACCTCGTTGGAGTATATATCCAGTCGCAGCAGTACCAAAGACACCAGCAAGCACACCTGCAGTATTCGATAGTCCCAGTAACACTCCCTGGTATTTGAAAATAGTTAGCAATCATATGCAAACATAATGGATACGAAAATAAAACTAGAACAACAAACTCGTACAATGGAAAGCATTTATATCAAGGTTTCATGCACTCAGATAGCAATGAAAATTAAATCTACTTGATTCTTACAATCAGGATGTTAATGGTACTAGCAATTCGAGACGTGATGACTTCATTAATCATGAAACAAATAAGAGAAACAGTTGTTTTAAGTAATTGACTCGGATAGATGCATAGTAATTAGTAAAATGATCTTGGCAATTGGCATCAGTGCTGACTGTCGTCAAAATCCGTGGAGGTTTAGCTCACAAAAAAGGGTGACTAATATAGCAATGTACAACTTGAGCAAGAAGACCCTAACACCTGAGTCTTTAGAATGACCAATAACTTGATTGCTGGTTTTTTGACATCTATTTCTTTTTTTATTAAGTACAGAACTTTCATAAGCTATATTTGTTACGCGGAAAATTAAAATAGAAACTCACGGCATAGCGCGGTCCAATGTCTTGGTGATTCGAATAAAGACCAGATTGTGAGAACGCATCACATCCCTGTAAAGGAAATAATAGATTGTGGTATATATTAGGTAACTTGCAATGCTCAGGATGTACGCAAACATGTTTTATATGCTTTACATCAGAATGAATTAGAAATTTAGAAGCATACAAAATATTTTAAATCTTAAGGAATCTTAAACTCAGAAAGATATATATGTTCAAACCTGACTGCAAGACATGCACAGTACTGCCATGGCGGGTGTTTTGACATTACTTAGCTGTGTAAGAAAAAATGCAGGACCCAGAAATCCGATTGATTGCATGATCTGCAAAACAAAAAGAATATTTAAAGAAAAAATTAATTTAAGAGGTGCAAAAGGAAACTGAATTCGCCTGTACATTGTCATAAACATCAATATTAGGTTCCACATTCGGCAGTTATTACTAGTCTAGGGACAAAAAATTGTAAATTGTCAAGCAGATATAATAATCGCACAGGAGTTAGCAATGTATGAAAATAATTTCAGAAACAAAAGTACAAATTTTCTTGCCTTTCGAACGGTTGTTATGGAAAGGCCTTTGCTCACAAGTGTGTCAGCAATCCAACCTCCTATGTTTGCAAAAATGGCCATGGTTAACCAGGGAAGGACACATAAGAGCCCAGATTCAGTGAGGTTGAACTTCAGAACCTGAGAAAATAACCCATAAAGTTCAGACATCAATCAAATTATCTGTTTTTCTCTATTTGATTACATCGCTTAACCATTCAAGTTAAGATCAAGACATTGATCACAATCTTGTCTCTGCACAACTAATATATCTTCAAAGAAATTTTACCAAGTAATGTAAATAGTTGTCTGCACAACTTTAACATAATTGAGAACAAATGCTAAGATGTACTTTAACATCAAGGATTTCAAAATAAAAAACAACATTTTTATCAAAAGACAAAACAAAACTTGCATCCAATTGAACCTCAGCTAGATTGAAAGCATGGGGAAATGTAATGTACAAAATTCTACAAGTTTCATGCAAATAAGAGCAGAAAAATCTTAAGAGTGTGTTTGGACGAAGGATTTTAATGAGGGAAAGTAATTTTTTGAGGGAATTTGAAATGACTTAATCAAAATTCATTGTTTGGATAAAAAATATGGAGAATTGTTAAAATGATGTAAATTTATGGAGTATTTTGTTCATGTTAAATTTAAGGAATTTAAAATGACACTAAAAAGTAAAGAATTTCAAATTGCTTCTTAACTCTACATAATATGAATGTTAAATTGTTTATTATTAATTTTCCAAAATTTGCAAGATGGTCCTCATATTTTATGAAAATTTCAAATTCACCCCAAAATTTTCAAAAATTGCAAATTAGTCCCTAATAATTTTCAAATTTTACAAATTGGTCTCTTCAAATTTTCAAAACTTACAAATTGGTCCCTATTTTTCATATTTTAAATTTTACCCAAAAGCTTTAAAATTTATGAAAATGATCCCAATTTTTTTACATTGAATCATTTTAATACTCCATCTAAACAAAAGAATTTAAAAATGAATGAATTTCAATTGAATCATTTGAATTACTTAGAATTTTAAATTCCATAAAAATTCTTAAATTCCTCATCCAAACACACTCTAAGAGAGTGTTTGGATGAAGGATTTTGATGAGGAAAAGTAATTTTTTGAGGGAATTTGAAATGATTTGATCAAAATCCATTGTTTGGATAAAAAATATGGAGAATTGTTAAAATTATGTAAATTTATGGAGTATTTTATTTATGTTAAATTTAAGGAAATTAAAATGACACCAAAAAGTAAAGAATTTCAAATTGCTTCTTAAATCTATATAATATGAATGTTAAATTGTTTATTATTAATTTTTCAAATTTTGTAAGATGGTTCTCATATTTTATGAAAATTTCAAATTCACCCCCAAAATTTTCAAAAAATTGCAAATTAGTCCCTACTAATTTTTAAATTTTACAAATTAGTCCCTTTAAATTTTCAAAAATTACAAATTGGTCTCTATTTTGCATATTTTAAATTTGACCCAAAAGTTTTAAAAATTATGAAAATGGTTCCAAATATTTTACATTGAATCATTTTAATACTCCATCCAAACAAAAGAATTAAAAAATGAATGAATTTCAATTGAATCATTTGAATTACTTAGAATTTTAAATTTCTTAAAAATTCTCAAATTCTTCATCCAAACACACTCTAAGACTTTATATTATGTAAGAAGTGTGGTTTCATTCCTACTTGAAAATACTTGAGATATTATAGAAAGTATCATCAAGAACATTCATATTCTAAAATGCATTTAACAATAACACGCCAAAACTAAAATTAAATTAAAGAGTTAAGCACCTGATTGTAGTATGTAGGCATCCATGTTAATAGAATAAATGTCCCCCAGTTGTGGCAGAAATGAGAGATTATTAAAGCCCAGACAGGTGCTTTTGATAAAATCAATTTCCAAGGAATAACTGTCACAGGTTCTTTTGATACGCTGCCCCCAAGTATGAGCCTTTTCTCTTCCACCCCAAGATCTGGATCGTCTTTTGGCGTGCTGTATGCCTACAAGAAGCCGACATAAGGAATTACAAAGTGCTCCTCACATTTATACATGACACGGTAAAATGCCAAAACACTAAGTTGTAAATACATAACTTTTACATTTGGTTATTACTCATATATCAAATATGTTAAGAAACACGTCATGAGAAGGTCCCTAAACGAATCAATCAACACAAAACATAATCTTATACTTTGTATGGTTGGCAAAGTAGAAATGCTTGGTTTCTTATTAAAATATTTTTCCAATCAGAAACAGATACATTTAGAGAATATCATTGAAAGAGTGAAAGCTGACTTACTTTTCTCAACCACAAGGCAAACCAGATACTTCCAAGTGATCCAAATGAGTAAAAAACAGATGGCCACCCAAATTTGTGGATTAGAAAAGGTGAGAATGCCAATCCTGTGACAGAACCAAGGTACATGCCACTATACACTAGTGCAAGTGATCTGCTTCTCTCTGATACTGGAACCCACTTGGAAAGTATATTATTCATTGCAGGCATAGCAACACCCTAAAAACAAAGAATCAGAAAAGTTTGTTGCCAGATTATAAGAGCAAAAATCATTTCTGTACTTGGCTTGAACTTTAAACATAAGACCACTCCAACAATAACATGGACCAACCTCGCCAATTCCCATAAAGGCACGCATAACAAGCAGATATGGAAGCCCAAGTTTTGCAGCAATAGGTGTTAAAACTGTTGCAATTGACCACCATACAACTCCAAAACCAAGTACTAGCTTCCCACCAACTTTGTCTGCCCAAATGCCACCAACAATCTAAACCCAAAGATCATTCAGTCAGTACAAAAGCAATATAATCAGAACATTTTAAGTACAGTTGGAGAAATGAAAAGGAACTTTGATCATTAGAACTTGATAGATGCAAACATGTTATGGAAGGTTCAACCAGCAGTAATACTTAAAATACTAGAAAAATGTTATATGAAAGTGGGAAACCAATTTTTAGTTAAGGTAACTGGCTTTATGTATATCAGTTAAACCTGAGTAAGTAGATAACCCCAGAAAAAAGAGGACTGAATGAGGCCAACTGTTGCACTGTTCCAGTTGAACTCTTGAGACATTGGAAGTATTGCTATACTCATATTTACCTGTAAAAAATGGAAATGTACAGAATATGAGTATCGTTATGTTAGTAAGATTGTGAAAATACAGAAACAAATAATTAAATATACACTAACGCCTGATATAGATCGAGAGAAAAAACCTATAATAAACTTTTGCAAAAGAAATGTAGAATTTTGAAAACAGTATTTCAATTTCCACAAACATATTTCTTATTAACCACCAAGATCTACAACTACAAAAGGTGAAACATTTTTTTATTTTACTTAGTTGATAGAATAATGAAACAAATTAGGCTACTATGAGTATGATCAACTAAACACATGGTCTCTATTCAAGTAACCAAACACCCTGTAGTGATAATCAATTGAATATGATGAAAGAAATGTACTTATTGAATAGTATCAAAGATAAACACGAACATATAAATAGCATAGTAACTGAAGCTATAAACAAAAGAAAATGTTACTCACACGATCCATGTTACACAGAAGAAATGCTGTAAAACATAGCAGTACAATAACCCATCGCTTAGGAAACTGCTGCCACCAAGGAGATATCTGATTAAGATTTCCTTCCAGAAGAATGGCTTCACCAGTTCCATCAGTTGATTGCAGCCTATCAATCTTCGGTTCTCCAATGTCATTATCCTCAGACTTGTAACAAGCACGAAACGTATTGGCTTTTCTTTGTCCAACATTGCTACTGCTAAAGGGAGCTGAAGAAAGGCAAAAATGACTTTTTATGCAAGCTTTTAATTTGAAGTTCAAGCAGCGGCTGGAGTGTCGGGATAATGGAGAAAAAATCTCCCCTTTGTTATCGAATGTTTGTATTTGTTTAGAAACCCTCTTTTCCAAAGGGGAGTCAATATGACAATGCATTGCATGCTGGCATCGTGAAAGAGAACCCCTCCCTCTCTGAAGTGACTGATCCTTTTGTGATCTATATGAATTCCCTGCCAGTACAAAACAATGGCTCAAATTTTCTTACTTTACAATAGTAAATACTTATCAACATAATCCAAGCTTAAAGGCATTTCATCTTAACAAAATCAAAATCACCATTTATTGTTACTCAAAAACTAAGCATGAGCTAAATTGTAAAAACGCGGTTAAAACCCAAGCATATCCTAGTGACAATTTTATGAAAACATCACTTACATTTAGTCCATACAAAATAGAGTTGGTCGTATAATTGTGATTGAAATTACCATAATTGTGATTGAAATTACCATACAGTGTAGGTTCCTAAATACATCCATGTATTTTATTTTTGAAATCAACTAAGGAACTAAAGTAACTCAAACTCATCCCTACATCTGTTGTTCCTGCACAGCTACCAACTAAACTGACTTACCAGGACTGCAGAATTCATATTCTAGGAAAATACCTAGTAACTTTCATTTTTCAGGAGCAGATATAACCAAAATAATAATTAACGGATTAATCACAAGATATGAATTTCAGTTTAATAAATATAGCTAACATAACCATCCATTCATATTTTCCTATCTTGCCACATCAAAGTATTAATTTCTATAATCTGTTTACATTGTCATAAAATAAAATTATATACTTAAATGCATGTATGTGTTAATTTCCATTTCAAGTATATAGTTACTAAATTCATGAGCAAAAATTCCATTGCAATCAAAAACTTCTAAACAGATAAAATCAACAATTAAACCATAATCCTAGTAAGATTTCGCTCTATGCAACACTAGAAAAATGTATTAACACTAAGAACAAACCAAATCTTGCTGTAAAAAGCACAATTCACAAAATGCATGTAAAGAAGTAAGAATTCAGTGTGAACCTGAGGCAACGAAGGAACCGAAATTGCGGTTAGAAATCAAACCGCTCATAGCCATTGGTACTGTACTTCGATACAGAATGAAGAATTGAGAGTTGAATGTGCACAAAACGACGTCGTTTCTTAGCCAAAAGTGCTACTCTGTTTTTCTCTTCTCTTCTGTGAAAGAAGAAGGAAGAGGATAAGCAAAGAAGAAAGCACAGAAACTCTATATTTCGGTAGTTTCCAACTACAACTATTTTTTCATTTATTTTTTATTTTATTTCTCACATTCTTTTTTTGGGAATATAAAATAATAAATTTATAATAATCAAATTAAAAAATATGAAGTCCATAAAAAAAAATTAAAATTAAAATGAAAAAAATGAAATTCAGTGGCGTTATTAACAAGAGATAGAGAGATCCAGAGTAAGACACGTGGCATATTTTCCTCGGCAAAATATTAATTTATAGTAATTGCTGAGATGCCCTTCCTCCGGTCGTGGAAGTTATAAATAAAAAAAAAACTTAAAAAATGCTTTTTTTTGTATATATTAATTAATTTATTGTTTTGTCAACGTCACGATAAAGTGTTTATAATGAAAAAAGAACTATGACAAAATAGTAAAAATTCCTTTTGTTGTTATTATTATTATATATTTCTCGTGAATTATTTTACTTGAAAAATCTTTAGGAATTGATGGTATTTTCATGTTCATGCATGGAATATTCTGGTTCTGAATCATGGCTGTTATAGAACGTTCAAAGTGCTTTGTCATTTTGTTTATTGAACCATGTGAGATTTAATTAGTAATGCGAATATTTTGCTTACACTTTTGAAAAATATATTTAATTTTGAAACTATATAACTCATTTTTTTATATAAATTTTCACTTTCTTACACTAACAAGCGATATATTTTTTAATTATATGTAATTTATATATTTTGCTTTTAAAAATATGTATTATCAATTTTAAGTGTAAAAATGTTTTGAATTGGAAGTAGGAGATTGTTTTTGTAAATAAGAAAAAATAAGAAGATCAAAAATGTAATTTAGTCTAAACTTTAATTTTAAGTTAAAGTCTATTCTAATAAGAAAGGAGGTGTTTGAACTTTGAATTGTATTGAATTTGAACTTTTTTGAAATTCTCAAGCACAAAGAGTAATGCAATTAAATAATAATAAAAAAATAGGGATAGACAATCTCACATGCACAAAATTTATATTGATTCATCATGTTAAAGAGATATTATCAATATCCTCTCATTTGAGAGATTTTTATCATAATCCTATTTGATTACAATTAGATACTAAGATAACATTGTCTTAAATTTCTCTGTCTCACACTATAGGACTTTCTTGACTTACTACTTGTAAGAGTTCATTTGACTTGCTTGCATCACACTAGAGAGCTTATGAAAAACTACAAAGTACTTTGTTTACAAAAACTCTCATAGAGTTGTAAATCAAATTACAACTTGATTACAAATGATTAATTTTCCTAAAAAAAATAATGAACAGAGAGAACTTGTTTCTAAGGTTTTTTTTTTTTTCATTAAGAATAGATGATTATGTATGTATTAGCACAAAATATCATTCTTGTCTTGAGGTATAGTTGGTCACATTATCCTTGACTAGATGACCAACCTAGTTGACTTGAGCATGGATGATCATCTATTAGGGGTACATGATCATTTCTTTTACCTTAGTGCAAGTGATCATTTTAGTCAATATTATTGACTCAGGTGGAAATGATCATTTCTTGTCTTTTGGTATAGATGATCATTCACTTTATTTTGGGGCCGGATGATTATTATTTTTTTAGATATATATTATCAAACGATTGTGTCTTTATTTTTGTATAGGCGATCGCAAATATGTTACACATGAAAAAAAAAAATATATTAGAGTATCAATTTTACTTAATTATATTGTTATCATCAAATTCCATCAAATAAAGGTAGTTATTCTCTAAATCATTTTTGGTTCAACAATTTCCCATTTTTCATGATGACAAACTCATATAATTTTTTGAACAATTTTTAAATAAATAACTTAGGTGGATGGGTTTGTAAGATCTTCCTTAATCTAAACCAAGTTAAATTAAATTAAAAACTTGTAGTTTTTTTTATAAGCAAAAGAGTATATTATGAACAAGTGATGAAGGGAATCCCACCCATATACAATCACCAATATAAGTTATTAACTTAGACCACCCCATTCTAAGAGTCAACAACAATCAACCAAAAAATTATAGAAAAACCAAAGGGAAGTTGCAGCACTCATAATAAGAGCAAATCCCATGGCTTGTTTTTTACTTTCCTAGCCACCAGTACCACCAAGCATTAAGCATACTCCTTTGAGCCATAACCTCATTATCACCAACTTTATCATTGAATAGAATTTGATTTCGCTCGTACCAAATGCTCCAACATACCGTACCCCAAATGTCTACCGCGTTAGTAATAGAAATGTACGGTAAAGTCAATTGAATCTACGCTCGCAAGTGGTCACAATAAGAAGAGGTAGTTATCCCTTCAACACCAAACCAACGACAAATAGCTCCCCACGCCAACTTGGATTTGGTACACTCGAAGAACATATGTTGTGCATCTTCTTCAACTAAAAAACAGAATACACACACCCTATCATGTGGATTAGAAATAATACCACGTTTCACCAAGTTGCTTCGCGTTGGTAATCTATCTAGCATCATTCGCCAAACAAACGCTTTGATCTTTAGTGGAATTGTGGCCTTCCAATTGAGTTTCAAAGCACACTTCAACTCTTCATCTCCCAACACATTTCCTTGATCAGCTAACAACTTGGAATAATACGAATTAACTGTGAAAAGCTTTGAAGCTGAATATGGCCAGACCACCGTATCACAACCTGCTATCACCAACCCAATCCCACATAGTAAAGTCATTAAGGCACGATGTTCCTCAATCATGACTGAATCTCCACCAGAAGTATCACTGTCCATTTTCCAAACCCACATGTTTTCAAACCATTCACCCATTTGCTCTACGTATCCCAACTGCATCAATGAATTGTTGAAAAGATTTGGAAACAACAGCTGCAACGGTTCATCTCCGTGCCATTTTGACTTCCAAAATAATGTCCTGCTCCCAATTCCCAACCTATGTGTTAAAGAATCAACAAAGTTACCTTTAGTTGTGTCTGCATTAATAGACATTAGATATTCCCACCATAAAGATTGCGATATTGTCTTATTGACATTTTCTTTAGACAAAATAATTTTTACTACATCATCGTATCTAGCATCTATTATGCCTCTCTAAATAGCATCCGAGTCATTGAGAAACTTCCACAACTACTTAGTCAGCAGTGCCTTATTAAACAAGTTCACATCTTTGATCCCTAATCCACCGTTAGCTTTTGATTTGCAAACCGATTTCCACTTTACCCAAGCAATGCCTCGTGACTCTTTTGACCACACCCCAAGAAATTTCTTTGTAAAGCCACCATATTTTGTATAATTGTCTGTGGAATTCTAAAGAAGGACATGTAATGTATTTGTATGTTGGATAGAACAACATTAATAAGGGTGATTCCCCCCCCCCCATTGACAGTAACTTAGCCTTCCATCTCGCTAGTCTCCTCTTCAAGCATTCTAAAACAGGTTGCCAAAATAAGAGTGTCCTATGGCAGCCACCCAGATTAATGCCCAGAAACTTGAAAGGCATATTGCCAATCTTGCATCCTAAGAACTGTTGTGCAGCTTGTATGTAAGCACCCTCTACTTCAATGCCAAACAAAGAAATCTTTGCAATGTTGATTTTGAGCCTTGAAACCAATTCAAACCCCTTGAGTATTGCCTTTAATGCCCAAAGTTTTGACCACGAACTGTCACATATTAGGATGGTGTCATCTGCATATTGGAGTATACTATGTGACACCCTATCATTAATCTTGAATTGATGAAGAAATACATTCCTAATTGTCCTGTCCACTAATAGTGCGAATGATTCACCAATCGTAGCAAATAGGAGCGGAGATAAAGGATCTCCCTGACGAAGCCCTTTCGATACACTGAAATCGCTTGTTGGACTGCCACTAATGAGTAATGACACAAAATTATTCATGACAGTTCCTTCAATCCATCTCACCCAGGTCTTCCCAAACCCCATGGCCAGCATCGTGTTTTTTAGAAATGACCAATCCACGTAGTCGTATGCTTTTTCGAAGTCTATTTTCAACAGAACACAACTTTTTTTGTCTCTCTTTGCAAAATCCAATATTTCATTAAGAACCAGCACTCCATCGAGTATTTGCCTCCCTTGAATGAATGTTGTTTGAATAGCGGATATAAGTTTCCCCATGTGACGTTTCAATCGTGTTGCCAAGAGTTTAGTGATGATCGTGTAGACACTTCTAATAAGAGAGATAGGTCGATAGTCATTGAAAGTTTGAGGATTATCCAACTTTGGTATTAGTGCTAAGAATGAGGAAGCAAGGATCTTGGGTAGCCTAGCAGAAACTTGAAATTCTTGAATGTAGTTGGTGAAATCAGAACCAATAATTTCCCAGCATTGTTTGATGAAATCCCTAGTAAATCCGTCAGGGCCAGGGCTTTTGTTTCCTCCACCCTCAAATACTATTCCTCTTATTTCTTCTCTGCTAAAATTTTCCTCCAGCATACAATCCTCTTCATGTGATAAACTTGAAATACCAGCAAAATCAAAAGTTGGTCTGCTACCTGCATCAACACTAAATATGTCTTGAAAAAATTGTCTAGCCGCTCCTTTCACCTGCTGAACCTCCTCCAATAAATCACCGTTTATGTTGATAGAAGCGATGGAATTGATTTTGTTCCTATGTTTCAAGCTAGCATGGAAGTACTTTGTGTTTAAATCCCCATCAAAAATCCATTTTGCCTTCGATTTCTGTCGTAGGGTGCTTTCTCTGATTCTAAGGTTCTTCCAAAGGTTAATTTGTGCTTGCTGTCTTACTTCTAATTCTTCCTCCGAAATATCTACATTTGACTCTGACAATTTATTGTTCAACCTCGTTGATTATGACAGCTTCACATTCTACATTCAAATCTAGATAACCAAATATGTTAGCATTCCACTATCTGAGTCTTTCCTTGAGAAGTTTGAATTTAGTGATGAGAATATGTGTTGTTGTCCCCTGAACTTGAAACAAATTCCATTCCTCCTTAACAAACTTGGTGAATTCCGGATGTTCAAACCAATAGTTGAAGCTTTTGAATGGTATGGGGCCCCAATTTACGTTTCTTGCCTTGAGCCAAACCGGCTTGTGATCCAAGATATCCCTCTCACCCACCAATTGGCTAGATCTATTCAAATCTTTAATGATATTGCTGGATAACAAGATTCTATCTAACCTGCTGCAGCTTCTTCCGTTAGAGCAGAACCATGTAAATCTATTACCAGATATTGGCAAATCAGTCAAGTTTATCATCTCAATAAATGATCTGAAGTCTTCCATCTCAGTCTTGCTATGTGACCTGTTACTTCTATTTTCCTTAGCATACTTGATTGTGTTGAAGTCACCCACTACCACCTAATCTCCAGATTCCCACTTATTTTTTATGTTGATAATTTCCGTCCACAGTCGTCTTTTGTCACCCAAATTGCAAGATGACTAAATGTTTAGAAAATAAGTGTTTCTCGATTTCCAAATTGCTTTTATCCCCATAAAACCATTTCCACGAAAGCTAGCAATTGGAGCTAAGAAGTTTTTTCTTCAAATTGTTAGGAGCCCTCCTGATAAACCTGAAGAATCTATCGCCGACCAGTTGCAATCTGAATCTCCCCACATACTAAACACCATACTATCCACCATATTTTTGCACTTAGTCTCATGCAAAAAGTATATGTCTGCATTGCCTTTGTTGATGATGTTCTTATTTTTGTTGCGCTTTTCCTTGCCTCTGCATCCTCTAATATTGAAAGTTATGACATTCATCTACTCACCCCTGCTGTCTCCTGCTGGATAGGATTTATGAAATTTCCATTAGCATCTGTTTCTTTGATAATTCTTCTGAAAAACTCATCATCATCCCTTTTTCCAATCCCAAGCGCTTTAATTGAATCCCAAATCCTATTTGGTGTATCTTCCAGCTTCTTCAGAATACGGTCGTTACTATGATTTACATCTGAATCATTTATGGATTCACAGCATAATATCGAGCCACCAGAATAATGAGAAACATAATCTTCAACGAAAGAAACACTTGGACTAATTACATCTTTCTGAGGCAGGGATAACCAATTAGGATTTGTTAATTTGGGATTTTCTACCAGAATTAGGGAAGAATAATATGAGGGTGAGAAAGGGATTTTCAAGTTTGCATAAATGTCATATACCAATTTCTTTTTTTCCTTTTTTTCTTGGTATTCGCTTTTTCTTCTGGGCCAAAAATGCCTATTGGGCCTCCACTTAATATCTCTCCCCCACTAGCTTTATTGATGGGCCTGGTGACAACTACCTCCATGTCTGAAGCAACCTCCCTATCCACAAAATCCAAACAGTTTTTATTGACCAATGAAACCATGTCAACCTGCTAATATTCTGCAACCTGACTGATATTGGCTTGTTACTAGGTATCTTAGCCTGTTTCACGCTACATGTCTCGAGTAAAACTTCCTTATTCCCAATGTCTGCTACTATTGAACCGCCACCAACTTTCGTTTTCTTTCTCAACATGTTCTCATCTACCCACCCCTTACTGAAATGTCATCATATGCTACTTTTTTTAACGTTGTGTATTCTTCATCCCTACCTAAATCCTTCGGTACCTCCTCACCACTGTCTTCCATGTCTTTCTCCACCCAATCTCCCCAACTATCCCCCTCACTATCATTATCAGAGTTATCCGACGAATGTGAAAATCTGCTATGAGTCATAGGATTTATCCTCATAGGTCCCTGAGAATCCTCCACTAGTTTAATTCTATATGTAACTCCATTAGCGTAAACATTGAAGACCTCACTCAGACTAATCATAAATTTTGTTCTAACTAAGAATCTGGCTACATCCAAAGTCTTCAAGCTTTGTGTTTCTTCATCGGAGCGAATGTACGTTCCAATTCTGCCAGCGACAAATTTGAAAATTTGTCACACCATGCGTGACAAGGAAGTGTGTAGCACCGTATCCAGGTGAGTCTCTCATTATCCACGTCGTTTGGTGACCATGGATGAACCTCAGAGAACCGGTGATATGCCCAGCCTTCTTCTTCCTTAATCAGTGTATTTAAATAACATACTTTTTCCTCCTCCAAGAGGCACAAGTTTGCACCCATGGGGATTGCTTTGATTCCAAAAAAACCTTCTGTGTACAATGTATCTTGTATATTATATGTAGTCCCAGGTTCAACCACCACCCCAACAAAAGCATTCTCAAACCTTTGTAGCTCCTCTGCCTCAACCTTGAATTATAAATGTGCAAAAGAGGGATTTATTCCCATCTTTAAATCATTACGAAAGTTTCTTCTGTTTCTTCCTGTATGCGTATCTCTCAAATCAGCTTTCTGCCCGCCCACCATCTGCGCAAATGTGATATTTGGATTAATAGTGTGGTCCTTTTTTTCCAGTGTATGATTACTTCTTCTATCGTTTAAGTCCCTCTTCTGTGGTGGTTGGATATGTCTCTCAATGTAAGGAATTACATTTCCACGGTTAAATCTGGGAATGTTGGCATACAACTTCCTCTCATTGATAAGAATGTTATCAAGTTTCACAGCCATCAATCTATTATCTTCTACATTCTTGAATCGAACAAACCCGAATCTTTTCCCCCTCTTGTCTCTCCTGGCCGGAATTATAACTTCTAACACAATCCCATAAACTTTGAACATCTCGAACATGTCTTTAGCTTCAAATTTATATGGGAATTCAGTGAAGAAAAATGATGTCATAGTGTCACCTGCTTCCATACTCTTTTTACGGCTTTTGGCGCTCCAAATGGATCTTCTTGGTGGGCTTTCCAGGTTGTTCCTCTTTTTTCGAACCTCCACCCACTCTGTTTGCTTCATTCTTCAAATGAACTTCACAAATATATTAATAAACCAGTAGAAAAGCAGCTCACCGAAAGCAAACCAATGCAGAAACAAAACTAAGAAAGACTATGAAAGTAGGTAGACGAGAAGAAAAGAAGGAGAAAGAGAAGAAGGAGAAAGAGAAGAATGAATCCACCTCAGGGGGAGGAAATCCCCTAATCCTAAGATTAGGACTTTAAACCAAACCCCCAAGCCTAACTCATCTTCCCTAACGAAACCAGATTGACATACTATGTTAAAAACTTGTAGTTATTGTTATATGAGATGTGTAGGTAATTGTGGATTTGATGATAATAAAGAGAATACAGCAAAAACTAGCATCAACATCTTAAAATAATCAAAAGAATTAAAGTAAATAAAAAAGTGATTTGGTTCACATGTTTAGAGCAAGACAATCAAATGCTAAGAACAACATCAAAGGAAATAAAGTATATGTAAAAATCTCATAAGATCTTGTTCCTTAATTAGTTGATTTTTTTCTATTTAGGAGCATTAGTTCGTAATAAGTATAAGTAACTCTCAAATTACTAAATTAATGCACATATACTTAAATATTTTTCTAAAAATTCATATATTTTCAAAATATTCTTTAAAATGATTTTGTTCTAAGACTAATCAATTAAAAAAGTTACTTAATCAATTAAGAAGTGTTGTGAATCAATGTCGTCAAGAACAAATCAAAATATGAGAAAGATTGAGTTTCTTAAACAAGCATAAGAAACCCTATTAGGTTTTACGTAAGAGAGATAGATAGATAGATAGATAGATAGATAGATAGAGAGAGAATAATGAAGAAGAAGAATCATGATTGGTTATAACTATTTTACTATTCACTTTCTCTATTAGGATTCAAAGATTGTGAATATCAACAACCAAACTCTCTCTCAACAACCTGAGAGAACCAGTTTATTTATAGACTACTAAGCTAACTTAAGCAACAAGCTATTTTAAACAATTGGGCTAACAAATAGACCCAGTTCGACATGCTAGAACAAGTTTCGACTACAGCATGCACATTGTTGACACCTGCATGCTTGAACAGACTTCGACTACAAACATGCACAACTCTATTGAACAATGAAGCTATTCTTGTCGAGACTAGAGTTCAATCAAAATACCATAAATCTCCACCTTAGAACAAACTCTACACTAACAAGGGAACAAACTAGCTTTCATCATGCAACTTTATCAACTGAATACAGTGGAAAAATTGCTACTTGGCAATGTCTTGGTGATCATATCAGCATCATTGTCATTTGTCAAAACCTTTAGCACTTGGAATTTTACATGCTTGATTATCTCTCTAACGAAGTGCAACCTCACATCCATGTGCTTGGTTCCCTCATGATAGGTTGAATTCTTAGACAGGTGTATTGCATTTTGACTATCACATTTAACAGTGATAACTCGACCTTGAAGTTTTAGCTTCATATCAAAATATTCAAGCCACAATGCTTCTTTCACAGCTTCATCGAGGGAAATTCATGAAAGTTCATCATTTCATGAAATTAAGCAAAGAATCGAAGAAAAACAAGTCAAAGAAGAGTTAAAATGAAGAAGAAAGACCAAACACTACTACAAAACGCTAAAACAACAACGCCAGGCTTACAACGCATCCTTTTACGCCGTTGTAATAGGTTAAAAATTTCGCGCCTAGGCAAAAGCTGAGTCATTTAATGACGGTTGACTTAAACCACCGTAGTAATAAATAAAATGTAGCAAGCTTCGATTCCCTGCAAGTACATTTTTTCCATTTTTTAGAGTACATTTAGCGTGTTCACTTAAGTCCATTATTTAAAAAATAAATTATAAATGATTTTACAACGGTTAAGATGAACAACCGTAGTAATAAATGAAATGTAACAAGCTTCGATTCCCTGCAACACATTTTTTCCATTTTTTAGGATACATTTAGCGTGTGTCACTTAAGATTCCACTACGGTTTGTTTCTCTAACCGAGATTAAAAGCGTTACAGATAAATTAAAACAAAACTTATTCTGTATTTCTTTCATAAGACGCTCTAATCGAACAAGTGAGCCAGAGACGCCCTAACCTTTACCCTCTTCGTATCCATTCATTTGGAGCTCAAATATTGACCATCTTCATTCATTTGCTTCTTCAGCTTCGAAGTAAGGTACTCTTCAACATCTTCATTCCTTTTTTTCTTGGTTTATTCTCAAATATTGACCGTCTTCATTCATTTGCTTCTTCAGCTTCGAAGTAAGGTACTCTTCAACATCTTCATTCCTTTTTTCTTGGTTTATGCTCAAATATTGACCGTCTTCGTTCATTTGATTCTTCAGCTTCGACGTACGGTACTCTTCAACATCTTCATTCCTTACGCTCATTTGATTACAGCTTCAAAGTACGGTATTCTTCAATATCTTCATTCCTTTTTTCTTTGTTCATATATTATATGCTCAAGTCAGAATGAGATGTTTCATATGCTTTACGTTTAGTATGAGAGTACATCTTCATTGATTAGATTTTTTCTTTGTTCATATTGTATATGCATATGCTTGAGTTTTTGGATTAGATTTTGGTGTGTCATTCACATTATTATACATGTATAAATTTCAGAAGTTGTAATGGATCGTAGTTGAATGAAAGCCAATAGATTAGGTCCAGTTTATGAGAACGGAGTTCGTGAATTCCTTGAATACGCTGATAAACATCTTCCCCGCAATAATGGTATCTTTTATTGTCCTTGTGTTATTTGCGTGAATATCAAAAAGGGTACAAAGAAAGAAATGCACAATCACCTTTTTTGTGATGGTATATGTCAAAATTATATAATATGGATGTGGCATGGTGAGGTGGATAATAAGGAAATTCGGGCGTCACAAAGTCAAAGAGTGGAGGAAGATGAATATATGGAAGATCAACCAGAGGATATGTTCCGTGATATTGGGGAATCTTCTTTTATGAATGCTAATATTTATGATAATTTATGTAGTGATAAAGACACCTATTTATATAAGGGATGCACAAAGTTCACACGATTGTCGGCGGTGTTAAAGTTGTTTAATCTGAAGGCAAAAAATGGATAGTCGGATAAAAGTTTCACCGAATTACTTCAATTGCTACAGCAAATGTTACCAGAAGATAACAAATTGTCGGATCATTGCTATGAGGCCAAGAAGATATTGTGTCCACTGGGTCTGGAGTATATTAAGATACATGCTTGCCCTAATGATTGCATATTATACTGGAAAGAGTATGAAGACTTGTTTCAATGTCCGAAATGTGGTGTGTCGCGTTACAAGCTGAAGGCTAACAATGGTGATGACAATGATCACTATGACAATGTTAGTAGGAAGCATCCTCCTGCTAAAGTGTTATGGTACTTGCCAATAGTTTCATGATTTAAGAGACTTTTTGCTAATTCGAATGACGCAAAGAATCTTAGATGGCATGTAGATGAAAGGATTCATGATGGAAACATTCGCCATGTAGCTGATTCGTTGCAATGGAAGAAAATTGATTCGTTGTTTCTGGATTTTGGAGTCGAACCAAGAAACCTTAGGCTTGGGCTTGCCACCGATGGAATGAACCCCTTTGGTAATCTGAGCACTAATCATACTCTGTGGCCTGTTCTTCTCACTATTTACAACCTATCTCCTTGTTTGTGCATGAAGCGCAAGTATATACTATTAAGTATGATGATTTCTAGACCACGACAACCTGGTAACGACATAGATGTTTATCTAAGTCCATTAATTGATGATTTACGACTCTTGTGGGATGAAGACGTTGAAGTTGATGATGCATATTCTGGGGAAAAGTTTAATATGCGTGCAATGTTATTTTACACAATTAACGACTTTCTGGCTTACGGTAACTTGGCTGGATACAGTTTCAAAGGACATAAAGTATGTCTTATATGTGAAGATGATACTTGTTATCACCAACTTGAGTTTGGAAAAAAGACCGTTTACCTTGGGCATCAAAAATTTCTAAAACCGGGTCATCCTTATCGTAGATTACGAAAGGCTTTTAATGGAGAGCAAGAGTTTAGTGAGGCTCCTAAACCTTTAATCGGGGATGAAGTTTATCAACGGCAGGAACACATTAATGTTGTCTTTAGGAAGAGAGAAAAAGAAAAAGGTGGGAAGAGAGAAAAAGAAAAAGGTGGGAAGAGAGGAAAAGAGGAAAAGAGGAAAAGAAAAAGGGGCAGTTGCGAAAAATATATGGAAAAAGAGGTCTATCTTCTTTGATCTTCCATATTGGTCAAGTCTTGATGTTAAACATTGTCTTGATGTGATGCACGTGGAGAAAAATGTGTGTGATAGTTTGATTGACACACTTCTAAACATTCTAGGCAAGACTAAAGATAGTAAGACTTCCCGTCTTGATATGGAGAAGATGGGTATACGAAAATAGTTGGCTCCAATAGAGAAAGGAAAAAGAACTGATCTGCCTCCAGCATGTCACACTCTATCTAAAAAGGAAAAGAAGATGTTCTGCGAGTGTTTGCAAGGTATTAAAGTTCCGAAAGGTTACTCATCAAACATCAAGAAACTTGTATCAATGAAAGATCTCAAGTTAATTGGTTTAAAATCTCATGATTGTCATGTATTGATGCAACAACTTCTACCAGTGGCTATCCGTGGGATCCTTCTAAAAAATATGAGAGTAACTATAACGAGACTGTGTTTATTCTTCAATTTCATATGTAATAAAGTTCTTGATTTCAAAAAATTGGATAAATTAGAAGATGAGGCTGCCATAATCTTGTGTCAATTGGAGATGTATTTTCCGCCATCATTTTTTGACATTATGGTTCACTTACTTGTTCATCTCGTAAGAGAAATCAGAATTTGTGGTCCTGTTTATTTAAGGTGGATGTATCCAATAGAGCAATATATGAAGATATTTAAAGGATATAGGAAGAATCATCACTGACCGGAAGCTTCGATTGTTGAAAGGTACATCACAGAAGAAGTTGTTGAGTTTTGTACAAACTATTTGTCGGATGCAGATTCTATAGGAATTCCAAAGTCTCGTCATGCTGACACAGACGAAAGAGGTATTCAAGGTCTAAATGTTAGGTCAATGGCTCGGGATGTAGTTATTCAATCACATTTCTATATATTGAATAATATAGATGAGGTTCAACCTTTCATAGATACTCACAAAAGACTTTTGAAGAAAAACTATCCCCGAATGAGTGACAAGTTGTTGTTGATAGAGCATAAAAATAGATTCATGGATTGGTTTAATAAAAGTGTATCTAATGATCGTAGTGCATCTGAGATACTTAAATGGTTGTCGTACGAGCCAAAATTTTGTGTCATTACCTGGAGTGCATACGACATTGGTCATTATACCTTTTATACAAAATCAAAAGATGATCATAGTACAATGCAAAATAGTGGGGTTATGGTTGAAGCCGAATCGATGTATTTCTCTAGTTCGAAAGATAAGAATCCGGTATTGGCAACTACCGCGTTTTATGGTGTCATTGATGAGATTTGGGAGATTGATTATGTTATTTTCAAAGAGGCTTTATTTAAATGCAAGTGGGTTCCCAATAATAGTAATGGTGTAGACATTGATGACTTAGGATTCACCCGGGTCGACCTTGGCAAGGCATCTTTTAATACAGAACCATTCATCATGGCTTCTCAAGCAAAACAAGTTTTCTATGTTACCGATCCATCGGACAAATCGGGGAAATGGTCAATCGTTCTCCAAGGAAAATACATTCCTCTTAGTGATGAAAGTCTTGAGATTCCGTCCACACCTTCTTACACAACACAAGTTCCTACCTCATATGATGAAGTTGATGGAGATGCCTTGCATGCTATATGACTCGATCATGAAGAAGGCATATGGGAAAATTAACAAGTACGTAATTTATTATTTATTCATAATATATTAATTGTATGTTATAGTTTAGAAGTATTTTTACTAACAAGTATAATTATTTGAAATCATAGGTATTTTGAGTCCAGACACCAGGCCAAGAGACAAGACACGAAGAGACAAGATACCAATACACCAAGTTACAATTATGTGAAGTTATGTAATGTGTGTAAACTGTAATATGGTATATGTGATATTTTATTTATGTAGGTTATTTGTTCTGATAAACTGTAATGTAGTATATGTGATATTATGAATATGATACGATTAATATTATTATGAAAACTTTATCACAAAATGTGAATTGTATTTTTCTGCTGTGTTGTGATATGGAGAACAATAATACAGATAAAAAAATGGGATTAATTATAAAAGCAGGATCATATTTGTTAATTTTGCAGAAACTTTAACGACGGTTATATTTTATAACCGTTATAATATCTGGCGCGCTGTCCAGGAAAAAATAAATATCAAAACTGCTATGCTGGGAATCGAACCGAGGACAATTATTTTTATTACAATGGTGTATTGTAAAATCCGTTGTGATAGTTAGCACGCTTTCTTGTTTATTACAACGTCTACAAGGCTGTGGTTGTAAGTATCATATATACAACGACAATCTACATAACAACGCCCTCGCCCGCGTCATTATATGTCATTCCCAACCGTTTTTAAATGGGTTTTTCGTAGTAGTGAAAGAATGAGGAAAAATAGCTAAGTGTGAAGAAATTGGACTTAGTGAAAAATCATGTGAAAATGGAGCAAAGGCATGCAGCTACTGGAATAATCACGCATAGCATCACGCGCGATAGATTTGTACTAGCTACATCGTGCGTGCAATGAAGGTCATCACGCGCGCGATGACCCCTCTTTCTGGGCTTTTTCTGACGCTTCTGATCCATTCTAAGGATTTTTTAAAGGGAAATTCACTTTTGCAAGGGTTATGAAAATTGGCACTGTAAGTACGATTTTTACATCATCAAGGGTGATTTGGAAAGCATTTGGAGTCATTGGAGGTCAATCTTTCAAGGTAAATCAAATGTTATTCTTGTTTATTCAATTGTTATTGTAATTTGAATTATGAGTAGCTAAACTCCTCTAGGTTAGGTTTTATGTGATGAACATGTTTCAATATCGTTAGGTAATATGTTGATTTGACTTTGTATGAATCCTTTGATCTATTATCTTATTCAATTGCTTATTATTCTTAATGCTTTTTATGTGAGATACTCTTTTAAATTGATTTTGGGCACATAGGGAATACTGACTGTTAGTCTATATGTTGGACCTAGTGCAACTGTTGTACTTACACTAGTTGAATAGGAATATGAGACCTTAAGTAGTGGCATAGGGTATTAACGTTTTGTACATCACCTAATACTGCTTATACTTGTAGACTAGGGATAGGAAACTCAGAGTAATGATCAGTGAGCTATGTCGCAAGGGATTGGTTATAACAGCTTTGTTAATTCGTCATGGGATTATAGCGATGAGATTATTCATGCAGAGCATCAAACATCAACAATAGAGAAATAGGGAATTCAATACACAACCTGATCGCTTTCGTAATTTTGTTTAAACTCTTATTTTACTTTTCACATTGCAAACTTTAACCTCCCTCCCAACCCCGCCCCCCCCCCCCCCCCCCCCGCAATTTACTATTTTCTATACATTACACAAATTTGTCTTGTTCAAAAGCAGTCCATGTGGATTCGATCTTAAGTATTACTTCAACATTATCAGTACACTTGCCGAGAAGTCATCAAATTTTTGGTGCAATTGTCGGGGACTATTGATTATCAACAAGGCAACGCTTGTGCAACATTTTATTTTGGGTTTTTCATTTTTATTTCTTTTTGTTTTATTATTGTTTTTTTGTTTATCATAGTGCTACTGCGGTATTTTCTGTTTATGTATGTGCAACTCATGATCGACATTAGTACCATTTGATTCATAAATTGAAAGAATCCATGTGCTCTCAGAAAATAAAATTGAGAAGCAACTATGGCCAGCGGGATCCCAATAGAAGATCCACCACTGCTTTCTTCTGACACAGAAGAAGAATCACTACTACAAAATGCGCAAACAACAACGCCCAAGTCAACACGGTTATTCCAAAAACCGGGGTGATATCTTTAAACTCAGGCGCTAACTTAATATTATATTTTTTAATTAAAAATTTATAGGGTATAATAACAGTTGTAAGTATAACCGATATGATAGAATCAATCTTTCATGGGTTCGAACCTCAGCTGTGGCAAAAATGTTTTTCATTTAAGGTTAAGGCGCTCCTTTCTTTTTTATTTATTTTTAAATAAGGGATATCACTACGGTTATTATGAGTAACCGTCGTGATATAGTTTGCTATTATTTTAAAATATAAAATATAATTACAGTTGTAGTTTTAAACCGTAACGAAAAGTGATAGTTTTTAATATATAAACGAAACTATTTGTGACCCAGTTCATAACTGTCGTTTCTCTCTAAAGAAAACCCTAACACAACCTTTTCCCCTCATGAATCTTAACCAATACTGTTACAAGTGAATGGAGAAAAGAAGCTTAAAGGATATCTGACGGGAGCAACATACTGTCATACCCCAAATTTTGACCACTAAGATTTCCCATCATTGTGCAAATCATCACCACAATATGGATGAAGCATTATGCCTCATCAGTCTCCCCAAAGATGGGTGAGCATCCACTACAATCAAACTTAGGGTTTCAAGCCCTCTCAGAGCTCTTAGACAAAGGATCAATCAAGGAATGACATGATCTTCAACTTGTCTAAACCTCTCAAACATCCCCAATGGATCAAGAGGACTCCCACCTCAAGGATTAAGCACAAGGCTGCAACATTCTGAGTGGATCAAGCCTCAAGATCGCCAGTGTCACTAAATTAGGGTTTCGTCGACCAGGGCCTCCAGATGGAAATTTTCCTTTGGGCATGAGCCAATGCTTCAAAGCATAACTTAAAATGCTCCAAGGGACCTCATGGACCCTATCATCAAGTCAATTTAGCCTCAGGGGATGCATTCATCAAAACTCAGGAATTAGGGTTTCTTGACCTAATTCACCCCTAAGTTGACTTTTGGGACAAAACATGAGCCAAGACCTCAAGACATGATTTGAGGGTCTCTAATAAACTACATTGGTCCATTTACAACAATGGATTGATCCAAGAAGCTTGATCAACAAGTTTCAAATTCATCAGAACCACGATTAGGGTTTCACGGGAAAAGTCAACTGTGCCTTTGACTTTTGACCAAGACATGCTCCCAAACCTTGGGGCATGATTCAATACACCCTATAACACCTATGAAATCAATCCATCAAGTTTGATTTAGGTCAAGGACTCGATTTCATAGAGGATCGCGCAGTTTGGAGTTCATTTGACAAATAGTCAACTGTGCACAAAAGTCAACTTTGACTTTTTGAGATTTTTCACGATTATGGTTCTTTGACCCTAAAATGATGTTAATATGTGATTGGGATCATCATTCATCAAGAAAAATCAAGAAAAGTGGGATAACTTGTAAAAGTGGTAACCATAAAAACTTAGAAATTTTTAAGTTATGGAACAAAGTGGCTAGGGTACCAACTTTGGAGGATCATATCTCCTAAACCACAAGGTCATTTTTCCCCATTCAAAACTGGATTTGTAGCTCTCATGGCCCTCTACAAAAGCTTCAACTACACCTCATTCCAATTCATCATGGATTTTGAGTTATGATTGAGTCAAAATGGCTGAAAACATGAAATGTCATTTTTTCTAACACTTAGTGAAATTTTCACTAAGTTAGAATCTGCCTTCACTTTTTTCCAAATGTAGGGGCATTTTTCACTTGGATTCAAAAGGTATCAAAATAAATTATGATCACACATATGTTGTATCATATGAGGGCTTCCCAAAATGACCAAGAACTTCACCAAACTCAATTTGAGCAAGAAGTTATGACAGTGGCAATATGCCTTGCTGCAACTGTCATAACAAGGCAGATTTGGGAGTTTTGCTCGATTTTCTCAAATTTTGCAAAGGGCAAGCAAGTCTATCCATCTGAACACCTCAAGGGGGGACCAAGGAGGAACCAACGCTGATCCATAAGCCTCCCAAGTCTTTGGAACCAAAAATAGCATGCCAAACCTAGAAATGCCTAAAAGAGGGACAAGACTCCAATTTTGGTTTGGAGCATTTAATGGATGCACCAAGGTGGCATGGACTGAGCCATTTCCAACTCAATTCAGTCAAGACATATCCAAGACCAAGGGAACCAGCAGCCTGTGCCCTAACCTCTAGTCAATGGCTAGAGGAGACTTGGATTCCCATTTATCAACATTGGCCAAACCTCTGCAGCAGTTGCCATTCACTATTGCTTGCAAAACAAACTTGCTCCACTATAAATAAAGCTCATTTGTGCTCAGTTTGAGTACACCAAAGCCATCAAACAGATGCTTTCCTCAAAATCACTTTCTCTAGGCAAAAATACCTTCTTTAGCAAGGTAACTCGGAGCTTTTGAGTTAGAGAGCATTTCCACCACAGCTCATGATCCAAACACATCCAATATGTCATATTTAAGCTGTACAAACTCTCACAAGTGACCTGTAACACCAAAATCTCAAAGTCCCCTCTCAAAACCTCAAAATAGGACTTTTGTGCATTTTTCAAGTCATGTCTTGAATCAATCACTTTCCAAACCAGATAAAACCTCAAACACACTCCAAATATCATCCTTGAATTGTCCCAAATGGTTCCCAACATCTGGAACATCATTTGAGGGAGTTGCTATTTTGGCGACTTTGGCCCTTTTGCAAGAAAGGGCCAATTTCCATTCCTGAGGTTTCCAGCTGATTCCAATCATCCTAAAAGCTTCTAAGGGATCATTTGAGGGTGTCCAAAGCATCAAAACATTTCTAGGACAAAGCACTTGGTAGATAGCCCAAAAGCTCCAAAGAGAGGTAAGCATCACAACTTGAACTCTCTGAAATATGCCTTGCTTTGAAGTCCATTGGTCATGCATCTCTTATATATGTTATATGTGTTGTGTTTGCACCAATTTATCATGTAATTCACACCTGTACCAAGAGGTAGCACAGAAAATGCAAAACATGGCCTATTTCAAAACCATTATCGGGTTTTGAGGAGGATTTGTTTTCTGGAAAAACCACCACCACCATTGGATTCCTTAGGAAATTCTAGGCCAGATGCATATAAATTTTGTCTCCATCCATGGAGAAATGAGAAAGTTATGGCCTTCATGTTTCTAACTAAAATCTTGCCTTGCCTTGCCTTGGGCCAGGCCAAAAACAAGGCAAGCCTTGTATATTTGTGGTTGTGTTTCAATCAACGGATGTATCACCACCAGTGGTAAGGCGCGCGCCCTGTACACAAGAGGTCTGAGGTTCGAATCCCCCTCGCCCAGATCCTCTTTTTTACCACTTTTTCATATTTTTTTTTTCATATTTTACTATTTTTCATATTATTTTTAATGATTTGAAAAATTAATAACTCCCTCAATTTTAATTATTTTTTATTGGTTCTTTTTGCAAAAAATCACAAAAATGTTGAAATATTTTATCCCACAAAAAAAATCAAATTCATATTATTTATTTAATATAATTGGTATTTTTGTGAATAAATTCATTTTTAATTGTTTTTAAACATTTAAAAGTGAATATTTATCTTGAAAATCAAAACCAAATGAGTTTTAATTCATCTTGTGATTAAAACCTCATTTTTCAAACCTTAAACAAAAATCACAAGTGGTTTATTCAAACTTATTTGGTATTTTTATCATTTTATTGATTTTCTTTAAATATTTACTTTTAAAGGAAAACAAATTTAGGGTTTATTTGATTTTCACCCTCACAAATCTTTAAAATATCTTTGGGCCTCTAGTAGAGTGTAAGACCCAACCCTTTTTGAAAACCAAAGTGATTTGGGCCTCAGTGTATTGTATAAGTCCCGATACCATCAAAAAGTTTGGCGCGATCGTCGCCTTTTTAACAAAAACCCATGGGCCTCTCCTTGAATTGTAAGCCCCATCTTTTGTACAAAATGAAACTTTGAGCCTATAATAGAGTGTAAGACCCAACCCCCTTATAAACAAAACTTTTTTGGCCTCAGTCATTGTATAAGACCCACTACGTTTTCAAAAATCTCGGTGCAATCGCCAGTTCAAAAATCAAATCATCTGGGCCTACCCTCGTGTTATAAGCCACATTCCTTTTATTTAAACACCTTTGGGCCTCTTGAGAGAGTGTAAGACACATCCCTTTGTACAGAAAACCTTTTTTGGGCCTCAGTCACTTGTATAAGTCCCTGTACAATTTCAAAACAACAGTGCAATCACTGATAAAACCTTGGGCCTCTCCTTGAGCTGTAAGCCCCAACAATCTTTTCAAAACACTTTCTCCTTTGATTTAGAATATAATATTGTTATCAAAGCTTTCTTTGTTGAAAAACTAACAAAACAACATGGAAGCTCTACAACCGAGTAAGTGTTTACACGCTTTCTTTATCCGTTTTCATATATATATATAACTGTATTGTGGGGCTGCTCACTGTAAGTCTTCTTTCACATCCTTTTATATACTTGTCAAATATCAACTGTGTAATACTAGTATAGTTATTTAGAGTTTTCCCCGACAACTACGTCAAGCACTAAGTAAAGCCCTGTGGGACACTCTTAAACACAGTCAAAACTAGATCCCCCATAGTATTACCAGATACAGTCATCCCTCCTCTTGGGGTTAAACAATATGGAAACGTGAAAGGCAGCATTCTCGGTGAACCCTTTCTCAGACTGTCACTCTTAGAAATTGTCAAAGAAACTCTACTCCCCAGAGTTGATCTATTCTCCGTGAATAGCATCTCTTGAGTTTCTTCCAAATTCTTGAACTTTCCTGGCTTGATCTATTCTCGGTGAATAGCATGTCTTGAACTTCTCTTGGTTTGGGGACCCACAGGCTTCCTAAAAGCATCCCCGCCTCCTCTTGGGCATTGTACAAGGACCCTTCGGCTTCTTAAAAGTTCTCATGCCTTCTCTTGGGCTTAATACAAGGACCCTGACGACCTCTTAAAGGTATAAGACAGAACTTAGTCATCCTTTGCTAGAGCAGTTTTTCCAGCGTCAAAAACTCCGGCCGTTGTAGGGTTGATACTCGTCCCTTAATGACCCGTGCCTCCTCTTGGGCATTGTACAAAAGATAAAACTCTAGACTTGGACAGTCTAAACCCCTTGAGTCTCAAAGACATTCTCAAGTTCCTTTCAAACATAGGAAAAAACACTGATCACTCAGAAACTCGGCCTCTCTCATGAGGGCTCTCCCACTTGGTTCTGCCTATGGATCTAATCCTCAGCAGTAAGATAGCCTCATCTTGGGCTTTGTACAATGATTCTCCCCAACGGAGCTAACGTTTTCATACTCTCTTGTTGAGTATAAAAGATTCTCTTGTTGAGTCAAACACCTTTAGCCTCCATCTCGGGCTTCATACGAGATAAAAAACACTCTCTTGTTGAGTATAAAAGACTATCTTGTTGAGTCAAACACTTTTAGCCTCCATCTCGGGCTTCGTACGAGATAGAAAACACTCTCTTGTTGAGTATAAAAGACTCTCTTATTGAGTCAAACACTTTTAGCCTCCATCTCGAGCTTCGTACGAGATAGAAAACACTCTCTTGTTGAGTATAAAAGACTCTCTTGTTGAGTCAAACACTTTTAGCCTCCATCTTGGGCTTCATACAAGGCACATATAAATCACTTTCTTGTTGAGTATAAAAGACTCTCTTGTTGAGTCAATCTCCTTTTAGCCTCCATCTCGGGCCTCGTACGAGACAGCGAATAACTCTCTTGTTGAGTATAAAAGACTCTCTCATTGAGTCAAATAACCTCCAGACTCTCTTGTTGAGTCAATCACCTGCTCAAGACTCTCTTGTTGAGTCAAACCTCTTTAGCCTCCGTCTTGGACTTCGTACAAGACATATAAAAACACCCTCTGGTTGGGTCATTAGCCTCCTCTTAGGCTTTGTATAAAGAAAACCCCAGTTGAGTCAATCAACCTTCTAGCATCAAAGTCATGCCTTGCTCACAGCATACAAACATCAACAACCCCTCTTTAGAGATGACAAATTCTCTCTCATCCAGAACCCTTTAGCTTCACATCTTGGGCTTTGAACAAGATACAAACCACCTTTAGCTTCATGTCTTGGGCTTTGAACAAGACACCAAAACGACCTCTTTCCTCCCATAGAATATGAGGAACTACGATCGCTCTGATTTCCCTGTTTCGTTAAACGGGAATACGTAGGCATAAGATTGCAAAAATCTTAGCGAGCATACTAATCAAAAACCCAAAATCCAGTATCTCCACCAAACCAACCTAAAAGCATCAAATCTAAACACCTTACCAAAATCCTCACAAATAGTCCAGACACTGTGTTCTTAACAAAATAACCGAAGAGGGGCCCACGTCTAAATAGCATTTGTAAGCCAACAGTTTTGACTGTTTAACCTCAGTTTGCGAGCAGGGTTAATTGGAGACATCTATTTCCCTTCCTTAATCAACTTAACAGGATAAAAAATGAAGAGAACTGTAGTACCCAAACGATAGTGCTTCAAGAACACAAAAATGGCGCTACAGAAAAAATGGCGCCCATTGTGGGACCCCTTTTCTCTTTCTTACAATCTTCGGTAGAAACCTTAAGTTCCCAAAATGTCACAGAAATGGCGACTCTGCTGGGGAGTCATTGTCTGTATAGGATCATAATACTAGAGGTCTAGGATGATTAAGACAAATATATATACTGCTTTTCCTAATTGATATCTGTGTTTATTTTTCTACTAATGGGAATGTGTGTGATGCCACATGTGGAAAGATTGAGTATACACCTAAGATAGGTGATGACAATACGGGTAATCTTACTGGGAGTGAATTCCAGCTAAGAGTCCCCGGTCGACCATCAACCTCAGTGGAGACTCCCTTTGTAGATACATTGCCTATACGACTTCGGTTGTTGAAAGTAGTGTGGTCGACTGGGTTATCTGAGATGCTGAGGTTTTTAGTAGACTAAAACCATTTTGTAGTGCGGAAGCTATCAAAAATAGTTGTCACGCGATACTACCCTCGTCTGAGATCACTCTAAGATACATCAGCTCGCTGGCGATCCGCTTGTTGTTGTTATCCCAAGAGGGGTCAATGATTTTGCGGACAGGTACAAAAAATCACCAGTATAAACCTTTGGGGGAGGGTAGAGCCTTGACTTCATGACACCGACCCTTTGACCCCATGTTTTTTTTATGTTTTTGTGTGCTGCATTCATACATTCATTTAAAAAAACATTCAAAAAAGAAAATCTTCTCTTCTAGTCTCTCTTTTTCAAATTAAACTAAGACAATGATTGCAAATGTTAGATAAAGAGATTGCACTAATGGATTTCGGTAGAAGGAGGACTCATAAGTACACCTTCAAGGTTCCAAAACTAGAGGATTTAAGAGGTCTGGTGAGAATGATCACCAACCACGAGGCTTTCAGAGCTAAGTATGGAGGACTGCTATCTCTGTTAAGGGTTCATGTAATCGAAGGAATCATGTCCACACTAATCCAGTTCTACGATCCGGTCTATCACTGTTTCACATTCCCGGATTATCAACTAGCACCAACACTGGAGGAGTATTCTCACTTGACTGATTTACATATCACTGATCAAGCTCCCTTTTCTGGACTGGAAGAAATTCCAAAAGATCAAACCATTGCAAAAGCAATTTATTTGGACGAGTCAGAAGTCAGGACTCACATGACCACTAAGGGTGACATCCAAGGTTTTCCAGCCCAATTCTTGATAAAGAAAGCCATGTACTTCACCAGTATAGGGAACGTGTCCGCTTTCGAGAGCATCTTTGTTTTGCTCACCTATGGGTTATTTTTGTTTCCCAACATCGATAACTTTGTAGATATCAACGCCATTAAGATATGCCTGTTTGGAAATCCCGTACCTGTGAGGGAAGTTTCTCTCTATGTACTTGATTTTAATGATGTCAAAACTATCATGCTTTGCACATATAGATTTCACATGAATGCACATTAGGTGTTCTAAGGATGTTTGATCATGTTGGCAATGTTCTAGGTGCATTAGATATGGTTAAACACCTTTAGGAAAGTAAAAAATGTGGGTTTTTGCATGTTTGAATGGTGTGAGTCGACTCATAACCTTGTTCAGGTCGACTCATACATGCTAGATTTATGTCTGTTAAAACTGTGTGCTGCAGGTATGCTCAGGTCGACTCCTCAGGTCGACGCATACATCTTGCATTTGTGTCTGTCAAAAACTGGGTGCTATGAGTCGATGCATAGCCCTGTTTAGGTCGACCGTTCGCTGTTTTGCACCAATTTTATGTTGTGTTATTCACTCTAAAAATACTGTTTTTCTCTTATGTTTTTCTAGGATAATATATATATATATATATATATATATATATATATATCATTTTAGCTCATTTTTTACTCTAACAACAAGAAAAGTGAAAGATATATGCCATTGCTCTCATCAACTTCATCTTCTTCTTTGAGTATACAAACAACTACACATAACCATTTTTGTTTGTTGTGTTCATTGATTTGAAGTGATAAGGTTTAGATTTCAGGAAGTGTTATCTTCATTTCTGAGTTGAGATTTGTGGTAGGTGTTTCTTGAATAAAACCTTAGGGTTTTCTCCTCCAAGAATCAAAGGGATTTTGGGGGTTTTTGCACAAGCCGTTTCGTTCTACAAGGATTCAGCCGGGCGAAGGTAACCGAAGAGATCGGTTTAGTAGCTGTAATCGGAGGATCGTAGAAGAGAGGTTTGGGTTCGAATTTTTGGTAGATTACAATTGATCGAGTGAAGGTAACCGAAGAACGGTGATTTCTTTCGGTTTAGTAGCGTGGGACGATAATTGGATCAACCATATTCGAAGCACTTGATTCATCTTGAATCAAGGGAAGAGAAGGCTCTACATCAACAATTCGAAGACGTTCGAAGATTTGATTGTTCATAAGTTTTCTCTTGTATAAACATATAATTGCAACGATAATATATATATATCTCAATTACATGTTCGGAATTGGGGGCAGAGGTACCCATAGCGAGGACGATTGGGGAACTGCCTAATCAAATCGCGTTTGTTCTCTTTCTCCTTTAACTCTTTATATTTTCTGCATTGTTTGAATTTGCCAAGTTTTCAATTTGTCTAAATTTCTGAGGTGTTGTAATCTAAAGCTGAAAAATCGTTTGGTTAAAGTGATACAATTCCTTGAATTGTATCTAGGAGCAGCTTGAACTTACTAACCATAGAAATTCTGCACTTAGTGTGTTTGTACACACCAAGTGTTTGATAATTTGTCTCAAAGCAAATTCAAACATTGTTTGTGTTTCATTGCTTATCGTTTACCTCATTGGTTTGGTTTATACATAAACACGCTATAATTTGTTGATTGCGTTTGATTAGATTAATACAACTGAATTTTTCTCTTCCATACTCATTCACAATATATACGTGCATATCCAATCCTTTTGGTAGAAGGTTCGTTGTAGACTTTTGATCCAGTGGTAGCTTCCGTTCAAACAATTTTTTAAATCCAATTTTGCGTGTAAAACTCGAAGGATCTATTCAACCCCCCTTCTAGATCGATAGCCATAGTCTAAAAAGTGGTATCACGAGCTCCGGTTAATTCTGGTGCTTCGGAAAAACTTCTTGGATCATGGCGAACGAACCTAAGGGGGCTTATAATAGAGCTCCAGTTTTTACAGGTGAAAATTACAGCTACTGGAAAGATTGTATGCGCGTTCATATTAATTCCATAGATCGAAAGGTTTGGAACGTTATTTTAAATGGTCCTATGCAAATTACTATGACAAATGCGGAAGGCATTGTCGTTCCTAAACCCGAAGACCAATGGAATGAAGAGGACGAGAAAAAGTACAGCTATGATTGGAAGGCTCGTAATATGATCATCTCCTCCTTGGGAGTTGATGAGTATTATCGAGTCTCCCATTGTGAAACGGCCAAAGCCATGTGGGATGCTTTACAAGTAGCTCACGAAGGCACTAATGATGTTAAGATGGCTCGTATTAATACACTAACGCAAGAGTTTGATTTGTTTTACATGAAGCAAGGGGAAACCATTGCCGATATGCAAAAACGATTTACTCACATTATCAACAAATTGCATGTTCTTGGTAAACCAATTCCAAATGAGGTTTCTACTAACAAAATTCTGAGGTGTCTTAACAGGGAATGGCAACCGAAGGTCACCGCCATCAAGGAGGCCAACGATCTTGCTACACTAGACCTCACAACACTCTTTGGTAAACTCGATGAGCATGAGCAAGTGCTCATTAGCTTGGATAAACATGAAAAGAGTATCAAGAAAGAGAAGACAAAAGATACGGAGAAGAAGTCGATATCTCTTAAGGCTTCTTGTTCAAAGTCCACACATCAAGAGCTAAGTGATGATGAAGCCAATAATGACAAAGATGAAGAATCCGGTGATGATATGAGCTTATTTGTGAAGAGGTACAATAGATATGTTCGTAAGAACGATATTCAACACTCGGATAGAAATCTAGTCAAGTTCAGGAAGTAATCTAGAAGCGAAGGAAATAGAAATGGCAAGGTAAAAGGGACGTGCTACAACTGTGGAAAATCCGGGCACTACAAGCCAGATTGTCCATCCCTAAAGAAAGACAAAGATAAGGATAATGACAAGAGTCGCTCAAACAAAAAGTCCAACAAGTCTCGACGAGCATACATTGCTTGGGAAAGCGATAGTGAGTCGGGAAAAGATGATTCCTCAAGTGACGAAAGCGAATCCGTTAATTTTTGTCTTATGGCACGCCACAACAAAGCAAAAGAGGTAAAACGCTCTAAATATGAAAATTCTCAAAATATGTCTCATGCTGAATTAAAAAGCGCTTTTGATACATTGCAACATGAAGCTAAGGAAGCATTTCAACGCTTAGCTTCAAATAAAAAGATTTTTTCCTATTTGGAGAAAAAGGTTTCCGATTCCGAAAAGGAATTGGAAGCGCTTAAAAACTCCATGGTGGATGTATCAAAAACTAAGATTGATGAGAATAAATATCCATGGTTTAAGTTTGGGGGTTGTGATACTTGTCATATTTGGCAAAGAGAGGTGAGAATCCTCAAAGCCAAGTTAGACAAGGCTCTCAAGCCTAAGATTACGTTTACTATTGATCGATCACATTATCGTGAAACAATGAATAATCCATATCAACAATACACGTATGTGATTCGAGATAGTGATAGCAAAGGTGAACTCCAAATGAATCGTGATTGCTTATACTGTTGTAAGCCCGGTCATACTATAGCTAAGTGTCACTTTTGAAGATTTCTTGTTCCAAACGGCATTTATCAATGGTTGCCCAAAGGCAATCTTGGTTTCACTTACCATAAAGGACCCAATGAGAATTGGGTACCTACTCTCCCTTGATTATTTTTGTAGGTACAAAGTCTTGAGACCACCGAAGGAAGATGGGTTCTGGATAGTGGTTGTTCAAGATATATGACCGGAGACATATCTCTTTTCATCGACTTTGTGGCAAAGAAAAAAGGGTTTTTCACCTACGGAGATAACAACAAGGGATAGATTCTCGGTAAAGGTAGTATAGGTAACCCCTCATCTACTACTATCTCTGATGTACTTCTTGTGGAAGGCCTTAGACACAACCTTTTAAGCATTAGTCAACTATGTGACAAGAATTATAAAGTCTCTTTTTCAAAGGATTGTTGCATAGTTGAAGATAGCGACAAAAAGAATGTGTTTAAGGGCTTGAGGGTGAACAACGTCTATATGCTAGACTTAAACGAGGTATCATTGGATGGAGACAAGTGTTTAGTCATTATGAATGAAGATTCATGGTTGTGGCATAGACGCTTGGCTCATATCAACTTTGATTTGCTTAACAAAATTGTCTCTAAAGACCTAGTCATCGGTTTGCCCAAAATAAAATTCACAAAGGATCATCTTTGTGATGCGTGCCAAATGGGGAAGCAAACAAGGATCTCTTTTAAATCTAAAAACGTTGTTTCAACTATGAGACCCCTTGAGCTCCTCCATATGGACCTCTTTGGACCATCTAGGGTTAAAACCCTAGGTGGTAACTATTATGGGTTTGTTATAGTCGATGATTTTTCTAGGTTTTGCTGGACAATTTTCTTAGCAAATAAGAGTGATACCTTTTAGGCCTTTGAACGATTTGCTAAGTTATCTCAGAACAAGTTAAACACAAACATTGGGTCAATTAGAAGTGATCATGGGGGTGAGTTTGAAAATCATTTATTTGAAGCATTTTGTGATTCCAACGGAATTAATCATAATTTTTCTGTACCACGTACCCCTCAACAAAATGGGGTAGTGGAACGTAAAAATAGAGTTTTGGAAGAACTTGGAAGAACTATGATCAACGATGGTGGATTACCAAAATACTTTTGGGCCGACGCCATAAGTACGGCTTGTTATGTTTTGAATAGGGTGCTCATCCGGCCTATTCTAAACAAGACACCGCATGAGCTTTTAAAAGGGCGTAAGCTAAACATCTCTCACCTTCATGTATTTGGTTGCAAATGCTTTGTGTTAAACAATGGGAATGAGACTCTTGGTAAATTTGATGCCAAGGTCGACAAGGGTATTTTTCTTGGATACTCTCAGTCAAGTAAAGCGTATAGAATTTATAATAAGAGGTTACGTGTAGTTGAAGAGTCAGTTCATGTTACCTTTAACGAGTCTTATCTGAGAAATGTCGGGGAAGGTAGTTATTTTCATGGAGCAGGTGTACCTACTGAAGACATACTCAAGGACACTGATAAGGGAATTTATTAGCCTGAAGCAGTACGTATTGAGGAGGAAAAGGATCACCAACCAGTGAAAAATGAGGATGATAATCATGATGATAAAGATGAACTTCCTCCAGCTTGGAAGTCTTCAAAAGACCATCCAATTGACAACATTCTCGGTGATATCTCTAAGGGAGTAACTACTCACTCTAAACTTAGTAATTTTTGCTATTACTCTGCTTTTGTGTCACAAGTTGAACCTAAAAACTCTAAGGAGGCGTTACTCGATGAACATTGGTTTCTATCAATGCAAGATGAACTAAATCAATTCAGGAGAAATGAGGTTTGGGACCTTGTCCCCCCTCCGCGAGATCATCGAGTAATCGGCACCCGATGGGTGTTTAGGAATAAACTTGATGAAAATGGAGTAATAACGCGTAACAAAGCGTGGCTGGTAGCGCAAGGCTATAACCAAGAGGAAGGAATCAACTATGAGGAAACTTATGCGTCGGTTGCCCGACTCGAGGCTATACGCCTTCTACTTGCCTATGCTTGCACAAAGAACTTTAAACTATTCCAAATGGATGTTAAAAGTGCGTTCCTTAACGGATATATAAATGAAGAGGTCTATGTAGCCCAACCTCCGGGTTTTGAATCCCATGAATATCCTGATCATGTTTATAAACTTAAACGCGCTTTGTACGGACTCAAGCAAGCCCCTAGGGCTTGGTATGAATGTCTAAGCAAATTTTTACTTGATCAAGGATATTCAAGAGGTAAGGTTGACACAACCCTCTTTATTAAACGTCAAGGAAAACATTTAATTTTGGTACAAATTTATGTGGACGATATCATATTTGGGTCTACTAACATGACTTTGGTCAAGGAGTTTTCTAGTTTGATGCAGGGGGAGTTTGAAATGAGCATGATGGGGGAGCTCAACTATTTCCTCGGATTGCAAATCAAACAACTTAAAGAGGGCACATTCGTGAGTCAAACGAAATATTGTCTTAAGTTACTAAAACGTTTTGATATGCTGAACTGCAAAGCAATAGATACTCCTATGCCTACAAGTTCTAATCTTGATCGCGACGAAAAGGGTAAGGATGTTGAGGTAAAGAAGTATCGAGGTATGATAGGGTCTCTTCTTTATCTTACCGTATCACGTCCCGATATAATGTTTAGTGTATGCATGTGTGAGAGGTATCAGGCACATCCCAAGGAATCCCACCTAAAAGCTGTTAAACACATACTTAGGTATCTCTCCGGTACTCCAAAGTATGGTCTGTGGTATTCCAAAGGTAGTGCTTATTCCTTAGTTGGTTATTCCGATTCCGATTTTGCCGGGTGCAAATTGGATAGAAAAAGTACTAGTGGTACGTGTCACTTTTTCGCAAATTCCTTGGTGAGTTGGCATAGCAAGAAACAGGTTTCCATTGCTTTGTCAACAGCTGAGGCGGAATATGTTGCCGCCGGTAGTTGTTGTGCTCAAGTCCTATGGCTTAAACAACAACTGCTTGATTTCAGTTTAAAACTTGAATGTATTCCGATTCTATGCGATAACACTAGTGCAATCAACCTAACTAAGAACCCCGTATTACATTCACGCACCAAGCATATCGAAATACGTCATCATTTTCTTAGGGATCATGTAGAGAAAGGTGATGTGATTTTTGAGCACGTTGACACTAAAAATCAACTTGCTGATATTTTTACAAAACCATTAGCTACAGAGCCTTTCTTTCACATCCGTAGGGAACTTGGCATTCTCGATATCTCGGATCGTGTTTAAAAATCCTTTAAGATAGTGATCTTCACACACACACACACACACACATATATATATATATATATATATATATATATATATATATATATATATATATATATACATGCTTGTTTATTCTTTTAACTAACAATGCAAAGAAATATTTAGCTATATGTGAGGGCTCTCATCGTCAATAGTGATCAAGGTAATATCGTTCTATTTCAAAAATTCTCTCTAATAAAATGTACCATATTAAGTGATTACACTGATGTTTATTGCATATATTAAGCCCACTTTATCCATTTAGATGTTTGATGTTTGTGTTGGCTTTCTATTTATTTAATATCATGGCTTAAATAACACAAAAATATAATTTTTCAAAAATTTCACTGTTTGAGTCGACTCACAAATGCTTCAGGTCGACTCACTTTGGCTGCACTGTTTACGTGTTTAGCCGGGAATGCTCAGGTCGACTATTAGGCCGACTCATAGCTTCTTTTTTCAAGATTATAGAAAAAGTTACAGTGTGCGTCGACGCACACAGACCTAACGGTCGACCGCTCGCTGAAAAATTGCAAAAAATTCCTTGGGTCTTGTGCGGTTTTTGACCCATTTAATCTCTTTTCATGCTTTTTCTGATTTTCTATGTGGCATTAACATAACATATGCATTGTATCAAGTCATTCTCTCATTTCCTCCTTTTCCCTAATTTCATCTCCACCAAAACCCTAACTTCATCAATCTCACCCAAAATTCTTGGGGTCTATAACTAGTTGGGAAATTCTTCACTATTCATCCTCCTTCAACATCAATCATCAATGGCTTCACGGAGAATCACCCGTAAAAGAGTCTCAAGAGAATCATCTGTTCAATCGGGTCCTTCTCAACCACCTCTAGATCAATCGGTAACTCTTTCTTCTCTACTTTCTCCTGAGAATGCTGATTTATTTGAGAAAACGATGAAGAAAAGGTTTGTGGTCAAGCAATTTGTGTATTATCGTCGTACGGTTGAACGCATGCACTTGGAAGAAGTCATGGATTTATTGGATTTTCATAATTTAAATGGGTTTTTAGAATGTGATGTCAAATACAATGAGGATCTGGTAAGACTGTTCTATACTGGTCTAGTTGGAAAGTTTGATGATTTTATGTTCAATTGCAAACTAGGGAATAAGACCCTTACTATCCAAAACACCACTTGGCGAGATTTATTCCGTTTGTCTGTGACCAATGAGGGTCCTATCCAGCACATAACTGATACCAAGCATGTTAATGGTTATGAGCATAAGACAACCTTGAATTCTATGCTCAGAAGACCATATCCTGATGCAGTTGTGGCGAGTAATCTCTTCCCTAGGGCAGTAACAACGGGAAAACTGTCTCCTATTCCTAGGATTTTGCAGTGGATCGTTACCCATATTCTTAGACCCAAGCTTGGAGGTTATTCTAGGGTGGATCAGCCTGAGGTTCAGTTAATGTACATTTTGATGAACAAGGTACAAATCAGTTAGCCTTATTACTTTGCAAGTAGAATGTATGCTCTTCGTGAATCCGGTAGAGGGACTGCACTTGGGTATGCATCCGTTATTCAAAAGTTTTTCAATGATGCTACAATAGTTGTTCCTGGTATTCCTTATAAGTCCATTACTATAAATCAAGAGTTCTGCCAGAAAACTATGACTATGATGGGCCATATGTGGGATGTTGTAGAGAAAAGTATAAGTATATTGTGAAAGCAAACAGGGCTGTTCTGGAAGATTCTAATGAAGAAGATGACGAAGAAGAAGAAGAAGCAAGGAAAAATGAAGAAGGCGAGAATGAACAAAATGATGCTAACGAGAACCAAAATGACGATGCTCAATGGCTCCAAATGGATACGGGTGCTGATGATAATGTTGCATGGATGTATCAAGGATGTGAAGAAAATCAAGGTTGGAATTCATGGAAATCTCCAATGGAAACTGAAGTTGACCAAGGATGGGGTCAATGGCAATATAATAGTTGGACCAATCTTGGTTCTAACTATAGGCCATCAACTCATGGGCTGAACTACCAAGAGTCATATTACACTCCTCCTTCACCTCCGCGTCCTCAACAGAACAATGAGGATATTCTTGAACTTATGAGGACTATGAAACTTGATCAACAGCGGTTTGCCACAGCTCAAGAGGAACGGTTCAAGTCTTTGCACGAATAAATTCAGACTCACGCCAACAACTTTGACTCTTTTGCCACTAATGTGATGGGAAGATTCAACACTATGGCTGAGACTTCTGCTAATCAGCACCGTGCTCTTACAAACAACTTCAACATTCTGAATCATACCGTGTTAGAGATGACTGAGCAGTTGGATGTGCAACCTCCACCATCTCACCATACTCAACCGTTTTGCGGAAGAGGCCACTCATTTAGGGGGAGGAGGCCATGAGGATCAACATTGCATCTTGGATCATGTCTCTTCATGCTTTGTTCTTGCTTTGTTTATGTTTATGACTCTACTATGTTTTCGTTTGCTATATGCACTTTATTTTCGTGACTTTGTATTGCTACTATTTTGGCTTCTCTATGTAGTGACAATGTGCTGTTATAATCTTTGTGTTCCTTAAGCATTATGGTTTGGTTTTAATAGTTTGTTTGTATTTATCATTATTATGTTTGTTAACTTGCATTATATGCGAATGTGTGTTAATGGTTATTCGTTGCAATTCGTTAAAAATGCAGCTCTCGATTTTCTATTCTTGATACTTTATCTTTCTCTCTTTTTGATGTTGTCAAAGGGGGAGAAGAAATGGGAAATAACAGGTATTCTTGGGAAATAACAGGTATTAACAGGTATTGAGATGATCAAACAATAGTGGATGCATAAAGTCAGGGGGAGGATACTACCTCAGTTTGACCGTTTTGCCATCATCAAAAAGGGGGAGTATGTGAGGGAAGTTTCTCTCTATGTACTTGATTTTAATGATGTCAAAACTATCATGCTTTGCACATATAGATTTCACATGAATGCACATTAGGTGTTCTAAGAATGTTTTATCATGTTGGCAATGTTCTAGGTGCATTAGATATGGTTAAACACCGTTAGGAAAGTCAAAAATGTGGTTTTTGCATGTTTGAATGGTGTGAGTCGACTCATAACCTTGTTCAGGTCGACTCATACATGCTGGATTTATGTCTGTTAAAACTGTGTGCTGCAGGTATGCTCAGGTTGACTCTTCAGGTTGACGCATACATCCTGCATTTGTGTCTGTCAAAAACTGGGTGCTATGAGTCGACGCATAGCCCTGTTTAGGTCGACCGTTCGCTGTTTTGCACCAATTTTATGCTGTGTTATTCACTCTAAAAATACTGTTTTTCTCTTATGTTTTTCTAGGATAATGTATATATCATTTTAGCTCATTTTTTACTCTAACAACAAGAAACGTGAAAGATATATGCCATTGCTCTCATCAACTTCATCTTCTTCTTTGAGTATACAAACAACTACACATAACCATTTTTGTTTGTTGTGTTCATTGATTTGAAGTGATAAGGTTCAGATTTTAGGAAGTGTTATCTTCATTTCTGAGTTGAGATTTGTGGTAGGTGTTTCTTGAATAAAACCTTAGGATTTTCTCCTCCAAGAATCAAAGGGATTTTGGGGGTTTTTGCACAAGCCGTTTCATTCTACAAGGATTCATTCGGGCGAAGGTAACCGAAGAGATCGGTTTAGTAGCTGTAATCGGAGGATCGTAGAAGAGAGGTTTGGGTTCAAATTTTTGGTAGATTGCAATTGATCGAGTGAAGGTAACCGAATAACGGTGATTTCTTTCGGTTTAGTAGCGTGGGACGATAATTGGATTAACCATATTCGAAGCACCTGATTCATCTTGAATCAGAAGAAGAGAAGGCTCTACATCAACAATTCGAAGACGTTCGAAGATTTGATTGTTCATAAGTTTTCTCTTGTATAAACATACAATTGCAACGATAATATATATATCTCAATTGCATGTTCGGAATTGGGGGCAGAGGTACCCATAGCGAGGACGATTGAGGAACTGCCTAATCAAATCGTGTTTGTTCTCTTTCTCCTTTAACTCTTTATATTTTCTGCATTGTTTGAATTTGCCAAGTTTTCAATTTGTCTAAATTTCTGAGGTGTTGTAATCTAGAGCTAAAAAATCGTTTGGTTAAAGTGATATAATTCCTTGAATTGTATCTAGGAGCAGCTTGAACTTACTAACTATAGAAATTCTGCACTTAGTGTGTTTGTACACACCAAGTGTTTGATAATTTGTCTCAAAGCAAATTCAAACATTGTTTGTGTTTCATTGCTTATCGTTTGCCTCATTGGTTTGGTTTATACATAAACACGCTATAATTTGTTGATTGCGTTTGATTAGATTAATACAACTGAATTTTTCACTTCCATACTCATTCACAATATATACGTGCATATCCGATCCTTTTGGTAGAAGGTTCGTTTTAGACTTTTGATCCAGTGGTAGCTTCCGTTAAAACAATTTTTTAAATCCAATTTTGCGTGTAAAACTCGAAGGATCTATTCAACCCCCCTTCTAGATCCATAGCCATAGTCTAACAGTACCAACCTTACTCGCAGATGCGTATCATTCGGTACACTTAAGGAATTTATATAGCGGAGGAATGATCACGTGTTGTGTACCCTTGCTTTACAAATGGTTCATTTCCCATTTGCCCAAGTCTGCTGCATTTTGGGATCAAAAGAATACTTTACGTTGGTCGCAGAGAATCATGTCCCTTACCAACTCTGACATCGATTGGTACAATCGAATCTACGACGTGATCAGAATCATTAACCGTTGTGGAAAATTCCCAAATGTACTCCTTATAAGAACTAAGGGAGGAAGCAACTATCATCCGGTGTTAGTTCATAGTCAATTTGGATACCCAATGAGGCATGTCCCGCGTAATGCTCATCTGGAAGGTCTTTTCTTCAAGGAAGGAGAAAATGGCAGGGCACTAAAGACAGAAATAGTGCATGCCTGGAAACACGTTCACAGGAAAGGACGAGAGTCTCTAGGAAAACCAGATTGTGTCTCTATGGAGCCTTATCTCCACTGGGTACAAACTAGAGCTCTTAAGCTGAGGATGCCTTACCCTCGTCAGGAAGTTCTTCCGTTAAGGGACTCTGTCCTTTATTTCATGTCAGATATGGAAAAACTTCAGGTTACTCTCAACAAAGTTCAGCAGGAGAGAAGGTCTTGGAGGAACAACTACCGTATTCTCAATGTGGAGTGTAAGAAAATACAACAGCCATTGAAAGAAAAAGATGCTCTGATTGAGATTTTAGAGCAACATGCTGTAGAAAATCAGGAGGACCAAAGGAATTTGCTCGCTCATTTCACTTGGCAAAGGAATGACAACCCGACAACGGCCCAAGAGCCCCGGTCAAAGAAAAGGAAAGTACCAGAACCAGCACCTGAGCTCTTCTCAGAGAGGACTCAGGATCCATTAGTTTAGATTTCCTTTTACAGCACTTTGTAAATTACTGTATTTCCGTTTCCGCAATCTTTGAATTCAATAAAACGGGGTTTCCCCACGGTTTGATATTTGCAATCTAGTTGTCGAAGTTTACTTTGAATAAACAAAAAAAATAATACTGTAATCATTCCATATCATTCATCATTCTCACGTAACGCATTCTTCTTACCTACGAATCTCTCGTTTGCGTCTCAATTCTAGAGTCAAACTGTCTCATTCGTACAATACTCGGGCCAATCGACAGAAAAAGATGGATGATCTCGAGGAAAAGAGCAGAGAGTTGAGATAAGAGATCGAAACTCTGAAAGAGGATTTGAGAAAGCTTCATAACGATATGCAAGCTCTAGCAGAAGCTCAGATGCAGTAACAAAGGACTGTGATCTCAGAGATCACATCGACGCCCATAGTGGAGAAGTATGATCCTAGGTACAAAATGCCGAAAGATCGTCCCTGGGGAATGCCTATTAACTATATCCCGGAAGGATATGTTCCGCCGATCACTGAGGATCAGGGAATCGCAGCAGGAACCGCTGGGCCTGAAGGTTACAAACTTCGGGAAAGAGAAGATGTCAGGGGCATGATGGCAACTCCTGAAGGTTATAAACTTCGGGAGAGGGAAGGACCTAGAGTCACTGCCATGATGACTATACCACCACCCGTGGTACACACTGTCTCGGAAGGACAGATTCCACAGTTATCTTCTGGTGGAAACAAAAGTATGTACGACAGAATGAATGAGTTCCAGGAACAGTTCCTGGATATGCAGAAAGAACTACAAGCCCTTCGCGGTCAGGATTTATTTGGAAAGGACGCCGCAGACCTTTGTTTGGTCCCTAATGTGAAAGTTCCACATAAGCTCCAGGTACCCAACTTTGAAAAGTACAAGGGTAACTCTTGCCCTCAAAGCCACTTGGTGATGTACGCTCGACGAATGTCAGCTCAGACAAAGAACTAGGAGCTATTAATTCACTACTTTCAAGATAGTTTAACCGGTGCCTCATTAAAATGGTACATGGGTTTAAACCACGCTACGATCGACACGTTCAGAGATCTTGGCGCTGCTTTCATTCAACAATATAAATACAATTTGGACATGGCACCGGACAGAGATCAACTCAGATCAATGTCACAAAAGGACAAGGAAATCTTTAAAGAGTACGCTCAGAGATGGCGTGAAATTTCCGCTCAGATTTCTCCACCCCTGGAGGAAAAAGAGATGACAAAGATCTTCTTAAAAACCTTGAGCTTATTTTACTACGATAGAATGGTTGCCAGTGCACCCAGCGACTTCACCGAAATGGTCGGTATGGGGGTACGTCTCGAGGAAGCGGTCCGAGAAGGACGTCTAGTTAAAGACGCTGGATCCTCAAGTAGTACAAAACGATACAGTAGTGCTCTCCCTAAGAAAAAGGAGCAGGATATTGGGAATATCTCTCTCGAAAAGCAAAGGCGACGATACCAACAAAGTCAGGCCTTGCTCACAGCATACAAACATCAACAACCCCTCTTTAGAGATGACAAATTCTCTCTCATCCAGAACCCTTTAGCTTCACATCTTGGGCTTTGAACAAGATACAAACCACCTTTAGCTTCATGTCTTGGGCTTTGAATAAGACACCAAAACGACCTTTTTCCTCCCATAGAATTGGAGGAACTACGATCGCTCTGATTTCCCTGTTTCGTTAAATTGGAATACGTAGGCATAAGATTGCAAAAATCTTAGCGAGCATACTAATCAAAAACCCAAAATCCAGTATCTCCACCAAACCAACCCAAAAGCATCAAATCTAAACACCTTACCAAAAACCTCACAAATAGTCCAGACACTGTGTTCTTAACAAAATAACCGAAGAGGGGCCCACGTCTAAATAGCATCTATAAGCCAACAGTTTTGACTGTTTAACCTCAGTTTGCGAGCAGGGTTAATTGGAGACATATATTTCCCTTCCTTAATCAGCTTAACAGGATAAAAAATGAATTGAATTGTAGTACCCGAGCGATAGTGCTTCAAGACCACAAAAATCGCGCTACACGTACGGCGCAAACTCCTACGACGGTGAAGATGGTATGTTCTCCTGCTCTCTTCTTTCTAGGATTATTGTTTTAGGGTTTAGTTTTAGGGTTAAGTTTGATTTTTGTTGTGTTTCCATGTAGATACATGGTGATGATAGTGGTAGCAAGCGTATGGTGGTAGCAAGCGTATACTATGGTGAAGTTTCATATGGTTTTTGAAGCAATAAAGAAAAATATAAGAAGTATGAAGTTATTGTATAAACTTCATCCACCTTATATTTCTTCTTCATTGCTTCACAAACTAGATGAACTTGATATATCTTGATTTTCTACAGTTCCACGATTATTTTCAATAAGAGGTGCGTTATTGACTCAATGTATCTTGATTTGATACAATCCCACTTCGGGTTCTGTTGCTTAAATAATGTATGTTTCTTTTATTGTGTTGCATGTTGTTTTGTTGTATGTTGTTGTTGACAAATGTTCTCAAAACAAGAACAAAACATTGCTAAGTCACAAGATAGAGACTTCTTGTGACTTAGCAATGTTTTGTTCTTTAATTTCTTATACAGGTTGACAAATTTAGTTTATTATATATTATGTATATTATTTCTTTCACTTACCTTTTAATGAAAATGCAACCATTTATATTGACATAAAAACTTATATTCTGAAAATTAAGATGTATTTGAAAACTAACCTATATCAATCAATGTTTTTCGAATCGCCTCCGTCTCATTCAGCACATTTTATGTTCCTTAACGCATAATATATGGTTTAATGGTCTGTTTGCTTTAATTCATCGATATAATTTACAACCGCGTTGATAAGCGACGATGATGAGGTAATCTATAATAAAAGATATCGATGCATTGAAGGAATCAGACCATTGAATCGTATATATGTGTTAAAGAACATAAAATTTGCTGAATTAGACGGATTCAATTCGGAAAAAATTGATGTGTTTAAGTTGGTTTTCAAGAATAGTTTAATTTTCAGATTATATATTTCTTTGCCAATTTGAATGGTTGTATTTCTTTAAATAGGTGTATGGTAAACCAAGAAATATACATTTGTATATAATAAACTATGGGTACTTTCCACGACGGTTGTCTACATTAACTATCATCTGAAGTAATTGATTTGCTGTTGTTGGGTTTCGAACCCAATACCTTATCTATCACAACGGTTGTTAAGAATAACCGTTGTGATATACCGCGCACTTTCCAGAATATAACACCTGTCTCAGGGTCGTGATTATAAGTAGCACATTTACCACAACACTCTACATAACAATGCCTCGATCTGCGTTATTATATATATTTTTCAACCGTTGTTAAAGGGGTTTTACATAGTAGTGAATATACCATGGCAGCACCAGCACCCCAAACCATGGGGGATTATTGTAAAAGAACTTACGATGGACGGGTTTCTAGAGGGTTTACACCGGCATACCCCGTTAATTTTGATATGAAGAATTATGTGCTTTCAAGTTTAAGAGACAATATGTTCAATGAGAACGCTATTAGAGATTTGTGGGCTCATCTTACACGCTTCTACGAAAATGCTTCGATGTGTAAACCAGATGATGTCACAGAAGATCAAGTCAAGCTAAAGTTGTTTGGTTTCTCAATCATTGGAAGGACAAAAGTGTAACACCTTTTTCTACCCGACAAACATCACGAATAAATACAACAATTATATCAGAGTAAAGTCTCAAAAAGGGCGTCACATTTCGTCACAAATACTTCAAATAACCACCTGCTCCGTAACACGGGTTTTACCATCATGAATTTATTTAAACTTCACACAGCGGAAATCAAAATTTAAAACAACTTATAATCCAAAAGCTTCTTAAAAATAAAACTCAGAAAACATCATCATGCCGACAAATAAAAGAACATAAATTGTTCGACTCAAACGTCCCGACCTGATGTTACATATCAGAGCAAGACCCTCTAAATCGACGGAGAAACCAAAATACTTTGAAAGCTAAATCTTCAAGTACCAAGAGAGCTAAGCCTGATCACCTGCACGTTACCCACGTGGAGGCAACATTCAAACATGCAGGGTGATTAATCGCGAAATCAATATATAAGATATAAGCAAAAGGTAAAGTAGCAACACAGACATCACCAAGTCATTCACAAACATCACTAGTACATCAAATACATCAATAGAATGCAATGCCACATAGTATGCAAATGCAACATCATAAACTCATACATGTGGTACCAATTCGTCATAATTGATGGGCACTGGGCCATCACCCTCCAAAGATCCCCACCAATAGGATCGATTCTACACAAGAACCGGAGCACGTCACAAAACACTTTAATCCACACAATGGGATTGAAGCCACCAAATGGACCGGAGTCCCGACTATGCCATGAATGCATGATGCATAGCGTCATCATAATCATCATCATAAAATCGTCATAATTGTATCATTATTCATGATTCATCATCAAACATCATGATAGAACACCAATTCGCACTCATCACGATTCGTCACTATACCTCACAATTCGTCATGCCATCATCGTCACGTCATAATTTTCCCGATTTTATCCCCTTCACCCTCATTACTACTTTACCCATGTTTTATTACTTCATCATAGTCGTATGTTTCAAGGAAACTGCATCACAAGCGAAATCGGGACAGAAATCGCAAAAACGGGCAAAATCCGTCAACAGCTCTGCCCATACACGTATGGCCATGCCCCCATACACGTATGGCTCTCTTCCCCGCACACTGGCCTGCATATCATACGCGTAGAGCCACCTGCCCAATCCTCTCTTATGCATATCACCCTCCTTGTTACGCGTGCGAGCACAGAGGGCTCTTCTCTCAAAACTCCTTGTAATCTTCCCCTACACGTAATGGCTAGCCCATACACGTAGGACCCCTTCCCAAGAATCTGTAGCGTGTGATTTTTGTTGGTGACGCGACCACCTTACCGCAATGGTTGGAATTGGGTGCTACTTTCTGATTTCTTATTTATCCTATGAAGCGAGAAAGGAAAGGGAAGCTATCTAAAACTAACCTTGCACGTAAATGTTTTCTTTAACAAATGCTAAGAGATTAGGGGTTCGGGGTCAGGTTATACAAAGGGAAGTTGTCAATTACCCAGTGTATATATGGTTATCTATAGACCTTTTATGGCATGTTTAAATACTTTCTGGTGTTTATCTGTCATGGGTTAGGAAAATTTCTCCTTTGGGAGTGTTGAGAAGATATTTTTGTTGTTTTTGGGTTTTCTGTTGTTTTTGGGTTTTCTGTTGTTTTTGGTAAGGTGCTGGACCTAAAGTTTTTTTATTTGTGTGCTCACTAAGATTTCGCAATCTTATGCCTACGTATTCCCGTAAAGATATCTGGGAAATCAGAGCAATCATAGTTCCTCCTATTTCTATGGGAGGAAAATGTTTGGTGTCTTGTTTAAAGCCCAAGATTGAAGTTGGTTGAGTAATTTGTGTCTTGTTCAAAGCCCAAGATTAAAGCTAAATGTTTGACTAAGAGAAAATTTGTCATCTCTAAAGGGAGATATTTCACCCATTCATCACAAAAGTTGGGTAATTGGTTATAAAGGAAAGTTACTTTAACTGGGATATGAGAATCCAACAATGCCATAATTTCCTTTATAAGGGTGATGTCCTGGAGGAAGAAACTTTAACTCAATGTAGAGCAATGCCATTTTTCCTTAGGATTCTTTCATGCTAAGAGAGGGACATTGGCTTGGATGTAAATAATCTAGAGGCTTGCCACTTACAGCAATTAGATGAAAGAGGAAGTTTTACCAATGATAAAAGAGGGACCACAACTTGGATTTTTGAAACAACAAGTGTGCCACTTACAGTAGTTATCTGGAATTAGGGTTTGTTTGATTATTTGTTTGATATATGATATACAGAGAAATGTCTTCCAATAGAGAAGACTCTTGATATCCTCTGAGGGAATGTTGATTTTTGTATGCCTTGTTCAAAGCCCAAGGTTGAAGCTAAAAGGTTGGCTCTACTAGGGGAGTTTTATATTTGTCTTGTACAAAGTCCATGATTGAGGCTGAAAAGAGATTGACTCTTCCGGGGAATATTTTGTCTGTCTTGTACAAAGCCCAAGATTGAGGCTGAAAAGAGATTGACTCCACTGGGGAGGTTTTATATGTCTTGTACAAAGCCCAAGATTGAGGCTGACTCTACTGAGAAGAATCATTATACAAAGCCTAAGAGGAGGCTGGTTGGGGAAATTCTTATATGAAACCTAAAAGGAGGCTACCTTCTGCTGAGGATTATTGAGATCCAAAGACAGGTCCAAATTATATTGGGGAATCAACTCTTGCTGAGGATTGAAGGAGAGTTGAAATAACAGATGCCTTGAGGCTCTGATTCTTTTAGGGTTTTATTGATAGTAAATTGACCCTGGCTGGAATTTTTAAGGTGAAGGTTTAAACCTTGAGTTGAAAACCTATGAAGGTTCTAACTCTGCTGGAGATTAGTGTGTTGATGAAATGATCAGGGTTTTTTCCTGTGCTTTTAGGAAACTTGAGGTTTTCTTTGAGATCTAAGAGGAGATGAGACTTTCCAAGTCTACTGGTGTGAAGAGGTTGACTCTTAGCTGGAGAATGATCTTTGTATGATGCCCAAGAGGAGGCTGAGACTGTCCAAGTTTCTTATGAAGTGGTAAGCTCTAGTGTAGAGAGAGAACTTTGTATGATGCCCAAGAGGAGGCTCAGGTTTTTAAGGGATGAAGATCAACCCTTAAATGGTCTGATGTTCTGGAATTCTGGCTCTCCAGAGGATTGAACTAGTGGAGATGACTAAGTTATGTCTTATACCTGTAGAAGGCCTTTGGGTCCTTGTACTAAGCCCAAGAGGAGGCTGAGAACTTCTAAGAAGCCTGAGGGTCCTTATACTAAGCCCAAAAGGAGGTTGGGGATGCTTTTAGGAAGCTTGTGGGTCCAAGCCTAAGAAAAGTTCAAGAAAGGTTTCACCAGGAATTAATCTGTTCTCTGTTGAACAGCTCTAGGGTTTGAAGAAATTCAAAAGAGGTTTCACCGAGAATTAATCCTCTTTGGGGAAATGAATTTCTTGTACATATATTTCTAAGTTGTGACAGTCTTGAGAAAAGTTTCACCGGGAATAATGTCTTTCTCTGTTCCATATTGTATAAGCCCAAGAGGAGGCAAGACTGTATCTGGAATTTCCTATGGGGAACTAGTTTTGACTGTGTTAAAAGAGTAACCATTGGTTTGACCTAAACCTAGACCTAATTGCTGGGGAAAACTCTAAGCATGTATGTACAAGCATATACATACAAATGATATATATAAACAAGTAATATTAAAGAGATAGTGGAACTTACAGTTGTGCAAGCCCAAGCATAGTAACTACAGCTGTATGGTTAGTTATTCAAGAAATTGAAGAAAATTTTGATAACATTTTGAACTTGAATTTGAATCAAAATTAAAGTTATTTAAAAGGAAGTTTGGGGCTTATACTCAAGGAGAGGCCCAGATGGTCTCTTTTGAAAAGGCGACGATCGCGTCGATAGTTTTGAAATCCATAGAGGGACTTATACAATGACAGAGGCCCAAATTATTGTATTTACAAGAAGGGTGGGTCTTACACACTATTAGAGGCCCAAAAGTTTATTTTTATGCAAGAGATGGGGCTTATAACTCAAGGAGATGCCCAGATGAAAAACAACGATCGCACCATTATTTTGAAAATTGTACCGGGACTTATACAAATGACTGAGGCCCAAATTATTTATGTACAAAGGGGGTTGGGTCTTACACTCTATTAGAGGCCCAAAAATGTTTGAAAAATGTTTATGAGGGTGAAAACAATTAAAACCCTAATTTGACTTAAAAATACATTTTTATTTGAATAAAATTACTTAAAATGATCAAAAATATCAAACATGTATAAAAAACAAGTTGTGATCTTGGATTAATGTTTGAAAAATCATGTTTTATCCATAGAATGATTTGAAAATCATTTGAATCTGAAAAATCAAGAGAAAGAAATATTTTTAAATGCTTAAAAACAAATAAAAATAATTTCTTTACAAAAATATTAAATATATAAAATAAATAATATTTTTGTGAAATTTTTGTAGAATAAAATATTTTAACATTTTTGTGAATTTTGAAAAAAAGAATCAATTCAAAAACATTAAAATTCAGAGAGAAATTAATTTTTGAATCAATTAATAAAAATATCAAAATATTCAAATATTCAAAATTTGAAAAATGGCGCCAAGAATAAGTCATCTTCTTCGCGTGAGCTCTGGTTTTCCAGATTTGCAAAACCTGTCATATCTCTCTGATTACTTAATGAAAATGACTTTTTTAAACATGAAACTTGCTTGTTTTTAAACAAGGATTATAACCATATAAATTAATTGCATTTATATTAAGTGTGGAATGAGAAATCAGAAGATGAACTCAAGAACCCTAATTTTTGCAAGAACATCATGAAATCCTATACACGATTCATACATATAATTGATTGAGGGGAAACACTCTACATAAGTTCAGAAACATGTTTGTAACTTGAAAACACATTTATGATGCATGGATTATAGAGTTTGAGAGTTTTAGGCTTACCTCTTGCAGCTAGTAATCGAATTCTATGTTGGTGTCGCACCTCGAAAAAATCTCTTAATTGAAGACACGACCCTCGCGCGAAAGGCATGGAAAACGGTTCGACAGAGTCTCCACCGAACTTTATTTATCCCAAAAGAGGAAAAGGAAAATATCGAGAAAACCTTTAGGAACGGATTAGAACATGGTCGTCGCAGCCACATTCTGGGTTCGGGAGTCGGTTACGTGAGGGGTAGGTACGCGCACCCCCTCACGTCCGTTGTACTCAACGGGAACCTCTTGATTCGAATCGCGATACTCGTTAGCTAAGTTTGTCTATTTTCTTCTCAAAAATAAATGCGGAAAGGTAAAGATAAAAGGAAAAGATACTAAGGGGGGATGGGGTGGTTTTAGGATAGGGTGCTCGGCAAGATCATCGCGACCTCGGGCCTACGTATGCTCATTCGGATGAGAATGAGGAATCAGAGCAATCGTAGTTCGACTACGGGGTTTGACGGAAAAAGATGGTAGTGTGGAAAAGGTGGAAAAAGAAAAAGGTGTGGACGTAAACGGGGGAAAAAGAAAAAGCGTGGACGCAAACGGGGGAAAAAGAAAAGAGTGCTCGCCAAGATCATTGCAATCTTGTGCCTACGTATCTTTACTCGGACGGGAATAAAGAATCAGAGCAGTCGTAGTTCATGGTACGCCCACGAAACAAGGGAGTTGGTTTGTTTTAAAGAGGCGTCAATTGCTCACACACGAGTAAGAGAACTCGCACCCAAACAATCGAAGAGAGATCAAAGACTTGAACCCCCATTTTTCACCTTGAAAAAGAATTACGATAGTTGTTAGTCGTTTTTGAGTTTTATTATGAAAATCCGCTTGACGTGGGATCAAGGGTTTATTGTATGCTCTTGGTTATTTTGAAAAGGATTTGATTTGTTAAAAGAAGAGGCGTCAATTGCTCACACACGAGTAAGAAAACTCGCACCCAAACAATCGAAGGGAGATCAAAGACTTGAACCCCCATTTTTCACCTTAAAAGAGTTGCGATAGTTGTTAATTGTTTTTGAAGTTTGATTATGAAAATCCGCTTGACGTTGGATCAAGGGTTTATTGTATGCGCTTGGTTATTTTGGAAAGGATTTGATTTGTTAAAAGAAGAGGCGTCAATTGCTCACACACGAGTAAGAAAACTCGCACCCAAACAATCGAAGGGAGATCAAAGACTTGAACCCCCATTTTTCACCTTAAAAGAGTTGCGATAGTTGTTAATTGTTTTTGAAGTTTGATTATGAAAATCCGCTTGACGTTGGATCAAGGGTTTATTGTATGGAAAGAGTTTGATTTGAAAAAAGATTGGTTTGAGGTTGATTTGAAAATGGCTCGACGACGAATCGAGGTTTTGGTTGAAAAGAGGTTCGTTTGAAAATGGCTCGACGACGAATCGAGAATTTGGTTGAAAATGGGTTTGTTTGAAAGTGGTTCGACGACGAATCGAAAATTTGGTTGAAAATGGCTCGACGACGAATCGAGGGTTTGGTTTGAAAATGGGTTTGTTCGAAAATGGCTCGACGATGAATTAAGAATTAGTTTGAAAATGGGTTGTCTATGCTTGTCCCTAGGGGTGCTCCTAGTAAACAAACCACAATCAAAAAACTAAATGCGTACATCGGAATGGGAAAGGGGTACATGTAAAGTACAAGGGATGACATGGAATAAAGGGTTTCATTGTAAGGTAGCCCAAGAGAAAGCCGTGTGTGTGCGAAGGTGTCCTAAACTAAGCCTTGAGCAAGCGTCGAGCAAGTGGATGATCATAACCAACAGTCCATCAATTAGTTTTTTAGGTTTCAATATTTTTAGTGTTTTTTGATTAATGGTGAACACATGAAGAAAGGGTAGATAAATAAATATGAATATGGATAATATGAATAGGAATATAAATATGAACAAGATAATAATCAAGATAAAATGGACAAGAGATAATATTGACATGAAGTTAAAGTTGGTCTTGTCTTAATCGGATTTATCGATAAATTGATAATCGACGACTTTTGACTTTCATTGACCAAAAGTGAATAAAAGAATATAAATCGAAATTGACATAAAGATCGGAAAACTAAGAAAGGTTTCATCTTTACTAAGATCTTAAATCGAAAAAACGATAATCCTTAGTATTTGATTTTCATTGACCCAAAAATGAATAAAAATAATAGAAATGAAATAAAATCGAAAAATCATAAGAAAAAGAATAAAGGTCTCACCTTTATCAAGATTTAATCGAGAAATCGATAAATCATTGATATTTGGTTTTCATTGACCAAAAGTGAATAAATAAAAAAAAGAAATAAAAATAATAAAAATGAAATAAAATCGAAAATAAATAGGAAAAAGAATAAAGGTCTCACCTTTATCGAGATTTAGTCGAGAAATCGATAAATCAATCGATATTTGGTTTTCATAGACCCCAAAATGAATAAGAATAATAGAAAAAATAATGGAAGTGAAATAAGATCGAAAATGATAAGAAAAATAATAAAGGTCTCACCTTTATCGAGATTTAATCGGGATCGATAAATCGATCGATATTTGGTTTTCATTGACCCAAAATAAATGTAAAAATAGTGAATAAATCAAATAAATAAATAATAGGTAGGCCTCATACATATCAAAATTCCATTGGTTTGAACAAACCAATTAAATCATGAATATTACTAGATCATTGGCCCAACCAATTTGCATAAAAATCGAAATGAAGTGAAAAAAGGTTAAAAATAAGTTAAAATAAATGAATTCAAAGAAGAAAAAAACTATTACAAAATAACTTGAAAACATAAAAATAGGAGTTTACATTCTTAAAATAATAGATAAAAATTACAAAATAAAATGGGATCATGTGGGCTATGAGCCCATCACCCTTCAAAAACGGATGCACACCAACAGAGAAAAAGAGTGAAACGGGCCTATGAGCCCATGTCTCCACGGTATGTAAAGCATGGCTAACTTAAAAGAATAATGAAAAAAAAAAGACCCCCGCACTCAACATCTCTTTACATTAACACAACAGACAAAACAAATGGAAGAAAACCAAATGGTCAAACATTGAGAAACCCAAGAAATAACACACTCAGAGCAGTTTTTCTTCCATCATCGTAGATCAACAACAAACAACGTCATGAGGGGAAAAAATAGAGCGACAACGGCAGGTAAAATATGGATCAACGAAATCACGACTCAACCTTCACTATCTCTCGCGCTCGATTCAAGGTTTGTGCTTCAGATTTGAACTCAGGTTTGAGATCTATATTTTCCATTCAATCTTCTTCTCACTCCTTTGGGTCCGATTTTGTTCTTCTTCTTCACCTTATTTTTGTGATTTGGGATTTTGAGTTGTTTATGGGTTTGGAAGTTGGAGAAATGATTGGGTTGCTATTTGATCGAAGGTGAATGATGAAGGTTTGGGTTACGGTTGGGGAATATGAGGAAGGGTTACGGTTTGAAGATGATGGATGCAAGGAAGAGGTTGTTGAAGAGGGTTTGGAGTGATTTTTGTGCAGGAGATTCTTGGAGGCGGCTAGGGCTTTAGGATGGAATGGAAATGAGGTCTCCTTTATTGAGGGAGAGATGTGTGTCTTTTATAGAGTGAGGCGAGGGTGAAATAGGGAATGAATTGGGAGGAATTGATGAGCTGTTGTGTGTTGTGGTTGTTGTACAAGGTTTTGTGGTTGGCTGGTACGGGTTTCGCGTGTTGGCTTTTTTTGGAGGTTTGTCAAAATGGTTTTACATATTGCTGCCTCAAATCCGTTGTCGTGTGCGTTGGTTATGTGACATGGTTTATTGCGTGGTAAAGCTTTCTTCTTATCCTCCTTGCTGGTTTTGTTTTTAGTGTAGGTACAAGTCGTGGAATATTGTGGGGGCAGCAGCAGCTTATTGTGGTGCGTGGTTGTACGGGTTTGGTTTTTTTCAAAATTTTGCTTGTTGTCATGGCTTGTGTGAGGTGTGATGGTGTGTGTTTGTGAAACTTTGATCGTGGTTTGGTCATTAGTATAATGGCTGGTGTATGGAAGGTTTCATGTGTGGTTATTGAGATTTTTTTGTATCATGTGAGGTCAAAGGAGTCGTACGGATTCACGACATGCGGAATGTGAATTGTAGTGGTTGTAATATGTTCTCATGTGGCTTTGTTATGAAATTATGACTTTTATTTTTTGGAAAAAAAAGGCTTATGGTTTTCTTTTTGTGGATTACGTAGATGGGCTTAAGCAGGAAAGTACATGGGCCCAATGAACTCTCTCTTTAGGACTTTGTTGTAAAAAAAAAATTGTAGGAAAATTTGTAAAAGGATTTTTTATGTACAAGACCTTTGTGTATTTTTTGGAATTTATTTTGTAAAATAATTTGGAATGGATTTGGAACCGATTTAAAAAAGAGAAAAGGACTTAAGGAAAAAAAGATTAAAAAATGGATATTAAAAGAAAAGTGAATTTGAAATTGGACATGGATTTAGAAAAGTGGAAAAAACTGGATAAGAAACAATGGAAATGGGATAATGGAATTAGGTGACTAAAAAAGAAAATGGATAAAAAAATAAAAGAGAGATGAAGTTGAAGACAACATATTTTTTTGGATTTTTTGAATATGGTTAGTGGGTGGAAGTACAGATGAAAGCTATATACATGTAGGACAAATTTGGGGTATAACAGATGCCCCTATCTAATCGGCTTGAACCCAGTAAGATGAAATACCATGGTGTTCATTCTTTCGAGGTAGAAGTCAATTAGATATGAAGAAGACCCTGAATTTGTCCGAAAAGAAACAAAGTGCTTGGGAGATGGAATAAAAGATAGCTTGTAATGGTCGTTATCACCAAAAGGATGATAACAGGAGAATCTGACACCGAAAGGATGACAAACCTATCATTAAAAGGGTGATAGTAAACACACGCACACAAACCCTTCCACCAAAAGGATGGAAAATGAGGTCACAGTCTGCTATTACCAAAAGGATAATAGGGCACACACGCACACACAGACCCTTCCACCAAAAGGATGAAAACGAGGTTATAGCCTGCTATTACCAACAGGATAATAGGGCACACACACGCACACAGACCCTTCCGCCAAAAGGGTGAAAATGAGGTTAAAGCTTGCTATTACCGATGAGATAATAGGGCACACACACACACAGACCTTCCACCAAAAGGATGGAAATGAGGTCAAAGCCTTCTATTACCGACGAGATAATAGGGCACACATACACACAGACCCTTCCACCAAAAGGATGGAAATGAGGTCAAAGCCTGCTATTACCGACGAGATAATAGGGTACACACACACACACAGACCCTTCCACCAAAAGGATGAAAATGAGGTCAAAACCTGCTATTACCAAAAGGATAATAGGGTACACACAGACCCTTCCACCAAAAGGATGAAAATGAGGTCAAAGCCTGCTATTACCAAAAGGATAAAAGGGCAAACACACACAACCTGCTATTACCAAAAGGATAATAGGGCACACACACACAGACTGCTACTACCAAAAGGATAGTATGGCACACAACACAGCCTGCTATTACCAAAAGGATAATAGGGCACACAACACAGCCTGCTACTACCAAAAGGATAGTATGGCATACACACACAGCCTGCTACTACCAAAAGGATAGTATGGCACACAACACAGCCTGCTATTACCAAAAGGATAATAGGGCGCACACAACACAGCCTACTACTACCAAAAGGATTGTAGGGCACACACACAAAGGCTGTCACTCACCAAAAGGATAACACACAGACCAAGGGTTTACGGATCAAAACAAGCTATTATCACTAAAAGGATGATAGGAACTTCTTACTTGTGAGGACCAACAACAAAAGGATGAAGGTTAAGTTGACTTGACATGGATGGCTACCACCAAAAGGATGATAGAAAAGTTTTTATTTGAGGGTTACCAACACCAAAAGGATGTAGGTTGAATTGACATGGTTTCGGCTATCACCAAAAGGATGAAGGTTGAATTGTGTTGATTGGGTTTGGCTATCACCAAAAGGATGATAGTAAGGCAATTGACAAAAGTTCAAGTTTGCTGGGGATGTGATGAGATTTATTTGGAGACATCAACAAAAGGTTAAAGTAAAGAATTCAATGAGGAGAGCCCACGAAAAGGAAAGGGAAACAGTGAAAAATAGAGAAGGTAACCCGCCAAGATCTACGCAATCTTGTGCCTACGTATCTTTACTCGGACGAGAATAAAGAATCAGGGCAGTCGTAGTTCGACTGGAAGAAAAGACTCAATGAGGAACGCCCACTGACTCGGAGGAATGTTTATTGGTTGGGATGAGGATGACGACCTCAGCAACAAAAGGTTGAGGAACACAACCCAACGAGGAATGTACACTGACTTGCTTGGAGATCACAGCTTCATCAACAGAAGGTTGAAAACTTTCATGAGGAACACCCATGAACTTGAAAGAGATGCCCCTGTCCGGGCTGGAGATTTCTTGCAGTATTGTCTTGAGCTTGGTCAACAAAAGGTTGAACAACTTCGTGAGGAATGCTCACGGATTTGAAGAAGATGTCCCTGGCTTGGCTGAAGATCGTCTTGCAGTCTTGAGATTGATCCTGGATCTTGACTATGCGCATGTACGAATGCTTGATTTTGTAATGATGTGTAATGCAAATGCTGAAGCGCGGAGATGCAAGTGCTGGGGAAGTATGATTTTGGTTTTTTGGGTATGCATATGATGTAGATGATGTTCATGATGCGTATGATTGCAGACGGGTGATTGGATAAGTTTGGAGGTGCCAGCATGGTGGACTTTGGTAGTTGCCAATGCGGATTGGACTTTTGGGCGGTGGGAGGGATTTGATTTCCTCGATATTCAGTTCGTTGAAGATTCCATGATTGAAGCAGACGAAGATGCTCTCTAGCTCTGAGTTTGACCGCTTGTTGATTTGTTGGTAGGTTTGTTCCTGAGAAGACCATAACTTTGTGCTTGAGGGTCAAGATGACTTGATGACTTGATGGTGATCAGCTCTTGAAGAGTGTACTTTGCTCTAAATTTGATGATTGATAATGTCTGGCAAGGTATGCTTATCCAACAAGGCTTGCCCCAGTCTGAACATGGTAATGATTTACCCCTGCTTAACCAGTTCTGAAGTGGTCTGATCTTTGGAAAGCTGAGCTTTGATATACTTTGAGATAGCCCGCTCCAGATTGAGTTGTTGAAAGATTTGCCCCAGCCTGTGGGTTTTGAGGGAGTCTTGCTTCGGGTCGGCACCACTGAAAGCTCAAGTTCTTCTTTGATTTCCCCTTGTTGGAATTGCATTGATGTTAAGCACTGATTTGCAGTTAAAATTGTACATTCATAAATGGTAATCTTATTACGATGCTCATGCAAGTTTTGAAAAAGAGTCGTTGATTGGAGTGTCGTGATAGTGAGACGAATGGACCGTTAGCCCAAAAGTGTGCTGATTTTGATGGTGTGAAAGATATAGCAAGGAAAATGACACCAATGCTGAAGATTAGCAAATATGGGGAGTCAGTTTACGCAACATTGCGATAGTATGCTCTCATAATAAACCTCGCCTCAATTAGGTCTTTCGAGGGTTGTAACGTAGTCTGGTTCGCGGTTTTAGAAACAAAGGATATTAGGCTCAAAGTATGATTTGTACCCAACCCTTCTTCGTGATGATCTCCAGTCCTACGTTCAGTTAATCTTGCACATGTTTGTATTCCAAAAGGGTTGACGGTGTAAGCGTGATAATTCAAGGTTTGCTCCAACTGGAAGTCACCTTATTTTGTTTTTGATGGGTGTCAGTGACCCTTTGGTTTTGATTATGGTGGTCACTGAGTCTTATTTTGTTTTTTGTTGAGGATTCAAGGGCCTCTTTTGTTTTTTGATCCCTATCTTTTGCATGGACTGATTTTGCTTTTAGAGTCCATCAGGATTACCTTGATTTTTGCCTAAGTCTCCTTTGAGGTGCTTGACTTAGCAGGCTTTTGATTATTTTGTTTTGTTTTTGTTGAAGGATGGTGACTGCCAAGTAATGGGTATTGATGAACAACCGACATGTCTTTTGGATTTTGCTTTGTGACTTTGGGTATGGTAATTGGGTTAACTGAACACTACCCTACCCCAGGTTGAGTGTAAGGGTTTGAATATCCGAAGGAAACTACTACTTCTAGGCTCGAAGTGGTTTACTAGGGATTAACTCCTTGTCTCTCCAGTGTTTGGGGGTTGAAACAATGCTTGTACATCATCGGCGGAATTCTATCCGAAAGCATACATTTTGCAATTATGGGTATTTCGCTTTCATCATCCTTCCTCCAATCATTGCTAACAACAGTTTGATAAAGAGAGTAAAGTGGAAATAAATGTGTCTGTGATTTGCAGTAAATGGAAGAAATGAGTGAATACGACATAACTAATTCAAAACATGCATAATCATTACATTAAGAAAACCAAATACGAAAAGCAATGTTCAAAGCATACAGTACTTAAACAAACAGAAACAAAATAACAAGAATGTAAATGACGGGATGGCGACATGACTGCCTTCTTCGGGAAAACTTGAACTTGAGCTTGACTTGACTTGCTGCTGGCACTAGTTTGGCGGCGGCAAAGGGTTTTTGATGACGTTTGGAGCCCTCCCATTGAACCTGAGAAACTTTGAGTCGATCATGTCTTGAACCTTGTGTTTGAAAGCTCTGCAGTCCTCGATCGTATGCCCTGGAGCACCCTTATGAAACTCACAATGAGCATTAGCATCATAATCCGGGGGGATGACAGTTGGAGGAGCCAAGTCTCTGGGAGTAACAGCCCTCTTCTCTATTAATTGAACAAAAATCTGAGCATACGTTGTCGGAAGACGATCAAAGTCTCGTTCAGACCTCATTATCCTCTGTTGATTAGGCTGACGTTGTTGAGCAGCTTTCTGTTGTTGATTCTGAGGAGGATATTGATACCCTTGCTGATTATATGACTGTTGCTGAGGAGCCTGTTGCTGAGGTATTGGAGCTTGAACAGCTTGAACAGCCGGATGATAAGGTATTGGTGCATATTGCGCAGCAGCAATATACGGATACTGGAAGTATGGCATTTGAAAAGGTATTGGAGCGGGAGCTTGTGGAGCTTGTCCTTTCTGAGCATAGACAGCATTTATTTCGCCCTCTTTCTTTTTGAATCCATTGAAGGGCTTCTTGACTTGAGACTGGCTGCTAGAACCTCCTTGGATATTTCCGCTCTTCAGACCCTCTTCGATTCTCTCACCGACAATTACCAAATCAGAGAATCTAGCGGAAACATTACCAATAAGCTTTTCATAGTATTGGCCTTGCAAAGTACCCATGAAGATGTCAATCAGTTCACGATCAACAAGAGGTGGATGCACCCTTGCAGCTAGCTCTCTCCAGCGTTGCGCGTACTCCTTAAAGGATTCGTTGTCCTTTTGAGCCATACTCTGAAGTTGAGTACGATTCGGAGCAAGGTCAGTGTTATACTTGTATTGCTTGACAAATGCATCAGCTAGATCATCCCAAGTGTGCACATTTCTACGCTCCAGCTGCATATACCATTCGAGTGATGCCCCAGACAGACTGTCTTGGAAGCAATGGATCATCAGCTTTTCATCTTTGGCATGGGCAGCCATCTTGCGGCAGTACATCCTTAGATGCATGTGAGGACAACTGAGGCCTTTGTACTTCGGGAATTCCTGTACTTTGAACTTGGGAGGAATGACAACATCTGGCACCAAGCACATTTCCAGAGCGTTTAGAGATTTTGAGTTGCGCCCCTCCATGACTCAGAGTTTCTCAGCTAGATCACGTCACATCTGGATGGCTTCAGAATCCTGAGCAGAGGTAGGATTGACAATTGGGATAGCAACATGGTAGTTCTGTACTTCATCATACTGATCCACCAGATTTTCTTCGGCATGAGGAATAGGAACCTGAGTGACAACAGGTTGGGCTTGCGGAATAGCACCAACAGCGACTCCAGATGTTGGAGGTGGTTGAGAAATGGCTCCTTCAGCGGCAGGCGTAAAGTTCATTGGTATCCCATGATTGATAGGGTTGGGAACAGGAACTGAGAGCCTTGAGGGTGACCCTTGCACAGGCACAGTGTTGTTGGCAGCAACGGCTTCACGCAGTTCTTCTTCTCTTCTGGCCATCATGATGGCTTCAAGAATCTGATCAATATTTCCCTTCATAGAGTCTATTTCTTCTCTGAAGGCAGTTTGCTCTTGCTGAATCTGCTCCATCATTCTTCTTATGTTGGCTCGAGTTGCGTACTGGTGTCGAGGAATCAACTTGATTTACTAGAGAAGGAATGAAGTTGACGTGGGATTCTGAGGTTGAAAATGCAATGCAAGATGCATAACAGATGCAATGCAATGACATGAGATGCAAATGCAAGATGCAAGATCCAGGATCGCAGAATCAAACAACTTCAAACAGTTCTGAGGTTGGCTGGAGGAATGGGTCAAGAACCACAGCTAGGATCAAAGAAAACCCATGGGTAGGTTTCTAAGACGGGTAAGTGCCTAGAGTTATGGATATATTTCGAAAACATTATAACCAAGACGAAGAGACATCTGACTATAATATCTTCGAAAAAATCTCGTCTAGGTGAGGTCTTCGTTTCTTCCCCACGAGAAAGATTCCTCGAAGGCACCCACTACACAACCATCGACACACGGGTTCTAAATAGGGTTCTCAGAATCCTAGATCGAGGTCAAAAATATTACTGTCAGGAAGTAATACATTCGAGGGATCTCATCTGATTAGGGTGTTCGCATTAACTCACATAGAATTAACACTACCAACCACCATGGGTAAATTGGGTTAATGGTCCTTGGGATCGACGACCCACCTCGAAAGTATTACCACCATGGCAAAGATTCACCACAACAATAATATCTCCAAGGGAATCTACTCCAAGCGGTGGTTTTCGCTTTAACTCACGCGAAAGAGACCACGCAAGCCTACACTACACAACCACCATCCTAATCCTAGGGTTTTTCTCGACTCGGGTGTAGAGTCATCTCACAAAGTTCCCAATGTCAGAACAACCTAACAATGTCACAAAAGGTATCACAAATAAGGAATAGGAAAACAAGTACATAAGCGAACGAGAAGAAAAAGATAAACAAAGCTAAAGAGCTAGCGATTCGAATTAAGATAGGCTCGACTCTCTCTTGCATGGAGCAAACGTATCCCCAGCAGAGTCGCCATATGTCGCACCTCAAAAAAATCGCTTAATCTAAGACACGACCCTCGCGCGAAAGGCGCGGAAAACGGTTCGACAGAGTCGCCACCAAACATTGAAAAACCCAAGAAATAACACACTCAGAGCAGTATTTCTTCCATCATCGTAGATCAACAACAAACAACGTCATGAGGGGAAAAAACAGAGCGACAACGGCGGGTAAAAGATGGATCAACGAAATCACGGCTCAACCTTCACTATCTCTCGCGCTCGATTCAAGGTTTGTGCTTCAGATTTAAACTCAGGTTTGAGATCTATATTTTCCATTCAATCTTCTTCTCACTCCTTTGGGTCCGATTTCGTTCTTCTTCTTCACCTCATTTTTCTTGTTCTGGGTTTGTGATTTGGGATTTTGAGTTGTTTATGGGTTTGGAAGTTGGAGAAATGATTGGGTTGCTATTTGATCGAAGGTGAATGATGAAGGTTTGGGTTACGGTTGGGGAATATTAGGAAGGGTTACAGTTTGAAGATGATGGATGCAAGGAAGAGGTTGTTGAAGAGGGTTTGGAGTGATTTTTGTGCAGGGGATTCTTGGAGGCGGCTAGGGCTTTAGGATGGAATGGAAATGAGGTCTCCTTTATTGAGGGAGAGATGTGTGTCTTTTATAGAGTGAGGCGAGGGTGAAATAGGGAATGAATTGGAAGGAATTGATGAGCTGTTGTGCGTTGTGGTTGCTGTACAAGGTTTTGTGGTCGGCTGGTACGGGTTTCGCGTGTTGGCTTTGTTTGGAGGTTTGTCAAAATGGTTTTACATATTGCTGCCTCAAATCCGTTGTCGTGTGTGTTGGTTATGTGACATGGTTTATTGCGTGGTAAAGCTTTCTTCTTATCCTCCTTGCTGGTTTTGTTTTTAGTGTAGGTACAAGTTGTGGAATATTGTGGGGGCAGCAGCAGCTTATTGTGGTGCATGGTTGTACGGGTTTGGTTTTTTTTCAAAATTTTGCTTGCTGTCATGGCTTGTGTGAGGTGTGATGGTGTGTGTTTGTGAAACTTTGATCGTGGTTTGTTCATTAGTATAATGGCTGGTGTATGGAAGGTTTCATGTGTGGTTATTGAGATTTTTTTGTATCATGTGAGGTCAAAGGAGTCGTACGGATTCACGACATGCGGAATGTGAATTGTAGTGGCTGTAATATGTTCTCATGTGGCTTTGTTATGAAATTATGACTTTTATTTTTTGGAAAAAAAAGGCTTATGGTTTTCTTTTTGTGGATTACGTAGATGGGCTTAAGCAGGAAAGTACATGGGTCCAATGAACTCTCTCTTTAGGACTTTGTTGTAAAAAAAAAAAATTGTAGGAAAATTTGTAAAAGGATTTTTTATGTACAAGACCTTTGTGTATTTTTTGGAATTTATTTTGTAAAATAATTTGGAATGGATTTGGAACCGGTTTAAAAAAGAGAAAAGGACTTAAGAAAAAAAAGATTAAAAAATGGATATTAAAAGAAAAGTGAATTTGAAATTGGACATGGATTTAGAAAAATGGAAAAGACTGGATAAGAAACAATGGAAATGGGATAATGGAATTAGGTGACTAAAAAAGAAAATGGATAAAAAAATAAAAGAGAGATGAAGTTGAAGACAACATATTTTTTTGGATTTTTTTAATATGGTTAGTGGGTGGAAGTACAGATGAAAGCTATATACAGGTAGGACAAATTTGGGGTATAACAGTTGGAGGTGTTACAGATGCAAGATGATGATCTGGACAACTTCAATGGACCTCAAGTAATGTGTTTAAAGGTTTGGAATGGATTGAATCAGCTCAGAACTTGTTGTGGCACCTCAACTGCAAACAGGCCAAAAAGCTTGAGCAAATGGGGGTGACTTTGTGATTCAGGTGTTCCAGATGAGTTTTAAGGTCATGGATCACTCATATATGATGTATGTGAGGTGTTGGCATGATTGGTTTTGATAGAATTGCTCTCAAATGAAAAATTTGAAAGTTGCTTGAATGAGAAGCAAAATCTGGTTTTTTTTAGAGTGATTTTGAGGAAAGCATGTGTTATAATGCTTTGGTGTACTCAAACTTACCACAAATGAGCTCTATTTATAGTGTGTCAAGTTTGTTTTGGAAGGAATAGTGAATGGTGGCTGGGACAGTCCATTGCCCATTGGTTTTCAAAAGGAATCTCAAGTCTCCTCTAGCCACTGACTTGGGTCAATCTTGCAGGCCTATGGTCTTCTGATGCTTGAGTTTATCTTGACTTATTTGCAATATTGTGGACTGATACATGCCAGCTCTATGCATCCATTCAATGCCTCGTGACAAATTTGAAAGTTTTGGATTTGAACTTTGAATGTCACATGCCAAATGATGAGGTTTTGGACTTGCAAGGCTCTATGGTGTTGTAGCTCTGCATAGATCATGTTCATTGCACTTTAGAAACTTGTCTTGCATGGTGACAAGGCTTGCCAAGTCATGGAAATGAAAAAATCGTGGGGCAAGTGCAAGACTGTCTTGCAAAAACCAGTCTTGGAGGTGTCATGTTTCCATGCTCATAACTCCCTATACAAATTGAATTAGGATAAGTTCTGGTACTCTTTGGAAAGCTTGTATGACATACTTTAACTTTGATGTCCACCAATGGACCTGGTTCAGCTTGGATCAAGCTGAAAAATAGCCTCAAAGTTGGTGAAAATTCAAGACAGATTATGTCTAAAATTTCACTAAGTGTTGGAAAAAGTGGTCATTTTCATGTTTTTGTGATTTTGATCAATCCATAACTCAAAATCCATGAGGATTTGGAATATTTTGTAGTTGACACTTTTGAAGTATGTCATGTGAACTTTCATTTGAGCTTTGGATGGAAGAAAATGACCTTGGGGTTTGGGAGTTTTGACCTTGCAAAGTTGGTACCAAATCTATTTTGTTCCATAACTTAGAAAAATTTAAGTTTCTTAAGGTTGCCTCTTTTGCAAGTAACCTCACTTTTCTTGATTTTTCTTGATGGATGATGATAAAAAAATGCATTAACATTGTTTTTGACTTAGGGGAGCCAAATTTGTGAAAATTTTCAAAAAGTCAAACTTGATTTTAGGCACAGTTGACTTTTTGTCAGATGAATTCCAAACTGTGTGATCCTCTATGTAATCAAGTTCTTGACCTAATTCAAACCTAACGGATGGATTCCATAGGTGTTTTAGGGTGTCTTGAATCATTTCCCAAGGTTTGGGAACATGTCTTGGTCCAAAGTCAAAGGTATAGTTGACTTTTTCCTCAAAACCCTAATTGTGGTCCAGATGAACTTGAAACTTGTGAATCAAGCTTCTTGGATCAATCATTTGTTGTAAATAGATCAATATGGTGCATTTGAGGCCCTCAAATCATGTCTTGAGGTGTTGGTTCATGTCTTGCCTCAAAAGTCAACTTAGGGGTGAATTAGGTAAAGAAACGCTAATTCCTGATTTTTGATGAATGCTTCCTCTGAGACCATTTTGACTTGATGATGGGACTCATAAGGTTCCTTTGAACATTTTGTATCATGTTTTGAAGTAATGGTTCATGCCTAGATGAAAACTTTCATCTGGAGGCCTTAGTCGACCAAAACCCTAATTTGGTGACACTGGCGATTTGGAGGCTTGATCCGCTTGGAATGTTGCAATCTAGTGCTTGATTCTTGATTTGGGAGTCCTCTTGATGCTTTATAGATGCTTAAGAGGCTTAGACAAGTTGAATATCATGTCCATTCTTGATTGATCCTTTGTCTGAATGTTCTGAGAGGGCTCAAAACCCTAATTCTTGATTGTAGTGAATGCTCAACAATCCTTGAGGAGATTGATGAGGTATGATGGTACATCCATATTGTTGTAATGATCTTCACAATGATGGGAAATCTTGGTGGTCAAATTTTGGGGTATGACAGATTCCCCTATTTAATCTTCTTGGACCCGAAGGTGTGAATGGCGAAGATATTCGAACATTCAGGGTGCAAGAGGATTAAATATCAGAATGCCCAAAATTTTGATTGTGGTTGTGAACAGCAGTTTGCTCATAAATCTTCTTTTGCTAAGCAATGTTACTTAGAAAAGGGTAAAACTTCCCCTCGATCCTGGTCTTTAGCTACGAAACTGGTCTCAGTTTCTTTTGAAATAAACTTCCCCTCGATCCTGGTCTTCAGCCACGGAACTGGTCTTAGTTTCTTCTTTGAAATAAACCTCCCCTCGATCCTGGTCTTCAGCCACGGAACGGGTCTCAGTTTCTTCTTGTCGAGTTCCTTTCTCGACAAGGAACGCTATTTGTAGCGGTCTTCATCAAACTTCTCACTGAGTTTTACTGGGGAGACGCCATTTGATGGAAAAAGTTTGAGGTCAGACTTGTTAGGGAAACCCATTAGTCTGAGCTGTAGAGGTGTGCAAACTTCAATGTTGGAGATGTCATTTATCGATTCTACTGGGGAAAACGAGTCTCTTGAGAGACTGTTTTTTGCTTGGTGAGGTTACATCATACTTTCGTTTGAGACCTTTCTCGGTGAAATGTGATGTGACCCAACTTTGAGGTGCTGATGACTTCATTGAAAACATTTTTTTCGGGGAGAAACTGCCGTATTGCCAAGAGTCTTTTGGTGGAGAGGCTTTCTCTGGGGGATTTTATTTAATCCGGGAAAGCAAAAATATCATCTTCAATGGTGAAGAGTGATGTTCCAGAAGTGTCTATTAAATGTCTTCTTGCCTTTCAGAGGTTCAAGTTATCAAAGTGGTCGATGGCAGTCTCTAATCTAGAAATAAACTGGGGAGAGATTGCTCAGACGATACATTTTCGGATGAGGAAAGAATTGACAACTCTATCTGTGAGAAGACGTTTATCACTTGGGGATGAAAATGACCAGAGTGATATTAATGCAACATATGTATGAATATGAATCAATCATGTATGATGTATGTATGTTTATGCTGACAAGATAACAATCCTTTCCTGTTTATGATGGGTAGACCCTACGGGGAAAACATACCAATTATTGGTTCCCTGAGGTATCACATCTATCGGGGATGTCAGATGGGACATTACATCTGAAACGATTGATCCTTCATTCAGGTGTACTAGTTTTAAAAGGAATACTTTGATTCTGCATTTTAAGGTTTAATCACTTCCGGAGAAGCCATCGATGTTCCTTTTTGTGTTCACTAGTAAAAAAGAATTGCCATCTTTATTTTAAAAGCAGAAGAAATTTTAACAAGTAAATTCAGTTTTTTTATTTTGTTTCAAGAATCGTTGATCATATTAAAAATGTTATTCTGTAAAGCAAAATAAATGAGAATTAGAAACAAAAGCACTAGGGCTCAAATTTTATTGTTAGAATGGTAATCATCCAAGTGTGTGATCCCATAGAGTATTACAAAGTTTAGAAAATGGTAATTTAATGGAAAAGGGTCGACATTGAAACATAACAACCGCTATCCTTCTACCAACTTTGAATTCTGGACATTCTGAACTTCTGTCGAAGGTGACCTTGACTAAAGTTTTTTTCGACGGATGGCGTTACCGCTGGGGATTTAACCTTGTCGGACGTATTTACTTGCCATGAATCCCTAATTTTTTCCTAGATTGCCTTTTGAGGTTTTCAATCCATCGGGATGATTTTTACTTATGTCTCTAATTTTTGCCTGGAACGCCCTTTCGGGTTTTCAATCCACTGAGACGTTTTTTTTATTTAGGCGAAGTATTTCTTGACTACATCAACATTTGTGGGGTAGGTAAATTCTTCTCCATCCATGGTCGCGAGTCTCAAAGCGCCGCCTGAGAAGGCCTTCTTGACCACGTAAGGGCCATCATAATTCAGAGTCCAATTGCCCCGGGAATCAGTGAGGAATGATTGTATCTTCTTGAGCACGAGGTCTCCTTTTCTGAAGACACGAGGTCGGACCTTTTATTTGAACGCTTTCTTCATTCTTTGCTGATATAGATGACCGTGACACAAAGTTGTCATTCTCTTTTCTTCGATCAGATTCAGTTCATCGTGTCGACTTTGACACCATTCAGCTTCTGATAGCTTGGCTTCCATCAATACCCTTATTGATGGGATCTTTACTTCTATGGGGAACACTGCTTCCATGCCATATACCAGAGAGAAAGGGGTTGCCCCTGTTGAAGTGCAGACAGATGTGCGATAACCGTGAAGAGCATAGGGTAGCATCTCATGCCAATCTTTGTAGGTTACAACCATCTTTTGAACGATTTTCTTGATATACTTGTTAGCCGCTTCTACCGGTCCATTCATCTTAGGTCGGTAGGGAGATGAGTTATGGTGTTCGATCTTGAACTCAGCACACAACACTTTCATCATCTTGTTGTTCAAATTGGACCCATTGTCAGTAATGATCTGGCTCAAAACACCATAACGGAAGATGAGATGGTTTTTGATAAACCGGACCACCACTTGTCTGGTCACATTGGTGTATGACACTGCTTCGACCCACTTGGTGAAGTAGTCAATGGCTACCAGGATGAACCGATGTCTGTTTGCAGCTTTGGGTTCAATCATGCCAATCATGTCGATTCCCCATATAGAAAAATGCCATGGAGAAGAAATAACTTTGAGATGCGTTGGTGGCACATGGATTTTTTCTGCGTATATCTGACACTTGTGACACCTCCTCATGTACTTGTAGCAATCAGATTCCATTGTAAGCCAATAATATCCTGCTCTCCGAATTTTTCTTGCCATTGTGTGTTCGTTGGCATGAGTGCCAAAGGATCCTTCGTGAATTTCTCTTATCAACATGTTTGCCTCTACTCTGTCTATGCATCTGAGCAAAACCATGTCGAAGTTTCTCTTATAGAGTGTATCACCGTTCAGGAAGAAGTTGTCAGCTAGTCTTTTGAGAGTCTTTCTATCTTTTCTTGATGCCCCGGGCGGGTATTCTTGTCTTTGAAGGAAGCACTTGATATCGTGATACCATGGTTTGTCATCGATGACTGCTTCAATCATGAAGATGTAAGAGGGCCTTTCAAGGCGCATTATGTCAATCTTTGGTACGTTGTTCCATCGACTCACACTAATCATGGAGGATAGAGTAGCCAATGCATCAGCCATGTGGTTTTCTTCACGAGGGATATGATGAAACTCAATTATGTTGAAGAACGGTAACAACCTTCTCGCGTAATATTTGTAAGGGATCAATCCTGATTGGTATGTGTTCCACTCTCCTTTAATCTGATTGATAACCAGGGTTGAGTCTCCATACACATCCAAGTTCTTTATCCTTAAGTCAATTGCTTCTTCGAGACCCATGATACAAGCTTCGTATTCAGCCTCATTGTTTGTACATTTGAATGTCAATCTGGCAGTGAAAGGGATATGGGTACCCTGAGGTGTTACAATGATTGCCCCAATTCCATTTCCATAAGTGTTAGTTCCTGGATTGGCTGGAATTTTGGTATATTCAATGTTGATGTCAAGGTGCTGATGTTGTAACATTGAAGTCTTAACACTGGGCTGTGTTAAGTAATTGCTGAAGTTGGATGTCTGATGTCACACAAGTGATGTTGTAACATCAGATCTGCAGAATTAACAACAGCAGGTTGTGATATTGTTAGGGTTGCGTATTAGCTGGAATTGTGGAGAGCAAGCTGTCTCATTGGATGCGAATATCTTGGGATAGATATTTGCTGCTACATGGGAGATTTGTTGCAGATTTGTAGGAGATTTAAAAGGTTGAAGATTTAAAAAGATTTTAGGAGAAAAATCTGTTTTAAATATTCAGTTTTAAATAACAAATCTGGGAGATATTGTAGCAAGTCCAAGACCAATTCAAGGAGCTATATAAAGCGCACAAAACCAAAGAAAAAAGGTACAGAAATACAGAGAGAAGATCAAGAGCATAGGCTGAGTGTCTTGAGTATTTTGTACGAGTTGTATTTACACTATTCTAGGGTTTGAATAGGTGTTAAGTTTTTGTCCTCTCTAGAAGCTGTGAAGCAATAGAGAGTGGTTGATTGATCGAAGCTGTGAATTAAGATCAAGGGTACTCAAAGTGGGTTCTCTGAGTGTTTGTAAGGGATTGAGTGGTGTTCTCATACCTAAGTGGTTTCTTAGGTAGGAAGTCATTAGTAGAGTATAAGTTTAGGAGATTGTCAACGGGTTGTTGAGTCTGTAAATTATATCTACAAGTAGTGAATTCCATCCCTGGCTTGGTAGCCCCCAGAGTAGGTTGGTTGTAACCGAACTGGGTCAACAATTCTTGGTGTTATTTTACTGTTATTATTGTCCATTGTGCAGAGTGTGTTGTTGTGACATCACACCTTAACATCACACATCTGATACCAGAATTTCAATTGGTATTAGAGCAGGCATCCTGTCTGTCTCTGGGTGAGATCTAGGGAAGTTACTTTCTGGTGTAAAGATGGACAAAGAAGTTGGAGGATTCGTCAACAGACCCCCTATTTTGGATGGATCCAATTATGACTATTGGAAGCCAAGGATGACCACCTTCTTAAAATCCTTGGACAGTAGGGCTTGGAAGGCTGTTATTAAAGAGTGGAAATCACCTGTTGTATGTGAGAAGGATGATGCTGGTAAAGATAAAGAAGGCACCTCTAAGCCAAAGCCTGAAGAAGAGTGGACCAAGGAGGAAGACAAGCTTGCACTTGGAAATTCCAAAGCTCTAAATGCCATCTTCAATGGAGTGGATAAGAATATCTTCAGGTTAATCAATACCTGTGAAGTTGCTAAGCAAGCATGGGATATCTTGCAGGCTACTCATGAAGGAACATCTAGAGTCAAGATGTCAAGACTTCAGATTTTAACATCAAAATTTGAAAGCCTGAAGATGAAGGAAGATGAGACTATTCATGATTTCCACATGAGTGTTCTTGAGCTGGCCAATGCATCTAGTGCTCTTGGAGAGAAAATGTCTGAAGAAAAGCTTGTAAGGAAGATTCTTAGGTCCCTTCCTAAGAGGTACAAGATGAAGGTGACTGCTATTGAAGAAGCTTAAGACATCAGCAAGATGAGAGTAGATGAGCTCATTGGATCTCTTTAGACGTTTGAACTTGGTTTAAATGAAGAAGAACCAGAAAAGAAGCCCAAGGGTATTGCTTTGGTCTCCACTCCTGCAGAAGATAAGGTAGTCAAAGATTCTCCGGAAGATTTGTCACAAGCCATTGCAATGTTGGGAAGGCAGTTCAACAAAGTGTTAAAAAGATGGAACAATAACTACAAGCCTAGTGTCAAGAATAGTTCTTCTGACATCAACAAGCCAAAAGAGAAAGATGAAGAGAAGACTGCCCAGGATAGAGGTGTCCAGTACTTTGAATGTGAAGGGTATGGACATGTCAAGAAAGAATGTCCCACATTCTTGAAGAAGCAGAAGAAGGGCATGTCAGTTTCCTGGTCTGACTCTGATAGTGAAAGTGAAGGCGAGTCAGCAAAGCATGTGAGAGCTTTAACAGGAGCTATGGTTTCTGATGATGATTCTAGTGATGGAGAAGTAACTTATGAGGAGTTAGCATCTACCTATCAAGAGCTGTGTTTAAAAAGTGCTGAGATTTGTCAAGAAAACAAGTGCCACAAGCAACAGATTGCTCAGCTAGAGAATGAAAAGACAGATCTGGAAAATGAAGTGGTGCTAGTTAGAGCTCACCTTGATCAAATGACCAAGTATGTTAGGATACTGAGCTGTGGTACAGACACACTTGACAAGATTCTTCAGTCAGAAAAAGCTGCTGGAGACAAAGCTGGGATAGGTTATGTGGCTGAGAACAAGGGAACTTCAGAAGGAAGCACTTTAGGTTCAAAGAAGGAAGTGTCACAACTTTCATCTCAACATCAGCCAAAGAAGCAGGATTCTACCCCTAAGAAAGCTGATGTTTCACAACCTAAGAAGATTGAGAAGAAGACTGGTCCCTATCAGAAGAGAAAGCAGCCACAGGGAGCTAGTCAGTATATGCCCCCACAATACCACGAGAGCATGCAAACTGTTCAGTTCAAACAACACATGTCTCATCAGGTGTCTCGACATCAGGACAACTGGTATGGTTATGGATATGGATACACCAATGTTGTTCCTCATATCTATGGAAGAAGAAATCCACACCATCATGGGAGACAATCCAGGAAACAACATTCTCAGCCTTCTTATGGGAGAAGATACCAGCATAATAGATGGCAGGGCAGTTATGGTAGGAGGAGACCACATTATGGCTGGCAGCCTAAGCAATCTCATCATGGCAGAAGATTCAGAGATGAAAGGGTGAGATGCTATTATTGTGGAAGTTTTGGACATATGCAGTACTCTTGCTACAAGCTGCATGGATACCCTCAACCTCAAAACAGATGGAGAGAGCACAGGCCCAAAGTTGTTAAATAATGGGTACCTAAGGAGAAGGTGAAGTGCTTGTTGGCTCACTTGGCTGACAAAGAGTTTGAAGAAGGAACATGGTATTTTGACAGTGGGTGTTCCAAGCACATGTCTGGATGTAGATCCATGTTTACTGAATTTAGAACTTGCCCCCCTCTTGAAGTTATATTTGGCAATGGAGAGAAAGGAGTTGTTGCAGGAATTGGGAAAGTGAAAGGTGATGGTAGACCTGAACTTGACAATGTTCTGTTTGTCAGTGGCTTAAGTGCAAATTTGATCAGCATAAGCCAGTTGTGTGATGAAGGTTACAAGGTAAACTACACCAAGCATGAGTGTGTGGTTTCTGAAGAGCATAATCAGATTGTTATGAAGGGTACCAGAACCAAGGATAATTGCTATCAGTGGATTTCTTTTGAAGGAAATTCAACTAATGATGTTCAAGTTGATGTTATAACATCAGACTATGACTCAGAGTTAATGAGTCCTGATGTGAATTGTTTAAAAGGAAAGTCTTTATGGAGGGAGAAAATTAGTAATTGGTCTTTAAAAAATACAGAAAATCTGGCGCCATACCTCAGACCATCATTCTCTAGTGTAGGAAGATCACGGTTCATCAAAGAGCATATCTTCCGTCCGTTTGTCTCCTTCAACAAGAAGAATCATCTGAACTCATACTGCCTCAAGGGAACCATGACGTCGTCTTCATCAAAGAAATCTGTCGCTCAAAGCTCTTCGCGAGATAAGGCTAGGGTTTCTTCAGAAGAGGGATTTGCAGAAGAAGCTTTAAATATAGAACCTATCTCAATGATGCTCTCAGGATCAGGTACTTCGAGACCCACTAAACTAACTCCTAAGAGACCTGCTACTATCTTCAAGAATCCTGAAACAAAGAAGGTTGTTACTAGTGTGTTATTTGGGGACAAAACTGTGCCGAAATCATATACGTCTCAGACTATTGAAGAGAAGTTTGATGTAGATAATAGGATGGGTAATCTTGCCTCAAAGATTCTGGACAAAGGCATCCCTGTCAAAGGAATTTCAATCCCACTGAATCGGATGCTAGCTGAGAAAGACAACATGCAGGAAGGTAAGTCAAGTCTTCAACAACTTGCAATGACAGCTATTGAAGATGCTGATCAGAGTGAAGACATGCATGAAGAAACAAATGTTAGGACATCTGCTAAACCCACTTCTGTTGGTGGAAAAGATGATATTCATGGTGAAGCAGATGTTGAAGAGGAGGTTAGAACATCGCTTAGTAGGGATGCTGAGACTACTAATGTAATTGATGTTGATGACTTATCTGATGATGAAGTCATTGGAAGAGCAGTGCCTAGTCTGTCCAAGAGACTAAGAACAAGAAAAGGAAAGATGGTTAAATCGTCGTCAAAGAAAGCTTCTGATGAGAAGAGGAAAAAGACTGTTGTTGGGCCAACAAAAGCATGGAGTAAGGTTGATGTGAATCCCAGAAAAAGGAAGCTAATGGAAGAATCTGAATCAGAGTATGATGTTGAGGATGATGTTCAAGACATCACTCCTGTCAGAAAGACAATCTTGAAGAGAATTGCTGATAAGATACCTGAGGTTCCGGTTGATAACATTTCATTCCATTATGCAAGATAGTGCAGATGAAGCAAGTTCAGAAGAAGACTAACCTCCATCTTCTGGTTTTAGATAGTAGTTTCTGTTTTTTTGTGTTTTTGCTGTGTTGGTTGTGTAATTTGAATATTGTGTTATTTTATGCACTGGTTATGTTTTTAGTTTCCTTCTATGATTTGTTTTGCCTGCTTACTAACTGAAAGGCTAACAATGAGAGCTAGGGTATACTGACTATAGTTAATAGGGCTTCTAACTGAAGTTTGCCTAATTGTGGCTAAAAAGGGGGAGAAAATAGCCAAGATAGTCAAGAGAATTTATTGCCATATGCTGCTAATGTGATGCAGATATTAAGGGGGAGATATATTGATGCTGCTAAAAGGTGTTTAGTTGAAAAGTGGTAATGTATTAAGGGGGAGTTTTGACTGAACTAGTGAAGATATCATGACATTTGAAGAGTGCAGCCAAGCAGACATCAAGGGGGAGAAAAGTGTTGCACATTGTGAGCTACTGAATAGCTGTGATGCTGGTTCATGTTTTAGAGGGGGAGCACCAATTGGCTGTTGTCAATAATGAAGATGGTGCTGCAGCAGATCAAGTGATGAAGACTATGTAAAGTGTCAAACTACTGCTGATTAAGTTTCAAATTGATAAAGATTGCTGCTGATTAAGTTTCAAATTGATAAAGATTATTCCGCTGCTGAAGTCTCTGAAGATGCAGAGATTGTTTTAGCCAAAATTAGCCAAAGGGGGAGATTGTTAGTTCCTGGATTGGCTGGAATTTTGGTATATTCAATGTTGATGTCAAGGTGCTGATGTTGTAACATTGAAGTCTTAACACTGGGCTGTGTTAAGTAATTGCTGAAGTTGGATGTATGATGTCACACAGGTGATGTTGTAACATCAGATCTGCAGAATTAACAACAGCAGGTTGTGATGTTGTTAGGGTTGCGTATTAGCTGGAATTGTGGAGAGCAAGCTGTCTCATTGGATGCGAATATCTTGGGATAGATATTTGCTGCTGCATAGGAGATCTGTTGCAGATTTTAGGAGATTTAAAAGGTTGAAGATTTAAAAAGATTTTAGGAGAAAATCTTTTTTAAATATTCAGTTTTAAATAACAAATCTGGGAGATATTGTAGCAAGTCCAAGACCAATTCAAGGAGCTATATAAAGCGCACAAGACCAAAGGAAAAATGTACAGAAATACAGAGAGAAGATCAAGAGCATAGGCTGAGTGTCTTGAGTATTTTGTACAAGTTATATTTACACTATTCTAGGGTTTGAATAGGTGTTAAGTTTTTGTCCTCTCTAGAAGCTGTGAAGCAATAGAGAGTGGTTGATTGATCGAAGCTGTGAAGTAAGATCAAGGGTACTCAAAGTGGGTTCTTTGAGTGTTTGTAAGGGATTAAGTGGTGTTCTCATACCTAAGTGGTTTCTTAGGTAAGAAGTCATTAGTAGAGCATAAGTTTAGGAGATTGTCAACGGGTTGTTGAGTCTGTAAATTATATCTACAAGTAGTGAATTCCATCCCTGGCTTGGTAGCCCCCGGAGTAGGTTGGTTGTAACCGAACTGGGTCAACAATTCTTGGTGTTATTTTACTGTTATTGTTGTCCATTGTGCAGAGTGTGTTGTTGTGACATCACACCTTAACATCACACATCTGATACCAAAATTTCAATAAGTATTGATGGCTCCGTCGAATATTAGTCCCCATTGGGAACCTGTTCTGGCCCTTCGCTGGGTAGCGGTTCATCGCAATCTTTCATTTTCAAGTACATGACATCTTTGTCTAGGAAGTCGAATTTAGCCGATTCCTGATCGTCAATCTGTTGATGAGCCAAATAATTGGTTAAAATACTTCCTTTGACAGCTTTCTGAGCATGATACTCAATGTCGTATTCTGATAACAACATCTGCCAACAGGCGATCCTTCCCGTGAGAGCAGACTTTTCAAAGACGTACTTGATCGGATCCATTTCAGAGATTAACCAAGTAGTGTGGCAAATCATGTACTGGAAAAGACATTTGGTTGCCCAAGCCAGAGCGTAGCAAGTTTTCTCGAGCATAGTGTACCGAGTTTCACAGTCTGTGAACTTCTTGCTTAAGTAGTAGATGGCAGTCTCTTTTCTTTTTGTCTCGTCTTGTTAGCCAAGTACACAGCCAACAGAGTCTTCCAAGACTGTTAAATAGATGATTAGTGGTCTCCCTTCCACTAGAGGAGATAGAATTGGTGGATTCAAAAGATATTCTTTGATGTTGTCGAAAGCTTTTTGGCAATCTTCGGTCCATATACATCTTTGATTCTTTCTTAGTAGTTTGAAGATCGGCGCGCATGTCACGGTCATGAGGGATATGAACCTTGAGATGTAATTCAGACGTCCCAAGAATCCTCTGACCTGTTTTTCAACCTTTGGCGAAGGCATTTCTTGAATGTCCTTGACCTTGTCGGGATCAACCTCAATTCCTTTCTGGATGACGATGAATCCTAAGAGTTTTCCTGAGCGGACACCGAATGTGCACTTATTAGGATTCAAGCAGAGTTTATATTTTCTCAGACATTTGAATAACTTTGACAAGTGTGTTACATGTTCTTCTTCCATTTTAGATTTGGCAATCATGTCATCGACGTACACTTCAATCTCTTTGTGCATCATGTCGTGAAACAGAGTTGTCATGGCCCTTTGATAGGTTGCCCCAGCGTTCTTTAGACCGAATGACATTACCTTGTAACAAAAGGCGCCCCATGGGGTGATGAATGAAGTTTTCTCCATATCGTCCATCGCCATTTTGATTTGATTATAGCCCGAGAATCCATCCATGAAGGAGAAGACTTTGAATTTTGTTGTGCTGTCTACCAGCATGTCAATGTGTGATAGGGGAAGTCATCCTTTGGACTTGCTTTGTTCAGATCCCTGTAGTCTACACACATTGTGACTTTTCCGTCCTTTTTTGGGACTGGCACTATGTTGGCGAACCATTGAGGACATTCTGAGGTGGCAAGGAAACCTGCGTCGATCTGTTTCTGCACTTCCTCCTTAATCTTGATGGCCATATCTGGATGAGTCCTTCTCAGTCTTTGTTTTACTGGCGGACATTCTGATTTTAGTGGTAAGTGATGCTCTACGATGCTGGTATCCAACCCTGCCATATCCTGATAGGACAAAGCAAATACATCTGGAAACTCTTTAAAAAGTTTTATCAAGCCTTCTCTGACAGTTGGACTGAGCAGTGCTCCAATCTTAACTTCTTTCTTTTCTTCCTCTGAACCCAAATTGACTGTTTCCAACGGCTCTTTGTAAGGCTCAATATACCTTTCCTCTTGCCTGAGTAGTCGGGAGATCTCTTCTTAAATTTCTTCGTCCTCTTCTTCTTCAGCTTCAAATACCGGGAATTCAAAGTTGGGAGAAGGCATTGGATCGTATGTGTCAATGGGGTTTAAAACAAGCAATCTCCGTGATGATTCGTTTTTTAGAAGAGACAGAGAGAATGCAAGAGTGTGTGCAGTGTATTTTCTGAAAAATGCTTGTTTTTATTTTGGGTTGTTTTTAAGATTACCATTTTCTGAAAAATGAAAAGTGAAAATAGCAATAAATGCGGGAATGACAGAATGACATTATTTATTCATGATTTTTCGATTTTTGAAACACAGCCCTATAAAACAAAACTCTGTTGCTTTGGGCGGAGCGAAAAGGGACATTTACAGAAAAGTGAGCCCTATAAAACATCCATTTCACTTGGGCAAGGTGAAAGGTCAAAACAAAGATGGCAATTACTTCGACTTATGGACGGCTTTCGGGACATCGACTGCAACCCAATGGCGACATACTCCTCAGTGAATCACAAAGTCTGGTACCTTCCTTCTTGGTTTGTCTTCAGAAATGATGCTAATTTCTGGCGCAGTAGGATCATTGGAGTCTTCCTTCCATGCAGAGTTGTCATAGGAGAATTCTTCTGTCACATCTTCCATACTTTTTTCACTCTCAAGGGGATCTCCCCAACCAGCTGGTTGGATGTCCTCAAGCCTGATACGAGCGCTTTTGGGAGTAGTGTATTTGACTAGCAAGTCATACTTGCCGCTTGGCTGTTCTAATGTGTCCCATGTTTCTGAGGGAGTGGATGGGTCATCTTCCTCGATGACGTTAACCTCAGGAAATGCATAGTTAATGAATTCTTGTCCTGCAATTTTTGCGAATTCATCACTGTGGTGCTAGATATTTTCGGAATATCCTGAGTAAAGATTCCATGACTCTGTGGGGACATAGGTATTCTTTTCGAGATTACTCAGTTGATAGGCATTATCAGGCTGACTCATTTGCCACAAGTCTTCTGTGCACGGCTTCCAGATAAGTAAGTCATCTAGGGGATCATAATCACAGTTGTCTTTCATTAGATTGTCTTTCTCTAGTGAATTGGGTGGAGCACGACATCCTTCAGGATCACAATCTCCAAAAATTATCCGGAAGTCTAATCTTGGTATATGTCTCGGGCTCTGCTTTGGAAAACAGAGTGGCATGCGTGCTTCTTCCTGAGACATATACTCGTCATGGTTAAGTTAAGATTTCAACTCTTCATCCATATCGGAGGAGTCATTCCCATCAATGGTGTGTACTTCTTGAGACACTGGGTGGAGGAAGCCTTCACCGTGGAAGAAATCCTAAATGGGACGAAAACTTTCGTCATTATTTGTAGTTTAAGTACAGGTTGAAGAAAAACCAAGACCTTTTCTTGTCTTGTTATCTATGGGAGTTACAATCTATCCCCATCCTTTTATGTCATTACTCCCGATAACTTTGAGCGCGTCCTTGTATGAGGAAATCGACGTCCCTTTTTCTGGTTGATTCTCATTGCTCAGTGAGAGTGCTTGAAACTGGGTTCCGACAACCTCTTCTGGTTCTACATAGGAGAATGATGATAGGTTGCTCACGATTAAGTCCTGCTCTCCGCATACTGTGAGTAATTTGTCATTCTTGACGAACTTCAGTTTCTGGTGAAGTGTCGAAGTGCCCCAACTTCGTGTATCCAAGGTCTTCCTAATAAATAGCTGTATGTTTCCTGGATGTCCATGACCTGGAAAGTGACTTGGATAGTGTGAGGACCGATAGTTATGGGAAGATCGACTTCGCCTATAACTATTTTTCTAGATCCGTCAAAGGCTTTGACGATGATCTCACTGTCTCTCATCGGAGCTCCTTGAAACGATAGTCGTACCAAAGTGGATTTTGGCATAACATTTAAAGATGATCCTGTGTCCACCAGTACACTGGCTAAGGCATCGTCTTGGCAGTTGACTGTAATGTTGAGCGCCATATTATGATTCTTTCCTTCTCCCAGCAGTTCTTCATCACTGAATCCTAAGTTGTTGCAGGAAGTGATGTTGGAGATGATGCTGTCAAATTGTCCTACCGTCACATCTTGTTCTATAAAGGCTTGTTCCAAGACCCTTTGTAGAGCTTCCCTGTGAGCTTGTGAACTAAGCAGGAGAGATAGTACAGAGATTCGAGACGGAGTTTGCAACAATTGGTCCACAATGATGTACTCGTTTTTCTGGATGAGTTTCAGCGTCTCATCGTTGTTCTTTACAGGTCCTGTATTAGTGGATTGACCGCCTTGTTGATTAGGGACTTCCGTTTGAGGTTCCTTTTCTTTGGCAGGTTCTCCAACTCCTCTGTTGAAGATCCGGCCGCTCCGGGTAACTCGACTGATGTCGGCAATGTTCACGACGGAAGGTAATGGAGTTTCTTTTCTGTTCTCGATGGTCGTTGCACCATACTTGTAAGGGATAGCCTTATCTGATTTGTACAGTATTGGACCTGGTAGGTAGATAACCACAGAAGCCTTTTGGCTTTTCTGACCGTCATAGGCAGCCTCGATTGGTTCCTAGTTGGGAACTTTTCTACTATCAAGAGGGATCTTGGATTCATTGAGTAGAGGAATTATGGCGCAAACGTCCTTGGTTATTCCATGATCGGAGACTATGACAGCATCTTTGCTTTGACTACAGAGGTATTCTTGTATCATGTTGATCGACCCGAACTCAAACATGGTCGAATCTCCTTCTGGTCCAACTGATTTTGGAGGGCTGCCCGTACGAGATAACATCCTTGGTTATTTTCCGAGCATACTCTATAGTGCTCATAATTGTTCGGAGGTACCTGACCGTACCCGCTTTGTATGCAGTGCATCTTTACTATATCTGTTTCTATTGAGTGAATATCAAGACTTTGATGTCTACCAGGATTCCCATCAGTCATGGTAATCTGTCGTGTGTCTTCATGCAAGTAGATCAGAAGCCACCAGTGGTCCAACAGATGTTGAAGTGTTCTTTGCAAAAGTGAACACCCTTGGTCGTCTTCGCAACATTCTTTACAGTCTAGATAATCATGTGAATCCAGAAAACCCAGTCTGACCTGTTTAGCATGTAATTCCACTAGACTGGTATTCATCAAGCGTATGTCAAAGATCTGAACCATATTGACTTGATGGTCATTTCTGTCGCGGTAGTCTTGGATCCATCCGAGATCCATTTGAAGTTGGAGGGCCTCTTGTATAAAAGAGCATCCCTGATTGTCTGTTCAACAGATTGGATAAGCGCTGTAATTATTTTGCGGCAGATTGTAATATTGACTTTGTCTCGAATGCATCGCCACTAAATTGACATTCATCGCACGGATATCGTGGTTCTGTACAATTTTGGGATGTGCATGGGCCATGTTTACTTCACGAATCCGGTGATCCTAAATCTAGCCTAGATCCATTTGTTCTTGCAGAGCTGTTTGTACTATGGTACACCCTTGATTGTCCTTGGAACAGATATCACACTGATGATAGTTGTGAGATGGCACGTGGCCGTACCCGCTATGTTTGCAATGCATTTTCACCATATTGGTTCCCAATAGGAGTACATTATGAATTTGATAAATGTTGACAGGTTCTCCTTCTATCAAATTCACTGTAGTCTTCTCATGTTGCGGTAATGGGTTCGTCTGAACATTTGGATTTGTATCTTTGAAAGATAAGATCCCGTTCCTGACAAGCTTCTATACATCAGACTTGAAACTGAGACAATTCTCAATATTGTGTCCCGTTCCTCCTTGATGGTAAGGGCAAGTTTGATATGCTTTGAACCAAAAAGGCGGATTTTCTGGTATTGTAAGAGGAGTCCTGGTTTGGACGTGCCCCTTGGCCAGTAGAAGTGGAAATAACTCTGCGTATAACATCGGTATAGGGTTGAACCCTGATGGCCGTGTAGTACGATTGTTATTATTGTACTGTGGACGAGTCTATTGAAAAGGCCGTTGCTGCCTTTGCTGATATTGTTGTTGATTTGGTTGGCTCTGAGAAAGCTGAGGTTGATAAGTCAGAGCTGGCACTAGGTTGATAGCGGGAGTTATTGCTGCTACTGGTTGACACCTCCGTCTTTGCTTTCCTAGAGAGATATTACTGATATCTTGCTCTTTCTTCTTTTGGAAAGCACCACCGTACCTCTTAGTACAATTAGATGGCTCTGCATCTTTGACCAATCGTCCTTCTCGGACTGCTTTTTCAAGGCGTACTCCCATGTTCACCATTTCAGTGAAGTCACTAGGCGCACTGGCAACCATTCGGTCGTAATAGAACGAGCTTAAGGTTTTTAAGAAAATCTTGGTCATCTCCTTTTCCTCGAGAGAGGGACAGATCTGGGCGGAAATTTCACGCCATCTCTGAGTATATTCTTTGAAAGTTTCTTTGTCCTTTTGTGACATTGCTCTAAGCTGATCCCTATCCAGTGCCATGTCCAAGTTGTATTTATACTGCTGAACAAAGGCTGCCCAGAGATCTCTGAAAGTACTGATATGGGTGCGGTTTAAACCCATGTACCATTTGAGTACGGCACCGGTTAAACTATCTTGGAAGTAATGGATCAGTAGCTGTTGATTGTCTGTCTGAGTAGACATTTTTCGAGCGTACATCACTAAATGACTTTGAGGGTAAGAGTTGCCTTTGTATTTTTCAAAGTCAGGCACCTTGAATTTGTGCGGTATCTTTACATTAGGGACCAAACAGAGGCCTGCAGCGTCCTTTCCTAATAAGTCTTGACCGCGAATGGCATGCAGTTTCTTCTGCATTTCCAAGAATTATTCCTGGAACTCATTCATCCTTTCGTACATGTCTTCATTTCCACTAGAAATTGCTTACGGAATCTGTCCTTCCAGGACAGTGTGTACCAACTGGTTGTGGTATAGACATTATAGCGGTGACCCTTGGCGCTTCAGTGCCCTGAAGTTTGTAACCTTCAGGAGTTGCTGTCGTAACCCTTGCATCTTCATTTTCGCGAAGTTTGTAACCTTCAGGTCCAGTGGTTCCTGCCACGGTTTCTGGGTCTTCAGTGACCAGTGGGATATATCCTTCAGGTATAAAGTTGAAAGGCATGCCCCAGGGGCGACCCTTAGGCATGTTGTACCGAGGATAATTCTCATGTGTCTCCAATATGGGTGTAGATGTAATCTCTGAGATCACAGTCATTTGATGTTGCTGTTCCTGAGCTTTGGCCAGGGTTTGCAGGTTGCTGTGAAGTTTTTCCAAACTTTCCTTTGGAGCGTCGATTTCTTCTCTCAGCTCCCTGTTCTCTTCCTCGAGATCGTCCATTTTCTTTTGTCGATTAGCTCGAGTATTGTATGAGTGATACAGTTTGACTCTAGGATTTTGACACTTACGTGAGACTCAAAGATAACAAATGCGTTATGTGAGAATGATGAATGATATGCAAAGACATATTTTTTAGTTTTTGTTTTCAAAAGAAACTTTAACAAATGGATTGCAAATATCACACAGTGGGGGAGACCCCTTTTATTGAATTCGAAAGATTGCAGTATTTTACAAAGAAAAGAACAGTATTTTACAAAGTGATGTAAGGAAAATGTCTAAGCTCATGGATCCTGAGTTCTCTCTAAAGAAAGTTCAGATGCTGGTTCCTGTATTTTCCTTTTCTTTGATTGGGGCTCTCCAGCCGTTGTCGGGTCGACGACTCTTTGACAAGTGAAAGGAGTGAGCAAATTTCTTTGATCTTCCTGACTTTCTATAGCATGCTGCTCTAATATCTCAATCAGAGCATCCTTTTCCTTTAATAGTTCCTGAATCTTGGTACATTCTAAATTAAGGATCTGGTATTTATTCTTCCAAGAGCTCTTCTCACATTGAACTTTGTTGAGAGCGACCTGGAGTTTTTCCGCATCATACATGAAATAAAGGACCGATTCCTTTAATGGATAAACTTCTTGGCGAGGGTAAGGCATCCTCAGCTTGAGGGCTCTAGTTTGCACCCAATGGAGATAAGATTCCATGGTGGTACAATTTGGTCTTTCCAGAGACTCTCCCTTTCTTGTGAATATGTTGCTAGGCATGCACTATTTCTTTCTTCAGTGCCCTGTCATTTTCCCCTTCCTTGAAGAAAAGACCTTCCAGATGAACATTATATGGGATATTCTTCATCGGGTGTCCAAGTTGACAGTGAGCTAAAATTAGATGATAGTTGATTCCTCCTTTAGTTCTAATGAGGGGTACATTGGGGAAATTTCCACATCTGTCGATGATCTCTATCCCTTCGTAAATCCTATTGTACCAATTTATGTCAGAGTTGGTAAGGGACATAATCCTTTGTGACCAACGTAGAGTACTCTTGTGATCCCAAAAAGCACCAGACTTGGGCAAATGGGAAATGAACCATTTGTAGAGTAAAGGCACGCAGTATATGATCATTCCTATGCTGTACAAATTCCTTAAATGTACAGAATGATAAGCATCTGCGAGCAAGGTTGGTACGGGGTTTTTTATTAGGAATATCTTAACAGCATTGGTATCGACGAAGTTGTCGATGTTGGCAAAAAGGAATAACCCATATATGAGCAGAACAAAGACGTCTTCGAAGGCAGTTATGTTTCCTATACTAGCAAATTATAGAGCTTTCTCCATCAAAAATTTAGCCGGTAAACCCTGGATTCCTCCTTTAGTGGTCATGTGAGTCCTAACTTCTGACTCATCCAACGAGATTGCTCTTGTAATGGCCTGATTCTTTGGAATTTCTTCCAGTCCAGAAAATGGAGCTTGATCAGTGATAGGTAAATCAATCAGGTGAGAGTACTCTTCCAGTGTTGGTGCAAGTTAGTAATCCGGGAAAGTGAAGTAGTGGTAAACTGGATCGTAGAACTGAATTAGCGTAGACAGGATTCCTTCAACCACGTTAACCCTTAACAGAGACAACAGTCCTCCGTGCTTAGCTCTGAAAGCCTCGGGATTGGTAATCATCCTTCCCAATTTCCTTAAGTCTTCTAGTTTTGGAGCCTTGAAGGTGTACTTGTGCGTTTTTCTTCTACCGAAATCCATAATGCAACCTCTGATATTTGCAATTATTGTTTTTATCTCTTTTGAAAAAAGAATTTTTTTTTTCTGTTTGAAAAGAGTTTTTTAATGAATGCATGAATGCAGCACACAAAAACATTTGAAAACATGGGTTCAAGGGTTCAACGTCACGAGCATGGAGTCATGGCTCTACCCATCCCCAAAGGTTGTACTATTTTGGTCAATTTTTGTACTTGTAGAACGGGTTCTAAAAGGTTCCCAAAGTCATTGATCCCTCCTAGGGATATCAACAGCAAGCTGATTAACTCGAGCGAGTTGTAATATCCTAGGATGAATCTCTTTTGAGTGTAGTATCGTGTATCAACTACTCCCGATAGTCACCGCACTACCAAATGGCCATATGGTTAAATATCTACTAAATCCTCAGGGTCAAGAGTACCGCACTGGGATAAACGATGCTTTCATGACAATCGGTCGTTCAACATCAATATTTCCACACGGGTACCTCGCCTGATTCGGTGGACTTCCAAGTTAGCTTGTTCGGGATTCACTCCCTATAAGCGTTTCTCGGATATGCCACCACTTATCTTAATGTTCTCTCAAACTTTCCACATGCGTATTAATCGCATTCCCAGTTAACAGTAAATTATATATATTATATAGTAGAAAGTATAAAAATTGCCAAACAAATCCTAAACCTCTTAGGAACTCTAATCCTAAAGACGTCCCCAGCAGAGTCACCATTTTTCTGTAGCGTGCGATTTTTGTCGGTGACGCGACCACCTTACCGCAATGGTTGGAATTGGGTGCAACTTTCTGATTTCTTATTTATCCTATGAAGCTGGAAAGGAAAGGGAAGCTATCTAAAACTAACCTTGCACGTAAATGTTTTCTTTAACAAATGCTAAGAGATTAGGGGTTCGGGGTCAGGTTTTACAAAGGGAAGTTGTCAATTACCCAGTGTATATATGGTTATCCATAGACCTTTTATGGCATGTTTAAATACTTTCTGGTGTTTATCTGTCATGGGTTGGGAAAATTTCTCCTTTGGGAGTGTTGAGAAGATTTTTTTGTTGTTTTCGGGTTTTCTGTTGTTTTTGGTAAGGTACTGCACCTAAAGTTTTTTTATTGGTGTGCTTGCTAAGATTTCGCAATCTTATGCCTACGTATTCCCGTAAAGATATCTGGGAAATCAGAACAATCGTAATTCCTCCTATTTCTATGGGAGGAAAATGTTTGGTGTCTTGTTTAAAGCCCAAGATTGAAGCTAGTTGAGTATTTTGTGTCTTGTTCAAAGCCCAAGATTGAAGCTAAAGGTTTGACTGAGAGAGAATTTGTCACCTCTAAAGGGAGATATTTCACCCATTCATCACAAAAGTTGGGTAATTGGTTATAAAAGAAAATTACTTTAACTAGGATATGAGAATCCAGCAATGCCATAATTTCCTTTATAAGGGTGATGTCCTGGAGGAAGAAACTTTAACTCAATGTAGAGCAATATCATTTTTCCTTAGGAGTCTTTCATGCTAAGAGATGGACATTGGCTTGGATGTAAATAATCCAGAGGCTTGCCACTTATAGCAATTAGATGAAAGAGGAAGTTTTACCAATGATAAAAGAGGGACCGCAACTTGGATTTTTGAATCAACAAGTGTGCCACTTACAGCAGTTATATGGAATTAGGGTTTGTTTGATTATTTGTTTGATATGTGATATACAGAGAAATGTCTTCCAACAAAGAGGACTCTTGATATCCTCTGAGGGAATGTTGATTTTTGTGTGCCTTGTTCAAAGCCCAAGGTTGAAGCTAAAAGGTTGACTCGACTAGGGGAGTTTTATATTTGTCTTGTACAAAGCCCAAGATTGAGGCTGAAAAGAGATTGACTCTTATGGGGAATGTTTTGTCTGTCTTGTACAAAGCCAAAGATTGAGGCTAAAAAGAGATTGACTCCACTGGGGAGGTTTTATATGTCTTGTACAAAGCCCGAGATTGAGGCTGACTCTACTGAGGAGAATCATTATACAAAGCCTAAGAGGAGGCTGGTTGGGGAAATTCTTATATGAAGCCTAAGAGGAGGCTAGCTTCTGCTGAAGATTATTGAGATCCAGAGACAGGTCCAAATTGTATTGGGGAATCAACTCTTACTTAGGATTGAAGGAGAGTTGAAATATCAGATGCCTTGAGGCTCTGATTCTTTTAGGGTTTTATTGATAGTAAATTGACCCTGACTTGGATTTTTAAGGTGAAGGTTTAAACCTTGAGTTGAAAACCTATGAAGGTTCTAACTCTGCTGGAGATTAGTGTGTTGATGAAATGATCAGGGTTTTTTCCTGTGTTTTTAGGAAACTTGAGGGTTTCTTTGAGATCCAAGAGGAGATGAGACTTTCCAAGTCGACTGGTGTAAAGAGGTTGACTCTTAGCTGGAGAATGATCTTTGTATGATGCCCAAGAGGAGGTTGAGAATGTCCAAGTCTCTTATGAAGTGGTAGGCTCTAGTGTAGAGAGAGGCCTTTGTATAATGCCCAAGAGGAGGCTCAGGTTTTTAAGGGATGAAGATCAACCCTAAAATGGTCTGATGTCTGGAATTCTGGCTCTCTAGAGGATTGAACTAGTGGAGATGACTAAGTTCTGTCCTATACCTGTAGGAGGCCTTTGGGTCCTTGTACTAAGCCCAAGAGGAGGCTGAGAACTTCTAAAAAGCCTGATGGTCCTTGTACTAAGCCCAAGAGGGGGATGAGGATGCTTTTAGGAAGCCCGTGGGTCAAAGCCTAAGAGAAGTTCAAGAAAGGTTTCACCGGGAATTAATCCTTTCTCTGTTGAACAGTTCTAGGGTTTGAAGAAATTCGAAAGAGGTTTCACTGGGAATTAATCCTCTTTGGGGAAATGAATTTCTTGTACATATATTTCTAAGTTGTGACAGTCTTGAGAAAAGTTTCACCGGGAATAAGGCATTTCTCTGTTCCATATTGTATAAGCCCAAGAGGAGGCAAGACTGTATCTGGAATTTCCTTTGGGGAACTAGTTTTGACTGTGTTAAAAGAATAACCACTGGTTTGATCAAAATCTAGACCTAATTGTTGGGGAAAACTCTAAGCAAGTATGTACAAGCATATACATACATACAATATATATAAACAAGTAATATTGAAGAGATAGTGGAACTTACAGTTGTGCAAGCCCAAGCATAGTAACTACAGCTGTATGGTTTGTTATTCAAGAAATTGAAGAAAGTTTTGATAACATTTTGAACTTGAATTTGAATCAAAATTAAAGTTATTTAAAAGGAAGTTTGGGGCTTATACTCAAGGAGAGATCCAGATGATCTCTTTTGAAAAGGCGACGATCGCGTCAATAGTTTTGAAAACCATAGAGGGACTTATACAATGACTGAGGCCCAAGTTATTGTATTTACAAGAAGGGTGGGTCTTACACTCTAATAGAGTCCCAAAAGTTTATTTTTATGCAAGAGACGGGGCTTATAACTCAAGGAGAGACCCCGATGAAAAACAACGATCGCAGCGTTATTTTGAAAATTGTACCGGGACTTATATAAATGACTGAGGCCCAAATTATTTATGTACAAAGGGGGTTGGGTCTTACACTCTATTAGAGGCTCAAAAGTGTTTGAAAAAGAAGAAAAATGGGACTTACAACACAAGGGGAGGCCCAGATGAAAATTGTTTTGAAAATGACGATCGCGCCGAGATTTTTAAAATCGTATCGGGACTTATACAATGACTGAGGCCCAAAATGGTTTATTTACAAAGGGATGAGACTTACACTCTACCAAGAGGCCCAAAAATGTTTGTGAGGGTGAAAACAATTAAAACCCTAATTTGATTTAAAAATGCATTTTTATTTGAATAAAATTACTTAAAATGATCAAAAATGTCAAACATGTATTAAAAACAAGTTGTGATCTTGAATTAATGTTTGAAAAATCATGTTTTATCCATAGAATGATTTGAAAATCATTTGAATTTGAAAAATCAAGAGAAAGAAATATTTTTAAATGCTTAAAAACAAATAAAAATAAATTCTTTACAAAAATATTAAATATATAAAATAAATAATATTTTTGTGAAATTTTTGTAGAATAAAATATTTTAACATTTTTGTGAGTTTTGAAAAAAAGAATCAATTCAAAAACATTAAAATTCAGAGAGAAATTAATTTTTGAATCAATTAATAAAAATATCAAAATATTCAAATATTCAAAATTTGAAAAATGGCGCCAAGAACAAGTCATCTTCTTCGCGCGAGCTCTGGTTTTCCATATTTGCAAAACCTCTCATATCTATCTGATTACTTAATGAAAATGACTTTTGTAAACATGAAACTTGCTCGTTTTTGAACAAGGATTACAACCATGTAAATTAATTGCATTTATATTAAGTGTGGAGTGAGAAATAAGAAGATGAACTCAAGAACCTTAATTTTTGCAAGAACATCATGTAATCCTATACACGATTCATACATTGCAATTGATTGAGGGGAAACACTCTACATAAGTTCAGAAACATGTTTGTAACTCGAAAACACATTTATAATGCATGGATTATAGAGTTTGAGAGTGTCAGGCTTACCTCTTGCAGCTGGTGATCAAATTCTATGTTGGAGGTATTCAGGTGTTCCAGATGAGTCTTAAGGTCATGGATCACTCATATATGATGTATGTGAGGTGTTGGCATGATTGGTTTTGATAGAATTGCTCTCAAATGAAAAATTTGAAAGTTGCTTGAATGAGAAGTAAAATCTGGTTTTTTGAGAGTGATTTTGAGGAAAGCATGTGTTATGGTGATTTGGTGTACTCAAACGGACCACAAATGAGCTCTATTTATAGTGTGTCAAGTTTGTTTTGGCAGCAATAATGAATGGTGGCTGGGACAGCCCATTGTCCATTGGTTTTCAAAAGGAATCTCAAGTCTCCTCTAGCCATTGACTTGGGTCAATCTTGCAGGCCTATTGTTTTCTGATGCTTGAGTTTATCTTGACTCATTTACAATGTTGTGGACTGATACATGCCAGCTCTATGCATCCATTCAATGCCTCATGACAAATTTGAAAGTTTTGAATTTGAACTTTGAATGTCACATGCCAAATGATGAGGTTTTGGACTTGCAAGGCTCTATGGTGTTGTAGCTCTCCAGAGATCATGTTCATTGCACTTTAGAAACTTTTCTTGCATGGTGACAAGGCTTGCCAAGTCATGGAAATGACAAAATCGTGGGGCAAGTGCAAGACTGTCTTGCAAAAACCAGTCTTGGAGGTGTCATGTTTCTATGCTCATAACTCCCTACCCAAATTGAATTAGGATGAGTTCTGGTACTATTTGGAAAACTTGTATGACATACTTTAACTTTGATGTCTACTAATGGACCTGGTTCAGCTTGGATCAAGGTGAAAAATGGCCTCAAAGTTGGTGAAAATTCAAGACAGATTCTGTCCAAAATTTCACTAAGTGTTGGAAAAAGTGGTCATTTTCATGTTTTTGTGATTTTGATCAATTCATAACTCAAAATCCATGAGGATTTGGAATCTTTTGTAGTTGACACTTTTGAAGTATGTCATGTGAACTTTCATTTGAGCTTTGGATGGAAGAAAGTGGCCTTGGGGTTTGGGAGTTATGACCTTGCAAAATTGGTACCAAATCCATTTTGTTCCATAACTTAGAAAAATTTAAGTTTCTTAAGGTTGCCCCTTTTGCAAGTAACCCCACTTTTCTTGATGGATGATGATCAAAACCATGCATTAACATTTCTTTTGACTTGTGGGAACCAAATTTGTGAAAAATTTCAAAAAGTCAAACTTGATTTTAGGCACAATTGACTTTTTGTTAGATGAATTCCAAACTGTGTGATCCTCTATGCAATCAAGTTTTTGACCTAATTCAAACCTAATGGATGGATTCCATAGGTGTTTTAGAGTGTCTTGAATCATGTCCCAAGGTTTGGGAACATATCTTGGTCCCAAGTCAAAGGTATAGTTGACTTTTTCTTCAAAATCCTAATTGTGGTCCAAATGAATTTGAAACTTATGAATCAAGCTTCTTGGATCAATCCATTGTTGTAAATGGATCAATGTGGTGCATTTGAGGCCCTTAAATCATGTCTGGAGGTCTTGGTTAATTTATTGCCTCAAAAGTCAACTTAGGGGTGAATTAGGTAAAGAAACCCTAATTCCTGATTTTTTATGAATGCTTCCTCTAGGACCATTTTGACTTGATGATGGGACTCATAAGGTTCCTTTGAACATTTTGGATCATGTTTTGAAGTAATGGCTCATGCCTAGATGAAAATTTTCATCTGGATGCCTTAGTAGACCAAAACCCTAATTTGGTAACACTGGCGATCTTGAGACTTGATCCACTTGGAATGTTGCAACCTTGTGCTTGATTCTTGATGTGGGAGTCCTCTTAATAATTTATAGATGCTTGAGAGGCTTAGACAAGTTAAAGATCATGTCCATTCTTGATTGATCCTTTGTTTGAGTGTTCTGAGAGGGCTCAAAACCCTAATTCTTGATTGTAGTGAATGCTCAACAATCCTTGAGGAGATTGATGAGGTATGATGGTGCACCCATATTGTGGTAATGATCTTCACAATGATGGGAAATCTTGGTGGTCAAAATTTTGGGTATGACAGAATCCCATACGCGTATGCCCCCTCACTCCAAGCTTCCCATACGCGTACTGACTTCTCTTACGCGTATGGCCCTGCTCTCCTTACGCGTACGCTACGCGTACTAGTAGAGGGTCGTGCTAGCCCTGGGGACGGGTGTGTATGCTGCGTGTAACACCCTGGGGATGTCCCCTTCATACGCGTAAGGCTCTCTCCCTTACGCGTATGGCTAGAAGCCCCTCAAAAATTCAGATTTCGCATCTGAACTAAATTCTTCCCATTCCAGCACCTTAAAACCTCCAAATCGGACCCAAAACATGCTTCGATTCCTCACAGATCTAAGTCATAATCCTACTTCAAATTTTTCATCAATTTTCTTCTAATTACCAAGTCTTAATTTCTCAGCTTACAGATCTGGTTTTGGTTTTTATATTCATCACAAGAACATCAGAGACAACTACGATTCCAAACATCCATAACAGCATTCACACAAATTTTCATAACAGACGGAAATTACACATACATATCCACACAAATTCATCAAAAAATTCATCATACGAGAATTCATCATAGATTCATCACAGTTTCATCATAAACTCTTCAAAGACATAGAACACACAAAACTACCTCTACCCTAAACCCATATCAGACATATTAACCCGAATTAACCCTCATACCTCGAATTTTTCCAACAAAAGATTCTTCTTTGGGGTTCTACGTTTGATTCTCTCATTCTCTGTGCCCTAGCCTCCTTTTCTCTGTTCTCTTCACTTCTTACGATTGCACAGAATAACTCCCTTAATTCCCACTTTTCTTTTTTTGTCAAACCTACCCCTTGGACCCCAATTATAATTTCCCCATATTACCCTCACTTAACCTTCTCAATACTACCGTCTTACCCTTATTGGTCCTCTTAATTATTTTAAATAATAATAATAATAATAATCCAATAATAATCTAAATATTCAAATTATTCTATTATTATTACTAACAAAATAATCTTAATTAATTACTAATTCTAAATGCCTCAAAATTCCCTTACTCAGACTACCCCACAACACCACACAATTCACCATGCGTCACAATATCCATCAAAATTCACCGAAACACTGAATAATCATAATAAATCAATTAAATAAATATTATACTTATTTTGGGGTGTTACAACTCTCCCCCACTTAAAGAATTTTCGCCCTCGAAAATTACCTGAAAGAAACAGAGTCGGATCTGACTCCCTCATCTGATCTCCACGCTCCCAATTCCAACTTTCACCAGCTGGTCCACCCTATAACACCTTCATCAAAGATATGTCTTTACCCCGCAGTTGCTTCATCTCACGACCATCAATCCGCACTGGAAATGCTTCCACCGTCAGGTTATCCCTCACATGTACATCATCCATCTGAATCACATGCGATGGATCCGGAATGTACTTTCTCAACTGAGACACATGGAACACATCATGTAAATTTGCAAGTGACGGCGATAAAGCAATCTGATAGGCTACCTCCCCTATCCTCTGCAAGATCTGATATGGACCAATAAAACATGGAGTGAGCTTTCTAGACTTCAAAGCTCGACCCACAGCAGTTACTGGCGTCACCCTCAAAAACACATGATCTCCCTCTTGGAATTCAAGTGTTTTCCTTCGCTTATCATGATAACTCTTTTGACGACTCTGTGAAGCTCTCATCCTTTCTTGGATCATCTTAATCTTCTCAGTCATCGCCTGCACAATCTCAAGTTCTCGCCTGACTCATACCAACACAATGGAGTTCTACATCTTCTCCCATACAAAGCCTCATACGGCACCATTCCAATACTAGCATGAAAGTTGTTGTTGTATGTGAACTTAATCAACGACAAATGGCTATCCCAATATCCTCTACGATCTAACACACAAGCCCTCAGCAAATCCTCTAAGGATTGGATAGTCCTATCCGTCTGACCGTCCGTCTGTGGATGATATGCAGAACTCATCCTCAACTTAGTACCCAAAGCATCTTGTAAACTCTTCTAGAACCTCGATGTAAATCTCGGGTCTCTATCCGACACAATACTCGAAGGTATCCCATACAACTTCACAATCTCCTCAATGTACATCTCAGCTAACTTCTGCATAAAATGATTAATCTTCATCGGCAAGAAATGAGCCGATTTAGTTAATTTATCCACAATCACCCAAATCGAATCATTTCCCTTTGCAGTTCTCGGCAGCCCCGACACAAAATCCATGGAAATGCTATCCCATTTCCACTATGGAATATTCAACGGTTGCATTATACCTAAAGGCTTCTGATGCTCAATCTTTGACTTCTGCAAATATCCTTCTTCATACCCGGCCGCCAAAACAACTTCTGCAAATCCTGGTACATCTTCGTAGCACCGGGATGAATACTCAATCTACTTCGATGTCCTTCTTCAAGAATACTCTTCTTAATTTCTGGAACATCCGGGACACACACCCTGTCTCTGAACCTCATCACCCCATTCTCATCAATCCGGAATTCTCCCCCATTACCTTGGTTGATCAAGGTCAACTGGTCAACCAACTTCAAATTAGATTGCTGCCCCACTCTGATGTCTTCCAGAATACCACTAGTCAACTTCAACATTCCTAACTTCACACTGTCAGGATTCTCTTCACATACCAGACTCAAATCTCGGAATTGCTCAATTAATTCCAACTCTCTCACCATGAGCATTGACATGTGCAATGACTTCCTGCTCAAGGCATCAGCCACTACATTTGCTTTATCAGGATGGTAATTCAAATAGAAATTGTAATCCTTCAACAATTCCAACCACCTCCTCTTCCTCATATTCAATTCTTTCTGATCAAATAAGTACTTCAAACTTTTATGATCGCTGAACATTTCAAACTTAGAGCCAAACAGATAATGTCTCCAAATTTTTAACACAAACACCACGGTTGCCAACTCTAAGTCATGGGTAGGGTAATTCACTTCGTGAACCCTCAATTGCCTGGAAGCATAAGCAACAACTTGGCTATTCTGCATCAAAACTCCACCAAGACCCATCTTTGACGCATCACAATATACCACAAAAAATTTATTCGGATTGGGAAAAATCAACACTGGAGCGGTCATCAACCACTTCTTCAATTCCACAAAACTCTCTTCACAAGATACATCCCACACAAAAGCTTGACCCTTTCGAGTCAGCTGAGTCAGAGGTAATGCCAACTTAGAAAAACCCTCTATAAACTTACAGTAATAACCTGCCAATCCAAGGAAACTTTGTATCTCAGTAGAAGAATTCAGAGTCTCCCACTGCAGCACCGCATCAATCTTAGAAGGATCCACAGCAATCCTGCCACTTGAAGTCACATGGCCAAGAAAACTCACTTCCCTTAACCAAAACTCACACTTCGACAATTTTGCATACAACTTCTTCTCCTTAAATACTTGGAACACGGTTCCCAAATGCTCAACATGCTCTTCTTCAGATTTAGAGTATATCAGAATATCATTAATGAAAACCACGACAAACTTATCCAAATACTCATGAAAAATATGATTCATATACTCCATGAACTCACCAGGTGCATTGGACACACCAAACGGCATCACAGTGTATTCATAGTGACCATACCTCGTCCTGAAAGCTGTCTTCGGAATATCATCAGGCTTAACACGAATCTGATGGTAGCCCGACCTCAAATCAATCTTGCTGAACACACAAGCGCCTACTAACTGATCCATCAAATCGTCGATCCTTGGAAGTGGATATTTGTTCTTGATAGTCACTTTATTCAACTGTCGATAATCAACACACAACCTCATACTACCATCCTTCTTCTTCACTAACAGCACCGGAGCACCCCACGGAGAAACACTCGGTCGAACAAACCTCTTCTCGAGCAATTCTTCTAATTGTTTCTTCAATTCACTTAACTCCGAAGCGGACATCCGTTAAGGAGCCATTGACACAGGACTCATACCTGGTATCAAGTCCACTGCAAAATCCACTTCACATTCTGGAGGCAAATCGCTTATGTCATCTTGAAACACATCTGGAAAATCGCAGACAACAGGTAATTCGACACTCGCAACTTCACGATCAACTTGTAATGATGCAAACATTGCAAACACCAAGGCTTCGTCTTCCGGAAGTTCGTCTACTTGCTTAGCAGACAAGAACATAAACTCTCCATTATCACCAAACTCGGGAAATTCTACGGTCTTATTATAACAATTGATATGAACATAGTTAAACTCCAACCAGTTTATTCCCAAGATTACATCGATTTGGTGCAAGGGTAAACACACCAAATCCATCACAAAGCTCTTCCCAAAAATCGTCAAAGGACATCTCGAACACACAAAAGTAGTAATAACAGAACCATTAGCTGGAGTTTCTATTACCATACTACCATTCATATCAGATAATCTCAAACCCAATCTAGTAGCGCAATCAAACGAAATAAATGAATGAGTAGCACCAGTATCAATAATAGCGACCAACTCAACATTATTAATAAAACAAGTACCTCGAATCAAGTTATCCTTCTCAGGGACTTATGAACCACTCAAAGCAAACACTCTGCCATTGGTCAGAGCAGCAGTAGCAGTCTTCTTCGGTTTCTGACACTGGGTACTGATGTGACCCTTTTCACCACAATTGAAACAGGTTTGACCGTCATCCTTGCAATCCTTAGCTCTATGGCCTTTCTTGCCACATCTGTAACACCTCAACACATTATTGGTGCAAACCTCAGCACGGTGGCCTTGCTTGCCACACTTGTAACACTTCGCAGAAGCGGGAGCTGCTCCCCCACTCGTCTTCTTCCCATCTGAAGCCTTCTGCTTCCCTTTGTCAGCTGAAGTCGCATAAGGCTTTCCTCTATACTGCCCCTTCTCTTTCTTCTCACTAAGATGCTTGTAGTGAGCAGATCGAGCTCGGCTATCCTCATCATAGATCCTACTCTTGTCCACCAGCTCAGCATACCTGCGAATCTGTTGGTACCCAATACCCTGCTTGATTTCTGGCCTCAGCCCATTCTCGAACTTGAGACACTTGGACACCTCAGCATCAGCACGGTTATAGTGAGGACAGAACTTTACCAGCGCCTCGAACTTTGTAGCATACTCTGCCATAGTCATGTTTCCTTGCTTCATCTCGAGGAATTCTACCTCTCTCTTGCCGCGAGCATCCTCTGGAAAATACTTTCCCAAAAATTTATGCTTGAACACAGCCCAAGTTATCACAGTACCAACGTCTTCTAGTCTCTGGTGGGTGATATCCCACCAATCCTAAGCCTCTTCTGACATCATGTGAGTTCCAAACTAAACTTGTTGAGCATTACTACACCCCATCACCTGGAAGATCTTCTCAATCACCTTCATCCACTTCTGTGCACTCTTTGGATCATGAGTACCCACAAAAGTCGGCGGATTGTTCCTCGGGAACTTCCCCAAAGCGCGAAACTCATCCGGAGCTCCACCATTCTGATTGTTCTGAGTCATCGCTTGAGCAAGTGACTCCAATGCATCAGCGATAGCACGGTCGTTTCTTCCAACCATCCTACACACCATCAACAACATTAGAAGAAACAAATCATCGACAGTGCACACACACTCATCGACTGACAGGGACTGACATCATGTAAAACCTGGCCGGACAGACCGACCTGCTCTGATACCACTAATGTAACACCCTTTTCTACCTGAAAAACATCACGAATAAATACAACAATTATATCAGAGTAAAGTCCCAAAAAGGGCGTCACATTTCGTCACAAATACTTCAAATAGCCACCTGCTCCGTAACACGGGTTTTACCATCATGAATTTATTTAAACATCACGCAGCGGAAATCAAAATTTTAAAACAACTTATAATCCAAAAGCTTCTTAAAAATAAAACTCAGAAAACATCATCATGCCGACAAATAAAAGAATGTAAATCGTTGGACTCAAACATCCCGACCCGATGTTACGTATCAGAGCAAGACCCTTTAAATCGACGAAGAAACCAAAATACTTCGAAAGCTAAATCTTCAAGCACCAAGAGAGCTAAGCCTAATCACCTGCACGTTACCCACATGGAGGCAAAATTCAAACAGGTAGGGTGAGTAATCGCGAAATCAATATATAAGATATAAGCAAAAGGTAAAGTAGCAACACAGACATCACCAAGTCATTCACAAACATCACCAGTACATCAAATACATCAATAGAATGCAATGCCACATAGTATGCAAATTCAAAATCATGGACTCAAGCATGTGGTACCAATTCGTCATAATTGATGGACACTGGGCCATCACCCTCCAAAGATCCCCACCAATAGGATTGATTCTACACAAGAACCGAAGCACGTCACAAAACAATTCAATCCACACAATGGGATTGAAGCCACCAAATAGACCGGAGTCCCGACTATGCCATGAATGCATGATGCAAAACGTCATCATAATCATCGTCATAAAATTATCATAATTGCATCATTATTCATGATTCATCATCAAACATCATGATACAACACCAATTCGCACTCATCACGATTCGTCACTATACCTCACAATTCGTCATGTCATCATCGTCACGTCAAATTTTTCCCGATTTTATCCCCTTCACCCTCATTACTAGTTTACCCATTTTTTATTACTTCAGCATAGTCGTATGTTTCAAGGAAACTGTATCACAAGCGAAATTGGGATAGAAATCGCAAAAACGGGCAAAATTCGCCAACAGCTTTGCCCATACGCGTATGGCTCTCTTCCTCGCCCACTGGCCTGTGTATCATACGCATAGGGCCACCTGCCCAGGCCTCTCTTACGCGTATCACCCTCCTTGTTACGCGTACGAGCAGAGAGGGTTCTCCTCTTAAAACTCCTTGCAATCTTCCCCTACGCGTAATGGTTAACCCATACGCGTAGGACACCTTCCCAAGAATCCCATACGCGTAATGGCTTTCCATACACATATGCCCCCCTCACTCCAAGCATCCCATACGCGTACTGGCTTCTCTTACGCGTATGGCCCTGCTCTCCTTACGCGTACTGGCAGAGGGTCGTGCTAGCCCTGGGGACGGGTGTGTATGCTATGCGTAACACCCTGGGGATGTCCCCTATATACTCGTAAAGCTCCTCCCTTACGCGTATGGCCAGAAGCCCCTCAAAAATTCAGATTTCACATCTGAACAAAATTCTTCCCATTCTAGCACCTTAAAACCTCCAAATCGGACCCGAAACATGCTTCGATTCCTCACAGATCTAAGTCTTAATCCTACTTCAAATTTTTCATCAATTTTCTTCTAATTACCAAGTCCTAATTTCTCATCTTACAGATCTGGTTTTGGTTTCTATATTCATCACAAGAACAGCAGAGACAGCTACGATTCCAAACATCCATAACAATATTCACACAAATTTTCATAACAGACAGCAATTACACATACAGATCCACGAAAATTCATCATACGAGAATTCATCATAGATTCATCACAGTTTCATCATAAACTCTTCAAAGACACAGAACACACAAAACTACCTCTACCCTAAACCCATATCAGACATATTAACCCGAATTAACCCCCATACCTAGAATTTTTCCAGCAAAAGATTCTTCTTTGGGGTTCTACATTTGATTTCTCGTTCTCTGTGCCCTAGCCTCCTTTTCTCTGTTCTCTTCACTTCTTACGATTGCACAGAATAACTCCCTTAATTCCAACTTTTCTTTTTTTGTCAAACCTACCCCTTGGACCCCAATTATGATTTCCCCCTATTAACCTCACTCAACCTCTCAATACTACTGTCTAACCCTTATTGGTCCTTTTAATTATTTTAAATAATAATAATAATAATAATCCAATAATAATCTAAATATTCAAATTATTCTATTATTATTACTAATAAAATAATCTTACTCAGACTACCCCACAACACCACACAATTCACCATGCGTCACAATATCCATCAAAATTCACCGAAACACCAAATAATCATAATAAATTAATTAAATAAATATTATAATTATTTTTGGTGTTAGAAAAAGACTGGTTACTATGCCTTCCAAACGGAACCATTTGAACATGGAAGAGCAGAAATTGTGAATTTTGAACAACAAGACACTAAATCACTATATGACTCATGGGAGAGGTTTAAATTATTATTACGCATGTGCTTGAATCATAATATGAATAATATGGAGCAAATGCAAAATTCATTAAAGGCCTCACGAGTCAAACACGTATGTTGTTAAATGCTTCTACGGGAGGTACAATCAGATTAATGAGAGAACCACAAGTCAAAGATCTAATTGAGAAGATGTGCTTGAATGAGTATTGTTCCAAGAGCAAAAGGTCAATAAAAATTGAAACGGTAGGCACCCCTAAAGGTATGTTAGTTGTTGATACTCAAACTGCATTTTTAGCTCAAATGGAATTATAAATAAGCAGCTAACTGAAAGTAGCTTAAATAAAGCTAACGTGAGTCAGGTACAAGCACTTAGGTGTGATTTTATGGAGGAAGACATGCTAATGAAAGATGTTCTTTTGAAGAGTCAATTGAAGAAGCTAAAGTTCCAATTTCTAGAAGAACAACCCTTATTCCAACACCTAAAATCTGGGATGGAAGGATCACCTGAATTTCTGATGGAGCAATAACCAAAACCCAAGTGGAAATCAAGGTATGCAACAAAACGAGCAAGCTCCCATCTAAATAAGAATCACGAGACCATGAGTAGAAATCATGATGCAAAACTTCACAACTGGAGGAGACCCTGTAAAACTTTACCAAGGTCACTCATAGTAGCTTTGATAAAGTAAAGAAGAATCATGAGACCATGAGTAGAAACCATGATGCATCCATCAAAAATTTGGAGATGCAGGTCAGTGGTCTAGACAAATAACCTCTTTATCGAGCTCGAGTGGAGGATTCATAGGTAATACGGTAGATAGTCCTAAGAATGAGTCTTGCAAGGTTGTGGAAACAGGTTTTGAAGTGATTTCTAACAAGGGTAAGGATGAAATAGTTGAAGACTTAATGATGGAAAAATGATAATTCATTACTGAAAAGGAGGAGAATGAAATTAAGGGTGATCAAGAAGAGAAAAGAGTCACCATTGAATAATTAATAGACAAAAACTCCCCTTGGAGAAGAACCAAGAAGAAAATCCTCAATGACCCCAATCCAGAATTACCTGATTACATCAAGCCACCATATCCAATAATAGATAAGAAACCCATTCATGAAGATGAGGCGGGAATGTTTGCAAAGATTAAGGAGATGTTGAATACACTCCATGTAAGTATTTTGTTTCATGAGGTTTTAGAACTAATGCCTAAGTTTGCTAAATTTATGAAGGCATTACTAAAGGGTACGAAGTAAAAAGTGGTCAAGGAATAAGTAAACGTGACTAAAAAGGATGAGACGGCAATGCCTAAAACATTACCACTAAAGCTAAAGAATTCGGGTAAGTTTTCTATATCTTGTACTACTAGTGGAGTAGAGACCCCACATGCTTTATGTGATTTAGGTTCTAGTATAAATGTTATGCCACTGGATAAGGTTAAAGAGTTTGACTTGGGATAGATCATACTGAGTAATAGGACTCTTACTTTAGTTGATTCATATGTTACTCATCCTCTTGGTATCTAACAAGACGTATTAGTGCATGTTGATGGTTTAGTGTTTCCTGCAGATTTTGTGGTACTTGACATGAAAGGAGATTATGAAGGGTCAGTTATTCTCGGATGCTCATTCTTAGCAACCGTGAAAGCAAAAATAGATGTGGAAATGGGTGAACTTATATTAAAGTTTGAAATTCTGGTACCAGATGTGCGATGTTACGTGCGATGTCACAACAACACACTCTGAACAATGGACAATAACAACAGATGAACACACATAATTGTTAACCCAGTTCGGTCTAACTACCTACGTCTGGGGGCTACCAAGCCAGGGATGAAATTCACTACTTGTAGAATTAAATTACAGACTCAACAACCCATTTGACAATCTCCTAATCTTAATTCCTACTAGTGACTTTCTACCTAAGAAACCACTTAGATATGAGAACACTACTCAATCCCTAAATCACTTCTGTGACACAATTCAAAGATCACACACTTTCAAACGCACTACTTGATTCTGCTTCACAGCTTTGATCAAGAACAACTCAAAACAACAATACCAATTCACACTAGAATGATTTACAAAACATACACGAAGACACAAACGACACTCAGTCTTTAGCTCTCTTTCTTCGTTCCCTTTTCCTTCAGTACTGGTGCGCTTTATATAGCTCTTTGAATTGGACTTGGACCTGCTACAATATCTGACCTAATTTGTTATTTAAAACTGAATCTTCAAAACAGATTTTCTCCTAAAATCTTTTCAAATCTTCAACCTTCTAAATCTCCTACAAATCTGCATCAAATCTCTATGCAACAGAGAATATCTATCCCAAGATATCCGCATCCAATGAGACTACCTGCTCTCCACAATTCCAGCTAAAAGGTAAACCCTAACAACATCACAAACCTGATGTTATTAATTCTGCAGATCTAATGTCACAACAACGCTTGTGACATCAGACATCCAACTTCAGCAACTTAACCACTTAACACAGCCCAGTGTTAAGACTCAATGTTGTGACATCACCCATATGACATCAAACATTGAACAACCTTTGTTTTACCAAAATTCCAGCCAATCCAAGAAACTAACAATCTCCCCCTTTGGCTAATTTTGGCTAAAACAATCTCTGCACCTTCAGAGACTTCAGCAGCGGAATAAACTTCAATAGTTTTGAAACTTCAAGCAACAGCATCTTCAATACATAAAGACTTCACTTCACACAAAACTCTGTTGCAGCACCATCTTCATCAGCAACTTGGCAACAACCAAAATGGTGCTCCCCCTCAAAACCAGACCCAGCATAACAGCTGTTCAGCAGATCATCAATTACTCCCCCTCAATATCTGCACTTTTGCATCACATCACTTTAGCACACTTCTGCATCACATCACTTTAGCAGCATTTGACATTTGTACTCTTTGATACTCTTGGCTCACTTGGCTATTTCTCCCCCTTTTTAGCCACAATTGGACAAACCTCAACAAGTTAAATCTCCTATGACACCCTGTACAAAACCATACTTCTTCTGTCAGCAATATCCACATTTTGAAAATCCAGACATATTCTTCATCCATCCAGTTATGAAGGCTTCACACAATCATCCACAAGCTCTGAAGCACACACACAATGCCTTCCACTGAACTCTAAGTCAACTCCTCACACTTAGAATAACACACACCAAGACAAGTGTACAATCTATTCAAGGCCATGATTCAATCTTGTCTTCAGACATCTCCTCAGAAGCATGTGCGCACAAGATTCAAACAATTTGCTTCATATGACTAGAACCATTCAAGGCCACACCAAAACACCAATCAACAGCCTAATGTCATAACATGCTATCTGACATTATATCCTCATAAGAGGCAACCAATCTCCACAAGCTTGATCAGCATGCAAGCTTCATAATATATGCACCTTTGCTGCAAAATCCATAGACAAGTACTCCCCCTGTCATGATTAACAAATGCTCTAGATGGAGATTAACATTTGAGTACATTTTCTGAGTACATGCATTTTGGTACCACTGTCCCTTTCTCCAAAGGCTATCATACAATTCATCTTCACCATCCAAGGCAAACCTTCTACTTCATCATTCTCCCGTATGACTATGTAGATGCTCCTTAGATATAATGTAAGCACTAAGCTTCAGATCCAGAACAAAGACATCCTTCACCAAGGATACTCTTGACACTCTTGACACCAGGGTATTACATATGCTCCACAAATTCTCAGCTTACTTATAAGCTTTACTGAGATCCAGTCTCTTCAAGAGATCACAATTCCTCTATCCTTACATCCACCAGTAGTTGTTGAAATTGGTGAAGTCTTCAAAGACAGTAGTCATGCTTTGCCAGAACAAACTACTAAACACATGACCATAATCTCCACCACTTCTGACCAAAAATGCTAGAGCATCCAGCTCCACATGTACAATCTTAATCATCTTCCAGATATAACCACCAGCAAACATGATGTTATAACATCTTTTGGGACATCAGCTTCTCATCACCATTCAAAGGACTCATTGCACAGAGAAGTCCTTCAAGAAGCTCCTAATAAAACACAGTCAGAGCAACTTATTCATACACACCTAAATACCATAAGTTCCCACACCCTCTCTGAACCATATCCTAGCAAACTCAACCATATCCAGAGAGTATCTATACCAACTTCTTTTTCCATAACATACTTCCACCATTTTATGAAAAGCACAGGAATGTTATCTAGTATGGCCTTTTGAATTTTCTCAGAAGTTCTAACAACAAAGGCTTCCTTCATTTGAGAGATATCCTAGACATTATCATCAGACTTATCTCTGATCTTCCTATTTCTAGAAGAGATGAACATTTTACTCCTGGATCTTGTAGTACCATCCACATAGATCTTATGCTTATCAGTTCTCATCTTTGGGGGTGACTCAATAGCTTTCCTCTTCCTTGATTTCAGTCGTTTAGCAACCCCAGGAACCACTTTTGCAATTAGTTCATCATCACTCTTCTTTATTTTAAGGCTTGAAGTACCTTTCTTGACTTGAGATGTTTTAACATCAGCTCTAACATCTGCATCTTCCAACCTAAGGATTGTCAACTTGTGAAATTTTTCTTTTGAACTATAGGAGTCATTAGTCAGGTTGTCATCTTTCTTGGCCTTGCAAGTATTCAGCTCCCAACACTTCTTAAGGTCACAGCTTTTGATCCTTCCATCAACATTGTTGACTCCTTCATCTTGCTTACATAACTGACTACTCAAGTTGGCTTTTAACACATCATCCAACTTAGAAGTAACAGCACCATAAGTCATTAACCCAGATTGACTTTTCACCATACTTTCACACTTGATGTCACCATCTGATGTTACAACATCAACCTTAACATCACTAGATAAGCTGTCCACTTGAGGTATCCACTGATAGAAATTATCTTTGGATCTTACTACCTTCATCACTACCTCATTCTGCTCATCAGATACCACACACTCATCTTTGGTGTAGTTAACTTTGTAACCTTCATCACACAATTGGCTTATGCTGATCAAATTTGCATTTAAACCATTGACAAGTAGAACATTGTCAAGTTCAGATCCACCACCACACTTTACTCTTCCAACTCCTGTAACCACTCTTGTATCTCCATTTCCAAGGATTACATCATTTGAAGAGCAAGCAACAGTATCTTCCAATTTAGCTTTGGATCCAGTCATGTGCTTTGAGCATCCACTGTCAAAGTACCATGTATCCTTATCAAACTGTCTATCTGAAGTGTGGGCTAACAGACATTTCACCTTCTCCTTAGGAACCCATTGTTTAACAACTTTGGGTTTGACCTCCTTTAGTTTTCTTTGAGGAGCAGATTGTGGATAACCATGCAGTTTAAAACAAGAGTATTGTATATGTCCAAACCTTCCACAATAGAAGCATCTAACTCTGTCATCTCTGAATTGGCTATATCTTCTAACATTATGATGATGATATTGCTGTGGCTCCCACCCATAATGTTGTCTCCTTCTTCCAAAGTTGGCCTGCCTTCTATGGTGTTGTTGTCTTTTGCCATAGGTAGACTGTCTCCTGAACTGATGATGTTGTCTTCTAGGCTGTCTCCTATGGTGATGAGGCTTTCTTCTTCCATAGTAATGAGGCACAACATTGTTGTATTCATTTCCATATCCATACCAGTTACCCTTATGTTGAGACATCTGATGAAACCTGTTCTGATTGGACCTAACAGCCTTCATGCTCTTGTGATATTGAGGAGGCATATACTGACTAGCTCCTTGAGGCTGCATCTTCCTCTGATGAGGACCATTCTTCTTCTCAACATTCTGAGGCTATGAATGAGCACCCTTCTCAGGTGTAGGATCCTGTCTCTTTGTTTGATGTTGAGACATTGGTTGGGACGCCTCCTTCTTTGTTCCTGAAATGTTTGCTTCTGTAGAACCTTTTTCCTCAACCACATATCCTATACCTAATTTATCTCCAGCAGCTTTCTCTGACTGAAGAATCTTATCAAGAGCAGCTGTACCACTGTTCAGCATCCTAACAGATTTTGTCATCTGATCAAGTTGAGATTTAACTAGTACAACTTCATTTTCCAGATCAGCTTTTACATTCTCAAGCTGAGCAATCTGTTGCTTGTGACACTTGTTTTCTTGACAAATCTCAACACTTTTTAAACACAGCTCTTGATAAGTAGATGCTAACTCCTCAAAAGTTATTTCTCCATCACTATCATCATCAGAAACAACAGTTCTTGTTAAGGCTCTAACATGCTTTGCTGACTCACCTTCGCTTTCACTATCAGATTCAGACCAGGAAACTGTCATACCCTTCTTCTGCTTCTTCAAGAATGTGGGACATTCTTTCTTGACATGTCCATAACCTTCACATTCAAAGCACTGAACTCCTTTATCTTGGGCAGTCTTCTCTTCATCCTTCTCTTTTGACTTGCTGATGTTAGAAGAGATGTTCTTAACATTAGGCTTGTAGTTATTGTTCATCCTCTTGAACACCTTGTTGAACTACCTTCCCAATATAGCTATGGCCTGAGATAAATCCTCCTGGGATTCAGTACTCTTCCCTTTCTCTTCTTGAGCATTTGAAGTCAAGGCTATACTTTTTGGCTTCTTTTCAAGTTCTTCTTCATTTAACCCAAGCTCAAATGTTTGAAGAGATCCAATGAGCTCATCAACCCTCATCTGGCTGATGTCTTATGCTTCTTCAATGGCAGTCACCTTCATCTTGTACCTCTTAGGAAGTGACCTAAGAATCTTCCTTACAAGCTTTTCTTCTGACATTTTCTCTCCAAGAGCACTAGATGCATTGGCCAGCTCAAGAACACTCATGTGGAAGTCATGAATAGTCTCATCTTCCTTCATCTTCAGACTTTCAAACTTAGATGTTAGAAGTTGAAGTCTTGACATCTTAACTCTAGATGTACCTTCATGAGTAGCCTTCAAAATATCCCATGCAACCTTAGCAGCTTCACATGAGTTGATCAACCTGAATATGTTCTTGTCAACTCCATTGAAGATAGCATTTAGGGCTTTTGAATTTCCAAGGGCAAGCTCATCTTCTTCCTTGGTCCATTCTTCTTCAGATTTCAGCTTTGAGGTGCCCTCTTTATCTTTCCCAACACCATCTTTTTCAAACACAACAAGTGTTTTCCATTCTTTAATGATAGCCTTCCAAGCCCTGCTGTCCAAGGATTTCAAAAAGGTGATCATCCTTGGCTTCCAATAATCATAATTCGAGCCATCCAAAATAGGGGGTCTGTTGACAAATCCTCCAAATTCTTTGTCCATCTTTACACCAGAAAGTAACTTCCCTAGATCTCACCCAGAGACAGACAGGATGTCTGCTCTGATACCAATTGAAATTCTGGTACCAGATGTGCGATGTTATGTGCGATGTCACAACAACACACTCTGAACAATGGGCAATAACAACAGATGAACACACAGAATTATTAACCCAGTTCGGTCTAACTACCTACGTCTGGGGATTACCAAGTCAGGGATGAAATTCACTACTTGTAGAATTAAATTACAGACTCAACAACCCAGTTGACAATCTCCTAATCTTAATTCCTACTAGTGACTTTCTACCTAAGAAACCACTTAGATATGAGAACACTACTCAATCCCTAAATCACTTCTGTGACACAATTCAAAGATCACACACTTTCAAACGCACTACTTGATTCTGCTTCACAGCTTTGATCAAGAACAACTCAAAACAACAATACCAATTCACACTAGAATGATTTACAAAACATACACGAAGACACAAACGACACTCAGTCTTTAGGTCTCTTTCTTCGTTCCCTTTTTCTTCAGTACTGGTGCGTTTTATATAGCTCTTTGAATTGGACTTGGACCTGCTACAATATCTGATCTGATTTGTTATTTAAAACTGAATCTTTAAAACAGATTTTCTCCTAAAATCTTTTCAAATCTTCAACCTTCTAAATCTCCTACAAATCTGCATCAAATCTCTATGCAACAGAGAATATCTATCCCAAGATATCCGTATCCAATGAGACTACCTGCTCTCCACAATTCCAGCTAAAACGCAAACCCTAACAACATCACAAACCTGATGTTATTAATTCTGCAGATCTAATGTCACAACATCGCTTGTGACATCAGACATCTAACTTCAGCAACTTAACCACTTAACACAGCCCAATGTTAAGACTCAATGTTGTGACATCACCCATATGACATCAAACATTGAACAACCTTTGTTTTACCAAAATTCCAGCCAATCCAAGAAACTAACAAAGTTCAACAAAGAAAAAAGGGTTTTCAAGGTGTATACATGCTACCATCTTAAAAGGGTAGCAAGGTTAACAAAGGAATGACAACAAGTAAATTGACCGGCGTAAGGGTAGCCCTTACGCCTAAGGCACTGTCAAGCTAGTGACGGAAAAGAAGCACTTGATGGGAGGTAACCCATCGGTAAGAATTTAGTTTAATTTTACTTTGAATTTTATTTTCTAACATATCAAATTGTGTGTTATTTTTGTTAGAAGAGAAAATAGGTAAGAGAAGAGAACAAAGAAAAAGCAAGGGAGAAGAAAATAAGAAGAAAATAAGAAGAAAAGAGAAGGAAAAAAAGTAAAGCCCCTGGAATAATTACGCACGCTATCACGCGCGTGATAGGACTCCATCACGCACATGATAGATGTATAATGCACGCGATTGAGATTTCATTTCCATGATTGATTCATTGTGGCATTTAGCCCGGGCCAATCAATTTTTGTTCATCAAAGTGAAGTTGCTTTTTTCACCATTGATTTAATAATATTAATATTCAACGACCAAGATTTACTAACAATAATCTCCTGGTAACTTTTTGTTTTTGTCTAGTGTACAAGAATGTCCAATGATATAATATTAACATTTAATTGTTTTTTTTTAATATTATCTTAATAAGGTTAGATTATGTTTCAGCAAAGTCACTTAAAATGCAGCAATATCAAACAAGAAAGAAAAACCACTTAAAATGCAGCAACATGAAACGAGAAAGGAAAAGCACTTTCTTCATATTAAACCAACGACAGCATCACCATCTCAAAATCATACCTATTTATCGGTTCTTACTTATCTTTCATAAACTTACATCGTAGTAGATTCGTCCATCATCCATTATCTTCATCTTACATCATCCCTAAAAATCCAAATTCATCCATCATTTCTAAAAATCCATATTCGTCCATCATCTTCATCTTTAATCTAGATTCATCCACCATTTTCATTTTTCGTCATTGCAAATGTTGTTGCAAAAGAACCTCATATAACTGCTTCACTTTCGAGACTTCATTTCCATGATTGCTTTGTCAAGGGTTATGATGCTTCGATTTGGTTAGATAATAGTGGAAGCATTATCAGTAAGAAGAGGTCGAATCATAATCGTAATTCGATAAAATTGGATACTGACTTTATCATTACAAATCGAAAAGAGAGGTTATTCTTTTTACTTCTAGGTAATTATCCTTACATATGTTCGATTTTGGTTAAATTTCACTTGTGTATATATTACGTGAACATTTGACGTTTTCGTTGCATGAAAGCAAACCATTATGAAACTAAGAAATCTATTTTATTGAATAGTATAAAAGAAAACTTGTCTACATGTTTCATTCTTTCTTAAATTCGAATCAATGACAATTTATTATAGTGTTATTCATATAGTTGATTTGGTTAAGTGTTGATTGAAGAATGTTGAACATAACCCAAACTATGGCTGGAGTTATATGTAACAGAAGTACTAAAATGTGGATATCTTATGATGCTTCAATTATGGCAGTTATTTGTTATGCAGTAAATGCAGGCTTACAGGCTCTGAGGGTTAAGAATATTGTTCCTTTCTCTAAGGATATTACAAGCTTACTTGGTTGATATACTAAACAAGCATGGTAAACTATAAAGATGAGAAATACCTAAGTTTTCAGCCACAAAGCTTAAATGAAACATGTTGGCTGTAAGAAAATGAAACATCTCAAAACTACCCCATGAGCATTAAAATACAAGTCGTCGGAACTATTCTTAGAAATATAGATTTATCAAGACCGCCGATAAAACTAAGAGTCTGGTCAAATAGAAGTGTATGACTTAGATTAATTATTATTATTGTCGGATAATGTGAATTAGTTTCTCTGCCGTTTGTAAAACTAATTTAGAAATTACATCAGGAAAATAGGTGTCGCTCATTTCCCTTGCGAGGGCAAGAGGCACCTCATTTTTTTAAGCTTTTAAAATTATGCAGAATTTTTGTCGGAACAAATACCAGACAAAGACTTACCCTCTAATAAAAGTATGGACCAAGAATGACGAAGACCTCCACAAGGGGCATAATCGGCTGCGGCCAGGTAACGTATAATAAAACCTCTGGCCTAACTGAAGTCCAAGCAACTTGAAGCCTCTGGCATAATCGGCTGCGGTCAGGTAACGTTTAATAAAACCTCTGGCCTAACTGAAGTCCAAACAACTTGAAGCCTCTAGCATAATCGTCTGCCGTCGGATAACGTTTAATAAAACCTCTGGCCTAACTATAGTCCAAGTTAATTGAAACCTCTGGCGAAATCGGCTTTAGCCGAGTTATATCAAGTGAAACCATAGTCGGGATATGTTAAACCTGGTCAGGGTCTTTTACTTGTTTCTTGACCAGGCTTTATATGTACACCCAAGTTATGATGCCATCAGGCTCATGTCTTATTGAAGTACCAAAATGATCTATCAATGATATAATTAGAATAAACACCAATATCAATTTTCCCTAGCCTTGCCATCAGTTGAAGGATTGGTTTGAACAAGTTGTTCATGATTAAAACTTATTTTTATGCACGGGCCTTCTAGGAAGGATAGCCTTGGAAAGTTAGTTATAAAAATAAGATAATTTTTAAAAAGAAATAATCAATAAAGCGGAACAAGGAAATAAGATTGTCATAATATTATGGATCACAGCGAGATCCAAATACAAAACAGGAAGGGAAAGTGGATAACATACTTGAAAATATTAATTAATGCATCCTAACGGATGACTAACAAAAGGGAAATGCAAGACAATCGCCGATCAATTAAAAAAATTATATATATATATATATATATATATATATATATATATATATATATATATATATATATATATATATATATATATATATATATATATATATAGTATTTTGAGAGATATCGGCAAAAAAGTCTGGATTACCATAATACTCAAACCAACGTGATTCATACCTTACCAAACTAAAATAGTTTGAGGCTTATCAAATTAGTTGTTATGCTCGGATAAGCAAACAAATGGAATAAGAAAACGAAACTTACTGGGATATGATACTAAAAACATCTAAAATGAGCCCAGAGATATATGTATATGATCAAAAGATTAGACAATATAAAGCATATACAAGGCATCAATAAAACGGTCAACAAACTTCAGATGGGTTTGAAATATTACAAGGAAAATCATCCATAATGTCATGCATTTGAAAAGGATGACTAAAGACAGAACAAAGCCTCAAAAGGACGAGATCCCACTAGAGGCTCTCTAACTTCCCCATGTCTAGAACCTATCAGGTTCTACAACGACCATAAGTCGAGATCTCACTGGGCTTTCCGACTTTTCTATGATCAAAACCCGTCGCATTTTAAGACGACACTAGGTCAAGAATCCACTAGGGATCTTCGTCTTCTTTATTAAAGACACGGTGTTTTCCGACATAATTAAAGTCGTAGATCTTCCCAAGATACGCTTGGGGGATATCCGTCTCCTTAGCAAGACAAAATACGCTTTAGACTTAAAGACAATGTAATTATCAACGATCAATATAAGTAAATCAAAATACATCATTGTTATAAATCCAAGGACCTCAATAGGATCCAAACATATTACGGGAAAGAAAGAGAGAAAATCTAACAAAAAGATATGTCCCATGTTATAAAAGATTTGCCACGTCCATTCACATCATTGTATCGATTTAGAAAGTGCATGCAAGTAAGAGTAGGTCGAATTGTACCTCATCTTCAATGTAGAATAATATTTCGGGCTTCATTTGTTCAAACATTCACCCTTTCAGAATTCATACTCGAGGGGCTTATGTACACCCCAAAAATTATCTGATCGGCCGAGGTATGAAATCGAAATCAGGGTACACCAAATGGGGAGGTATAAAATTCTAATTAGTATATTCTATATGTAAAATATATATTATTATTTTATATTAAAAAAATAATATTAATATTTTAATATTTAATTTTTTAGTTTTACTATATATATTATATTAAGTGTATTAAGTATAAGATATAAGCATTTTCCAATAAAAGGTCCTCCTATTAATAATTATAATAATGTTGATGCTATGGGAAGTTATGTTGATGGTGTTTGGGAGTGGAGCAATTTTGGTATTACAGATACTCTTTTTCACTGAGGAAAATGTCGTTCTGAATTCTTTGAAGAATGTTCTGCAACTCATTAGCCCTTTTAGGGAAAGTCCGGATTTGGCTAGGTGGAGATTGGAAGATAATGGCGAATACGTCGTTAAGAAGGTGTACAGAGAAATTAGAGCAAGTATGAGCCTTCCTTCTATTCATCTCAGCCATCTGCTTTCCATTAAGCAGATGTGGAACCTTAACATTCAGCCTAAACTCAAGGTTTTTGCATGGAGACTCTTTTGGAACTGTCTTCCTTCGAAGGACAATTTACTCAAAAGAGGTATGCATCTTAATGATCTGCTTCTGTAATGAAGAGTTGGAGAATTTGACTCATCTGTTTTTCTCTTGTCCCTTTGCGGTTTCAATTTGGAATAAAATGGGAGAATGGTTAGGATGCGATATATCGTATGCTGGTTGTTATTGGGATTTCTTCTCGTCTTGGATTCATTATGGTTGGAATAGCTCTGTGGCTAAAAAGTTGGGAATCGGTTGGATAGTGATTAGCTAGAATATGTGGAAGGCTAGGAACAATTATATATTTAGGAATGACCATATAAATTTTAATAACCTTTTTTGGGAGATCAAGTTTCAATTATGGAAGTGTTTTGTGTTGGGTAATATTCTCTCTCCCAACTCTAGTTTTTTATCCTTTTCTTTGAACCCTTTGAGATAGTTAGGATGGAGTTGGAGAAAATATTATGTTGTTTCTATTGTGTTTTGTATTTGGGTGAATACCCCTTTATTCTTGTTAATATATTCCATTTGCCTTTCAAAAAAAATAATAATGTTTTACTAGAACTCAATATCTTATTTTTACAGCATGGTTAAACATGTGTGGAATGAAGATTTCTATTAAACATTTTTATTTCCTTTTTATTTTCAGTGAGCATGGACAACAAGTGTAGATTTTTCTCCACAAAAAGACTTGCTGAGAGGCGGTGATCATCATATTAGACCTTTTAATTCACATGGAGACTAATTAGGAGATAAGATGAATAATGTAAAAGAGAAAATAAGGTAGATGTAAAAACTAGTAATAAGGTATCAGGAATTGTTATTGGACAAAAACAATGCAAATTCAATAATAAAAATCATAGTACTCAAATTCCAACTTTCAAAACCCAAACTCAGAAATTCGAATGGGATACTCTTCTTAAATTTGACTTACTAATCAAATTTTTAGTTATAGTTGATATTGGGAGATGATTAATGGTGTGTACTTTTTTTCCTTCACTTTTTGGCACCATACATGGACTCCACCTTCCCATCATTTCCTCCAAGCAACAAATACTTATCTTTTCTTGTCAAACCAGTACACTCAAATCCAAGCACATCCCCCAAAACCTTCTGCACATGATTAGCAACCTCAATAGAAGATTTCCCACCAGCCTTAACTGACATCTCTTCCGGTAACCGGTCAAGAAACCTAGCCTCATAAACAGGCCTAGGATTCATGAAGAAGAAATAAGGGTCCCAGAATTTGACTCCACGAACAGTGGTCCCGAAGAACATGTTCTGTTTGCAATCAATAGCTACGGGAACGATCCTATCACTCAGTTCAGCAAACAGAGCACTGAACCGTAACAAGAAAGGTTCACGACACGTGGTGCCTTCTGGGCACACAACGAGGTCACCCTTTTGGAGAATCTCGGTGATGCGTGCTGCATCGGCGGCGCGGTCGCGGGTGAGGGCGACGGCGGGGATTGGTGAGAGGAAGCGGGAGAGTTTGCTGACGCTGTAGGTGACACATGACACTTTGCGGCCGAGGGCAATGGCGATGATGATGGGATCGAGGGCGGTGCGGTGGTTGCAAACGTAAAGGTTTCCGGGAGTTCCTGGAGATGGTGGCGGAGGACGGTGGCCGCTGATTACAAGCTTGATGCCGAGGATTTCATAGGTGTAGCGAACTATGCGTTCAGGGAGTGGGAGGTTGAAGTAGACTCTGATGAGGGAGAGGACGAAGCCGAATGGGATCCAGGCGAAGGTGATGATGGCGTTTAGCGGGTCTGGACGCTGTACAAAGCGACCGTCGTGGAAGATGAGTCGGCTCTTTAGACGCTCTAGAGGAACTGGTTTTGCTGATTTGCTTGGAGGCACCATGTACCCTTCCTGTTATTCACCAACATCAATATTAAAAAAAATGATATTTCATTTTCTTTTGTTTTTGTTGTGTATATTCAATATGTGAGATGTACCAAGTATAAAATATAAAAAATTCATAAATACATACATACAGTTGATATTCAGATAAATAAATACATATATAAAGTATTTTTGCATCATATCATGGTATTGCTAATATTTGTGATCAATATAACAATTGAAAATGCATGTTTTGTATGTTGTCTATGGTCTATATGGTTATTTAATTAATGTGTAATACACCCCATGTGTCTCTTTCCCGTAGATAAACAAGTTAGACACTAGTTTGGACCCTGTTAAAGGAAGACTAATTGGATAAAACAAAACTATATATGCATGATTGTTATGTGACGGTGTGAAGTGATGTAAAGAAATACGTTAAAGGAAATGAGAGTTAGGCAAAAGATTGCTTTAGCGAAACAAAGATTATTCCGATAAAGAGTATTGTCGATTTGTCCATTCATTCATTCTTATGATAGGTTACACTTTAGTACACAGATGGGGAAGTTTCCTCGTTTTTGGGTCAATTTCATGGAAGATAAGGTAATGGGAGCACTTTCTTGTGAGCGGTGAATTGAGAAACCATATGAGTGAATTAATTGAGACAAAAATTGTGGGTGGCCAAATTCCTACTTAAGAAGTATATGGACCATAACTGCATTAATTCAACCGTGTTGGACGTAGAAGTATGAAGAATGAATGGACCACGGAAAGTTGGTTGGGGTGGTAAATAAGGCGGGTCCCACATTGTTTACAATTGGAAAAATAAAAATGAAACCATAATTCACCCAACCGTATAAGTTAATGCAGCTTCTCCAATACAAATCTCAATTCACCATCGTGATTCATGCCCTACGACACGCCATTGAATATTTGATCCTATCCTATCCATTAACCGTACAGGGACACATACGGCTCATGAATAAACGCCACCAGCTCCACAATTTAACATAGTTAAAATATTGATGATTCCGACGCACTTCAATTAAATCACACACAATCTTCTTAAGATGGATATAATAACAAAATTGCTAGTACTGTTTTTAGACCATAATTTAAATATTTAATCAAATGCACATATGGTCATTATTATAATAATTAAATAATTGATGTATTTGATATATAATAATGGTCAGTATAACAGTGAATTGATTTTCATCTTAAGAAAAATATTTAAATTCAATTCAGTATAAATATTTACCTAGACCAAAATTGTATTCAATTCGGTGTACTCTGTCTATAGAGCTAAAAATAAAATTGATTACAATTCAGTATACTCTAAAAAGGTGTATAATCTTTGGACAGAGTATATAGTTAATAGAGCATCCACAGTAGTAGTAGTAGTTATTATTTTACCTATTTAACATCTAGCTAAATAACCAATAACTATCACGGAATAGGAAAACTAAAGATTTCTAGAGAAATGTGATTAAACAAGCAACATCTTTCTTTATTTTTCGTATATTTTTATTTAATAAATTATATTAAAAAATAAATTTTTTTAAATGTAGTGGCATATAAATAATTATTGATGGAATTCATTTGGTAAAAAAAGTAAGAGATGCTGAGTTGAAAAAGTTAAATATTTATATTTTAATTATAATATATTTAAAAAATTACTAATGGATTTTGTATAAATAGGATCAGAAATAATATAGAATAAATGATATATTAATATAACCTCTACGTAAGCACTAAAATTTGAATAGGTTGATTAATGAAATAATTAATGTTATACAAAATGTAATTAATAGGGCGACACCTTAAGTTTCTTTTTAATGGTCATTTTCAAAGTTTAAAATAGTAATAATAATTATTTTGTCAAATTGTTTTGTCCAATTATTAACATAACCTCTACTAAGGGGTACTATTATACACAAGGGAATATGCATGGTTTAAAAGGTAGAAATAATTATTAATTTTTTTATGTATGTAAAAAAATAAAAATAAAAAATAACAGCTAAAAAGGAAAAGAGGAGTATTACCCAACCGACACGAGGATAGTACCTTTATTACCACCTTTTATCATGGTTGAATAATAGCCAATAGAGAATTTCTTTTTTCCAAATTTTTAAAATAAAATTTAGGTATATGAAAAAAAAATCGCCAACAGAGACTAGTTTAATACTCGTTACGTATATTGGATTTTCACTCTCCAACATGATGATATGGGGATAAGTTTTATTTACCATTACTACAGTTTTCTATATAAGAATTTTATTGAATGCGTATTCATGATCTTATCTTGACATTTTCAAAAATTTCTTATTTAAAAACTTCAAATTAATTTTACCTACATCATAAAATAACCAACAAATAAACAAAACTTCCACGATCCATAGAATTTTCCAAAAACATATATAATATGCGTTAATTTCTTGCTTACTATATATATATATATATATATATATATATGCGTTGGTGCAGAATAATTCTTCAACTTTTCTTTTTGGTGAAATATGTATTCAATTCAAAAAATAATTATAAAGTAAACATTATAACCCATTTAATAGTTTTTGTACCAATATTTATTAGATTAGAGTCAAAAAATAATTATAAAGTAAACATTATTAGATTAGAGTGATTAAATATTTATTACTAGTAGTGAGAAGAAGTTCATCAACTTTTTATGTTATTATTCGGTACTGATGGAGTAATTAACCTCATCATCAAAACCAAGGTTTCTATTACTAATCAAAATATTTATTCATTATGAAGTATATGAACCATTACTAATTATTTTCCACTAAGTTAATCATAAATAACTAAAATGTCTAAGTGTGCAGAGATATTTAGTAGTAGTAGAAGCCAAACCTTGCAAATAGACATGAAATCGTGATCAGTTTTGCGATCTCCAAGTCCAATATCAGGTAAATCATCACCAAACTCTTTCATAACCGCCAAACGCTTCAAATCTCCAACAAGCACACCAGATTTCTTCACGAATCCAGTAGCCTTCTTCGTCTTCGGATTCACCTCGATCTCCGTTCCCAAAACCTTATCGCCGCCGAGATAGTCTTTCACAAACGCATCCACCATCACCGTCGGATTCGCCGTCACCACTACCTTCCGTTTGCACCGATCAAACACCTCGAAGCTCTCTCTCCTCACATCCGCAGCATAAAACCTACACAAGAACGCATCGTAATGAATCTAACCGTACGAAATCATAAAACGAAAGAATGAGCGAGTGAAAATAGTTCGTTAATCGTTACCTTGGAAGCACAGCGCGTGAAGCGAGTTCGATGTCACGGATTTTGAGACCGGCGAAGGAGATAAAGATGAGAATCTGAATACCGAGAGATTCAGATATGAAGAGATAAGAAACGATCACTAACGGAAGAGAAAGGAGTAGAATGAAGCCACGGAGGAGGCTTCCAGCTTCAACGGCGACGAGCATGAAGTACGGAAACGAGCTTCGAGAAATGAGAAGAGTACCGTCAAGATCAGCGGCAACGGTTTCACGTGACGAAGAAGAAGACGTTACTCCGTTACATTCCGATATCGGAGGGAAGTTACGTTTCGGTTTCGGTTTCGGCGTCGCCATTTCTGTTACGGCGGTGACAGCTGTAGTTTCTATTTCTTTTCTTTGTAATAAGAGAGCGCGAGAAGTGAAGATGGGGGACGTCCGGTTTTAAATGTGGTTTCAGAGATGGTGAATTACGGATTTAGCCTTGAAAATTATCGTAGTTTTTGTTTCTTAGAACTGTTGTTTTCTTCACATGAGAAGTCTTTACCGTCTTCTAATGCAGTTGGCCAGTTGCACCAACTAGATTTATGACTGGATTTAATAATTATTAGGTAGTTAATCAATCGTTTAAGTTTCCATTTAATTATTCCTTAAAAAAACTTTATTGTGCTGAATGTTTTTTCTTAAGGATATTCTTCAACATAATATATTTATTTATCAAAATGGATCCCAACTCTACATGTAGCACATGGCTAAAAATTAATTAATATAAAAAATGCTTAAAAAAAAATTGAATAAATTAAATATAAAATTTTTTACACTGTTATTTAATGGAAATATATTAGCCGTATCGTATAAATGATTAAAAATTTCCACTCTAATTTGTGGTACATCCATTTTCTCTTTTCTCTAATACTTTATGCTTAATCTGATCTGCCTTATTCCGTGGGAATTGAGTGGGAACAAGAAAGCAAAAGAGTAGACTATGCTTATACGTTGGTGGCAATTTTAATGTGTATGGTAATTTGCATTCTTATATTAATTTAAGTGTTATGTTTTAACGTGTATGTTAGGTTTAACTTAAAAGTTTATACTTTTAACTATTTTCCCTCCGGTCACAATTATAAGTCAAAATAACTATTTTCATACGTATTAAGAAAATTAGTTAAGTGTAATTAATTTTCTTGATTTTATATACAATCAAAGTAAAATTTATGATAATATTCTTAGTTTATTTGATGAATCAACTTTCAACATTAAATATTTTTTAATTAAATTAAAGGTATAATAGTAATACAAGTATTAATTAGTCTAAAATTTAATGACTTTTACTTATAATAGTAACCGAGATTTAAGATATTTTTTTTGCTTATAATAGTGATCGGAGGGAGTATATCATTAACTTCCATGATGCCTGCTTCATATATGCGTGTATACGTTTTTATTATGCTCTACTTGTATGTTGTGCTATGCTTTCAATAGTATGTTAAAAGCTTTTTTTTAATGATAAAATAATATTAATAAAACAGAGATAAAAATCCAAAAAATATATATAAAATAATGAAATCAAAAACACAAGATGAACTATTAACTGACTAAAATAGATACAATTTTAAAAATAATAGAAAACAATAAAGAAAAGATAAAAAAACACGCTAAAAACACATAAGAGAAAACTTAGGCAACTAAAGACCCCATCTGACTAGATGATTTATTTGGATCTGAATAAAGAATGATCCATAACAAAATATACTTTTAGTTAAAGCCCAACTAGGATAGAAAATAGGTCAGTCGTCCAAAGCGGGTGTGAGCACCCGAAGTAGTGTGGTCGCCCAAATGGGAATGGCTAATCGCTCAACGCGAGTTAAGTCTCCCACCCATGATTTGTCTCGTTTATCTCGTGGATATAGCGGTAGAAGAATATCAAAGAAGAAAACTGTCTCCTTATGATCTGGGGACAAAAAGATCTTTATACCATCATGATCTGGGTTACGGGACCCAACACTATTTAAGCTTATGAGTCTTTATAAATACCTCAAGCCTTCAAGGCTAGCAACAAACACAAATTCTAAGAGATAAAATACATGAACCTTCTTAGTCATTACGTGAACATGGTCTCGTTATTGACACCCATCGTGGGGCTCAGATAATACTAACATAGGTAACTCGCGTATTCATAACCAAAACTGCCTTGACCATCACCCTCTAAATGGTACAAACATGAGAGGCCACCTCGATGAAGGGGTTAACATTTATAGACTGGCTGACATGTCCCAAAAGAATTTTATATGATTAGGAAATTGGTAGCCTTTTATTTCAGAATCATGTAATCCTTTTCCTAATGAATAAAAGCAGATTTTTCACATAGCTTTGTTTAAATCTCTTTTCAACCATCAAAGTCATGTGTGTAGTGAATTTTTTTTTAAAACATAAACTCACACTAACTGATGTACAAAGAGATTGTCAAAACATGATTTTATTTTATCAGACAAATATTTTCCAAAGTTAATATGGCTCAAAGTTAGAGCATAACAGAAATCTTAACATATATAAGACCAAGTTAGAGAGCTTTTTAGATTTGTAACACATAAATGGACAGAATGTAGTAAAGATAGTTTTAACATAAAAGCCATTAATATGCCATTAGAAACAACCAACCAAATTATGAGCATCAGAGGCTGAGATGTTCAGAGGCTACCACACATCAGAACCTGGTTCAGAGCTTCTGATCATAGTAGCTTCTGATTATCATCAGACTCTGATCCTTCATTCAGAAGTAAGCATCAATCTTTCATAAAATGCATGTTTACATTCTTTTTAATGAAATTAAGTTTGTCTATAGTGAAAGACTTGGTAAATATATTAGTTCATTGATGATTTGTATCAATGAATTGTATATCTATTACACCTTTCTGAATGTAATCTATAATAAAATGATGTTTTATTTCTATGTGCTTGGTTCTAGAATGTTGAACTGGATTTTTTATTAAACAGATGGCAGCAATATTATCACAGAAGAAGTGAATACTGCTTCCACAAATCTAATAATCTTCCAACTGATATTTCATCCAGAGGAGTTGTATGCAACATTTAGAAGTTGAGATGTATTATGCTTCTGTTGTGAATAAAGCAATAGTTATTTGTCTTTTACTAGCCCAGAAAATCAGGTTTTCACCTATGAATTAATAGTTTTCACTAATAGATTTCCTTTCAATTATATCCCCAGCATAGTCAGCATCACAGAATCCAACTAGCATGTAATATAGGGATTTTTTAATTATGCAACCCTAGATTAATTGTTACCTTTAGATGCCTAAAGATTCTCTTAACAGCACTTAGTGAGTCTCCCTAGGATCTGATTGGAATCTTACACACATACACACGCTAAATAAAATATATGGCCTATAAGCTGTTAAGTAGAGTAAGGAACCAATTATACCTCTATACAGCTTCTGACAAAATTTATAGCTTTCTTTTTCTTTGTTTAGATTGCATGTTGGATGCATAGGAGTGTTCATAACTTTGCAGACTTCAAGCTTGAACTTCTTCAGAAGCTCTTTTGTATATTTTGACTGATGAAGATAAACTCCATCTATGCTTTGGTTTATCTAAATTCCCAGGAAGAACTTCAATTCACTCATCATGCTCATCTCAAATTCAGCATGCATTGTCTTAGAAAACTCCTTGCAAAGAGTAGCAGTAGTAGAACAAAAAATAATATCATCTACATACACCTGAACAATTAAGATGTCATTTTTTTCAATGTTTTTCTGAAGAATGTGATATCAAATTGCCCTTTTTGGAAATCATTTTCTAAAAGGAAGTTACTCAATCTTTCATACTAGGCTCTAAGAGTCTGTTTGAGTCCATATAGTGACTTTTTAAGTTTGAAAACATGTTTTGGATGGATTGAATCCTCAAATCCTGGTGGTTGTTTTACATAAACTTCTTTAAAAATGACACCATTTAAAAATGCACTCTTAACATCTATTTGATATAGAATGGTGTCATGATTAATAGCATAGGAGAGAAGTAACCCGGTTGCCTCTAACCTTGTAACAGGTGCAAAGGTTTTAGATAAATCTATACTTTCTTGCTGACTATAGCCTTAAGCTACCAGTCTGACTTTGTTTCACTACAAGAAAAATGCCATTTTACGACACTTAGGTTGTGACCGTTCATTGAAAATCGTCGTTATACTTACTTTACGACGGTTATTATGGCGGTTTTATGAAACCGTCCTTATTTAAAAAAAAAATACAAATTACGACGGTTATAATGACAACCGCCGTAAATTTCTATTCGTGACAGTTAATAACCGCCGTTAATTTTATATTTTGTGCCAATGATTAAAATTAAAGATTGGGTTGCGACGGTTGAGCTCAACCACCCCCACTTTTGCCCCCAAATGTAATTTTGAGACAGGCATAAACCGCCTCCAAACAAAAATTAAAAAAAACGCCTAATACATCTCTTCTCTTCACAACATTGCAACAAAGAATGACCTAAAGCAACTGTTCACGACCTAACGCTGCCGCTGCCGGAACGCCACTGCAACAACCGTTCACGACCAATTTCATAATCTCAGTTAACTCTTTTTTTCCTCTAATTCTCACTACTATCATCAGTTTACAGCGTCGATCCCTTTGCAAAGAAGGACTGGTATGATATCAAAGCCCCTTCTGTCTTCCAGGTCAAGAATGCCGGCATAACACTTGTCTCTCGTACTCAGGGTACCAAGGTCAGTTTTTCAACACCTCTGTATTTGTTTACTCTTAGATTTATCTCTTTCTATCAGATTACATACTTACTCGAAGCCTCCAAACCCACTCGTTTCAAGAATCAAACAATGTAACTTTTGATATATATCATTCTTACTACGTTTCAATTCAATTGTTTTCTTTAATTTTCACAGACGTGGATTAGAATTTGAATTTGAATTTATTATCGTATTTGTAGGGGAGCTATAAAATTGGATCTTTGTCTTCCTTCACAAAGATTGGATGACATTTCTCCTGATCCTGAACCTGATTGGAGCTTCGATGCTCTTGTCTCCGAGCTCAATGCTCTGGAGAACAAACTCGACGCTAATTCTTCCACTCAACCTTTGCATATTCATAAAACAACATCAAGGTTTGTTTTGTGTTTTTGAACACCAAGTGTTTGTGAAAAGCTCTGTGTTGCGTTAGGATTATTTTCCATGTTTGTTTGCATTATCTTATATTACATGGTTTTCCACATCTTAATGTTCCCCCATTGGCTTGTTCAGTTGAACAACTTTGTAGTAGTTAATGTTGAAATGCAATTTCTGTGGAAACAATATGGCGGTTGCATTCAGTGGCTATCAAGTCTTTTGATTATGAATATGAGCATGTCATTGCTGTCAAATTGAACTCTGTTAATTTTTAGGCTTAACTTATTGCATGGGAAAGAAATTGAGAAAAACAAAAGGTTTGTACTCCGTGCCCCTGAGTATGAGACGGAGAGTGAGGATGCGGATGACAAAGCGTTGGTAGTAGCCAGCACGGGAAAACACTTCACTTGTGATGACCTTTATCTAAGGTGCCTATTTCGTAAACCATAGCTTTAATTTCATATTTCAAATCATGATAAAGTTGATTTTGGACCTGTATATCTCTTTTAATTTAACAATGTTAACTTCATGTTTCTAGTTGAATTTTTTGATTTGATTGCAATGTTTGTCATTTCCTTTGTGTTTTAGTGACAATGATGATTCCGATGTTGACCCTGCTTTTGAAGTGCAACCTTATCTGATGAATAAAGGTGGGGAGGTAGAAGGTGCCTTGATTGAGTTGACGCATGAACATCAACTGCGGGTTACAGTGAGTGGTCCTAATCATACCAATGCACTTGTTACCAATTTTACTTGTCAATTACTTATTGAATAGCTAGTCATTCTTGATTGACATAAAACTTGTAGTAAATTGCATCATGATTTGTTTTATGCTTATAGCATACTTGTTTCTGATCTTCTGGATTCACAGGATGAAGTCAGGAATAAGATCTCAGCTTTGGAGACAACTCTACTGAATGAAAGTCAGAACTCTATTTCTTCCCTTCTTCGAGTTGAGAAATACAAAGAAACAAGGCAAGAGTTGGATAAAAAGTTTGACACTCAATATCAACGTCAAATGTAAGATTGCATTGTTTCGTCCTGCCCCCTTTATATTTTCTTTTAAAGGCAACATGATTCCTTCATTCTACAACATATTTATTGTCAGATTTAAAAAGTAAACTATGAATTGTAGGCTCCTCTAGAATTGCTTACATTCTTAATGTGCTTTATAAGAGGTCAAATAATGGGTTATTTTGCGTGACGTGTTTTCGCTGATGTACCATTACTTGTAGAGATCCATCAAACATTTTTTTACCATTTGTTTGAGTGGGCTGGGGGCATCATAGTTTCACAATTCCCTTCAATAAATATTGCTTATAGGATACGTGACTGATTTATATATACTTTATTTATAGGAGGAAGCCTGGAAGATAATAACAGATTAATGTCCCAAATTGTTTAGATTTTAGGTCTTTTAATCTTAAGAATAAATTATTGTGATTGAAATGATTATATATAGTTGATTATGTATATTGTTACACAAAAGTTAATATTCTATTGGTTAAGGTTACTATCGTATTAAGTTAGATCTATTCTAAGATTAGAATTAGTGTTTATTATTATTATTATTATTATTATTATTTAGGTTTTTAAAAAATTATAATTTAGTGAATTTGATGCAGAAATCTTAGAATCTAAGAAACAGTATGGTTAAGATAGACCGAATAGTGTTTATTATTGTTTAGGCTTTTCAAAAATAATTTTAGCTGTGTCTGATGCATGCAGAAATTTATATGATTGACAAATGATTCTTTGGTGTTTGTATATAACAGATTGCTTCTGATGGACTCAAACATCGTGTGTTTGAGGTATCATTGGCTGATCTTCAAGGAGACGAAGACAACGCTTTCAGGAAGATTAGGCTGAGGGCTGAAGATGTTCAGGGGAAAAACCTCCAACTTCTGGGTATGTTTGTGGATTTGCAGTTTTACTTGTCTTCATGAACTCTAAACGATAAACTGTCTTCCCGAATCACGTATATATGTTCCTGAATTTTGTATGATTGATATGTGTTTACTCTGAAGGGTATTGATATGTGATTGATATGCCTGGTAATTTTTACTTAATCTTTCTTGAGTTCCACTGATAAGAGCCTTGTCCACCAGTTGTTCCCTCACCATTTAAATGTTGGCTAACTGTCATATTCTTGTTTCCTTTCAACATATTCCTTTGCAGAGTTTTTTTTTGTAAGATGTCCTTCAATGTAACACTAACTGAACATGTTCTGGGTTAAGGAGGAGGAATGTTCTGCACAGTGGGCATCTGCTCCCACGATCCACTGATTGAATACGAACGACAAGAGAAAGTCCACAGGGAGGTGTAACAGGTTCATACAGTAACTTCAGTCAGAGAGTACAATCAAAGTCACCATTGCGATCGAGTTGTACATGTGACCTCCTGCCTGTTGAATTAGATGATGATATTGATTCTTCTTTTTTATTTTATATGCGCGTGATGTCTTGTAGGGGCTTGAAGGTGACGAGGCTGTGGCGTGAAGATAAAGCTTGATGGGAACCGATGGTAGTATGACGACTTGGTGGTGTATTGGCGCGAGCAAAGGCTTCAGAGTTTGAACTCCAAGCTCTTAAGCCATGCATCTTTGTATCAATTATTTCTTTGATTACTAAAGTTGTTGTGTTACATAGCTTGTATTTTGCTTTAACTTCAGTTTCCTTGGTTAGTAATGGTATGATACTGATGTTGTGCTTTTAGGATATTAATAATTTGGGTGATCTGGTGGTTATGGTGAGGTGACGTTTGCTGCCGACGGAGATGAATTGTGATGGTCGAAGGTTAGTTTTGGTGAAGATGCATTATGGTGTGCGTTTGGTGTCGGCGAGGATATGCCGATGCACGGCGTTCGGATTGCTTTGATCATCGCAAGGTATGAATAATGTCGCTCTTCATCATTTGATGTTGGGTCACATATGTCACTAGAAATGTTCTCAATAATTTTGAGAAGAAATGCCTGCTGCTATGTAATGTTTCTCTTGGACTCTACTTTATGCCGGTTTAGTAGTGGTACTTGGCAGAAGACGCTGTGGCTATAGCCCAACCAACCATGTTGTTTCTCTGTTTTAAGATTTTTCTGGATTTGAATCTTATGCTGATTCAACACACAAGTCATTCCCTCAAATTCGTTACTTTTATTTTGTTTCATGGACTCCATATCAGTAGAGGAATGCTTCACCCTTAAAAAATTAAGTCAAGAGCCCTTTTCTACTGATATTATTTGAGGAGAAACCCTTGCTTTTTTCAGATTTTCAATTTAATGGAGATTTGGAACTTATTTCCTGGTTTAATTGGACACCGTGTTATGTATTTAGGTTCATCTGACCATTGATTCACAACACATGTAGTCCTCATATAATCATTATCTTCCTTGTTTACTTTTCACAACATGATAACACTTGAAGTACTTTCACTTAGAAGGGTAAGTTTTGTGTGATTTTCTCAAACACCTACTAATAACAAAATCACTAAAGTGTATTTAACATTTATGTGATTTATCACAGTAAAAATTTAAATACTGTAACTTTTGTCACACGAGCGTATTTGTTGATTTGAATTTGGAAAGCATTGTCTTTTATATTGTGCTGTGGAATGGAACAGTTGTAGCAACCAGCAGAGTGGGGCAACAGGGCAAGTCTGTGATTTCTCAACTCTCTTCACAAGGAATATCACCAAGAGTATTCTCACACTGCTTGAAAGGAGATAGTAACGGTGGCGGCTTATTGGTTCTTGGTGAGATTGTGGAGCCAAACATAATTTATAGTCCACTCATTCTGTCATAGTATGTTCTTCCATTGAAATAAAATGCTACATTTTATCTATTTTATGTATATATTCTCGTTGTTTATCATCTTAAAGCTCTGGTAAATGTGTTAATGTCAAAATTTTATTTGTATTGAAATGGCCATTTTCTTTGATTAAAAGTTGAAACATTAAGCTTAGTTCTATGGTAAATATTTCAGGCCTCATTATAATCTAAATCTGCTGAGCATCTCTGTCAGTGGCCAAATTTTGCCGATTGATTCTGCTATCTTCGCTACATCAAATGATAGAGGCACCATTATTGATTCTGGAACAACTTTGGCATACATTGTTGAACAGGCTTACAATCCCTTTATCATTGCGGTGAGTTTCACTTAGGTAATTTCTTTTCGTCCAATTGATCAATAACGGATATTGCTTTGATTTATCTATATATTAGCGGAAATGTTGTTCTGTGTAGATTACCGCTGCCATCCCACAATCAGTGCGCACTGTTCTTTCCAGAGGAAATCAGTGTTACTTAGTTACCACTAGGTTAAAATGGAAATGTTCATAGATATTTAATGAATTATTTTATGACATATTTTCAACCCAATCGAATGCTTAAAATAGATGATCTTTCTCTGCTTCTTTCTGGCCATACTGTGTTTAACAGCCTTGACATGTTTCCTCAAGTAAGTCTGAACTTTGCTGGTGGTGTGTCTCTCGTTTTAGGACCACATGACTACCTTATAAAGCATAACTATATTGTAAGTATTCAAAGTTTGATTTCGTGCATCGCTGGCTTCTTTGACCAAATAAAATAAATGTTTTTTTTTGTCACAAACATGTTACTGATATACTTTCTATTTTTTTCTATTATGAATGTTATCTCACTAGTTGAATGATATAATAAACCTGTTGGTTTTACAGGGAGATGGATCAGTTTGGTGTATTGGATTTCAGAAAATCCCAGGTCAAGATGTAACAATTCTAGGAGGTAATTATATAATACCAGTTTGGAAACATTATTTTCCGTCCTACTTCAACGCTGTTCGTTTCAGTGATGTACTGAAAATATACATAGAATAAGTTTTTCATTTGATTGAATACTGTTAAACTAAAATAACTGAATCTTGAAGATTTATTAGAAAGATAGGTCTTATGTTAATTTATGATACTACTAACAACACTATTTTTTCTGGCAGACCTTGTATTGAAAGACAACATTTTTGTCTATGATCTTGCCGGTCAACGCATTGGATGATTGAAAACTTCATACTCTTTGTTTATTGGAATTGTATACATACATATCTTTGTGTTTTCTAGACTCACGATTTAATGTTTGTGTTTATTGTGTGAATATCATGAAGATTGATGATTGCCATTAATGTAACTTACAAAAGATGTATTCTGAATCCTAAACTGAGTGCATATTTTTATTTTTTAAATATTTGCAATTTGTGGCGGTTCAAACCACCACAATATACCTTAGTTTTTTTTTTTTAAATATTTGCAACTTGCGGCGGTTCATACTGCCACAATATACAACAATAAAACCAAAAATCATTAAGCAAGTTAAGACGGTTGGAAACCGTCACAATATGGAGATTACGGCAGTTAGCTACCCGTCGTGAAAATAACGACGGTTTGTACGACAGTTTTCACAACCGTCGCAATACGGCCTCGCGACGCACGATTCCGCGACAGGGCTGAAACTGTCGTAACTTACAAATTGCGACGGTTCTAACCATCGTAATCTGCCAAACTGAACCGTCGCAATTTGCCAATTTTCTTGTAGTGTTTCTTACCACTCCTCCTTCCTCATTAAGCTTGTTTCTAAACACTCATTTTGTTCCAATGATGTTCTTTTGATGAAGTTTGGGTACTAGATTCCACATATAACTCCTTTGAAATTGGTTCAGTTCTCCTTGCATGGCAACAATCCATCCATCATCAAATAAGGCTTCATTAACAGAAGTTGCTTATATCATGGAGATAAGTCCCAACATTAAATGCTTCTCTATGAATGCATATCTTGTTTTTAGAGGACTATCTTTATTCCATTGACTAACTCTTTTGAATGAGAAGACTTGTAATTTAAGGTCTTTCTAGATTGTGCATCTTCTAGAGAATCACAAGGAGATTCTTCAGAACTTGTTTCCTCTGGATGTGTTTTAGGAGTTAGGTTTAGTTTTATACCACCAGCTTCTAAACATTTAACTTCTGAACCTCTAGCTTCTGAACATTCAGTTTATAAAGGAATTATTGTCATACCCCAAATTTTGACCACTAATATTTCCCATCAGTGTGCAAACCATCATCACAATATGGAGGAACCTTCATGCCTCATCAATCTCCTCAAGGATTGTTGAGCATTCACTACAATCAAGAATTAGTGTTTCAGGCCCTCTCAAAGCACTTAGACAAAGGATCAATCAAGAAATGACACGATCTTTAACTTGTCTAACCTCTCAAACACCCATAAAGGATTAAGAGGACTCTCACATCAAGAATCAAGCACAAGGTTGCAACATTCCAAGTGGATCAAGCCTCAAGATCGCCAATGTCACCAAATTAGGGTTTTGGTCAACTGAGGCCTCCAGATGGAAATTTTCCTCTAGGCATGAGCCAATGCTTCAAAGCACAACCCAAGATACTCCAAGGGACCTCATGGACCTAATCATCAAGTCAATTTAACCTCAGGGGAAGCATTCATCAAAAAAATCAGGAATTAGGGTTTCTTGACCTAATTCACCCCTAAGTTGACTTTTGGGACAAAACCTAAGCCAAGACCTCAAGACATGATTTGAGGGTCTCCAATACATTACATTGATCCATTTTCAATAATGGATTGATCCAAGAAGCTTGATCCACAAGTTTCAATTTCATCTGGACCACAATTAGGGTTTTAAAGAAAAAGTCAATTGTATCTTTGACTTTTGACCAAGACATGCTCCGAAACCTTGGGACATGATTCAATACACCCTACAACACATATGGAATATATCCATTAGGTTTGATTTATGTCAAGGACTTGATTTTACAAAGGATCGCACAGTTTGGATTTCATCCGATAAAAAGTCAACTGTGCACAAAATCAAGTTTAACTTTTTGGGATTTTTCACAATTATGGTCTTTGACCCTAAAACAATGTTAATATGTGATTTGAATAATCATTCATCAATAAAAATCAAAGAAAATGAGTTAACTTGTAAAAGGGGTAACCATAAAAAACTTAGAAATTTTCTAAGTTACGGAACAAAGTGGCTAAGGTACCAACTTCCAATGACCATAACTTGAGATCCAAGCAACCATTTTGGATGGTCCAAAGATTGATTTGTAGCTCTCATGGCATACTTTAAAAGCTTCAACTACAGCTCATTCCAATTCTCCATGGATTTTTAGTTATGGAGTGATCAAAATGGCAAAAAACATGAAAGTGACATTTTTCCAACACTTAGTGAATTTTTCACTAAGTCAAAATCTGCCTTACTTTTTCCAAAATGTAAGGACATTTTTCACCTTGATCCAAGTCAAACCAGGTCTAGGGGTGAACATCAAAGTTAAAGTATGTCATGAGGGATTTCCAACAAATACCAGATCATCTCCAAATTCCATTTGAGCAAGGAGATACAACCCTTGAAACATGGCATCATAGACTAATTTTCACAAGGCAGATTTGGCAGATTTTGTGCATTTTGCTCGATTTGTCCAAATCTGATAAATCCAAGCCTTGTCATCAATTTGGACACATATGAGGATCAAATCCAAGGGGGATGATCTGATCTCCAAGCCTCCAAAGTCCAAGAATCTACAAGTAGCATGCCAAACCTAAAAGAGCTAAAAAGGTGCCAAGACTCCAATTTTGTTACAATGCATTTAATGGATACACCAAGGTGGCATGGACTAATACATTCCTAACTGAATGAGTCAAGGATAAGCTCTGAATCAAAGAACCATAGGCTTGTGCCCTAACCTCAAGTCAATGGCTAGAGGAGACTTGAGATTCCTTTTGCATAACATTGGCCAAAGGCCTGCTGCAGCCACCATTCACTATTGCTTGCAAAACAAACTTACTCTACTATAAATAGAGCTCATTTGTGCTCAGTTTGAGTACACCAAAGCAACCAAACTGATGCTTTCCTCAAAATCCCTCTCTTTAGGCCAAAATGACTTCTTTAGCAAGGTAACTCTGAGTTTTTGAGTTAGAGAGCATTTCCATCATAGCTCATGATCCAAACACATCCAATATGTCATATCTAAGTTGTCCAAACTCTCACATGTGACCTGTAACACCAAAATCACAAAGTCCACTTCCAAAACCTCAAAATTGGACTTTTTTGCATTTTTCAAGCCATGTCTTGATTCAGTCACTTTCAAAACCAGATAAAACCTCAAACACCCTCCATATATCATCCTTGAACTATCCCAAATGGTTCCCCACATCTGGAACACCATTTGAGAGAGTTGCCATATTGGTCACTTTTGCCCTTTTGCAAGAAAGAGCTCAAACTTGTTTCTGAGGACTCCAGCTGGTGGTGACCATTCTAAAAGCTTCTAAGTGATCAATTAAGAGTGTCTAAAGCATCAAATTATTTCTGGCACAAGAAACTTGGCAGATTGCACAAAAAGCTCCAAGAGGTAAGTGCATCATCACTTGAACTTTCTAAATTATGCATTGCTTTGAAGGCCACTGATCATAAACATCTCATACATGTTATATATGTTATGTTTGAACCAATTTGCCATGTAATTCTTGCATGTACCATGTGTTAGTATAGAAAATGCAATTATAGGCCTATTTCAAAAACACTATCGGGTTTTTAAATAGGGACCTCATCTGAAAAAACCACCACCACCATTGGATTCTTTGGGAAATTCTAGGCCAGATGCATATAAATTTTGTCCCAATACATGGAGAAATGAGAAAGTTATGGCCTTTACGTTTTTGGTCTAAACCTTGTCTTGCCTTGCCTTGGCCGGGCCTAAAACAAGGCATGCCTTATGTATTTCTAGGGTGGCTTTGATACACGGATATATCACCACCCTAGTGGTAGAAGGCGCGCACTGCAACCTTGAGGTATGGGGTTCGAATCCCCCTCGCCCCAGACCCTTTTTTTACCACTTTTTTCCATTTTTTATTATTTTTCATATTATTTTTAAATGATTTGAAAAATTAATTTCTCTCTCACTTTTAATTATTTTTTATTGGTTCTTTTTGCAAAAAATCACAAAAATGTTAAAATATTTTATTCCACAAAAAAATCAGATTTATATTATTTATTTTATATATTTGGTATTTTTGTGAATAAATTCATTTTTATTGTTTTTAAACTTTTTAAAAATGAATATTCATCTTAAAAAATCAAAATAAAATGAGTCTTAAATCATCTTGTGATTAAAACCACATTTTTCAAACCTTAATCAAAAATCAAAAGTAGTTTATTTAGACTTATTTGGTATTTTTGTCATTTTTATTAAAAGGATTACTTTTTAAAAAAATGAAATTAGGGTTTTTTTTTCACCCTAATAAATCTTTGCCAAATACTCATGGGCCTCTAATAGAGTGTAAGACCGAATTCCCTTTTAACCAAAATCTTTGGGCTTCAGATATTGTATAAGTCCCTCGGCGTTAAAAGAATCTCGGCACGATCGCCATTTCAGAGCAAAAACAATTTTTGGGCCTACCCTCGTGTTGTAAGTCCCACTTTTCATTTTCAAAACCTTTTTGGGCCTCTTGAGAGAGTGTAAGACCCAACCCCTTTGTAAATAAACAATTTTTGGGCCTCACACATTGTATAAGTCCCTCTGTACATTTTCAAAACAACGGTGCAATCATTGTTAAACCTTGGGCCTCTCTTTGAGTATAAGCCCCAACAATCTTTTCAAAAATAACTTCCCGTTTGATTTAGATTCAAATATACATGTTGTTATCAAAACTTTCTTTAATTTCTTTGAACAACTAATAATACAACATGGAAGCTTGCTCACCTGTAAGTTTTAACAGCTTTCATTTATTCGCTTTCATATATATAACTGAATTGTGGGAAGCTGCACACGGTTAGTCTTCTTTCATATCCCTTTAAATACTTGTCCTATATCAACTGTATATATACTAGTATAGTTATTTAGAGTTTTCCCCGACAACTAGGTCTAGAAGTAGGTAAAGCCATGTTGGTCACTCTTTGAATACAGTCAAAACTAGATCCCCATAGGATTTCCAGATACAGTCTTGTCTTCTCTTGGGCTTAAACAATATAGAACAAAGAGAAAGGCAGTATTCTTCGTAAACCTTTTCTCAGGTTGTCACTATTAGAAATCGTCAAAGAAATTCTACTCCCCGGGGTTGATCTATTCTCGGTGAATAGCATCTCTTGAGTTTCTTCAAACCTCAGAACTTTCACTAAATGATCTATTCTCGGTGAATAGAATTTCTTGAACTTTTCTTGGTTTGGGACCCACAAGCTTCCTAAAAGCATCCCCGCCTCCTCTTGGGCTTTGTACAAGGACCCCCCGGCTTCCTAGAAATTCCCATGCCTTCTCTTTAGCTTAATACAAGGACCCTGAAGACCTCTTAAAGGTATAAGACAGAACTTAGTCATCCTTTGCTAGAGTTGTCTTTCCAGTGTCACATCACATACCAAGTTAGGGTTGATTCTCATCCCTTAAAACACCTGCCTTTTCTTGGGCATCATACAAAAGATAAAACTCTTCCACACCAGTAGACTTGGACAGTCTAATCCCCTTGAGTCTCAAAGACATTCTCAAGTTCTCTACAAACATAGGAGAAACCCCGGTCACCCTGGATCAATCTCCAGCAGAGCTGAAACCCAGTCACTCTCCTAAAAATCCTAAATCAGAACCTCAGGGGTATCTGATATCTCAACTCTTCTGTAAACCTTAGCAAGAGTTGATTTCCCCACTTGGACCTGCATCGGGATCTCAATAATCCTCAGCAGAAAGCTAGCCTCCTCTTAGGCCTTGTATAATGATCCTTCCTCAGCGAAGTTAGCCTCTTCTTGGGCTTTGTACAAATGATTCTCCCCAGTGGAGCTAACCTTTTCAGACTTTCTTGTTGATTCCACCAAATTTTCAGACTCTCTTGTTGACTTGTTGAGTCAAACACTTTTCAGACTCTCTTGTTGAGTCAATCACTTTTCAGACTCTCTTGTTGAGTCAATCACTTTCCAGACTCTCTTGTTGAGTCGATCAACTTTTTCGACTCTCTTGTTGAGTCAATCACCTTTTTGCACTCTCTTGTTGAGTCAACCCTTTTAGCCTCAATCTTGGGCTTTGTACAAGACATAAATCTTCAAAACTTTCTTTTTTTAGCCTGGGACACACATCTTCCCCAGCGAAGTCACTTCCTCCCAGCCTTTTTTTAGGCTTTGAGAAATGATTTCCCAAGCAGAGTCAAACTCATTTCAGCCCCCGTCTTGGGCTTTGTACAAGACAGGTAATACTCTCCAGCAGAGTTAAATCCTTTTAGCCTCCGTCTCGGGCTTTGTACAAGACATAAAAAAATATTCTCATCCGAGTCAGTTAAATTTCCCATTTCAGCCTCAATCTTGGGCTTTGTACAAGACACATACGAACCTCCCCGGCGGAGTTAAAATCCCTTTTTAGCCTTAATCTTGGGCTTTGTACAAGACAGATAGAGCATTTCCCCTGGAAAAGTCAAACTTATAGCCTCCTCTTAGGCGTTGTATAATGATATCCCCAAAGAGTCAGTCTCTTTTTAGCCTCAATCTTGGGCTTTGTACAAGACAGATAAAACACTCTCTTGTTGAGTCGGTCATTTCCAGCCTCCTCTTAGGCTTTGTATAAGGACTTCCCTAGTGGAGTCAATCAACCTCTTATCTTCAACCTTGGGCTTCGATCAAGGCACACAAAAATCAACAATCCCTCTTTAGAGACGACAAATTCCCTCTCAGTCAAACCTTTTAGCCTCAATCTTGGGCTTTGAACAAGAAACAAATACCCTTGTAGCTTCAATCTTGGGCTTTGAACAAGACACCAAAACATCATTTTCCTCCCATAGAATAGGAGGAACTACGATTGCTCTGATTTCCCTGTTTCATTTAAACGGGAATACGTAGGCATAAGATTGCGAAATCTTAGCGAGCACACTAAACGAAAACTCTAGGTCCAGTACCTTCACACATCCATCAAAATTTAGGTCCAGTACCTTACCAAAAACATCGGGAGTAACCCGAACATCAACAAAAACTCACACACTCACTCAAATTTCCCAAGAAACTTTCCCAACCCATTAACAGATAAACACCATCAAGTACAAAGCAAACCTAAAGCTAATATCCTGTGGATAACCATATATAGGATGGGTAATTGACAACTCCCCATTGTATAACCTGACCCCGGACCCCCTAATCTCTTTAAAGCGTTTGTTCAGTTAAATATTCGAGTGCAAGGTTAGTTTTAGATAGCTTCCCTTTCCTTTCCAGCTTCATGGGATAAATAAGAAATTAGAAAGTAGCACTCACTCCTCCTCATTGCGGTGAGGAAAACCTAGCGATAAGGTGGTCGCGTCACCGACAAAAATCGCTCGCTACAATTATAGCTTATGATCCACCAGCTTCTAGATAAACTTCTGATATATGAAATTCTGAAATATTTCCAACCAGCTCTGATATTTTACTGTCAGGCTCTTTGTCATCAAATTTGATATGTATAGACTCTTCAACCATTTTGGTTTCAGAGTTATATACCATGTATGCTTTTGAGCATTCATAGTATCTTAAAAATATACCCTTTTGAGCTTTAGCCTCAAATTTCTTTAGATATACTTTATTGTTAAGATGTAACATGTGCATCCAAACTGATGAAAATAAGAAATGTTAGGTTTTATTCCTTTGAAAAGCTCATATGCAGTTTTGTTCAGGACGAGTCTGATGTGGATCCTATTTTGAACATAACATGTTGTGTTTACAACTTCTGCCCATAAGTACTTAGGTAAGTTATTTTCATGAATCATGGTTTTGGCCATTTCTTGTAAATATCTGTTCTTTCTCTCTACAACTCCATTTTGCTGTGGAGTTCTAAGAAAGGAGAACTCATGGAGGACTCCATATTTTTCACAAAATTTTTTTTATCACTCCTTACTTTCAAATTTTTTGCAATAATCATGCCTCACTGTTAATTTTTTTTATTATTTTTCATTTTGTACTTGTATGCAGAAGACACTAAATACATCATACGATTCATCCTTGGTTCTAAGGAATTTGACCTAGATCCATTTACTAAAGTCATCAACAATGAAAAGTACATATTTCTTCCCATTGATTAATGCAGCACTAACAGGACCAAACAAATCAATGTGAAGTAGTTTTAAGGGTCTGGATGTAGAAAAAAAGTTCTTTGTTTTAAAAGAGTTTTTATTAATTTCCCCTATTTGGCATACTCTACAAAGAGCATCTAAATGATAGTTAAGATCTGACAGCCTCTTAACAAGTTTTAACTAGCTAAGCTTGGAGATTAATCTCTAGTTAGCATGACCTAACCTTTTGTATCATACCCACTTTTCATATTTCATTGATAAAAGTAAAAATGCCTTCTAATTAGCCAATTCAAACAAAATTAGTTTTATAAACATTGTCTTTCCTCTGACCCTTGAACACAGGAGATTTATCAGATTCTTTCATGACTGTACAGATGTTCTTATTAAACATTACTTCATAAGAACTATCACAAAATTGACTTATGCTAAGCATGTCATGTTTTAGTCCATTTACTAACTAGACATTATTGATATTGATATATGAGTTACCAATAGTACATGTACCAATGATCTTCCCTTTTTGGTTTCCTCCAAATCCCAAAGTTCATCCCTCTTTAAGAGTAAGGGTTTGGAACATATGCATTTCTCTTGTCATATGTCGTGAGCAACCATTGTCCAGGTACCATGACTGCTATTTTGCTTCTCCCTTAAAGCATATTTGTAGCAAAAGTGATTTCAGATTTAGGTACCATAGATTTATGGGTCCTTTAGGATTAGTTCTGACAAGTTTTCTCTTATTTTGTACCTTTCCTTTCATATGTACAAGCTTAGACTCATTCAAAACTTTAGGTTTAGAAGTTTATTGTCTTAAATAAGTCTTGACCTTAGGTTCTGAACCTTTCAGAATCTTTAACTTCAGAGACTTAGGTTTTAGTGACTTCAGAACCTTTGACTTTAGAGTCTCAGGTTCTGGTTTGTTCAGAACTTTTGACTTAACAATTTTAGATTCTGATTGATTCAGAAGCTTTGCATTGTTAGAATCAGATACAAAAAAAATCTAACCCTTTTTAGTAGATTTTAAATAAAAAGGAACTGATGGTTTAATAAAGGTTTTAGTCCTTGGATTAAAAGGTTTTTTTTTATGATAACCAATACCTTCTCCTTTGCTTCTACTTACACCATAGATCATGGATGCAAGTTTGGTTCTTTTAAGGCCATATAAGGTGAATTCTTGAAGAGCCATTTCATGCTCATCAAGAGTTTTATTAGATACATATTTAATAGGAGCAATCTGATCTCTCTCAAGAGCTTCTTTTTTTGTTTTGAACAGATTTTAATTCTTCTTTCAAAATATCATATTGATTTGTTAATATTTTAATGTGTTTGGCCTTTTCCTGACTTCTACTTATAAGATCTTGAATGAAGATAATCAAATTAGAATGAGATAGTTTATAAAATAACTCATCCTATTCAGATTCTGAACAACAATCTGACTTAAATTCTATTTCATAAGATGTAAGAGCCATCAAAGCTAGATTGGTTTGTTCTTCATCTTTCTCAAAATCTTCTTCATTGTTAAGTTCATCCCATGTTGCTATGAGATTCTTCTTGTATTTGTTTCTGAAGTTGTCCTTCTAGAAGTTTCCCTTCTTTGTCTTGTCCTTTTGTAGCTATAGACAATCAGCAATGAAGTGACCAGACTTCTAGCAGTTGTAGCAGCCCTTCTGATCATCCTTCTTATCTTTTGAACTTAATCCTCTAAAGCCATTTCTTCTACCAGAGAATCTTGAGTTCTTCTTGGCCAAGTATTGAAATTTTTTAATGATTAAGGCCATCTCATTATCACCTGAGTCTCATTCGAAACCTTGTGATTGAGAAGCTTTTTTAGAGTTTAAGATTTTAGGAACCTTTACAAGTTTTGTAGAAGATTTCAAAGATAGGGACTTTGGCTTCTTGACAGGTTAATCTCCATTGAGCTCCATATCGTGACTTTGGAGATTGCTGATAAGACTTTCAAGACTTAATGAGTTTAAGTCTTTATCATCTTGTATAGTTGTTACATTGGGTCTGTATTTAACAAGAAGTCTCCTAATAATCTTCTTCACATGATAAGAGGTAGTGTAGCTCTTGTTCAGAACATAAAGTTCAGATACAAGAATTTGAAACCTATAAAACATGGCTTCAATGTCTTCATCTTCTTACATTTTGAACAACTCATATTGTTGAACTAGAAGGTTAGCATTAGCTTCCTTGACTTGTTGATTCCCTTCATATGTAGCACATAGTGATTTAAAAATGGCCAGTGTAGTAGATTTATCAATGATTTTGATGTACTCTGAATGAGGTAGAGCATCAACCAAGATGCCTCTAACTCTATGAGGTTTTTGGTAAATCTTTTTCTGAGCAGGTGTGAGAGATTTTATGTTATAAACCATTCCAACACCATTAACTTGAATATCAATTCCATCTTCCAAAATATCCCACAACTCATCATCAAGACTAATGATATATGTGCACATCTTGCTCTTCCACCATTCAAACTCAGTAGAGTCTCCATTGAAGGTTGGAGGTTTAGCTGTGTAATTATTTCCCTCATAGGTATTGTAGTCATGATTAACAATACTAAAATGATTATGAGTACCCCTACCAGATACTTCAGAATCATCAGCCATAATATAAAATGTATTTTTCTCAGGATTTTTTATGCATCACCATTAAGTGTTTAACACAAACTTTACTCTGATGCCAACTGAAGGTGAGAAAAACACAAGAAGGGGGTTGAATTGTGTTGGCTTTTTCTCTTCTAAGTTTTTTTTTCTTTTGCTTTTTATGGATCTCAGATTCATACTCAGAAAACTTTTCTTACTTATGAAAGCCCTTATCAAATTCTAAACCAGAATCTGACTTAGAGTATCAGAGTTGATTGTAGTGGAATAATAAGTACAGAAGCAATGAAAGTAAAAGCAAAGACACATGTAGTTATCCTAGTTCCTCTCACAACATGAGAATAGTCCAGTCCCTTTACACTTACAAAGAATTTTCACTATAACCAAATTGATTACAAATGCTCAAGCACTAAGCAATAGACTTTCAATGCTCAGACCAACAAGTAAAAGGCTTCCAATGCTCAAGCACACAGGCAAAAGAATTCAAATGCTCAAGCACTAAAGCAAGAGACTTTTGACTCTATAACAAATTATTAAGAGATTTGGGTAACAACCGCACTTGATATACAATTAGAGGTGTAGATAGAGTACAACTTAAAAAGACTCTAAGACTTAAGAAATTCTAAAATATACAAAGTTTTAAGATGTTTTAAGTCTAAAAAGTTTGACATAGTGACTTCTCTTTGAAATGTCAATGTTCAGAGTCTTGTAATGTAACGTATTAATCTTCTTCTTCATGTCTTCTGCTTCTTATATAGATAGGAAGAAAAGAGACATTGAAGACTTTCACCAAAAAGATGGGTAAGCTTTGTACTTGATTGGACACATCAAGAAAGCACATTTATGCAAGAGGAATTATCCCTTGGAGCTCAGACAATAGAAAATAAATTTTTCCTTAAGTCTTCACATGATCAAAAGGTTTATGAGTCTGTCAGAGTTTCCTCGATTGAAGTGAACATGCTTTAGAGGTTGACTTTCTCCAAATTTCACTCTTTAGAGGTTGATTTATTTATAGTATACTTCTTGGCTTCTGAAGCTTCAGAGTCTGGATCACCAAAGGTTGATTTTCTTTAAAGTTGACTTCTTCAGAGTCTGGATCTTCCATTAGAGCCAGAGTCTTCAGAAGTGATCTTCAGAGCCAAAGTCTGAACTTCAAATTCAGAATCATCAAGCTTCTATTCATTTGTTCTTAGTCATATAATCTTGCGTACTCGAACAAATGTTAGAATACCTAATTGTTCTTTAAAAACTTTGTTATCATCAAAACCTAAGGGATATGGTATGAACCAATTTTGTTCCAACTTTGGGTCATAGAGCCGCGCCTGTTAGTTGAAGTCGCTTCGAAGGAGGATATGAGAGTCATCTTTTGTGATTAATATGGAAAAGTTCCTCTTTTATCTTTTGTTGCTTAAATGACCATTATTCTCTTATTTTTAACTAGTCTTTGTTTTGTAGATAAGATGAAGTACTATAACATAATGCTCCAAATGAAGAGGATGCATAAGGTCCCCCTCTTGCATGTGGTTGTTGATGTTATGAAAGCTTTTAAGTGAATCTTGCATTAAAGTTCTCATTCCAACTCGATCGCAGTTACCCCTCTTGTTCCAATTCAAGTGAAACTTCAAGATTCTTTGAATCACGTTATGGTAGAAAGTACCCTACACTCATCATGGTAATGGTTTTCGTACAACATAAAACATGGCGGCGGTGTCCCTTTTATTTTTTTGTCTGTCCTGGTCCTCGGACGGTTAGTGAGTTTCGATCCTCTATTTTTTAGAAGAATTATGCGTATTTTTCAAGCAAGGATGAGAAAATTTGTTAAGAGGAGTTGGCAAAACTAGCGTATCAGGCTCTCTGGGCATTGGCGTTCTTGGTCGTTGGTGTTGCCGGAAAGAGAAATGTCTTCTTGCCCTACCGTCTTATAAAGGATAAAGAAGTGCTTCAAGATCATGTCAATACTCTTAATATCAAGTGAGGCTTGTACTTTTAGGATCTTACTAGGGCATATGAATTACTGTGTGTGTGCGTGTGTGTGTGTGTATGTGTGAGAGAGAGAGAGAGAGAGAGAGAGAGAGAGACTGAATTGAAAAATTTTGAACGTCTTCACCTACTGGGTGAGAGGGTGTGATTCTTTGTGCAAGAGATGAAACATAAATATGAAGTTTTGTCATCTTTCTAGTTAGTGTTGTCCATAAATATGGCCACTCTTGCGTAAGCAAACTAGGAATTAGAACATTTTCGAAAGAGAGTGAATGTTGTCTCTGAATGAGGCTTGGGAAGGTTAGAAGAGAGTTAAGGACGGTCTTCGGGGTATGTGTCATGAGAACCTTGAGTTATCTAAAAGGTACATAAAGTATGTGGAAAATAGCTTCTCTGTTTTACATATTTCTTTTGAAAATGCTTTTCAACAAATGGATATCTTTTATCCCACAATGCACATTTCTTGAGAGCAATTTCGTCTTGACTTGGAGATAGTGGACGGAAAATCGGTCTTCGTTGGGGAAAAACCAACTTTGTAGTTGTGTTATTTTTATGGGAATAGTCTACCTGATGTAATATTTACTATAAATGAGTCTCATAATTGTTGCTTTGTGGCATTTTCTCTTTTTGTTTATTTAACTTTGTTTTTTATCTATTATAGTGTTGATTTAGTTCCCCGAGTTTCTTTCTCTGTAAATTTGTTGACGTTCCAATTTGTGCTTGGAAGTTTTATTGGACGTCTATAGGGGCGGTGCCCAGCCAAAGGACACACCTTTGTGTCTATAATGGCTAGTTACTTAGGAGTGTAAGCCCAGATTACCACTTTGTGATTCATTGTTTTTGTCCATGTGACATTCGCCGCATGTATTTGATTGCTTTGGCCGTACGTTAGTGGCATTTGCGATAACACTTGTGATTCATTTGTTGTGGGTTTTGATTACTTTAGTGGTATGCTTATGGCGTTTGCGACAATACCTCTGATTTATAGTTATCCTTTACAATCGTAAAAGAAGAGAACGAGTCAAACTTTATTCATTCATTTTGATAGAAAAAGAGTGTTACATGACTATACAATAAAAGGAAAATTTAACCAAGCGACATGATCACTGCTTATTCTCCTCCAACTATGGTGATATGACATTATTCGGTATTACTCAAAGTTTTATCTTGCATCTCCCAAGTCGGAACCATTCACGCCATACTTGTCGGTATCCCCGGTATTCTCTTTTGGATGGTTTGGTTACTATCCCTTTTAATTGCTTGGTGTGAGATACTACATTAATCGTCATTTCTTTATCTTTATTTTTTCCTTTCTAGTCGCGTTGTAAGACTTTGTGTATCCTCTGTGCTCTAGACAAGTTGGCGTAAATTATTATCGGCTCATTGTGAACATTGTGATACTTTAATTTAAGGAGGACCGTGTAGGCCATTGTATCCAACGTTTTTGTGAATGGTCTACCTAGGATGTAATTGTAGACGTTATTCAGTAGACCGACTCTTGCTTGCATGCCTAGGTTGGCTTGGAGTTATTGAATGTTCGGGAGCATCTCGTGTCTAAGAATCTACGGTTGTGAAAGAGGTTGTTGTGAAGGCTGGCCTTGACAAAGATATTGCATAGGTTGGAAGAACGGTGAGGCTTGAAATGTCCTTCGATCAATTGTTAGAGGAGAAAGATCTTTTTGTGCAAGAACGAAAGGGAGGTTACAAGGACATGATCATTCTCTATTAAAGGAGGTGGTGGAGCTTTGTTAGCCTCATCGTGCACGTCAATGACGTGACGTTGAGTGGCAGTTCTCATTATTTTCGACGTTATCATGGCTTCAAGAGTTAGTTATCTTATTTGTTCAAGAAAGAGATCAGTGTTTTAAAAGAAGAAGATCAATGATCTAGGATAAGTAGTTCACCATCTAGGAGAAGGAGATCAATGATCTAAGAGAGATTATTGGTGATTGTGTCTTTGGTGAAGAGATGGTGGTTTTCGTGAAAAAATTATAGGAATTAATAATTGTTTCCCATAGACATAGTCATTGTTCTATTTGGGAACTAGAAGTGTATGATGAAGTGGTGAAATGAGGTCTTGGTGCGATTGAGAAAGTTTCAGGTACGACGGATATGGGATGAAACTAAAAGGTTAACACTTCAGCGGCCAAGTCAACTGTTGGGTGAGAAGTAGTATGGGAGTGGTAACGAATTGAATATCTAAAATGATGTGATCCAGTCTTTATACAATATGGGCGATTACAATATGGATGGTTAAAACTACTCGTATATGATTTGCCGTCTTACGCTGATGATCGTTCGATTAGATATCAACGATTGGAGAAACTATATAAATTATAAACATATATACCATTGGCAAAGATGTGAATTTACCTGTTCGATGTGACTTTTCTCTTAGCATTTGTTATTGGACTTTATTCATTCGAACGGGCAAGAACAAGTTCATATAACTTCAAATCCTATAAAATCATATATATAGATATAAACTTTCTATAATCACGTTGAAACATAACTAAATATTATCACAAGATTCATTAATATCTTACATATTTGTGGGTTAAATCTATACAAAATATATGAACATACATTTCACTAACACAATGCTACCTTGACACCCCACCCTTACACTACACCGTATGCACTGTTCACAAATACTGTGAACAGTAAATCCGTATGTGAATAGTGGAGTGAACAGTGTTTATGAACAGTAAATCCGTACATGAATAGTGTATGAACAGTGTCTATGAACATTGACTGTGAACAGTGACTTTTAATAGTAAATCAAACTTGGTTAATGAAATGTAAAAACTTGGTTAATATAGTGATGAAGTTGGTTAATAAATGTCCAGATATTAAAAATAATTTTTATTAGTAAAACAAAGTTGGTTAATGCAATGTAAAAAGTTGGTTAATGCAGTTATGAAGTTGGTTAATAACCATTCAGATATTAAAATTAATTTTTAACAGTAATAAAACTTGGTTAATACAATGTAAAAACTTGATTAATAAAGTTATAAAATTGGTTAATCACACAATTCTATATCAATATTCCTTAATAAAAAAAATAATAATATTATTATAATATTTCACTGTTCACCGTATTGGTGAACAGTGAAATACGGTGTAGGTGTATGGAAGTGGTGTCAAGATATCATTTCTCATTCACGAATATTTAATTTTGAATGAAATGGACCCGCTAAATTTAATGAGTCCTCCAATGTCATGTCCTCTTGTTTGATTTTTTTTTCATAAAATTATGAATATCAAATATAATTAGCACAAATGACTATGTATGACACTTTCTTTCCAATTTGTGATATATTTAATAATTTACTACGTATCATTTTACTCTTCACATTTTTTATTCTAATAAGCTTCACAATTTGAGGAGAGTTGTATCCAATTTTTGTCAATTAAATCGTCTTCATACTCTACACTAGTACGCACATGCATGGGGAAGGGTGGCAAAGCAATTAATTGGCCTGTTTTGGATAAGGCTTCATTAACGGAAAACGTTACTTTCACCGTCTAAACAAACGGTGAAGTGGCAAATCTCTAATCTTTTAACGTTAACGTGGCGTTAAGTCAAAAATCTAATAGGTTGAGCGCTTCACTGTTTTCGAAAAGCTAATAGATCGGTTTAATGTTCGGTTACCACCCATTCTTAATTGTACTCTGTTTCTGGTTGGTTGGTGAATTTCCGCGGAAATTTATTTGTGGGTCCTTTTTAAAAAAAATGTTTTCTCAAGTCAAAAAAGTTGACCAAAGAGATCTACATTTATACTCCAACCAATGGAATGAAATGCGTAAACAAAAATGTATTAAATTACTATATTAAGAATCACTAGAATATCAAGTACTAGTAATAAACATTTAAAATTAGATATATGAATTTAACTTAGATACTGATATTTTTAATGTAAATTATAATAAAATTATAATTTATTTTAAAATAAAATAAATGACGTGGGATTGAATTATCATGTTTGATTTGTTAAGAGTATCAATATCTAATTAAATTGAAAGGAACCGGAATGTTCATCTTAAAATTATATTAGGAAAAATAATTTTAATAATTTTATAAAACAATTTATAGTTTTGTATATTTCTCTTTCAAAATAATATATAATTAAAAATGTTGAGTACTCTATTTTTAAAAGGTGGATTGAAATAATTTTATTGGGCTCATAAATGGACAGTACGTGACGAAGCAAGTCTAATGAAGTGTTGGAACGCATGGCAGACGTATTTGGACGTTCTCTAGGTCGAGCCAAGGGGGCCACGTCGCCCAATCTGAATATGTGTCTGTTATCCGCGCACCTCACCTAAACGTGGTATCTGAGGTCACTTGTAAAGGAAAGGTCCAAGTAGTGCATGAGAATAACTTTAAGTGTAACTTCTCACTTATGTATTTCTATTTTTTCAAAATTTTAAGTTTTATGATTATTTATGAGAAATTTAACCAAACACAATAGGAATATTACTCTTGAAAATAATACTCTTTAAAATATCATTTGAAAACATAATTTCAAACTTAAATGAAACACGCTTAATTGTAAAATGTTTTTGAAAAAATTATTTATCTCTAAATATAAAAATTGTTTATAAAATATTAAATAATTTTAATGTATTACTATTATCTTTTATCATTTACTATATTAATCTATTTTTTACACTAAAAAGTTAAATGAAATATATACTAAACAAACATTAATTAAATTAATTTGTATATTTGTAAAGGTCCATGACAATGCAGTACTGGATCGAGTCTCATAAAGTGATCATCCTAGAATATGATGCCCATATATAATCCCCACTTCGTTGGCTGCGCGTCCTGATGAGAAACATGAGAGGTTACGTGTGCATAGCTTATAACTACATGCACATGAAATGCTGGTCACGATTCCCTAAGAAATAGGTACTCAATAGCTTCCCTACTCAAAGTGAAGCAGTTACTATGTCCCATGAGATCCCCAAATGCAGGCCCAAGAGCCTCTATGAATACCTTAACTCTAGGGTTGAGAACGAAAATAGATAATACACACGAAATACCTCAAAGATACAAAGCTTTTTACCTCATGTGAGCTTTCTCTCTCCACACCAGAAACACCATCAAACATGGTTCCTCACAACCGTGAGCTTTCCCTAAACCACCAAAATTCCATAAAGCCTCTAGCCACTTACCAGCATAGGGGTGTCACACATCTGTACTTTTTAATAAATACAATGCACCGTGGACTCACCGTAAAACTAACACGGATCACACCTTCCATTATTACCACCACTTCGAAGCTTGTCTAAACCTTCAATCCTAGCTCTAACTATTCCCAAACATGGTTGCTATAAGGGGATAATCTCCCACACATGATGATACTGGAGGTAGCAGTGATCCCAACGCCATAGCAGAGATGCGAATCGACATGGACGAACTACGTCGCCAGAATCAAAAGTTGAAGGACAATGTCCTTAACATCCAACAACGCCAATAGAAGACTACCTCCACAGAGGAGATGGAAGTGTTGGACTCCCAACCACTTTCAGACAAAATATGGGAAACACATGTTCACAAAGGCTTCAAGCCTCCCTCCTTGGAGAAGTTTGATGGTCGTAGCAATCCTTACGAGCGTGTTATGTAACGCCCCAGTTTTAGTTATTTTTATTTAATTGAGTTGTTTTGATTATTTTATTATTATATTATTTTATTTCTGACTTTTATTTGAAAATATATTATTTTTCATCGTGATTATATTTTATCGCGTTTTGGGAACGTTTGCGGGATATTTGAGTGTAGGGGTATTTTGGTCTTTTGTTTGGGTAGATATTATATTTTTCATATAATAGAAAGAAAAAAAGAGAGAAAAATAGTAAGGAAAGAAAAAGAAGAGAAGAAAAAGAGAAAGAAGGAAAGAGAAGAGAAAGAAGAAAAGAGAGGAAAACTTGTGGATTTAGGAACCGATTCAACCAACTTTTCAAACGCGATTTAATCGGGTAAGGGTGCGAAACTCGATTATACTATGTTTGTGTATGATTATGTATGTTTGTGTGGAAGTTTTATTGGTTTTCAAATATAGGTCGAAATGAGATAAACGAGTAGAAATCGATGTTTTCGCGGTTGGAAATCGGTGTAAATGTTGTAGAATACTAGTTACCATGATTGGGTTATGTTTTGATTGCTATGTGTTGGTTTGGAAGTGTTTTGGTGGGAAAAATATGGTTTTGGGTTATGTAACAGCGCTGTTGGGTTTTGCTGAATTCGCAGGTTCGCACTGCGAATCCCCTAGCGAAGGGGAAAGCGAGCATTTGCTGGCTATTCGCACTGCGAAAGTGAGGGCGAACGTTCGCGTGAGGTTCGCACTGCGAACTTTGTGTTGTTTTCTTTCTGCCACTGTTCGCTGGGAGACTCGCACTGCGAAGGGGAAAGCGAAGATTCGCTGGGCGTTCGCACTGCGAACGTTAGGAATTCTTTAGGCTATTTTCAGTTCTGACTTGGTTCGCTGGGACATTCACAATGCGAATGAGGAAGCGAAGGACTCGCTAGGAGCTTCGCACTGCGAACATGACAGTTTTTCCCAATTTGTTTTCTTTATAACTTTTGATCCGTGAGTCGGATTGAGGCGTGGTTTGGTGCGTTGGAAAGCTTTTGGCATGTTCTCTCTTATTAAAATGGTTTTGAGATTGTTGGCCGATTAATTTATGTCGAGATTTGGAAAGGGGTCGTTTTGTCAACTTGTACCATTTTAATTGTGTGTAATTGATGTGTATCATGCAATGTGTTGTTGATATGGATATTGTATGACGTGTGTGCTGTTGTGAAATGAAAATGCATGTGATACATGTTGTGATGATGATTTGTGGTCTAAGGGCAAGAAAATGCGATGTGTGGTATTTGATGATATATGCATGATTATGGAATGTGTATATGTGTACATTTGAATGTCATGGGTCATTGTATGCCAAGCATCATGACATGCATGTTGGTGATGTCGTGTGCCCTAGTGGGTGTGAGAGACGAAACGATTCCAGAGGGAATCTGCTATAACATCGTGTGCCTTATACAAAGAGGACCTAAAGCGATGATTATAGACGATCGTGAGCCTTATACAAAGAGGACCTAAAGCAATCAGATTGTGAGCCTTATACAAAGAGGTCCTAAAGCAATCCATAAACGTCACGAGCCTTATACAAAGAGGACCTAAAGCAACGGGGAACATCGTTTGCCCGACGGGGAGTTACACTAAGTAACAAGTTATGATTCCAATAGTTCCTGAGTGAACTAGTGTTGAGAATGATGGATGAATGGTACCGCATATGCATTGCATAGAGTCGTTGTGTCGGTCTCTGTGCATTTGCATAAATCATGAATGGATTGATTGTGTGTGGAATTGTGGATGAAATCGATGAGTTAATATATGTATATATGTTGGTGATATTTGTAGTGTGCATGATTGATATGCCTTGGTGATGGATATATGAAATATACACTGTGTCGTTTTGTGATTGAATTCTGGTATAAGTTGTGGTGAGAATATTTTATATGTGTAATTTCGTGCTATTATATAATTGTATGCAATTATATTATGATTGTGTTTCTCACCCTTCTGCTGTTTTAAATGCTCTATGAGGCATTGCAGATTAGGTGCTGGAGGTCTTTTTGTGAAGCTTAGGTCTTCATTCTTTTGTCGGTCGGCTCTGATATGTAGCACCGGGTAGTCGGGGGGATCGAGTGCGATTATTTTGTATTATGTATATGTATCTTTTGGTTTGTACATGTATGATATTGGATATGACAGACAAACTTTTTATGATGTATATATGAGATTCAGTTACAGATTTTTCGCTTTTATTCTGTATCTGATTTGTGGGTAGTAGGAACTAAGTTCCTCTGTTAATTGCTACCTGATTGTTGCATATCTATATGAGCAGGTTGTTGTATGTTTGTTTCAAATTGATGTGACTCCTCAGTCTATGCCGTGAATGTTTTAAATATACTCTGATTAATTGTTATCGCTTTAATAGCTTGGGGGTATAGATTGGGGGTGTTACATTAAGTGGTATCAGAGCCAGTCCGTGTCAGTTGTGTCAGTCCTTGTTGGTCTTTGTGGTTCGGTGAGCTGTTTGTTTAACCATAGTTGCTGTTATTGGAAATAAACAGAATATAGCTGGTAGGAATGATGCTGCTTTGGCTGCTGCTATGCAAGCTATGGCTCGGGCTGTGCAGGGTGCACCTAATGCTGCGGGTAATGATGAGTTCAGGAAGAACAAACCGCCTATCTTCAAAGGAAGATATGATCCTGATGGTGCACAAATTTGGCTTAAGGAGACTGAAAGAATCTTCTGAGTGATGGATTGTGCTGAGGATCAGAAGGTGAGACTGGGTACTCACATGTTGCTGGAAAAAGCTGATGATTGGTGGGTTAGTACACGTCATGTGTTGGAAGCTGCAGAGGAAGAGATCACTTGGGCTGTGTTTAGCATTGAGTTTCTGAGGAAGTATTTTCCTGAAGATGTAAGGGGAAAGAAGGAGATTGAGTTCTTGGAGTTGAAACAAGGTAATATGTCTGTGGTTGATTATACTGCTAAGTTTGTGGAGCTTGTGTAGTTTTATCCACATTATGCTGAAGCTACGATGGAGTTTTCTAAGTGTGTGAAGTTTGAGAACGGATTGCGTCCTGAGATTAAGCAGGCAATCGGTTATCAACGGATTAGGAGGTTTTCTGATTTGGTGGATTGTTGTAGGATTTATGAGGAAGATAGTAAAGCTCGTTCTACTCACTATAAGAGTGTGAGCGAGAGGAAAGGGAAGCAACCGTTTCGTAGTGGTCCTTATGTAACACCAGCAGATAAAGGTAAACAAAGGGGTAATTTTGAGAAAAGGCCAAGTGGGGGAGGTATGTCTAATCCTCCGAGATGTTTTAGGTGGTGATCTAGGACATCGGCAGTTCGAATGTAGGAAGGATATGAGAAAGTGTTATAATTGTGGAGGTTTAGGACATGTCGCAGCTGATTGTGCAAGGAAAAATGTGGTGACGTGTTTCAATTGTGGTGAACCTGGTTATATTAGTACGAAGTGTCTGAAACCGAAGAAAGCTCCAACTGGTGGGAAAGTTTTTGCCTTGGTGGGAACTCAGACTTCAAGTGCAGACCGTCTGATCAGAGGTACTTGTTTTATTAATAGTACGCCTTTAGTTGCTATTATTGATACTGGAGCGACTCATTCATTTATTTTGTCTGAGTGCGCGAAGCTTTTGAATCTTGTGTTGTCTTTGATGGATGGAGAGATGGTTATTGATACTCCAGCAATGGGGTCAGTAACTACTTCTTTGGTTTGTTTAAGTTGTCCTTTGACCATTTATGGTAAAGACTTTGAGATGGATTTGGTGTGTTTGCCGTTGGAGGGTTTAGATGTGGTTCTGGGAATGAATTGGTTGCAATTCAATTGGGTTCATATTGATTGTTATCATAAGTTGGTGAGATTTCCTTCTCTTGAGGAAGACGAAGACTCGAGTTTCTTATCTACCAAAGAGTTGAAGAAACTTTTGGCGGACGAAGCTCAGTTGTTCGGGCTGTTTGCATTGTTGACTGTGGATAGTCAAGTTTCACTTGATGTGTTTCCTGTTGTGTGTGATTTTCCGGAAGTGTTCCCTAAGGATATTTCAGATGTACCGCCAGAGAGAGAGAGGTGGAGTTTTCTATAGATCTAGTTCCTGGTACTAGACCTGTATCGATGGCACCATATCGAATGTCGGCATCTGAGTTGGTTGAGTTAAAGAAGCAATTGAACGAATTGTTGGAAAAGAGGGTTGTGAGACCAAGTGTATCGCCTTGGGGTGCTCCAGTTTTATTGGTGAAAAAGAAAGATGGAAGTATGCGATTATGTATTGATTATCGCCAGTTGAATAAGGTGACGATTAAGAATAAGTATCCGCTTCTGAGAATTGATGATTTGATGGATCAGTTGGTAGGTACGTGTGTGTTTAGTAAGATTGATTTGAGGTCGGGGTATCATCAGATAACGGTGAAAGAGGAAGATATTCAGAAGACGGCTTTTAGGACACGTTACGGTCATTATGAATATTCTGTGATACCGTTCGGGCTTTCTAATGCGCCAGGTGTGTTTATGGAGTACATGAATCATATTTTCCATGAGCATTTGGATCGTTTTGTTGTTGTGTTTATTGATGATATCTTAATTTATTCTAAGTCCCGGGAGGAGCATGCGGAGCATTTGCGTATTGTGTTGCAGGTTTTGAAGGAAAGGAAACTTTTTGCCAAGTTGTCAAAGTGTGAATTCTGGTTGTCGGAAGTGAGTTTTCTTGGTCATGTGATTTCAGGTAATGGTATTGTTGTGGATCCATCTAAAGTAGAAGCAGTTCTACAATGGGAGGCTCCGAGATCTGTTACTGAAATTAGAAGCTTTTTGGGATTAGCCAGATATTATCGAAGGTTCATTGAAGGTTTTTCTAAGTTAGCACTTCCATTGACCTAGTTGACTTGTAAAGGTTAAGCGTTCATTTGGGATATTCGATGTGAGGAAAGTTTTAGTGAGCTGAAGAGAAGATTGACAACGCTCCAATTTTGATTTTGCCGAATCCTACTAAACCGTTTGTGGTGCATTGTGATGCGTCTTTGATTAGGCTAGGTGGAATGTTGATGCAAGAAGGTAAGGTTGTGGCTTATGCTTCGAGGCAATTGAGGGTGCATGAGAAAAATTATCCTACTCATGATCTGGAATTAGCGGCTGTGGTTTTTGTGTTGAAGATTTGGAGGCATTATCTCTACGGTGCAAGATTCGAAGTCTTTAGTGATCATAAGAGTTTGAAATACTTGTTTGATCAGAAAGAGTTGAATATGAGGCAACGTAGATGGTTGTAATTTTTGAAGGACTACGATTTTAGCTTGAATTACCATCCTGGTAAAGCTAATGTGGTAGCTGATGCGTTGAGTCGGAAATCGTTGCAAATGTCTACTTTGATGGTTAAGGAGTGGGAACTTTTGGAATCGTTTAGAGATTTGAGTTTGGTGTGTAAATTGACGTCTGACAGTGTGAGGCTTGGTATGTTGAAGGTTACTAATGATTTTCTGTTGACCGTTAGCGAGAAACAGAAATTGGATGTGAAATTTATGGATTTGATGACGGTTGGTGATCAAAGTGTAAATGAGGACTTTAAAGTGGATGATAATGGTGTTTTGAGGTTCCGAGGTAGAATTTGTATTCCTGATGATGCGGAGTTGAAAATGATGATTTTGGAGGAAGGACACCAGAGTAATTTGAGTATACATCCGGGAGCTAATAAGATGTACCAAGATTTGAAGAAGATTTTCTGGTGGTCTGGATTGAAGAGAGATGTGGCTCAGTTTGTGTATTCCTGTTTGACGTGTCAGAAGTCAAAGGTAGAACATCTGAAGCCTAGTGGATTGTTGCAACCGTTGGATATTCCTGAGTGGAAATGGGATAACATTTCTATGGATTTTGTGACAGGGTTGCCGAATACACTGCGGGGACATAATGCTATTTGGGTAGTTGTGGATAGGCTGACTAAATCGACGTATTTCATTCCAATTGACATCAGTTTTTCTTTGGAGAGGTTGGCAGAGATTTATATCAGTGTGATTATGAAATTACATGGTGTTCTGTTGAGAATTGTTTCAGCTCGAGATCCGAGGTTTACCTCGAGATTTTGGGAAAGTTTACAAAAGGCGTTGGGTTCTAAATTGAGATTGAGTTCGGCTTATCATCCGCAGACGGATGGACAGACGGAGAGAACGATTCAGTCGTTGGAAGACTTGTTGAGAGCTTGTGTTCTTGAGCAAGGTGGTGCTTGGGATAGTTATCTTGCGTTGATTGAATTCACATATAACAACAGTTTCCATTCAAGTATTGGAATGGCACCGTTTGAAGCGTTGTATGGAAGAAGATGTCGAACATCGTTGTGTTGGCACGAATCTGGTGAGAGTGCGGTGGTTGGACCGGAGTTAGTGCAACAGACTACGGACAAGGTGAAACTTATTCGTGAGAAAATGAAGGCTTCTCAGAGTAGGCAAAAGAGTTATCATGATCGAAGGAGGAAAGATCTTGAGTTTCAAGAGGGCGATCATGTATTTTTGAGAGTTACGCCGGTGACGGGTGTTGGTCGTGCATTAAAGTCGAAGAAGCTTACTTCTCGGTTTATTGGTCCTTACCAGATATCCGCGAGAGTGGGTGCTGTGGCTTATCGGGTGGCGTTGCCGCCGAATCTGTCGAATTTGCACGATGTGTTCCATGTTTCACAGCTTCGGAAGTATGTTCCAGATCCGTCGCATGTGATTCCGATGGACGAGGTTGAGGTAAGGGAGAACCTTACGGTTGAGGCATTACCGGTTAGGATTTTGGATCGCGAGTTGAAGCGGTTAAGAGGCAAGGATATTGCGCTTGTGAAAGTGGCGTGGGGAGGCGCTGCTGAGGGAAATTTGACTTGGGAGTTGGAGAGTCGGATGCGGGAGTCGTATCCGGAGTTGTTCGTCTCAGGTAATATTTTTGAGGACGAAAATTTCTAAGTGGGGGAGAGTTGTAACGCCCCAGTTTTAGTTATTTTTATTTAATTGAGTTGTTTTGATTATTTTATTATTATTTTATTTTATTTCTGACTTTTATTTTAAAATATATTATTTTTCATCGTGATTATATTTTATCGCGTTTTGGGAACGTTTGCGGGATATTTGAGTGTAGGGGTATTTTGGTCTTTTGTTTGGGTAGATATTATATTTTTCATATAATAGAAAGAAAAAAAGAGAGAAAAATAGTAAGGAAAGAAAAAGAAGGGAAGAAAAAGAGAAAGAAGGAAAGAGAAGAGAAAGAAGAAAAGAGAGGAAAACTTGTGGATTTAGGAACCGATTCAAGCGACTTTTCAAACGCTATTTAATCGGGTAAGGGTGCGAAACTCGATTATACTATGTTTGTGTATGATTATGTATGTTTGTGTGGAAGTTTTATTGGTTTTCAAATATAGGTCGAAATGAGATAAACGAGTAGAAATCGATGTTTTCGCAGTTGGAAATCGGTGTAAATGTTGTAGAATACTAGTTACCATGATTGGGTTATGTTTTGATTGCTATGTGTTGGTTTGGAAGTGTTTTGGTGGGGAAAATATGGTTTTGGGTTATGTAACAGCGCTGCTGGGTTTTGCTGAATTCGCAGGTTTGCACTGCGAACTTTGTGTTATTTTGTGTTGTTTTCTTTCTGCCACTGTTCGCTGGGAGACTCGCACTGTGAAGGGGAAAGCGAAGATTTGCTGGGCGTTCGCACTGCGAACGTTAGGAATTTTTTAGGCTATTTTCAGTTCTGACTTGGTTCGCTGGGACATTTGCAATGCGAATGAGGAAGCGAAGGACTCGCTAGGAGCTTCGCACTGTGAACATGACAGTTTTTGCCAATTTGTTTTCTTTATAACTTTTGATCCGTGAGTCGGATTGAGGCGTGGTTTGGTGCGTTGGAAAGCTTTTGGCATGTTCTCTCTTATTAAAATGGTTTTGAGATTGTTGGCTGATTAATTTATGTCGGGATTTGGAAAGGGTTCGTTTTGTCAACTTGTACCATTTTAATTGTGTGTAATTGATGTGTATCATGCAATGTGTTGTTGATATGGATATTGTATGACGTGTGTGCTGTTGTGAAATGAAAATGCATGTGATACTTGTTGTGATGATGATTTGTGGCCTAAGGGCAAGAAAATGCGATGTGTGGTATTTGATGATATATGCATGATTATGGAATGTGTATATGTGTACATTTGAATGTCATGGGCATTGTATGCCAAGCATTATGATATGCATGTTGTTGATGTCGTGTGCCCAAGTGGGTGTGAGCGACGAAACGATTCCAGAGGGAATCCGCTATAACATCGTATGCCTTATACAAAGAGGACCTAAAGCGATGATTATAGACGATCGTGAGCCTTATACAAAGAGGACCTAAAGCGATCGGATTGTGAGCCTTATACAAAGAAGACCTAAAGCAATCCATAAACGCCGTGAGCCTTATACAAAGAGGACCTAAAGCAACGGGGAACATCGTTTGCCCGACGGGGAGTTACACTAAGTAACAAGTGATGATTCCAATAGTTCCTGAGTGAACTAGTGTTGAGAATGATGGATGGATGGTACCGCATATGCATTGCATAGAGTCGTTGTGTCGGTCTCTGTGCATTTGCATAAATCATGAATGGATTGATTGTGTGTGGAATTGTGGATGAAATCAATGAGTTAATATATGTATATATGTTGGTGATATTTGTAGTGTGCATGATTGATATGCCTTGGTGATGGATATATGAAATATACACTGTGTAGTTTTATGATTGAATTCTGGTATAAGTTATGGTGAGAATATTTTATATGTGTAATTTCGTGCTATTATATAATTGTATGCAATTATATTATGATTGTGTTTCTCACCCTTCTGCTGTTTTAAATGCTCTATGAGGCATTGCAGATTAGATGTTGGAGGTCTTTTTGTGAAGCTTAGGTCTTCATTATTTGTTGGTCGGCTCTGATATGTAGCACCGGGTAGTCGGGGAGATCGAGTGCGATTATTTTGTATTATGTATATGTATCTTTTGGTTTGTACATGTATGATATTGGATATGACAGACAAACTTTTTATGATGTATATATGAGATTCAGTTACAGATTTTCCGCTTTTATTCTGTATCTGATTTGTGGGTAGTAGGAACTAAGTTCCTCTGTTAATTGCTACCTGATTGTTGCATATCTATATGAGCAGGTTGTTGTATGTTTGTTTCAAATTGATGTGACTCCTCAGTCTATGCCGTGAATGTTTTAAATATACTCTGATTAATTTTTATCGCTTTAATAGCTTGGGGTATAGATTGGGGGTGTTACATGTTACCTCTATCAATATGCAAATGGTCATCATTGGAGCACTTGACTCTCTAAAATGCAATTTGTAGTCTGGAAATTTCAGAGATGCAACCTTGCGATAGTACATTGACCTACCTCAAGCTCCTATCACCAGCTATCAAGAGTTGGTGAAGAAACTCGTGCACCAGTTCGCATTGAGGGAATACCTCGCCCGTTTTAATGAAGCCACCATAAAGGTCCTCTACCCAAACCAAGAAATGTTTGTGGGAGCATTTCAGAATGGTCTCAAATCAGGGAAACTCAATTAGTCCCTTGCCCAAAGGCTAACATCTTCGTTAGCAAAGGTAGTCATGAGGGCAGAACGCTACATAAAGGGCGAGGAAAGTAAGGCCAAGAAGAATGCCCGAGATATAGAAGAGTGTGTTCATAGCGCCAAAGGCTCACAGCACTCACAGAATAACAAATACACTTCACCCATCAAGGACTAGAGAAATTTCAAGCGAGGTGGAAAGGTTGTTGAGGGCTTCATACCTTTAAATACCGCCGAGAGAAGATCTGGAGGGATGGTTTCCACTTACTTGATATCTTTATGCCTCTAACTCCAAAAACGGATGTTATGGGAATTGAGCCTAACAGATGATTCAAGTTTCATAAAGTTAAATGACACCACACAGAAAATAGATACCATCTCAAGAAGGAGATCGAACGTCTGATCCTAGAGGGACACCTTAAGAAGTTTTTCAAACGTGATTTCTCTCAAGGGTCAATAAGATCCAACTCCCGCAGGCTGATGATACAGGAAGGCTAAGGTCTATAAAGGGAAATGAACCATCCAAAGAGGAAGGCGACAAGGATATATGTCATACGCGTAATACTATTGCAGGAGGATTTACTAGGGGCAGACAGATTAGCTCCGCTCGAAGAAGATATGCCCACCAGGTATTTAATATATACGATCTTCCTATAGAACCAAAGGAAGGCAAGATCAAGAAGCCGTAGGTCGATATCACTTTTCAGAGAAAGATGCAGCAAGTAGCCTCTCCCACAACAACGACCACATCAATGACTGGAAAATCAGAAGAGTCTTAGTAGAACAATGAAGCTCTTCAGATATCCTATATTGGGATGCATTTCAGAGGTTACACCTCAACATTAATAACATAAAATCTTGCACGGGATCACTGACGGGGTTCTCTTTGGAGATGGTACAAGTGAAAGGTTACATAACACTAAAGACCACCTTTGGAGTAGGGGAAGTTGTAACGCCCCAGTTTTAGTTAGTTTTATTTTATTGAGTCGTTTTGATTATTTTATTATTATATTATTTTATTTCTGACTTTAATTTGAAAATATATTATTTTTCATCCTTGTTTATGTTTTATCGCGTTTTGAGAGCGTTCGCGAGATGTTTGAGTTGAGGGGTAAAATAGTCTTTTAGGGATTTAGATATTTATATAAATAGAAAGTGGAGAGAAAAAAAGAGAAAATAAAAGAAAAGAAAGAAAAGAGAAGAGAAGGAGAAAGAGAGAAAGGGAGAAGAGGAAAAGTCGAGGAAACTCCGTTTCAATCGCGATTAATCGGGTAAGGGTGAGAAGTTTCGATTATATCCTGATTGTATATGTATATGTATGTGTATGTTTGAATGTTTACTTGTTTCTCTTAGTTTTTTCGGTTATAGGTCGAAAACGCGTAAACGAGTAGAAATCGATGTTTTCACGGACGAAAATCGATATAAATTGTTTTGTATGATCTCACTATGTTTAGGAACCTTTGCTAATAATTGTTTTGCTGCTGGAAGTGATTTGGGTGGAAAAAAAATGGATTTTTGGGTTTTGAAAACGAAGCAGAATTTTTCTGCACCTGGTGTAAAGTGCTGGGCGGTTCTCTGATTTCGCCGGGCGGTTCGGGATTTCGCCGGGCGGTTTTGAGAGGCGCAGCCTTGACACGATTCTGACTCTATTGAGTTATTTGGGGAGAATTGGTGACGCCTCTGCTTCGTCGGGCGAAGTAGCGGCGAAGGGCAAGTGCCGGGCGGTTTTTGGGTCGCGCCGGGCGGTTTTTAGGGTTTTTCACATTTTTATTTTCTTTTTAATTCCATAACTTTTGATCTGATTATCCGTTTTGAACGTTCTTTATATCGTTGGAAAGCTTATGAAATGTTATTTCTTGTAAAAATGATTTTGAGATTGTTGACCGATTAATTTATATCGGGAATTTGAAATAGTGTTGTTTTGTCGACTTTTGCCGTTTTAATTATGTGAACTTGATGTGTATAATGCAATGTGCTGTTGATGTGGATATTGTATGACTTGTGTGCTGTTGTGTGATGAAAATGCATGAAATACATGTTGTGATGATGAATTGTGGCCTAAGGGCAAGTAAATGCAATGTGTTGTATTTGATGATATATGCATGATTATGGTTGCATATATGTGTGCATTAGAATGTCATGAGTCATTGTATGCCAAGCATCATGATATGCATTCTTGTGACGTCGTGAGCGACAGATTGATTCCAGAGGGAATCCGCTATAACATCGTGCGCCTTAAAAATAAGAGGACTGAAAGCGATCTGATCGGATCGTGCGCCTTAAAAATAAGAGGACTGAAAGCAATGATTATAGACGATCGTGTGCCCATGTGAGGTGTGAGCGATCGGGTCGTGTGCCCGTGTGGGGTGTGAGCGATCCATAAATGTCGTGTGCCCGTGTGGGGTGTGAGCGACGGGGAACATCGTATGCCCGACGGGGAGTTACACTAAGTAACGAGCGATGGTTCCAGCAGAGTTCCTGAGTGAACTAGTGATGAAAAATGTTGGAAGTCGGCACCGCATATGCATTGCATAGAGTCGTTGTGTCGATCTCTGTGCATTTGCATAAATCATGGATTAATTGTGTATGGAATTGTGATTGTGATTGATGAGATGGAATATGTATAATTGTATTGATGATGAGTGTATTGTATATGACTGATGTGCATTGGTATTGGATACCTGAGAATTGTACTGTGTTGTGTTGTATTTGATTGTGATATGCATTTGTGTGATATGCTTTGGTGTTAAATGGATTGTGCATGATTAACATGTATTTGTGAATGGAGTAAATATGTGTTGAGTTTGTGATTGGATTGGTGAATTGATATGCATTCATGTTAAATGGATGGGTTATGAATGATATATTTTGTGCATAGGCATATGTATTGGGGGTGAACATGCGGTTATGTGGGGATAATTGATATATGCTATATGTTGTGGGGATGAAGTGGTGTGGTTCCATATGTCATAATTGTGGTTGGATTATGTATGATATATTTTGTATTTGTGGCGTGCTTTATGTGTTAGTATATGATGGCTTGGGTGAGATGACTTATACTTGTGCTTGAATGTGTGTTTGCATATTATTATGCAATCTTGATTTAGTTGTTATTTCTCACCCTTCTGCTGTGGTTTGTTGCTCTATGAGGTAATTGCAGATTTGTAGTCTTGAAGGCTTTTGTGAAGATTAGCCATCCGTTCTTTTATCGGTCTTGGTGTCTGCTCAGATACGTAGCACGGGAGTCGGGGAACGATAATGCTATATATGTATACCTTTGTTAAATTTATAATTGTATTACCGTTGTATATATTTTGACGTTAGAAAATAATTTATTTGTAAAACAAGTAAGTTATGGATCTTTCTGCTTTATTCCATAATTGAACTTCATTTTGTTGCAAAAAGTTGCCCTTTGAGGTTTGCTCCATTTTGTGTTATGTATCAAATAAATGAGAAGGGATTGTGTTTTCTTTCTTTAAGTGTGACATCCCTGTTTTATGTCGGAAAAATAAATTTTTATTTACTCTGATTTACATTTGTGTTATTTATTCGCGAAGGGAATTGGGGTGTTACATTAGTGGTATCAGAGCGGGTCGGTCCGTCCGGCCGAGTTGTTGAGTCTGTTGGTGTGATAGTTGAATACTGTCGGTGTTGTTTGTTTCATAGTACGTGATATGTGTGTGGAACACTGTCTGTACTTTCTGGTTTTTCTAGTCCTTTGTCTGCAGGATTTAGATTGAGATAAGTGGGGGAGAAGCTGGTACTTCTCCAAGTTGCTTCAGGTGTGGAGCGTTGGCTCAGTGTGTTGTGAATGGCAAGATTGTAAGTGTTGTTTGGACAATTTGTTCCCGATTCCGGAGGGAATGCGGAGGTAAGGTTTATGTCGACTAAGGATTGGTGCCTTAGTTAGTTTTGTGCATGAGATGTAAGGATTGCTATTATAGTTTGGTAAAGATGGTTTATGCCCCATCATGATTGTCGGCTGTCTATTGACAAATTGAGGAACTGATCACCCTTAATCTCTTGTTGATAGTAGATGGGAATTATGTTGGATGGAATAGACGTGTCTTTCTGGCTTTGATAGTGTGTGAAATGAGTTGTTTGGAATTTAAGGAAATAATTACGGATTGTTTTGATGAGTCGATGAAGATGCTAATATCGGATGATGAAATGGATTAGAGGTTTTGGTATGTTGGTCCAGTTGGGAAGTCATTGAGAGAGAATGATTGGGTTTTATTTAAGGACTGCTTCTCAGAGAGTAGAGATTGAACTTAATTGGATGAAGGTGAATAGTTGAGGCTTATATCTGCTAAGTAAGTAGGAAACTCTTAGTAGATGGGAATAAGATGTTTGTTTTGTCTGCGATGGTAGTGTTCTGGAAATTGGCAGGAAGTCACAGTGATGTCCGTCAGTTGGGCATAGTTTTCAGATGTGTTTTTGGATGAAACATTAAGGTGTTGTCTTAGAGAGCTCCAGTATTGTTGGTAACAAAAGGAAGGATGATAGAATGGAATAACAAGTATAATGGTATTGAGACTATGGGAAGCAAAAACTTAGAGTTCTGGTGAGTTCGGAGTCTTTGGAGTTTTAAGGCATTAATAGAAATTGTGAGAAAACCCTTGTGGGTGGATGTAACATCGCGTTTGAGAATTCTTTTTGGTTGGTTGTTGATACTAGTTGGAATTTGTGGGATTGGACGGTCAAGAGAAGAAAAAAATTGGGTATGGATTAATGACAGTTGAATATGGTAACGATTGAGAATAAGTGTCCACTTTCGGGAATAGATGATTGGAATGGTTTGGTTGAGTTTGATTGAAATTACAATTGTTTGGAATGTTTGATAAGAGTGGTGAATTGTGTGAGTTGAGGCTTTGATCGATTTAATGTGACTGGTTAGGTTTGTTATCCTCGGAATAGGTTGTTACTTACTCGGTTCAGCTTGTATGTGAGTAACCAGTTACCCAGTGAAAAGTTTTGCGAAAGCTTTAAGGATTTATATCTTTTGGAGTTTGGTTGGGAATTACAAGTACAGTGATGGTATTTGGTGTTAGTAATGCGTCTCTTATGTTTATGGAGTAGAGGAATCGTATCTTCCATATTTAATTGGATAAGTTCCTAGTGGTTTTGATTGAGGATATTCGGATTTGTTATAAACTCGGAAGAAGAACAAGTTAAGTGTTTGAGATTTGAATTACAAGTGTTGAAAAGAGACGAAGTTTTATGCTAAGTTATTCGAGTGAGAATTTTGGTTGAAAAGGGTTAGTTTCTTGGAAATGTTATTTCAGATGAGAGTATGGTTAATTGATCCATCGAAAGTAGATGTAGTTCTACATGAGAGGCTCCGAAGTTAGTTAAGGAGATTAGAAACTTTTGGACTCAGTTGGTTGTTATTACAGGTTATGGAAGACTTTGTTAAGTTCGTACTTCTGGTATCTCAGTTGACTTGCAAAGGGTGAGTCGTTTGTGTGGATGTTCGTTGTGAGTAAGTTTTGGTGAGCTGGAGTAGAAGTTGTCTACGGTTTCAGCTTTGATTTTGTGTGATCCTAATAAACCGGTTGTGGGGTATTGTGATGTTTCTTTGATGAGTTTAGTCAGCGTGGTAATGCAAGAGGGTAAAGTCGTGGCTTATGCTTTACGACAATTGAGGATTCATAAAAGGATCTATACTATTCTGGATTTGGAATTGGTTGCGGTTGTATTGTGTTGGAATAATTGGAGGTATTATCTTTATGGTTCTAGGTTCGAAGTGTTTGGTAATCACGAGAATATTGAGTACTTGTTTGGTCTGAAGGAATAGAGTATAAGACAACGAGGAGGGCTGGAATTCGTGACGAGTTATGAATTTGGATTGGATTATCTTTGGGAAAAGTTAGTGTCGTGCGTGAAAAGTTAAATCGAAAGTTGTTATGCATGTCTGTTTTGATGGTCAGAGAATTAAAATTATTTGAGCAATTCAGAGACTTGTGTAAGGTGTGTGAGATGACACAGTAGAGTGTGAAGTTGGGTATACTAAAAGTGAACAGTGATTTTTGGTGAATATGAGAAAGAGTTAGACTTTGGACGTGAGATTGGTAAACTTGATGGTTTCGAGTAATTAGAGTGTGCAGCAGAAGCGTGAGGTGACACATTTTGTATTTGAGTGTGCGACTTATAAGAGTTCATAGGTTGAACATTGGAAACATGTGGGGGATGATGAGACTATTGGACGTTTCAGAATGGAAGTGTTAGGTGGAAGGTTTAAATATTCTTCATGGGCTACTATGTAGATGGATGTTTTGGGTTGTACGTTCGATTGGTGGAGCGTAGCATTGTTGTAATATTGTTGTGTGACAAGGATGTTGATATTGTGGTTTTGTAGAGGTTGTTGAAACGATGTTTCGTTGTGGAACTTTAGGTTCTTGTCCTTGTTGTGGCCTCGTTTCCATCGTGATGGTTCGGGTGCGTGTGGCTAATTCCTTGTGGGGGATTAGGCGAGTGTTACCTGTGTGTTCTTAACTTGGGTATTCTTTGAGTTGTGAGTTGGTCGTCAAGTGCATTGTATGGGCTTTGCATCTTGTTGTCGTCGTTGTCGTGTCGTTGTTGTGGTTGCTGTTAGCCAGGTGGTTTGTCAGTTGTGTTACTCGTGGTGTTGCCTTTTGTTAGCAAGTTGGGTTGTTCGTCTCAGTATATTTTCGAGGACGAAAATTTCTAAGTGGGGGAGAGTTGTAACGCCCCAGTTTTAGTTAGTTTTATTTTATTGAGTCGTTTTGATTATTTTATTATTATATTATTTTATTTTTGACTTTTATTTGAAAATAAATTATTTTTCATCATTGTTTATGTTTTATCGCGTTTTGAGAGCGTTCGCCAGATGTTTGAGTTGAGGGGTAAAATAGTCTTTTAGGGGTTTAGATATATATATAAATAGAAAGTGGAGAGAAAAAGAGAGAAAAGAAAAGAAAAGAAAGAAAAGAGAAGAGAAGGAGAAAGAGAGAAAGGGAGAAGAGGAAAAGTCGAGGAAACTCCGTTTCAATCGCGATTAATCGGGTAAGGGTGAGAAGTTTCGATTATATCCTGCTTGTATATGTATATGTATGTGTATGTTTGAATGTTTACTTGTTTCTCTTAGTTTTTTCGGTTATAGGTCGAAAACGCGTAAACGAGTAGAAATCGATGTTTTCACGGACGAAAATCGATATAAATTGTTTTGTATGATCTCACTATGTTTAGGAACCTTTGCTAATAATTGTTTTGCTGCTGGAAGTGATTTGGGTGGAAAAAAATGGATTTTTGGGTTTTGAAAAAGAAGCAGAATTTTTCTGCACCTGGTGTAAAGTGCTGGGCGGTTCTCTGATTTCGCCGGGCGGTTCGGGATTTCGCCGGGCGGTTTTAAGAGGCGCAGCCTTGACACGATTCTGACTCTATTGAGTTATTTAGGGAGAATTGGTGACGCCTCTGCTTCGCCGGGCGAAGTAGCGGCGAAGGGCAAGTGCCGGGCGGTTTTTGGGTTGGCCGGGCGGTTTTTAGGGTTTTTCACATTTTTATTTTCTTTTTAATTCCATAACTTTTGATCTGATTATCCGTTTTGAACGTTCTTTATATCGTTGGAAAGCTTATGAAATGTTCTTTCTTGTAAAAATGATTTTGAGATTGTTGACCGATTAATTTATATCGAGAATTTGAAATAGTGTCGTTTTGTCGACTTTTGCCGTTTTAATTGTGTGAACTTGATGTGTATAATGCAATGTGCTGTTGATGTGGATATTGTATGACTTGTGTGCTGTTGTGTGATAAAAATGCATGAAATACATGTTGTGATGATGAATTGTGGCCTAAGGGCAAGTAAATGCAATGTGTTGTATTTGATGATATATGTATGATTATGGTTGCATATATGTGTGCATTAGAATGTCATGAGTCATTGTATGCCAAACATCATGATATGCATTCTTGTGACGTCGTGAGCGACGGATTGATTCCAGAGGGAATCCGCTATAACATCGTGCGCCTTAAAAATAAGAGGACTGAAAGCGATCTGATCGGATCGTGCGCCTTAAAAATAAGAGGACTGAAAGCAATGATTATAGACGATCGTGTGCCCATGTGAGGTGTGAGCGATCGGGTCGTGTGCCCGTGTGGGGTGTGACCGATCCATAAACGTCGTGTGCCCGTGTGGGGTGTGAGCGACGGGGAACATCGTATGCCCGACGGGGAGTTACACTAAGTAACGAGCGATGGTTCCAGCAGAGTTCCTGAGTGAACTAGTGATGAAAAATGTTGGAAGTCGGCACCGCATATGCATTACATAGAGTCGTTGTGTCGGTCTCTGTGCATTTGCATAAATCATGGATTAATTGTGTATGGAATTGTGATTGTGATTGATGAGATGGAATATGTATAATTGTATTGATGATGAGTGTATTGTATATGACTGATGTGCATTGGTATTGGATACCTGAGAATTGTACTGTGTTGTGTTGTATTTGATTGTGATATGCATTTGTGTGATATGCATTGGTGTTAAATGGATTGTGCATGATTGATATGTATTTGTGAATGGAGTAATTATGTGTTGAGTTTGTGATTGGATTGGTGAATTGATATGCATTCATGTTAAATGCATGGGTTATGAATGATATGTTTTGTGCATAGGCATATGTATTGGGGGTGAACATGCGGTTATGTGGGAATAATTGATATATGCTATATGTTGTGGTGATGGGGTGGTGTGGTTCCATATGTCATAATTGTGGTTGGATTATGTATGATATATTTTGTATTTGTGGCGTGCTTTATGTGTTAGTATATGATAGCTTGGGTGAGATGACTTATACTTGTGCTTGAGTGTGTGTTTGCATATTATTATGCAATCTTGATTTAGTTGTTATTTCTCACCCTTCTGCTGTGGTTTGTTGCTCTATGAGGCAATTGCATATTTGTAGTCTTGAAGGCTTTTGTGAAGATTAGCCCTCCGTTCTTTTATCGGTCTTGGTGTCTGCTCTAATACGTAGCACGGGAGTCGGGGAACGATAATGCTATATATGTATACCTTTGTTAAATTTATAATTGTATTACCGTTGTATATATTTTGACGTTAGAAAATAATTTATTTGTAAAACAAGTCAGTTATGGATCTTTCCGCTTTATTTCATAATTGAACTTCATTTTGTTGCAAAAAGTTGCCCTTTGAGGTTTGCTCCATTTTGTGTTATGTATCAAATAAATGAGCAGGGATTGTGTTTTCTTTCTTTAAGTGTGACATCCCTATTTTCTGTCAGAAAAATAAATTTTTATTTACTCTGATTTACATTTGTGTTATTTATTCGCGAAGGGAATTGGGGTGTTACAGAACAAACCAAGAAGATCAAGGTCGGGTATATGGTTATAGATGCCCCCTTTTCTTATAATATGATTATAAGGTGACCAAATTTTAATCATTTGGGTGCTGCCTTGTCTACTTTTTATTTGTCCATGAAATATCCGCTCTCTAACGGGTGGGTTGAAGTCATCCAAGGAGACCAAGAAATCACTAGGAAATAATATGTGAAGAGTCTTAAGCTAAAAAAGAGTCTCAACTCTAGGCGTGAATACCATAAAGGTTAATTCCGGAATCAATCCTTCAGAAGCATCTCTCTAAGGTGGAGAATCGGCCCCTCATAAGAACAAGAATATATGAGACTGAAGCCTCAACAGGAAGTCCCCCTAATGCATTATTACTTTATCATTATTTGTTTTTTTGTTATTATTTTTCATCAGACGAGTATTGCATCTCTTCTGCTTGTAAAAACAAGTTGTTTTTCAGGGGACACACTATTTTTCCTTTGTTCCTCGTGAGGGGGGCAAGGGATTTTAATAAGGCACCTTACTTTATTATATCTTAGATATTTGCATTGTTGTCTCCCTATTTTTCTTTACAGGACACCACCCATAGAGGCAAAGTAAATTTGGATCCTCATAGAGGCATCCTTGTCATCCTTTAAAGTAATCAAACACATTATATCCTCATAGAGGGATCCTTGTCGTCTTTTGAGGTGATTAAAATTCTAGATCCCTATGAGGGATCCTTGCCGCCCTTTGAGGCGATAAAAAACATTGGGTCCCTACAAGGGATCCTTGCCCCCCATTCAAGACGATTAAAACACTAGATCCCTTTGAGAGATCATTTTCGGCCTTTGCGACGATAAAAAAATGCTAGATCCTTATGAGGAATCCTTACTTCCCTTTGAGACGATAAAAAATATTGGGTCCCTACGAGGGACCCTTGTTCCCCTTTGAGGCGATTAAAACGCTAGATCCCTGTGAGGGATCCTTGCCACCTTTGAGGCGATAAAAAATTTTGGGTCACTATGACATATCCTTGTAGCCCTTTGAGGCAATAAAAAATGTGGGTTCTCTACAAGGGATCCTTGCCGTCCTTTGAGGTGATCGAAAAATACTAGGTCCCTGCGAGGGATCCTTGTCGCCTTTTGCGGTGATTAATACGATGGATTTTTGTAGAATGATTCTTGCCCTTTTTGGAGACTAAGTGTTGTAACCCAAATTTTACCCTTAGATCCATTGATCTCTTGCATGTCATACTAGGTCAATCATGTTGCATAGCTAACCCTTTTACCAGGTTTTGTTTGTGTTTGTTTCTTTTTTTTTTATCAGGTTTTATCTCAAGAAGATTCAAGAAGTATTTAATCAAGATTTTGGATGGAGTATTGAATCAAGCAAATTTCAAAGAGATATCTCTATAACCCCCTCCATGATCCTCTCCATAACCAAATACCTATCCATTTTATCCATCCTCAATTGTCATCATTTTTATTCCAAACCAATTTCAATAACCATCTATTAACCAATTTCACCCAATTTCTCCATTTTTCAACATTAATTCTCCTAAACCATAACCATTTCAATTACCTAATTCACCTATTATTTGTTTTTCCTAATCATTTTCTTTTATAACAAAAAGAGATAGAAAACCAATACTAAGATTTTTGCTCATAAGCCCATCATCAATAGGCCCATCGTGACAATATGTTACAAAAATATTGGAGTGTATTCATTAGCCAAGGACCAATAGGAAATGAGAAATGTACTTTGACTTTTCAACCTCATCTTTCTGACCAATGGAGAGGTGACGTGTGGCATACAAAGAAGCAAAACAATCCAAGTTTGCTCTTCTTCCTTGGTCGTGCTTGCGAGCTTCAGATTGGAGGAAGAAATTCAAACACAAGTGTATCAAATCCATCCAAAAAATCGTTTCATAACCCAATCCTTTGGCGCGGTTTCTCACTTTGAATTCTCCCAAAAGCAATTCCCTTTTAAGTTTTCAAAGGTTTGGTTCATTAAAAGTGTTTCTGAGGCATTACTCGTTTCAGCATCCAGCCTGTTCTCATATGCAAATCTCTTCACACAATCCCAATCTTTGCCTCATCTGGTACCCTCTCAATAACATCAAAGGAGGAGCTCTGAAGCAATACATGAAGTAGTGAAATTGACCCTGCAACCTCTGGGATTTCGTGCCGCAAAGCAGCGTATTTGTCTCCAAGGAGTGGACCAACATTTGAATTCAAAAAGAGACGTTGTAACCCTAGTTTCTACTCAGCACACCAAGTGTTTGTGCTTTGGAATCAATCAACCCAGGCCCACTTGTTCAGCCTATAAAAGGAGCTTACTTCTACACTTTAAGACACAGACAATTCTCACAAACACTCAAAGAGTCTCTAAAGTTTCCTAAGTCTAGAGCAAGCAAGGTGAAAGGTGGCTTTAGAGTACTTTGGAAGGAAAGAAGTCAGCATACTTGAAGGCAGTGGACATTACTCCACTTGGTATCACATTCTTTCCCTCTTGTTAATCATGCTCATTTGATATCATTATGTTATATGCATCTTGTTGTTCTTCTACATATGTGTCTTGCTGATGTGTGTTTGAATAGGATTGTTTACTCATGGTTCGATTTCATAAGATAGCTTGACTTTGTTTAGTGATATGCTGAGGTATATGTATGCTTGTTGTATTAAGTTGAAATGATTGTGGTTGAATTTATACTTGCTATATGACCAATTTATGCTTTTGGGTTTTGTTCATTGAATGGCTACAAGCTTACGAGATTTCATTTTGGTTGTTGCACTGTCAAGATTGGATGTTTGAATTTGTTAACCTACTTGGATGTCATATGTGCTTAAATGTGATTTTGAGACAAGAGACTCATTGAATCTTAGTTCCTCTATGTGGTTTTGATATGCTCATGAGTCGTGGAATGGTTGAACCCATTTATTTTTGTTGTTGGTTTAATGGCTGATTGATGTTGTTAAGTTGTTCTCTTTAAAAGTAACACTGATTTTTCTGTCACCATCATGTATGATCACTTTGTATTCTCAAGTCATAGTTTTGAAACTTTATTATTGTTGTTGTTTGCTGCTTTAAGGTTGATATTTTGATTATTCTTGTATGAACCACTCTGCCTTGGCATTGTTGATGATTGACTAATGTGTCTGAGTTTGGATTATTTGAACTGTTAGCATATGCAAGCTATTTCTTAGTGTTGTATCTCATTAGAATGATTTTGTTTTAATAAGGATTATGTTCATGAATGTGGAGTTTAGGATAAGAACTGTGTTGCCGTTAATCACGTGCCTCAATGTTCCATGACCTACCATACCATGATATTTCATCTTGTACATGATAAAACTATTTTACTGAAACTGTTAATTTCAGAAAGTTATATTTTTGTGATATCATGATTGTGTTCTCCATGTTAACATTGTGTTCATGATAGGTGTGCTAGCTTTGATGTGTCTTTTAACATACTCTTAAGTTATGGATGCTTGATACCACAATGTGCTTCTAATATTTACCAAACCACTTTGAACCTAGGCCATATATGTGTGATGAATATGCTTGCATGATTGTTGCCTAAATTGGTTTTTACTATGTCCAGTGCTACTGTCTGTGTTTGATACCACTTGATTGAATTTGAACTTGGTTGCTATGATATGTCCTACTCTATCTTGAGTATATGTGTATGATTCATAAAAGCTCTTTGACCATCATAATGTTTTGTGCTTATCTTTGCAAACATTTTCCTTATATCAACATGATGAGTGTAGCTGTTTGTATGTCTGATATTCATGCCTAGCTGCTACTTAATTTGGATGCCATTATGTATGAACAATTCTGTTTGGACTCTTGTTTATGGCAATGCTGTGTTTCAAACTTACCTTGACATTGTATGAAATCTGTGTACCCTTAATCTAGTTTTGATACATGACTTATCATCATGCCCTAACCAAATTGCTCCTAGGACAAACAACCTTAGATAGATTTGTTGAACCTACTGAACTCCTGGTTTGATGTTTTCCACCTTTGATTGTCTTCTAAATGTCATGTTTGATCTGAACCATTTGGCATGATGATACTTTCTAAAGGACTGTGCATTGGACCTTGCTAGATCTTTCATGTTTTGTTTGCCCTGTGTTGCTTTTTGTTGGATGTGTTGCTGTGATCATGCTCATTCTGAACTTCATATTGAATGTTGTCATTGTTGAAATCCAATGCCTAAATATTATGCCCTATTTTTGCTGACATGGTTGAGTTATTGATGAACATTAAAAACATGCTATTAAACTGACTGCATCATGCCTTAATTTGTCCTCTTACTTCCTTGCATTTTTGAACACTTAATCTTGTTAATCATGTGATCTAAATTCTAGCACAACTCTGCTACCCTTCATTTCTTTAAAGCATGCTAAAATCTTGAGAACCTTTGCTATACATGAAACTTTGTCATACTGTTATAAATTCCATAGTCTACATGTGTGTTTGGTTCATTGTATTCAAGTTAGGTCCTTACATAATTTCCAATTTGAATGTGTTGAATGTATGCTGTATGCTTGCTGCTATGGCTGTGTATGAATTGTTGTTTTATATATTCGAGTGCTTTCATTTTGATGTCCAATTTGTATGATAAGCACTTACTTGGTATTTAATACGTGTAGCAATTCTTGGTTTTGAAATGGTAACCTGTGCTTCTGCTTCAGTTTGTTTGGCAATGTTTGATTGATGGCTTGGCATAGCAGTTTTTCGTGAGCAGACTGTGTAATGTTTGGTTTGTGTTGTTAATTTAAAATATGCGCGCATGAATGGCTTATGTATTAATTGAGTTGAATATATTACCGGATGTAACAGCCACCCAGTGGCAAGCACACACTATCACACGCCCTTGCACCCTTAGGACTGGGGTTCGAATCCCCCTCGCCCCAGTCCTTTTGTTTATTTTTCTGATTTTCGCTTCTTTTTATATATGTATGTATGTTCTCATTGCTTGTTCAAAGTGTGCGCATTGGCCTGATGGTGTTGGTTTTAAGCTGCAAGCGAAGGGTCCTGGGTTCAATCCCTAGGAGTGCCCTTTCCTTTCTTTTTAATGCTTTGTGGTTTTATTTATTTTCAAGTTTATGCTAAAATTTCAAATTTCCATAACTTGTTCATTTTCCATCCTTTTTATCCCATTCTTTTTGCTATGTTTTTCTAATTGAATCTACTTTTTGAATATAAAAAGAAATTGATAAAAATATTTAATCTTGAGGCATTTATTCATGATAAAATTGGAAATACCTTTTTAAGGTTTTATTGTACCTTTTTTATTTATTTATCTTGCCATGTTATTTTTGTTTACCATGTTTGAATAATGTCTAATATATGATTCTAGTCTTGCATGATTTCATGAACTTCGTTTCATCTCTTTATCTTGCTCATGTCCTTTTTGCATCATCATATTTGATTTATAACTTGTTACTTCTTAGAAATTTTACAACTATTATCTTCCCCCCATTCCAAAGGGAGATAATCTTAAATTGACTTATGAGTCACTAAACAACCACCCTACCCTATCCTTTTAGGTTTATCCTATTTCTTGGCCTCATGAGAGCCAATGAAATCATAACTTAGCAATAGGTTAGAGTTTTGAACTCTATGTGATTCTCACCATCATGAGAACTCACTTTTCCCATCATAACCTAGATTTAGAGAGTTTCTTAAAACTCTAAAATGAGCTCATACTCATTTCCCCTTTGGAACTTTGGCCATAGTCAATGGTTCCTCTTTTTCACCCTTAGATCAGTGAACTACGGATACTCTGATTCCACTCCCGTCAGGATACATAGACACAAAGTGCGATACTTTGTCGAGTATACTTAGATACTATCCCCTAGGGTTTCAACCTTTAGCATAGCACCTTTAGCAAGCGAGTAAGACATAACAAACTAAAACAAGAAGTTTCCGTAGAGTACTACGGACGTTTAGGATGCTAATACCTTCCGTAGGCGTAACCAACCCCCGAACCTTAGATCTCCCCCTTTAGGTTTTCTCGATCTTGAACCTTTCCTTTGGATAAATCAAAGTCGGTGGTGAATTCAAAGAAATGTGATGCAAGTTAATTAATAGCTTGTTATCCGATTCTCACCGCAACACTAAGCATGCAAGAACCTAAACAAAGTTCCTTCTCCATTCTATCTGATGCAATCAAAGGCTCAAGATCTAAGCATAAAGATTATTTTTGCATTGGTGAGAGCTGCGAATAAATTATAAGCAAAAAAGAGGCATGCAGAAAGATGGATAACATCCAAAAGCAGTAAACAAACTAAGCTATTACAAAATCCTCTAAAAAAAGAACATATTACAAAAAAAAGGGTCTAGGTGCAAGGGACTTGTCAAGGGATCTACTCATCGTCCACCAGCTGACCATCTTGAACCACCTTGAACAGATCCACCAAATTCAAATCTATGTTCAGATAAAAGAAGGCCACATGATCCTTCGCCCTCTTAAAATACTGATCAGAGGTAGCCATAAATTTTTCCTTGAGCAAAGATGCCTCCTCATCCATATATTTTAGGGAACTAAGAGCTTCCTCGAATGATCCCTTTAAACTCTTTCTTCCTTTATATGGGCCATGACCTTTAAGGCCACCCTCCTTGGCGAGGGCCCTCAAATTATTTCGTTCCTTTGCCATAACTATCACTATCTGTTGACGCTCTTAAATGCTCCCTATGATAGAGTCTAGCCTGGACTGTAACTCACTGATCGTTTGGAGATATTTTTCCCGCTAGACTCTATCCACCAGGAGACATATCAACATTTGAGCCTCCAAGAGGTTCGTTAAATAGGAAGGAGATTTGTTGTGAAGTGGCTGGTAGTCATCTAGAAAATTATCTAAGAAAGAGAGACGAGGACCAAAGAATTATATTTCATTAAAAGAAGGGTCACTCCATAATAACGGTCCAGGAGTTCCAGCTATCAGAACAGGCCATCCACTTGTCTCTCCTCCTTGGCTGTTTGGTGGCCTCTTGAAGGCTTTGAAGGACCCTCCTCCCGACTTTGACTCATTGAAGGGTGATCATTTATGCAATTTTTCATTTTTTTCTGAGTTACAAGTTAATATAGAAATGCACTTCCGTATTTGATTAAAATTTGGTTTTCCAGAAATCTGAAAATGCATTTTTGTATTTGGTATATCTACATTATTTGTGTTGATTTTCATTGTGTTTCATCTAGGTTTGATGTTTTTCTACTATGTAATGTTTATGTTATTTAATTATAGGTATTATGCTTGATAACCAAGCTAGATTAAGGCATGACAGAGTGTCGTAGCATGCATCGATTCGTAGGGAAATATATCTACTCTCACAAGTACCATTCGGTTCTAATTTGTTTAATGTAGATGCGTCAACTTCCGTAGTTCATGCATATTCGGATTCGTCTTCCCAAAAGAGGTAAATATCACCTTCTAATGCCTTGGAAGCCCCACCGGTATAGGTTGAGGAACCCTAGATTGATGTTGGTCATGAGGGGTTTGGAGGAGGTCTATACGACTTATCACTGGTGCCTCTATATCCAGACCATGTTGTCAGGCATCTGTGGGACTAAAAGGTATTAAATTCATCTGTATTTATTCTTTGAAACACATGTATTATATTATTCAAAATTTCTAATGATGATTTATTTTTCCTGTAGGACCGTGATGCTTTAAAATTTATTAACCATGGTCTGAAGATTGCAAGGAGAATCAGCCTCTTGAGCAATGGTTTCACGAAGTGATGCAACTAGATGAGTTGCAAAACTTATGCATGACCAATTATTCTACTATTAACCAATGTATGTTGTCAATTATTCTACTAGTAACTCGTCTGAATGCTGAGGCCTTTAGCTCAGAGTCTGCGTCAGGCCACACTAGCAATTGTTCTTCAGACTCTGCCACCAGAAGCTAGCAATGAAGTAACTCCCAAGTGTGTCTAATTAAAACAGTTTTTGATTAATTATGTACAAGAACACGAACCTGCATAAACAAAACACACGTCAAATAAACCATTGTTCTTTTAATACTTTTGTTATCATCAAAACTAAAAGAGAATATGTCATGAACAAATCTTGTTCTAACAATCTCCCACTTTTTTATGATGACAAACACAAGTATTTAAAGGAAAATGTTGGGCATTTAATTTCTCTGCAACAACAGAGTATGAGGTTTGTAAGCTCCCCATGAGTCTGATAGTCCACAGCTGAGTTCTATTGACTCTAACACCAAGAACTATTTTTCAAGAAAAAATAAATTAGTCTTCTTAGTAACATCAGTGTCTGAGGTTTGCAAGCTCCCCCTGAATCAAACAGTTCCAAGGTTGAGGTTTGTAAGTTCCCCTTTAGTTCCATATTTAAGAAAACCAAAATAACAACATTTTAACTTCCTTTCGCAACATCAGAATACGAGGTTTGTAAGCTCCTTCTGAGTCTAATAGGTTAAGTCAGAGGTTTGTAAGCTCTTACTTAACACTATGTACAAGAGAGTTAAAATATGTTGCCCTTTTTAACTTTCTTTGGCAACACCAGAATATGAGGTTTGTAAGCTCCTTCTGGGTCTAATAGGCTAAGTCTGAGGTTTGTAAGCTTTTCCTTAGACCTATGTACAAGAAAGTTAAAAATACGCATTGGGCAAGGTAACCATAAAAACAGAAAATAAATGACAAGAAAATAAATAACCAATATGTACAACTGAATAGGTACTAAATGGGTTCCGTTTCCACTTAAATACTTACTATTATTTCTCCCCCTTTTGTCTCATCAAAAAGAATAAAAGAAGGAAAAAGAAGAAGAAAATGAAAGGAAAATAATTTCCACTAATTAATGCAATTTAGATCGTCACTACTTGATCAGTTTCCAAGAGGAAAAGTAATCAAGTAGTAAGAATCATTAAGGATTGTAAAGTGCACGCTTTAAAGTCTCATTGGTCATTACAATTCCAAGAATTAAGCAAGGATTAATTTCAGACTCTAGGTATCCACAGAAGCCATTATAAAAGCATCCAACTACTAAGTCATTTTTATAAACATCTTCTTAGAGAAATGGAGTCATCAACCGAGAGTCATAATACATATGTCGTAACCGATGTAACTAAGAGCTTTTACAAGTTTAATAATACAATCTCCTCAGAGGCGAGATGCTTCTGAATCTTCTACAATTGAGCCTTTACCCTCAGCACCACTTACTTCCGAAGAGGCAACTTCAGTAGTCCCTGAATAGCCTTCAGAAGGAGACACGTCAGTAGCTGCTCTGAAGCCAAAAAGAAGAAGTATGAAGAGGTCAAAGAAGAAAAGAAGGGTCAACAAGCGGTTCTACCGACCACTCCTAGTCATAGAAGAGGAAGAAATAATTGATTATGAAGACGAAGAGGTGGACTATGGCAATAGTGGACGCCGTTGGACACGAGATGCTCTAGTTAGGGATCTATTCTAGAATCATCTTGTTCCCTTTTCCTTTAAAATATTTTTGTAATCCATCAGTTTAATATTAATGAAATAATTTATTTGACCAATAATTCTTTTCAGCATGTAAGTACATTCCAGTAATTTCTTTAGATTTTCTGAAAGTACATTAACAAAGTGAGACTGACACAGAAATGTGTAGTGAGCGATTTTGGACGCGGTTCTTAAGCGCGGTCGCTCTCTGCAGTTGAGTTTTAACTACAGGTCGATTCATTTTTGATCCTATTGTGAGCTGAATAAGGAAGGGAAATAGATGTCTCCAATTAACCCTGCTTTGCATACTGAGTTTAAACAGCGGTCTGTTAGGCTACGAATGCCATCAATGTGGGGGGGCCTTTGTACTGGTTATTTGTATTTTCGCCAATACGGTTTTCTCTCTTTCTAGGATTTTCTGGCGGGGAACGAGGATTAGGATGTTAGGACTGATGCTTTTGATAGATATATGAGAGTATGGGATTTTGGGTTTTTGTTTAGTGTGCTCGCTAAGATTTTTCTTTCAATCTTATGCCTACGTATTCCCGTTTACCGAAACAGGGAAATCAGAGCGTTCGTAGTTCCTCCTATTCTATGGGAGGAAATGGTTGTTTTGGTGTCTTGTTCAAAGCCCAAGACGTGAAGCGAAAGGTGGTTTGTATCTTGTTCAAAGCCCAAGATGTGAAGCTAAAAGGTTTTGACTTTAGAGAGAATTTGTCATCTCTAAAGGGGGTCTGTTCGTCACAACTGTTGGGTGACTGACTGTAAAGGAGGATTACTTTAACCGGGATGTGTGAATCCGGCAATGCCATAATTTCCTTTATAGGGGATTTTAACCCGAAGGAGAAGACTTTAACTCAGTGTAGAGTAATGCCATCTTTCCTTAGGAATTTCTCATGCTAAAAGAGGGACAGTGGCATGGATATAGATGATCCAGAGGCTTGCCGCTTACAGCGATTAGATGAAAGGGAAGGAGTTGTTGATGTTTTGTATATTGTGAACGAGGCACAACTTTGATGCTAAAAGGTTGATTGGATCAACCAGTGGTTTTCTTATACAAAGCCTAAGAGGAGGCTATTATGTGTCTCGTACAAAGCCCGAGAGAGAGGCTAAAAAGTTTTGACTCGACGATGAAGTCTTTTTGTATCTCGTATAAAGCCCGAGATGGAGACTACTTGACACAACAAGAGAGTTTTTTGTATCTCGTACGAAGCCCGAGATGGAGGCTGTTGTTTGTTTGGCTCAATAAGAACCTTTTTGTATCTCGCATAAAGCCCGAGATGGAGGCGAAAAGGGTGATTGACTCAACGAGGGAGTCTCTTATGTGTCTCGTACAAAGCCCGAGAGAGAGGCTAAACATTGTTTGACTCCGCTGGGGAGAATCATTGTATAAAGCCCAAGAGGAGGCTATGGTTACTGTTTCAATTGAGTGACAGGTCCAGTAGACTGATTGTAAAAGAGAAAATCAGTTCTTATATGAGCAACACTGTACTCGAGGATTGGGTTCGAGGATCCGGGTTATTCCTGTTCTTTAAGGAAGTGGGAAGTCCGAAGGGTATTGAGACTGTCTGAGTCTACGGGTTTTTTCCTATTCTTGAAGGGTGCTTGAGAATGTCTTTGAGACTCAAGGAGATTAGACTGTCTGTGTCTAGAGTTTCATCTTTTGTACTATGTTTTGAGAAACAGTAGTAGACTCTTTGAAAGGACTGTTCTATGGAGATGATTAAGTTCTGTTCCTGTACCTCTAGGAGGTCGTCGAAACAATTTGTACGAAGCCCAAGAGGAGGCTGGAAACTTTTAAGAAGCCGATCGGTCCTTGTATGAAGCCCAAGAGGAGGCTATCATTCACGGAGGAAGAGATCATTATACGAAGCCTAAGAGGAGGCTATGAATACTTCTAAGAAGCTGGCGGGTCCTTGTACTAAGCCCAAGAGGAGGCCGGGTTGCTTTTAGGAAGCCTGTGGGTCCTTGTACGATGCCCAAGAGGAGGCCGATGCTTTTAAGAAGCCGATGGGTCCCCAAACCCCGAGAAATTCAAGGCAACCTATTCACAAGGAATAGATCAAGTCAGGAAAGTTCGAGAATTTGGAAGAAACTCAAGAAATGCCATTCACGGAGAAAAGATCATCTCTGGGGAATAGAGTTTCTTGACAAGTGCTTTTAAGAAGCCTGTGGGTCCCCAAACCCCGAGAAGTTCAAGACATGCCATTCACCGAGAATAGATCAAGCCAGGAAAGTCCGAGAATTTGGAAGAAACTCAAGAGATGCCATTCACGGAGAAAAGATCATCTATGGGGAGTAGAGTTTCTTTGACAACTTCTATGAGTGACAGTCTATGAAAGGGTTCACAGAGAATGCTGCCTTTCATGTCTCCATATTGTTTAACCCCAAGAGGAGGGAAGACTGTGTTTGGTAATCCTATGGGGATCTAGTTTAGATTATTTCTAAGAGTGATCAACGGGCTTAATGCTAGACGTAGTTTCCGGGGAAACTCTAAATATCTATACTATTATTACACAGTTGATATGAGTTTATGAAAGAAGACTTACAGCGAAACAGCCCCACAATACAGTTATATGTATATGAAAGCGGTAAATGAAAGCAATAACCACTTACTCGGTTATAGAGCTTCCATGCTGTTTGGTTAGTTGTTCAACAAAGAAAGATTGAAAATAACAGTATATTCAAAATCAAAGGAGAAAGTGCTTTGAAAAAGAAAGATTTGGGGCTTACAGCTCAAGGAGAGGCCCAGGGTTTTATCAGTGATTGCACTGTTTTAATTTGTACAGAGGGACTTATACAAGTGATTGAGGCCCAAAATGTTTTCTGTACAAGGGGGTTGGGTCTTACACTCTGATAGAGGCCCAAAAGTTTTGAATGGGTCTTATAGCTCAAGGAGTGGCCCAGGTTATTTTTCAACAGGCGACGATCGCGCCGTTTGTTTTTGACAGTATCGGGACTTATACAATGTACTGAGGCCCAAAAATGATTTGGTCAAAAAAACGGATTGGGTCTTACACTCTATTAGAGGCCCAAATGAGTTTTAAGAAAAGAAATGGGTCTTACTACTCGAGGGTAGGCCCAGGGTTATTTTGAAAAGGCGACGATCGCCCCGTTTATTTGAAAATGTACAGAGGGACTTATACAACGAATGAGGCCCAAAAATGTTTCTGTACAAAGGGGTTGGGTCTTACACTCTAATAGAGGCCCAAATGTATTTGAAATCAATTTTGAAAGTTGAATTAATCAAAAACCCTAATTTTAATCTTTAAAAGTAAATATTTAAAGAAAATCAAACAAAATTCAAAATAAATTTGAATAATCCATTTATGATTTTGTTTAAGGTTTGGAAAAAATGAGGGATAATCACAAGGAATATTTAAACTCATTAGGTTTTGATTTTCTAAGTAAATATTCACTTTTAGAATGTTTAAAAACAATTAAAAATGAATTTATTCACAAAAATACTAATTATATTAAATAAATAATATAAATCTAATTTTTTGGTGGAATAAAATATTTCAACATTTTTGTGAATTGTTGCAAAAAGAACCAATAAAAAATGATAAAAATTGAAGGAGTTATTAATTTTTCAAATCATTAAAAATAATAATATGAAAAATAACAAAATAAACAAGTGATAAAAAGAAGTCTGGGGCGAGGGGGATTCGAACCCCAGACCTCTCGCTTGCCAATACACACAAAACCAGCTGATGAACCGCTGGGGCGCAATGCCAATTCATAATATACATGGCACATGAAAAACATAAGGCAAACTTGTTGGATTTTCTGAAAATGGCACCATGGCCATCTTCTTCCTCCAGCTCGTGCATGAGGCACCCTATCTCTCTCAATTCTTAACCATTGGACATGATTTAAACATCAAACTTATGCGTTTTTTCACAAGGAAGAAGATGACAATACCCAATTTTATTTATCTTTCGTGTATAACAAATTAAATCATTGTGGCCGTATGAACCCTAATTTTGCAAAAGCAATCGAGCAGACATGATTATGAGTGCTATGATCAAATTTTTTGAGGGAAAACAATCAACATATGATAGCAATCAATTGGCAAAAAAATCATGCGAGGAAATATGCATGGATCATGGAGTTGGAGTTTGAAGCTTACCTTGATGCAAGTTGAAATAGAACTCTGCACAAACTTTGTTCCAGTTGTGAATTAATGATCCCTACAGCTTCAATGGATGTTATGGAGTGTGTTACAAACTTTGGAACACTTTGAAACTCTTTGGATCAAGCTGGAGACCTCCACCTGCATAATTGAGGCATAATGGCTTGGTTGAAGGGTGTTTTTGAGCCTGAGGTGTTACAGTCAGTGTTTAAGTGTTTGGACACCTCAAATACATCATATGTGATGTGTTTGAGCAATTGGAATTGATTGCCTAAGGCTGCAACTCAAAACCCGATAGTGGTTACTCAAAAACCAAAAAAACTTGAGGTTTAAGGAAGAATGAGAGAAAGCAGTGTTGTAACTGGCTTTGGTGTGAGTTGAATGATCCATTGGGACCTCTATTTATAGGTGATCAACTTTTGTTTTGGAGGAATAGTGAATGGCTGCTGGATCAGATCACATTTGCATGGATTGGCTTGGAGGATTTCTTCTCAAGCAAGGCAAGCTAGTCATTCCCAAGAGCAGGGCTATGCCTTGACCAAAATCAAATTCCTCAGATGTTTTTATTGTTGTTTAATCAGAGAATTTGACTGAGTAGGGTAGCTACCTTGACAATGCACTATTCCACATCAATGCACTTTGAATTCAAGGCAAAATGTGCCAAAGTGGATGAATTTCAAGTTGGAAGATTCCTTGGCTTTTTTACTCTGATTTATCAGTTGGATTAGATGCAATGTGATTGGTCTGAATACATGTGGCATGCTGATCCTCAGTTTTTGGTTCAAAATCGTGTGTGGCAAGCAAACATGCAAACTGGTTTTTCCAAAACAGCTTGCAGCAGCATGACTTTGGGCATGGATTTCTCTTGGCTCAAGTTGAATCAATTCATGTTGCTAAGCTCTTTGAATTCTTGGCAACATATGCAACAACATTGATGTTTAACTTTGGACATGATTTAGCTTGCATCTATGTGAAAAGATCTCACAAGTTTTGGTGTTTCAACACAAAATCTGCCTTGCCCAGAATTTTTCTAAGTGTTGGAAAATGATGGATTTTCATGTTTTAGTGATTTTGCTCCAACCATAACTCAAAATCCATAATGAATTGGAATGAATTGTAGTTGAAGTTTTTGTAGAGGGCAATGAGATCTACAAATCAAGCTTTGGATGGGAGAAAATGACTTTGTGGTTTAGGAGTTATGACCCTCCAAAGTTGGTACCCTCGTCACTTTATTTTTAACTCAGAAAAATTTCTAAGTTTTTATGGTTACCCCTTTTACAAGTTATCCAACTTTTCTTGATGAATGATGATTCAAATCATACATTAACATCATTTTAGGGTTTAAAATCCATTTTGGTGAAAAATCTCAAAAAGTCAAAGTTGACTTTTGTGCACAGTTGACTTTTTATCAGATGAATTTCAAACTGTGCAATTCTTCAGGTAATCATGTCCTTGACCTAAATCAAACTTGATGGACATGTTCCATGGGTGTCATGGGGTATATTGAGGCATGTCCTAGGGTTTGGGAGCATGTCCTGGTCAAAAGTCAAAGTTACAGTTGACTTTTTCGTTAAAACCCTAACTGTGGTGCAGATGAAATTGAGACTTGTTGCTCAAGCTTCTTGGACTAATCCATTGTCCCAAATGGATCAATATGGTATATTAGAGACCCTCAAATCATGTCTTGAGGTCTTGGTTCATGAATTGTCCCAAAAGTCAACTTAGGGGTGAATTAGGTCAAGAAACCCTAATTCCTGATTTTTGATGAATGCATCCCCTGAGGCAAAATTGACTTGATGATTGGGTCCATTAGGTTCCATGGAGTATATTAGGTTATGTTTTGGATCATTGACTTGTGCCCAGATGAAACATTTCCATCTGGAGGCCCTGGTCAACCAAAACCCTAATTTGGTGACACTGTCGATCTTGAGACTTGATCCACCTAGAAGGGAGCAGCCTTGTGCTTAATCCTTGAAGTGGGAGTCCTCTGGACCCCTTGTAGGTGTTTGAGAGACTAGACAAGTTGAAAATCATGTCATTTCTTGATTGATCCTTTGTCTAAGTGCTCTGAGAGGGCTTGAAACCCTAATTTTGATTGTAGTGGATGCTCACCCATCTTTGGGGAGACTGATGAAGCATGATGGTTCCTCCATATTGTGATGATGATTTTCACAATGATGGGAAATCTAGATGGTCAAAATTTGGGGTATGACAGATGCCCCTATTTAATCTTCTTGAACCCGAAGGTGTGAATGACGAAGGTATTCGGGCATTCGGGGTGCAAGAGGATTAAATATCGGAATACCCGAAATTTTGATGGTGGTTATGAATGGCGGATCACATTCATCTTCTTTTGCTGAGCAATGATGCTTAGAAAAGGTAAACTTCCCCTCAATCCTGATCTTTAGCCAAGGAACTGGTCTCAGTTTTCTTTTGTCAACTTCCCCTTCTTTCTTGGTCTCCTACCAAGGAACTGGTCTCAGTTGCTGAAACAAACTTCCCCTCGATCCTGGTTAGCTACCAAGGAACTGGTCTTAGTTTCTGTTGTAAACTTCCCCTCGATCCTGGTTTCCTACCAAGGAACTGGTCTTAGTTTCTTTTGTCAATAAACTTAATTGACAAGGGACGCTATTCGTAGCGGCTTTCCTTCAAACTTCTCGCCGAATTTTCCTGGGGAGAAGCCATTTGAGTGGAAAAAGTTTCGATGTTAGACTTGCTGGGGAACCCAGTCGTCTGAGTTGTAGAGGTGTACAAACTTCTCTGTTGGAGATGCCATTTGTTGACTCTACTTAGGGAATGCGAGTCCCTTGAGAGACTGCATTCGTTTGGGATCTTACATCATACTTTTCTTGGGATCTTCCCGGAGAAACGCCATATGATGGGGTCCAATTTTGAGGTACCGATGACCTTTTCATCAGTGGGTTTTTCGGAGAAAAACTGCCGTACTGCCGAATCTCCGATTTAGGAGGCTTTCTCTCGGGATTTTCCTTAATCCAGGAAAGCAAGGATATCATCTTCAATGGCGAAGAGTGATGTTAACTGAGGGCTCTCTGGTCTTTCAGAGGTTCAAGTTATCAAAGTGGTCGAGTGCCGACTCTAATCCAGAGATACACTGGAGGAGAGAGGTAGTGCAGACGCAACATTTCCTGACGAGGCAAGAACTGACAACTCGATTGAGAGGACTGTTATCACTAGGGGACAAGACCGACTAGAGTGATAGTGATGCAATATGAATATGAATGCAAATCAAATGCATGATGTATGTATATATGCTGACAAAACTGACGCGACATACAGACTGACGAGTGAACATGACTGGATACTCGGCCATCGCGGGGAGAAAAAGTATCGCTGGTTCAGAATAGAAATTCCGCCTTGCTTAGGAGAGATAGTCCCTGCGGGGAATACCGTTGATCGGGCTTAGGGGATGAGAACTCGGCCGAAGCGTGTCAGACGAAACAAGGTCTCTGACACAGTTGATCCCTTCATTTAGGCGTACTGGGTTAGAAGGAGTACTTTGATTATGCACTTTGAAGTTCGCTTACTTCTGAAGAAGCGGTTAATGTTCCTTTGATGTTCAACAGTCAAAAGAAATTGCCGACTTTATTTTAAAAGCAGAAAAAGTTTTAACAAGTAAATTCATTTTTGTTTTATTTCAAGAATCGTTAATCATGTTAACAACATCGTTCTGTAAAGCTAAAACAAATAAGAATTACAAACAAAAGCACAAAGGCTCAAATTTTATTGATAAGATGGAGATCAGCCAAACGCGTGATTCCAAGGAGTATATACAAAGTTAGAAAATGGTAATTTACAGGGAAAAGGGCTACGTTGAAACATAACGACCACTATCCTTCTACCAACTTTGAATTCGGGGCATCCTGAGCTTCTGTCGAAGATGACCTTGACTGGAGTTTCCCTCCGATGGATGGTGTAACTGCTGTTGAGGGACTTGCCTCTATTGAACATAGTTACCTGCCATTATCCCTAATTTTTGCCTGGATTGTACTGTGATGTTTCCAATCCACTGGGATGATTTTTTTCTTTTTTTTATTTTGTCTCTAAATTTTGCCTGGACCGCCCTTTCGGGTTTTCAATCCACCGAGACGTTTTTTTTTAGTTTAGGCGAAGTATTTCTTGACTACATCAACATTTATGGGGTAGGAAAATTCCTCTCCGTCCATGGTTGCAAGTCTCAAGGCGCCGCCTGAGAAAGCTTTCGTGACCATATAGGATCCATCATAATTCGGAGTCCATTTACCTCGCGAATTAGTGAGAAATGACTGTATCTTTTTGAGCACGAGGTCTCCTTTTCTGAAAACACGAGGTCGGACCTTTTTGTCAAACGCCCTCTTCATTATCTGTTGATATAACTGACCATGGCATAGTGTCGTGATTATTTTCTCTTCGATCAGATTCAGTTCGTCGTGTCGGCTTTGACACCATTCAGCTTCGGTGAGCTTAGCTTCCATCAATACTCGGATTGACGGGATCTCTACTTCTATGGGGAGCACTGCTTCCATGCCATACACTAGAGAGAAAGGGGTTGCCCCTATTGAAGTGCGAACAGATGTGCGATAACCGTGAAGAGCAAAAGGTAGCATCTCGTGCCAGTCTTTGTAGGTTACAACCATCTTTTGAACAATCCTTTTGATGTTCTTGTTAGCTGCTTCTACCGCTCCGTTCATCTTGGGTCGGTAGGGAGATGAGTTATGGTGTTCGATTTCGAACTCGGCGCACAACTCTTTCATCATCTTATTGTTCAAGTTAGATCCATTATCAGTAATGATCTCGCTTGGAACACCATAACGACAAATGATATTGTTTTTGATAAATCGGACCACCACTTGTCGGGTTACATTAGCGAATGAAGCTGCTTCGACCCACTTGGTGAAGTAGTCAATGGCTACTAGAATGAATCGATGTCCGTTCGAAGCCTTGGGCTCAATCATGCCAATCATGTCGATTCCCCATATCGAGAATGGCCATGGGGAAGAGAGAACTTTGAGATGTGATGGCGGTACATGAATTTTGTCGGAGTATACCTGACACTTGTGACACCTCCTCATGTACTTGTAGCAGTCGGATTCCATGGTCAACCAGTAGTACCCTGCTCTTAAAATTTTTCTCGCCATTGTGTGCCCGTTGGCATGAGTGCCAAAGGATCCTTCATGAATTTCTTTCATAAGCATGTCTACTTCTGGTCTGTCGACGCATCGGAGCAAGACCATGTCAAAATTTCTCTTATAAAGAGTGTCACCACTCAGGAAGAAGTTTCCAGCCAGTCTTCTGAGGGTTTTTCTGTCTTTTCTGAGTGCCCCAGATGGGTACTTTTGTTTCTGAAGGAAGCATTTGATATCGTGATACCAAGGTTTGTCGTCTATGACTGCTTCGATCGTGAAGACGTAAGCGGGCCGTTCAAGGCGCATTATGTCGATCTTAGGTAAGTCGTTCCATTGACCTACACTAATCATGGAAGAGATGGTGGCTAATGCATCAGCCATGTGATTCTCCTCACGAGGGATATGATGAAACTCGACTCTGTTGAAGAAAGGTAGCAACCTTCTTGCGTAGTCTTTGTAAGGAATCAGTCCTGATTGGTATGTGTTTCAATCTCCTTTTATCTGATTGATAACCAGAGCTGAGTTGCCATATACGTCCAAGTTTTTGATCCTTAAATCAATTGCTTCTTCGAGACCCATGATACAAGCTTCGTATTCGGCCTCGTTGTTCGTACATTTGAACGTAAGTCTGGCAGTGAAAGGAATGTGGGTACCCTGAGGGGTAACAATGATTGCCCCAATTCCGTTTCCATAATGATTAACAGCTCCGTCAAAGATAAGTCCCCATTGGGAACCTGGTTCTGACCCTTCACTGGGTAGCGGTTCATTGCAGTATTTCATTTTTAGATACATGACATCTTCGCCTGGGAAGTCAAACCCGATTGATTCTCGATCGTAAATCGGTTGATGAGCCAAATGATCGGCTAAAATACTTCCCTTAACGGCTTTCTGAGCGTGGTACTCTATGTCATATTCTGATAACAACATCTGCCAACGGGCAATCCTTCCCGTGAGAGCAGGTTTTTCGAAGACATACTTGATTGGATCCATTTCGGAGATTAAACAAGTAGTATGACAAATCATGTATTGGCGAAGGAGTTTGGCTGCCCAAGCCAAAGCACAACAAGTTTTCTCAAGCGTCGTGTACCGAGTCTCGCAGTCAGTGAACTTCTTGCTTAGATAGTAAATGGCAGACTCCTTCCGTTTGGTTTCGTCTTGTTGGCCAAGTACACATCCCATTGAGTCCTCCAGGACTGTGAGGTAAATGATCAGTGGTCTTCCTTCCACTAGAGGTAATAGAATCGGAGGATTCAACAGATATTCCTTGATACTGTCGAAGGCGGTTTGGCAATCTTCTGACCAAAAGCAATCCTGGTTCTTTTTGAGTAATTTGAAAATCGGCGCACATGTGGCAGTCATGAGGAATATGAATCTAGAGATGTAGTTCAAACGTCCCAGGAATCCTCTGACTTGTTTTTCAGTTTTCGGAGAAGGCATTTCTTGAATGGCCTTGACATTGTCAGGATCAACCTCAATTCCTTTCTGGCTGATGATGAACCCTAATAGTTTCCCTGAACGGACACCGAAGGTGCACTTATTGGGATTCAAGCGGAGCTTGAATTTTCTTAAACGTTCGAACAATTTTGACAGATGTTCAACGTGCTCACTCTCTGTTTTTGAGTTTGCAATCATATCATCGACATATACCTCGATTTCTTTGTGTATCATGTCATGAAACAGAGTAGTCATGGCCCTTTGATAGGTTGCCCCGACGTTCTTCAAACCGAACGGCATTACCTTATAACAAAAGGTACCCCATGGGGTAATGAACGAAGTTTTCTCCATGTCTTTCGGCGCCATTTTGATCTGGTTATAGCCCGAGAATCCATCCATGAAGGAGAAAATTTTGAACTTTGCGGTGCTGTCTACCAGCATGTCAATGTGTGGTAAAGGAAAGTCGTCATTTGGACTAGCCTTGTTCAGATCCTTGTAGTCGACACACATTCTGACCTTTCCATCCTTTTTTGGAACAGGTACGATATTGGCTAACCATTGAGGATATTCTGATGTGGCGAGGAAACCCGCGGCAATCTGTTCCTGCACCTCCTCTTTGATTTTGATGGCCATGTCTGGGTGAGTCCGTCTCAACCTTTGCTTTACTGGCGGACATTCCGATCTTAACGGTAAGTGATGTTCCACGATGCTGGTATCCAACCCTGGCATATCCTGATAGGACCAAGCGAATACATCGGGGAATTCTTTGAGAAGCTTTATCAAACTCTCTTTGGCAGTTGGACTGAGCAGTGCCCCAATCCTGATTTCTTTTCTCTCTTTTTCTGAACTCAAGTTTACCGTTTCCAACGGTTCTTTGTGAGGTTCAATGGACCTTTCCTCTTGTCTGAGTAGTCGGGAGATCTCTTTTGGAATTTCGTTGTCATCTTCTTCTTCAGCCCCAAATACCGGGAACTCAAAGTTGGGAGAAGGCATTGGATCGTATGTTTCAACGGGGTTTAAAACAAGCAATCTGCATAACGTGATGATTCGTGTTTAGAAGAGATAGAGAAAATGCAAGAGTGTGCAGTGTTTTTATTTTATTACTGCTTGTTTTTATTTGAATTGTTTTTTAGGATTACCATTTTCTGAAAAAGCAAAAAGAGAAAACAGTAATTAATGCGGAAATTACAGAACGACATTATTTTATTAATGAACAAGTCGATTCTTGAAACTACAGCCCTATAAAACAAAACTCTGTCGCTTTGGGCGAAGCGAAGAGGGAAAATTTACAGAAAGCTAGCCCTATCAAAACACCCGTTTCACCTGGGCAGGGTAAAAGGTTAAAGGACGGCAATTACTTTGACTGGTGAACGGCCCTCGGAACCTCGACGGCAATCCATTAGCGGCGAACTCCTCGGTGAATCACAAAGTCTGGCACCTTCCTTGATTTGTCTTCAGAAATGACGCTGATTTCTGGTGGAGTGGGATCGTTGGAATCTGTCTCCCAAGCAGAATTATCGTAGGAGAATTCCTCTGTTGCATTTTGTATAGCATTTGTGCTCTCAGCTGTATCTCCCCATCCAGTAGGCTGGATATCTTCGAGCCTGATACGAGAGCTTTCGGGAGCGGTGTACCTGACCATATAGTCGTATTTCCCACTCGGTTGTCCCAAGGTGTCCCACACTTCTCTGGAACTGGAGGAGTCATTTCTCTCGATGACGTTAACCTCAGGAAAAGCGTAGTTGATGAATTCAAGTCCTGCAAACGTTGCAAATTCATCTTCATGTTGAGTAGTTTCTGAATGACCTGAGTGTTGATCCCATGACATGGCGGGGACACAGGTGTTCTGTTCAATGATGCTCAGCTGAGTTTCATTACTCGGCTGACTTTCCGGCCCCAAATCTCCTGGGTAAGGTTGCCACATCGGCAGACCATCCATTGGGCCATAGTAATTGTAGTAAAAGTTGTCTTTCATCAGAGTGTCCTCCTCTAATGAATTTGGCGGAGCACGGCATCCTTCTGGATCACAATCTCCATATATCATTTCGACATCTGACCTTGGTATAAATCTCGGACTCTGTGCGGGATAGCAAAATGGCGTAGGCACCTCTTCCTGAGACATATAACCGTCCTTGTTAAGATAGGACTTCCATTCTTCATCTGTGTCAGAGGGATCTTCCTCATTGATAACATGTACTGCTTGAGACACTGGGTGAAGGAAACCTCCACTGTGGAAGAAGTTTTGAAGGGGATGAAGACTTTCATCGTTGGCAGCTGTCTGGGTACAGGTTACAGAAAAACCAAGACCCTTCTTTGTTGTATTGCTAATAGGAATGACAAGCCGTCCCCATCCTGTTGTATCGGTACTCTCGACCGCTTTGATAGCATCATTGTATGAAGAAATCGAGGTTCCTCCTTTGAACTAATTATTCTTGCTTACCGACAATGCTTGGAACTGAGTTCCAATAACCTCCTCGGGTTCTATGCCAGTAGATGATGACAAGTTACTTACAAGCAAGGCTTGTTCCCCACAAACTGTGACGAGTTGATCGTTCTTGACGAACTTTAGCTTTTGGTGGAGGGTCGAAGTAACCGCTCCAGCCTGATGTATCCAAGGTCTTCCTAATAAACAACTGTATGTTGCCCGGATGTCCATGACCTGGAAAGTGACTTGGAAAGTGTGAGGACCGATAGTTATGGGAAGATCAACTTTGCCGATAACTGTTTTTCTGGATCCGTCGAACGCTTTGACGATGACCTCGCTGATTCTCATTGGAGGGCATTTGAATGATAATTGCATCAAAGTGGACTTCGACATAACATTCAGGGCTGACCCTGTGTCTACCAGCACGCTGGCTAAAGCATCGTCCTGGCAGTTAACTGTGATATTGAGCGCCATGTTATGACGGCGACCCTCTTCGGGTAATTCCTCATCACTAAATCCCAAATTGTTGCAGGAAGTGATGTTAGAGACAATGCTATCAAACTGTCTGATTGTTACATCCTGTTCCACAAAGGCTTGCTCCAAGACTTTCTGTAGAGCCTCCTTGTGGGCTTCTGAACTGAGTAACAGCGATAATACCGAGATCTTTGAAGGAGTTTGTAACAGTTGATCGACAATGTTATATTCACTCCTTTGGATGAGCTTCAGTATCTCATCATTATTTTTTGAAAGGTCGGGATTACTGGATTGACCGACTGGTGGATCAGGAGCTTCTGTCTGAAGTTCCTTTTCCTTGTTAGGTTCTCCAACTCCTCGGTTGAAGATTCTACCACTCCGTGTTACTCGACTGATGTCTGCAATATTCACGACGGAGGGTAATGGAATTTCCTTTCCATTTTCAATTGTCGTTGCACCGTATTTGTAAGGGATAGCCTTAGTTGATTCATACGGTAGTGGTCCCGGTAGATAGATGACTACAGGAGCCTTCTAATTTTTCTAACCATCATAAGTAATCTCGATCCGTTCCCGGTTGGGAACTTTAGATTCGTCAAGTAGAGGGATGATGGCAAAAACATCCCTAGTCCTATGATGACCAGAGATCGTGACAACATCCACAACTTGATCGGCAAGATAGTTCGGCGTCCAGTTGATGGGTCCAGAACCCGGATATGGACGAATCTCTCTACGATCCACCTGACCCTGAAGAGCTGCTCTCACAAGGTAACACCCTTGGTTATTTTCCGAACAGACGCTACAACGGTTGTAATTATGGGGTGGCACCTGGCCACGCCCACTTTGAATACAATGTAACCTCACTAGGTTAGCTTCCACAGATCGGACATCCTGACTCTGACGCCGAGTAGGATTCCTGTTGCTGATACTAATTTGCTGAGTATCTTCATCTATGAAGATTAGCATCCATCAATGATTTAACAAGTGCCGAAGTGCCTCCTGGACAAGGGTACAACCTCGATTGTTTTCGCAACCCGCTTTACAGCTTTGATAGTCATGTGATATTAAGAATCCGAGTCGGACCTGCTCAGCATGTAACTCTACCAGGTTGGTATTCATCACGCGAATATCGAAGATTTGATCCATGTTGATTTGATAGGAATTCCTATCATGGTAGTCTTGGATCCATCCAAGATCCATCTGACGCTGGAGGGCTTCTTGTACAAAAGAGCAACCCTGTTTGTTTACCGAGCAAGTCAGACAGGAACTGTAATCGTGTCGCGGCAGATTATGATACTGGCTTTGCCTTGAGTGCATCGCCACCAAGTTGACATTCATTGCACGGATATCGTGGTTCTAAATGATGTTGGAATTCGTGTAGACCATGTTAACTCTACAAACTCGGTGCTCTTGGATCCATCCAAGATCCATTTGTTCCTGTAGGGCTGTTTGCACCACAGAACATCCTTGATTGGTTTTAGAGAAGATATCACACTGGTGATAATTATGAGGTGGCACATGGCCATATCCACTCTGTCTACAATGCATCTTGACCAGATTGGTTTTCAACAAGAGTACATCGTGAATTTGATAGACATCGCTAGTCTCTTCTTCTATCAAATTGACTGCAGCCTTCTCATGTTGAGGCAGCGGATTCGTGAGAACATTAGGATTCGTATCCTTGAAGGATAAGACCCCGCTCCTAACAAGTTTTTGCACGTCGGACTTGAAATTGAGACATGTCTCTATGCTATGCCCTGATCCTCCTTGATGGTAAGGGCAAGTTTAATCCACCTTAAATCAAAAAGGCAGATTTTTCGGTATTGTAAGAGGAGATTTAGTCTGAATGTGCCCCTTAGCCAGTAGTAATGGAAACAGCTCTGCGTACGATACGGGTATAGGATCAAACCCTGGTGGCCGTGTTGTACGGTTGTTGTTATATGGAGGACGAGCCTGCTGAAGAGGCTGTTATGTCCTTTGTTGATCAGGTTGGCTCTGCGCAACCTGAGGTTGATACGTAGGAATAGATGCAGGGTTGATAGCAGGAGTCACAGTTGCTACCGATTGATAACGTCGCCTTTGCTTTCCGAGAGAGATATTCCCAATATCTTGCTCTTTTTTCTTAGGGAGAACACTACCGTATTTTTTAGTACCGCTCGTCGATCTAGTGTCTTTTACCAAACGTCCTTCTCGGACGGCTTCCTCAAGACGTACGCCCATGCCCACCATCTCAGTGAAATCACTGGGTGCACTGGAAACCATTTGGTCATAGTAAAATGAGCTTAAGGTCTTTAAGAAGATCTTTGTCATCTCTTTTTCCTCCAGAGGTGGACAAATTTGAGCGGCAATCTCAATCCACCTTTGAGCATACTCCTTAAAGGTTTCCTTGTCCTTTTGCGACATCGATCTGAGTTGATCTCTGTCGGGTGCCATGTCCAAATTGTATTTATATTGTTGGACGAAGGCAGTGCCAAGATCTCTGAATGTGCTGATCGTGGCACGGTTTAAACCCATGTACCATTTGAGTGCGGCACCGGTTAAACTATCCTGAAAGTAGTGAATCAGTAGGTCCTGATTCTCCGTCTGAGCTGACATCCGCCGAGTGTACATCACCAGATGGCTTTGAGGGCAAGAGTTACCCTTGTACTTTTCAAAGTCGGGCACTTGAAATTTGTGCGGAACTTTCACATTGGGGACCAGACAAAGGTCTGCAGCATCCTTTCCAAATAAATTCTGACCGCGAATGGCTTGCAGTTCCTTCTGCATTTCCAAGAACTGCTCCTGGAATTCCTCCATTCTGTATAACATAGTGTCCTTCTTACCAGAAGGTGCTTGTGGAATCTGTCCTTCCGGGACAGTGTGCACCACAGGGGGTGGTACCGTGACTACGGTAGTGAGTCTTGGCATCTCCCGAAGTTTGTAACCTTCAGGAGTCTTCAGTATGCCCCTGGCATCTTCGCTTTCCCGAAGTTTGTAACCTTCAGGCCCAGCGGCTTCTGTTGTGATTCCCTGATCTTCAGTGATCGGCGAAACATATCCTTTTGGGATATAGTTAACAGGCATGCCCCAAGGACGATCTTTCGGCATTTTATACCTAGGATCATACTTTTCTACTATGGGCGTTGAGGTGATCTCTGAGAACACAGTCTTTTGTAACTGAGCTTCTGCTATGGCTTGCATGTCGTTACGAAGCTTTCTCATATCCTCTCTCAGAGCGTCGATCTCTTCTTTTAACTCTCTGTTTTCTTCCTCAAGATCATCCATCTTTTTCTGACGATTGGCCCGAGTATTATACGAATGAGACAGTTTGACTCTAGAACCGAGACACAAACGTGAGATTCGTAGGTAAGAAGAATACGCGATGTGAGAATGATGAATGCAATGATTATATTAACTGTTTTTTGGTTTAATCAAAATAAACTTCGACAATTAGATTGCAAATATCAAACAGTGGGGAAACCCCTTTTTATTGAAATTCAAAGGATTACAGAAATGGAAATACAGTAGATTACAAGGTGCAGGAACAGAAACCTAAACTAATGGGTCCCGAGTCCTCTCTAAAGAGAAATCGGGTGCTGATTCTGGTACTTTCCTCTTCTTTGACCGGGACTCTTGGGCCGTTGTCGGGTTGTCATTCCTTTACCAGGTGAAAGGAGCGAGCAAATTCCTTTATTCATCTTGATTCTCTACAACATGTTGCTCCAAAATTTCAATCAGAGCATCTTTCTCTTTCAGTAATTGCTGTATTTTGATGCACTCTACGTCGAGGGTGCGGTACTTGTTCTTCCAAGACCTTCTCTCCTTTTGAACTTTGTTGAGAGTAACCTGAAGTTTTTCAGTTTCCTTCATGAAGTACATGACATATTCCTTTGGCGGAAGAATTCCGTAACGAGGATAAGGCATTTTTAGCTTGAGAGCTCTAGTTTGTACTCAATTGAGATAAGGCTCCACCGAGACACAGTCTGGTTTTTCGAGAGACTCTCGTCCTTTCTTATGAACATGCTTCCAAGCGTGCACTATTTCCATCTTTAGTGCTCTGTCATTTTCTCCTTCCTTGAAGAAAAGACCTTCCAGATGAACACCCCGTGGGACGTGTCTCATCGGGTATCCAAATTGACGGCGAACCAACACCGGATGATAGTTGATTCCTCCTTTAGTTCCTATGAGGGGTACGTTGGGGAAGTTTCCACAATGGTCAATGATCCTGATTCCATCATAGATCCTATTACACCAATCTATATCAGAGTTGGTAAGGGACATGATCTTCTGCGACCAACGTAAGGCACTCTTACAATCCCAAAAAGCAGCAGACTTGGGCAAGTGAGAGATAAACCATTTGTAAAGCAGAGGTACACAGCATGTGACTCCCCTCCGCTGTACAAATTTCCCGTGTACAGAATGATACGCATCTGCGAGTAAAGTCGGTACAGGGTTTCAAATGAGAAAAACCTTAATGGAGTTGATATCGACGAAGTTATTAATGTTGGGAAACAAAAATAATCCGTAGGTGAGCAAGACAAAGACGCTTTCAAAAGCAGTCACGTTTCCTATACTGGAAAAATACATGGATTTCTTAGTTAAGAACTGGGCTGGCAAACCTTGGATGCCACCCTTAGCGGTCATGTGAGTCCTGACCTCAGACTCGTCCAAATGAATGGCTCTTGCAATGGTCTGATTCTTTGGAATTTCTTCCAGTCCAGAAAATGGAGCTTGATCTGTACTGTGTAGATCAATCAGATGAGAATACTCCTCCAGCATTGGTGTGAGCTGGTAATCCGGGAATGTGAAACAGTGATAAACCGGATCGTAAAACTGAATGAGCGCATCCATGATTCCCTCAATCACATGGACTCTTAATAGTGGTAGCAAACCTCCGTGCTTGGCTCTGAAAGCCTCTGGGTTTGTGATCATCCTCGCTAAACCTCTCAAATCCTCTAGCTTTGGAACCTTGAAGGTATAACTATGAGTTCTCCTTCTACCGAAATCCATTAGTGCAATCCTTTTCTCTGATATTTGCAATCACAGTCTTAGTTTAATTTGAAAAACAGAGAGACTAGAAGAGAAAATCTTTTTTGAATGTTTTAATGTTTTTTAAATGAATGCATAAATGCAGCACACAAAAACATAGAAAAAACATGGGGTCAAAGGATCGTTGTCATGAAGTCAAGGCTCTACCCATCCCCAATGGTTTATACTAGGGTGATTTTTGTACCTGTACTCATTATCATCAGCTCCTCCCAGGAAAGCAAAACAACAAGCGGATCGCCAGCGAGTTGGAGAGCAATCTTAGAGTAAGTGCCATTCACTGAGAATAGATCACCAGCCTCAAATGAGGGTAGTATCGCGTAACAACTATTTCTGATAGTTTCCGCACTACAAAAGGGTTTGGCTCCTCAGCTTCTCAAATTTAACAATCGGCCCATTGTCTAGGTGAGATAATGGGTTGCATTGGTCAGCCTCCACTGAGGTTGATGGTCGACCTCGTCGCCATCACTTATCTTAAGTGTATACTCAATCTTTCCACATGCGGCATCACACGCATCCCCATTAACAGAAAAATAAACACGTATAGCAATTAGGAAAAGCAGTATATATATTTATCCTAAACATCCTAGACCTTTAAAGCTATGAATCCTAAGTTCCAGACAGAAAAGGGGTTCCCCGGCGGAAGCCCCAATCTGTGGTATTCACACAAGAGATGAAAAGGAGAAAAAGAGAGACGGGCCCCACGGTGGGCGCTCTCTGCGGTTCTTAAGCGCGGTCGCTCTCTGCGGTTGAGTTTTAACTACAGGCTGATTCATTTTTTATCCTATTGTGAGCTGAATAAGGAAGGGAAATAGATGTCTCCAATTAACCCTGCTTTGCATACTGAGTTTAAACAGCGGTCTGTTAGGTTACGAATGCTATCAATGTGGGGGGCCTTTGTACTGGTTATTTGTATTTTCGCCAATACGGTTTTCTCTCTTTCTAGGATTTTCTGGCGGGGAACGAGGATTAGGATGTTAGGACTGATGCTTTTGATAGATATATGAGAGTATGGGATTTTGGGTTTTTGTTTAGTGTGCTCGCTAAGATTTTTCTTTCAATCTTATGCCTACGTATTCCTGTTTACCGAAACAGGGAAATCAGAGCGTTCGTAGTTCCTCCTATTCTATGGGAGGAAATGGTTGTTTTGGTGTCTTGTTCAAAGCCCAAGACGTGAAGCGAAAGGTGGTTTGTATCTTGTTCAAAGCCCAAGATGTGAAGCTAAAAGGTTTTGACTTTAGAGAGAATTTGTCATCTCTAAAGGGGGTCTGTTTGTCACAGTTGTTGGGTGGCTGACTGTAAAGGAGGATTACTTTAACCGGGATGTGTGAATCCGGCAATGCCATAATTTCCATTATAGGGGATTTTAACCTGAAGGAGAAGACTTTAACTCAGTGTAGAGTAATGCCATCTTTCCTTAGGAATTTCTCATGCTAAAAGAGGGATAGTGGCATGGATGTAGATGATCTAGAGGCTTGCCGCTTACAGCGATTAGATGAAAGGGAAGGAGTTGTTGATGTTTTGTATACTGTGAACGAGGCACAGCTTTGATGCTAAAAGGTTGATTGGATCAACCAATGATTTTCTTATACAAAGCCTAAGAGGAGGCTATTATGTGTCTCGTACAAAGCCCGAGAGAGACGCTAAAAAGTTTTGACTCGACGATGAAGTCTTTTTGTATCTCGTATAAAGCCCGAGATGGAGGCTACTTGACTCAACAAGAGAGTTTTTTGTATCTCGTACGAAGCCCGAGATGGAGGCTGTTGTTTGTTTGGCTCAATAAGAACCTTTTTGTATCTCGTATAAAGCCCGAGATGGAGGCGAAATGGGTGATTGACTCAACGAGGGAGTCTCTTATGTGTCTCGTACAAAGCCCGAGAGAGAGGCTAAACATTGTTTGACTCCGCTGGGGAGAATCATTGTATAAAGCCCAAGAGGAGGCTATGGTTATTGTTTCAATTGAGTGACAGGTCCAGTAGACTGATTGTAAAAGAGAAAATCAGTTCTTATATGAGCAACACTATACTCGAGGATTGGGTTCGAGGATCCGGGTTATCCCTGTTCTTTAAGAAAGTGGGAAGTCCGAAGGGTATTGAGACTGTCTGAGTCTACGGGTTTTTTCCTATTCTTGAAGGGTGCTTGAGAATGTCTTTGAGACTCAAGGAGATTAGACTGTCCGTGTCTAGAGTTTCATCTTTTGTACTATGTTTTAAGAAACAGTAGTAGACTCTTTGAAAGGACTGTTCTATGGAGATGATTAAGTACTGTTCATGTACCTCTAGGAGGTCGTCGGGACAATTTGTACGAAGCCCAAGAGGAGGCTGGAAACTTTTAAGAAGCCGATCGATCCTTGTATAAAGCCCAAGAGGTGACTATCATTCCCGGAGGAAGAGATCATTATACGAAGCCTAAGAGGAGGCTGTGAATACTTCTAAGAAGCCGGCGGGTCCTTGTACTAAGCCCAAGAGGAGGTCGGGTTGCTTTTAGGAAGCCTGTGGGTCCTTGTACGATGCCCAAGAGGAGGCCGATGCTTTTAAGAAGCCGATGGGTCCCCAAACCCTGAGAAATTCAAGGCAACCTATTCACAAGGAATAGATCAAGTCAGGAAAGTTCGAGAATTTGGAAGAAACTCAAGAAATGCCATTCACGGAGAAAAGATCATCTATGGGGAATATGGTTTCTTGACAAGTGCTTTTAAGAAGCATGTGGGTCCCCAAACCCCAAGAAGTTCAAGACATGCCATTCACCGAGAATAGATCAAGCCAGGAAAGTCCGAGAATTTGGAAGAAACTCAAGAGATGCCATTCACGGAGAAAAGATCATCTCTGGGGAGTAGAGTTTCTTTGACAACTTCTATGAGTGACAGTCTATGAAAAGGTTCACAGAGAATGCTGCCTTTCATGTCTCCATATTGTTTAACCCCAAGAGGAGGGAAGACTGTGTCTGGTAATCCTATGGGGATCTAGTTTAGACTATTTCTAAGAGTGATCAACGGGCTTAATGCTAGACGTAGTTGTCGGGGAAACTCTAAATATCTATACTATTATTACACAGTTGATATGAGTTTATGAAAGAAGACTTACAACGAAACAGCCCCACAATACAGTTATATGTATATGAAAGCGGTAAATGAAAGCAATAACCACTTACTCGGTTGTAGAGCTTCCATGTTGTTTGGTTAGTTGTTCAACAAAGAAAGATTGAAAATAACAGTATATTCAAAATCAAAGGAGAAAGTGCTTTGAAAAAGAAAGATTTGGGGCTTACAGCTCAAGGAGAGGCCCAGGGTTTTATCAGTGATTACACTGTTTTAATTTGTACAGAGGGACTTATACAAGTGATTGAGGCCTAAAATGTTTTCTGTACAAGGGGGTTGGGTCTTACACTCTGATAGAGGCCCAAAAGTTTTGAATGGGTCTTATAGCTCAAGGAGAGGCCCAGGTTATTTTTCAACAGGCGACGATCGCGCCGTTTGTTTTTGACAGTATCGGGACTTATACAATGTACTGAGGCCCAAAAATGATTTGGTAAAAAAAAAGGATTGGGTCTTACACTCTATTAGAGGCCCAAATGAGTTTTAAGAAAAGAAATGGGTCTTACTACTCGCGGGTAGGCCCAGGGTTATTTTGAAAAGGCGACGATCGCCCCGTTTATTTGAAAATGTACAGAGGGACTTATACAACGAATGAGGCCCAAAAATGTTTCTGTACAAAGGGGTTGGGTCTTACACTCTAATAGAGGCCCAAATGTATTTGAAATCAATTTTGAAAGTTGAATTAATCAAAAACCCTAATTTTAATCTTTAAAAGTAAATATTTAAAGAAAATCAAACAAAATTCAAAATAAATTTGAATAATTCATTTATGATTTTGTTTAAGGTTTGGAAAAAATGAGGGATAATCACAAGGAATATTTAAACTCATTAGGTTTTGATTTTCAAAGTAAATATTCACTTTTAGAATGTTTAAAAACAATTAAAAATGAATTTATTCCCAAAAATACTAATTATATTAAATAAATAATATAAATCTAATTTTTTGGTGGAATAAAATATTTCAACATTTTTGTGAATTGTTGCAAAAAGAACCAATAAAAAATGATAAAAATTGAAGGAGTTATTAATTTTTCAAATCATTAAAAATAATAATATGAAAAATAACAAAATAAACAAGTGATAAAAAGAAGTCTGGGGCGAGGGGGATTCGAACCCCAGACCTCTCGCTTGCCAATACAAACAAAACCAGCTGATGAACCGCTGGGGCGCAATGCCAATTCATAATATACATGACACGTGAAAAACATAAGGCAAACTTGTTGGATTTTATGAAAATGGCGCCATGGCCATCTTCTTCCTCCAGCTCGTGCATGAGGCACCCTATCTCTATCAATTCTTAACCATTGGACATGATTCAAACATCAAACTTATGCATTTTTTCACAAGGAAGAAGATGGCAATACCCAATTTTATTTATCTTTCGTGTATAACAAATTAAATCATTGTGGCCGTATGAACCCTAATTTTGCAAAAGCAATCGAGCAGACATGATTATGAGTGCTATGATCAAATTTTTTGAGGGAAAACAATCAACATATGATAGCAATCAATTGGCAAAAATATCATGCGAGGAAATATGCATGGATCATGGAGTTGTAGTTTGAAGCTTACCTTGATGCAAGCTGAAATGGAACTCTGCACAAACTTTGTTCCAGTTGTGAATTAATGATCCCTACAGCTTCAATGGATGTTATGGAGTGTGTTACAAACTTTGGAACACTTTGAAATTCTTTGGATCAAGCTGGAGACCTCCACCTGCATAATTGAGGCATAATGGCTTGGTTGAAGGGTGTTTTTGAGCCTGAGGTGTTACAGTCAGTGTTTAAGTGTTTGGACACCTCAAATACATCATATGTGATGTGTTTGAGCAATTGGAATTGATTGCCTAAGGCTGCAACTCAAAACCCGATAGTGGTTACTCAAAAACCAAAAAAACTTGAGGTTTAAGGAAGAATGAGAGAAAGCAGTGCTGTAACTGGCTTTGGTGTGAGTTGAATGATCCATTGGGACCTCTATTTATAGGTGATCAACTTTTGTTTTGGAGGAATAGTGAATGGCTGCTGGATCAGATCACATTTGCATGGATTGGCTGGAGGATTTCTTCTCAAGCAAGGCAAGCTAGTCATTCCCAAGAGCAGGGCTATGCCTTGACCAAAATCACATTCCTCAGATGTTTTTATTGTTGTTTAATCAGAGAATTTGACTGAGTAGGGTAGCTACCTTGACAATGCACTATTCCACATCAATGCACTTTGAATTCAAGGCAAAATGTGCCAAAGTGGATGAATTTCAAGTTGGAAGATTCCTTGGCTTTTTGACTCAGATTTATCAGTTAGATTAGATGCAGTGTGATTGGTCTAAATACATGTGGCATGCTGATCCTCAGTTTTTGGTTCAAAATCGTGTGTGGCAAGCAAACATGCAAACTGATTTTTCCAAAACAGCTTGCAGCAGCATGACTTTGGGCATGGATTTCTCTTGGCTCAAGTTGAATCAATTCATGCTGCTAAGCTCTTTGAATTCTTGGCAACATATGCAACAACATTGATGTTTAACTTTGGACTTGATTTAGCTTGCATCTATGTGAAAAGATCTCACAAGTTTTGGTGTTTCAACACAAAATCTGCCTTGCCCAGAATTTTTCTAAGTGTTGGAAAATGATGGATTTTCATGTTTTAGTGATTTTGCTCCAACCATAACTCAAAATCCATAATGAATTGGAATGACTTGTAGTTGAAGTTTTTGTAGAGGGCAATGAGATCTACAAATCAAGCTTTGGATGGGAGAAAATGGCTTTGTGGTTTAGGAGTTATGACCCTCCAAAGTTGGTACCCTTGTCACTTTATTTTTAACTTAGAAAAATTTCTAAGTTTTTATGGTTACCCCTTTTACAAGTTATCCAACTTTTCTTGATTTTTCTTGATGAATGATGATTCAAATCATACATTAACGTCATTTTAGGGTTTAAAATCCATTTTGGTGAAAAATCTCAAAAAGTCAAAGTTGACTTTTGTGCACAGTTGACTTTTTATCAGATGAATTTCAAACTGTGCAATTCTTCAGGTAATCATGTCCTTGACCTAAATCAAACTTGATGGACATGTTCCATGGGTGTCATGGGGTATATTGAGGCATGTCCTAGGGTTTGGGAGCATGTCCTGGTCAAAAGTCAAAGTTACAGTGATGAAATTGAGACTTGTTGCTCAAGCTTCTTGGATTAATCCATTGTCCCAAATGGATCAATATGGTATATTAGAGACCCTCAAATCATGTCTTGAGGTCTTGGTTCATGAATTGTCCCAAAAGTCAACTTAGGGGTGAATTAGGTTAAGAAACCCTAATTCCTGATTTTTGATGAATGCATCCCCTGAGGCAAAATTGACTTGATGATTGGGTCCATGAGGTTCCATGGAGTATATTAGGTTATGTTTTGGATCATTGGCTTGTGCCCAGATGAAACATTTCCATCTGGAGGCCCTGGTCGACCAAAACCCTAATTTGGTGACACTGTCGATCTTGAGACTTGATCCACCTAGAAGGGAGCAGCCTTGTGCTTAATCCTTGAAGTGGGAGTCCTCTGGATCCCTTGTAGGTGTTTGAGAGACTAGACAAGTTGAAAATCATGTTATTTCTTGATTGATCCTTTGTCTAAGTGCTCTGAGAGGGCTTGAAACCCTAATTTTGATTGTAGTGGATGCTCACCCATCTTTGGGGAGACTGATGAAGCATGATGGTTCCTCCATATTGTGATGATGATTTGCACAATGATGAGAAATCTAGATGGTCAAAATTTGGGGTATGACAAAATGACAGTTAAAATAAATCAAACGTAAACTCGTAGTTATTCAGAGAATCTTAATAGGTAAAACTGCTAGATCACATTTCCAAGAGTCATTATTAGAGTATTGATAAGATTTAATCAGTACTTAAATAATATTAAACTCACGACAATGTATGTAAAACGTCTAAAAAAGGACTCTAGTAAGCTTTCTTCCATCATCACCTAATCCCTAAAACACTAAGATGTACAAGCAAAAAAAAATATGGGTTCCAAAGAGAGATTTCTGGAAGGCAACATTACTGAATGCAACAACTCAAGCAAACTAAGGCAAAGCAGCAGCCGAAGGATCTGCAAGCAAGTATACAGCTTCAGAAGTGCTCTCCTCTTCAGCATCCTTTGTGAAGACTCACAGAAGAAGAAGATCTTCTAGATCCAGACGCAGAAACAAACTGAAAAAGGATGCTTTAGAGTTTGCTAAGGAAGAATGGCAAGATTTCTTAGATAATCTGGACATGTCAGACGATCCTAGGGAATTCCTTAGGGCTCATCCATCAGACTAGAAAATATAATTGTCTTGTAATAACTTCCTTCTTATTAATAAAATAAGTTGCAAACATTTGAGTTATTTTATCTATTTCAGATTCTTATTGAACAACAAGAATAAATATTAATCAGTTAAAACTGCACACAAGCATGAACAAACTCTAAATTTATAATAAGAAACTTAATACAAAGATTTCAACAAAATACAAAGCATAACTATGTAGAAATCTAACATCAGAATCTTTCATAGATAAAGTCAAACTTGTCTCTCCAAATCTTGAAAGAACTAGCCTCAGAACTTATGTTAATCCCTTCCTGAACAAGTATTTCAGAAATAACTCGTCCAAAAGGAATGGAGATGGTCTTTCTATTTTGAAAAGAAGAAAGAGACCTCTTCAAATGGTCAAACATAACTTGAGGAAGATCAATCTTCGAATCTGAATTAAGAAGTAGAATCAGATCTTTTTCAATAGGGTCCACTTGGTCTAAATCCTTATCCTTAGGAAGTACATTTGAATTCGAAATCTGAATCCAAACAACAACATCAGGAAAAAGATTTGAGACCTCTAATGTATTAGATGGGTCTACAAAGATACGCCACGTAGGAAGATAGTGTTCCCAAACAAGAGTTCCTGGGATTTCACCAATCTCCTCACAATTGATCACATTCGCAATCACTTTAGAGGTTACTGTAATAGAAACACCAATTACTCTAGACAGAATAACATACTCAGAAATTAGCTCAATAATGGAGGCATTTATCCAAAACTCTTTGACAAGACTTGGATAAGTGAAACCAGAAAGCATCTCAAAGTAGTCATTCCAAACATTTTTAGACACAGTCTTCCAGAAGTTAAAACCAATCTTAAGCATCTCATCAAAATCCACAAACTTTTCATTGATGACAACCAGCTGATTCAAGGGAGAATTAACTGAAGAACTCATCTCAGTCTTAGGTTTGGTTTGATCAGCACACAAACAAGAAGAAAATGAGGAGAAGAAGAAGAAGAACTGAACAAGAATCCTATAAGAATAAGAATCTTGTCAGAAAAAAGGACACAGTGATGTTTCACAAGACAGGGAATAGTAATAGCAAGTACCAAAAGAGAAAACATCATTACCCAAAGGTTCTTTATCCAACAGATATTTCAATTCCACTAGATGAGTTTCACCTTTATGAAAATTTAAGTATTATAAAAGTTTTCACTTTTTTGAAAAACTTTTTATTTAAACTGCTACGTCAGACATAAAGAATCTTCTTCTGAATCTCAGAAACTAACAGCTTTAAGAAGGTATCAACCATCAGAGTCTAGTAGATCTAGACTTAGACAAAGATATCATCTGTAAGTCATAGGTCTCTAAGATTCTAATAAGAACTAGCACTTTATCTTGAAACAAGAGTCATGAATGATATATGAATATTGAATTGTCTTCTTTAGACAGCTAACAAGCAACAGTATCAACACAAATGTGAGAAAACGGTTTCCATAAATATGATCATCATCTGGATTAATAAGACATTCAATATAGACAAACATAATAGAGTTTCCTCTTAAATATTTCTAAAGTTCTTCTTTTCAAAAGAACTACTCTAGAAGTCTAACAAAAACTTTATATTTATATCTATACAAATGTTTCATTGAATAAAAAGATAAACCAGAAAAGAACAAGCATACCCTTTTTTTTTGCCAGACTTGATTCAGTATTCAGACTTGACCAATAGAGTCTGAACACAACTTTGAATGGATTCTGATTCAATGGCTGTCTAATCATTGATTCCACTACTCTCACCAAATTCAGTACCACCAGTACTTGAATCTGGGCGGTTGGCTCTTCCTCCAATAAATGTTGTAAATAACATTATGGAAGATGCTTCTGCTTCTTTCATTGATATCTGTAGCAGATACATTATGATACTCATATATCTATAAGACCATACATGCAAGTACAAATAATATCTTATTTACATTATGTCTCAAGAAAGGGGGTTGAATTGTGTTTCGCGTTTTCTTTAATTTAACTTCTGATGAGAGTTTCAGAATCAGAAGTGGTGTTCAAATTCTATTTTAATTCATTGGCAGTGGATATAACAGAAGTAAATAAAATAACAACAGAAGACTAGTTTCGAGCAGTCACGATGTTTGTGCCCGCGACCACGCCCTTGCCCGCAGCAATGACTAGTTTTGAGCATCTCTGCTCGTCCCAACAGCTAGTTTCTGGCGGTTACCTATTCTTTGGGGAGCGAGTATCTTGCCCCGAAAATAGGGACCAATGGAAAAGTGCTACGGGCATTATAAAAACCCTCTCATTTGAGAGGAACAGGTATTCTAAATCATCCTAAGACATACATACTTTGTGTTTGCCGTCTTTTCTCTCGATCCTTACTTTAGCATCGGAGTGCCTTGCAGGTACACCCCCTCCTCATCTTTCGAACCTAGCATCACAAACAAAGTCTCTGGCCCATCGCAGGTTCTGATCAACCGATAAGATCAGTGGCGCCGTCTGTGGGAAACTCTGTTATCCCCGTCTTTCTTCCCTCGTAGATTCAAGACCAAAACAGTTCTTCCAAGATTTCGATCATGGCCAGCCATGACAATGTCCACGATGCTCGCAACACTGCCTTCCTCCCCATTAGCAAGACTGATGCTGGTGGAGTAACCCCTTTTCTCGGGAGCAACGTCCATCAGCAGAGAGATGGAGCCACCGCGTCTCCCTTCCCCGTTCGTGCTGACCATATTGAGGTCCATCCCTCTCAAGACCATCATCCTGTCCCATTTCCGCCCAACGCCGACCCGGCCATGGCAGCCCTACTCGAGGCCCTCAACAAGACCAACCTCCTAATCCTCCAGAAGAACGCAAGGATTGGAGCCCTAGAAGAATCCAGCCGACAAAGATCCCCTCCGCCGAGGAGAGAGCACCGGAGATCTCGGAGTCCTCCTCCCCGACGTGAAAGAGACCGTCGGGAACCACCAGAGCCAGAGTCTCTGGCAATCATAAAGCACGACCATATCTCCCCTCGGAGTCAGTATTCCCTGGGGACCAGAAGGGACCTACGAACGGAGCCCCATCATTAGCCTCCGCCCAGATCCAAGGGCCGAACATGAACCCCATCTCCTCGTCGAGATCGCCGTCCTACCCTTGGATGAAGTACCCGCTCTCCATCACGGTACAGCAGCAGCAGCGACAACGAGCCTCGTGGCCCGTTGTCCCAAGAAATCATGGCCATGCGCCTTCCAAAGGGGCTGGAGAAACCCCCATCCCTGGGCACGTACGATGGTACTACAGATCTTGACGAGCACATCGAGAATATTAATGCGTTGCTCGACTACCGTGGCGTTAGAGACGTCATCAAATGTAGATTGTTCACAACTATGCTGAGGAGGAGAGTAATGACTTAGTACAAGAAGCTCCCCGGCGAATCCATCACATTTTAGAGGCAGTTGCGGAGAATGTTCTCCAGGAATTTCATGGCCTCCCGTCGTCACCCAAAGACCAAAGCCTCCCTTGAGGCCATCGTTTAAGGGAAAGATGAACCTCCTCGAGCTTATATCGAAAGGTTCAACAAAGAAGTCATCTAGGTCTCCATGACCGACGATATGAAAAAGTTCTTGCTCAAGCGAGGACTTCGTCCCTGCACTGAATTTGCCAAGAAAGTTGACATTGAGACTCCAGCGACGCTGGACGCCTTTCTCCTCAAGGTGCAAGCGTACATCTAGTATGAGGAGAAAGAAGCTGCTAGCTCCGCCCGGGACTCATGGCACCAAGAGAGTGCCAGACCCTCCAAGCACGACGACCCCTCGACATCTCGTCAAGGAGGGAGAAGACACGAAGACCGCCCATGGGAGTCTCGGGACAACAAAGGGCCTTCTGGCCATTTTCACGAATATACTCCTCTGACCGTTTCTCGAGAGAAGATCCTCTCTGAGTGTGCCAACTCAGAGTTCCGACAAGCGGGGGTCCAATTCCCGTAACAGATATCGGCCAAGCCGATTAAAGATAAGTCGAAGTATTATCGGTTCCACAAGAGCGACAACCATATGAACGACGACTGCATCCATCTGATGGATGCAATTGACATACTGATCAAGGACAGGCACCTGAAATAATTTTCCAAGAAGAAGGACGCTCCCCGGCAGGACACCTGGGAGTCAAAGAAGGTCGAGGAAGAAATGCCTTCCTCGGAAGAGACCAGTCTTCAGGTTGCCATGAGCATCTCACAGCCTGAGGATTTCTATGTCCCCGAGGGGCTTAACATCCCTCCCTATTTCGCCGCGCACAACCCATGGGAGACCTTCCTCTCCTCCATGGTCATCTCCGGAGGGGGCTTCAACAAGGTTACCGTGGGATCCTCAAGTGGAAGTTCAAACATCTCTTCAGCTTAAGCTCAAACCGGAGTTCCACACTTGATAAGGTACGGGGAGAGTCTGTCCCCATCACCTTCTACTGTGAGGAACTCCTCGGTGGGGCTCCAAACTCCAGCATTCCTCTGCTCGTGAGAGCTCAAACGGCCAACTTCGACGCTCGCCGAATCCTGGTCAATCAAGGCAGTTCAGTCGACATCATGTACTCACAACTATTCTCCACCCTCCAGCTGGACGAGACACACCTGACGCCCTACGTAGGCTATGACCTACAAGGCTTTAACGGGTCTGTCACAATGCCTTGGGGGTACGTGTAGTTGATCGTGACTTTTGGGTTTGCAGAAGCGGCCAGGTCCATCAAAGTTCACCTCCTGGTCATTGACTGCCCATCCGTCTACCAATGCATCCTCGGGCGGCCAACTCTGGCCAAATTGGTAGTCGTGCCCTTGACCGTGTACCTGATGATGAAGTACTACATTTCTAAGGGGCTCATTACCACTCTGCACAGAGACATCAAAGCAGCGAGGAGATGTTTCAAAGTAGCCTCTAAAGGGCTAAACACGATCGCCGCCAAGCCGAAGACTCCCAGCAAGCCCATTCTGCCCTACAGCTCCGAAGAGGCAAAGCCGCTGCCCCGCGTCGACTCCATCGACCTTGACAGCCGTTTCTCCGAGGACGACCAGAGGGACCAAAAGAGGAAGGGAAAGGAGATTCATCCATGTTCGAGCAGCCCTTCCACATCGACCAGCATCGATGAGACCTCCCTTCCGATGCGCCCAATTCCGAATGTCGAGTTCGAAATTATGTTGCTCAGTGACGACCCCCAGCAAGGAGTGAATATCGGGACCGGCCTCCCTGACTTAGCAAGGAAATAGCTAAAAGCCTGTCTCTGGGAGAACGCAGATTTGTTCGCATGGAGCGCCGCGGAGATGCCCGGTTAGATCCTGACGTGGCCTGCCACCAGTTCACCATCGACCCCGCCGCTAGGGCAATAGTTCAGCATAGGCGAAAGCAGTTTTTGGAGAAAACGGAGGCTGCCGAACAAGCTGTAAAAGACCTCCTAGAGGAAAATTTTATTTCGGAAGCCAAATACACTACTTGGCTGCCCAATGTTGTACTCGTTAAAAAATCAAATGGAAAATGGCGCATGTGTGTTGACTATACCGATCTCAATAGGGCCTGCCCTAAAGACGCATATCCCCTCCCCAACATAGACAAATTAGTTGATAATTCTGCTAGTTTCAAATTGTTATGTTTCATGAACGCGTATTTGGGCTATAACCAAATACCCATGGCCAAAAGCGACAAAAGGTACACAGCTTTCATGACCGAATTGGGCAACTATTACTACAACGTAATGCCCTTCAACTTGAAAAACGCCGGCGCTACCTACCAAAGAATGATGAACAAAGTCTTCCGAGGAGAAATCGAGGATATGCTCGAAGTCTACACGGACAACATGATCGTGAAATCCCACGAGGAACCGATCACACGCTCTATTTGAAGAAAGTCTTCGAGCAGACCAGGAAGTACAAGATGCGTTTCAACCCGGAGAAGTGCACGTTCGGGATGCGAGCGGGCAAATTCCTCGGCTTCTATCTAAGAGAACGAGGAATCGAGGCTAACCCCGAAAAATGCAGAGCCTTCTCCAAGTTACCTACGTTGAACTCGAAGAAGTCCATCCAATCTCTAAACGGGATGCTCGCTTCGCTATCCCGTTTCGTGGCGAAATCTGCTCAGCACGTACTCCCCTTTTTCAAACTCCTCCGCAAAGAGGCGGCTTTTGAGTGGACGGAGGAATGCGACAAAGCCCTCCTCCACCTAAAACAAGCTCTATCGGAGCCGCCAGTCCTCTCCCGGCCAAATAACGGGGAAACCATTTATCTCTACCCCGCCGTTGCAACCGAGGCTGTCAGCGCCGCTCTCATCTGTGAAACCCATGAAGGGCAGAAGCCCATATACTTCACGAGCAAGGCGCTGTAGGGACCGGAACTTAGATACCAATAGATTGAAAAGGTGGCCCTGGCCCTCATCAATGCTGCAAGGAGGCTGAGGCACTACTTCCTAGCCCACATAATCATGGTGCGCATGGACCAGCCCGTGAAGCAACTGCTGGGACGCTCGGACATCGTCAGAAGAATGCTTAAATGGTCGTTGGAACTGTCCGAGTTCGGCATCCTGTATGAGAGCAGGAAACCCCTCAAGGCTCAAGCGCTGGCCAACTTCGTGGCAGAAATGACTTTGTCCGACTCCCCCACTCGCGGGGCTCGCAAGTGGACAATCTTTGTCGACGGAGCGTCCAGCTCGGCAGGGAGCAAAGCAGGCATCATCCTGGAAAACGAGGAGGGTATCCTCGTCGAAGTCTAGATTACCCTGTCTTTCCCCACTTTAAACAATCAGGCAGAGTATGAGGCCTTCCTCGCGGGTCTACATCTCTCCGAAGACCTGGGAGCCGAGGAAGTCGTTATCTGCACAGATTCTCAACTCGTGGCCCTCCAAGTTCGGGTAGGGTACTAGGCCAAGAACGACAACCTATCCAAATACTTGACCTTGGTCAAGAAAAGGATGGTAAATTTCGCATCAGTGGAGGTAAAACATGTTCCCCGCAAACACAACGTCTGGGCAGATGTCCTGTCAAAGTTGGCAAGCACGAAAAAGAAGGGCGGAAACAAATATGTCATCCAGGAGGTACTTCCTCGACCTAGCGTCGAGAAAACTTCCACATCCCTCGACGTGCACGTCATTTCTGACAGCAACAACTGGATGAACCCATATTACAACTACCTCGCCAAGGATGAACTACTGTCCGACCCAAAGGAAGGTAGCGTTGTCAGGCGCAGAGCCTGCTTCTATGTCCTGATCGAAAACAAGCTCTACAGGCGAGGGTTCTCCATACCTCTCCTCAAATGCATCGAGGAAGAGATGGTCGCCCACGTCCTACACGAAATCCATGAGGGGATCAACGCCCAACATCTAGGAGGAAAATCCCTCGCCAGGAAGGCCCTGCGAGCACGATATTACTGGCCAACCATGCAGCATGACGCAAAGGAGTATGTGAAGATATGCGACAAATGCCAACGACACGGGGACATGCACTTGGCACCTTCCAATGATCTCAAAGAAATGCCCTCTTCGTGGCCCTTCGCATGGTGGGGTCTGGATATCCTAGGACCATTCGTCGTAGGGTTAAACCAGAACAAGTACCTGATAGTAGGCGTAAACTACTTTACAAAGTGGATAGAAGCGGAGGCTCTGACCCAAATAATGGCCCACAACATAGTCCGCTTCTACAAGCGAAACATCCTTGCTCGCTTCGGTATCCCCCAAGAAATCATCACTGATAACGGGACACAAATCACAGATAAAAAATTCCAGGAGTTCGTCGCCCAAGAAACAATGGGTCGAGGAGCTTCGCAGCATGCTCTGGGCCTACCGTACTATGCCCCACTCTTCGACCGGGGAAACCCCTTTCCGTTTAGCATACGGGACTGAGGAAGTGATCCCCATTTAGATATATATGCCCTCCAGGAAGACTGAAGCTCCACTGAATAAGGAGATTAATAGTGAGGTACTACGAGAGGAGCTCGATCTCGTCGAAAAAGTCCGATCAAGAGCAGCCCTCCGCGAGGCCTCGTTGAAAAAAAAATCGCAATTAGGCACAACGCCAAAGTTATACTTCGAGAGTTCTAAGCAGGCAGTCTCATCCTAAGGAGAAACCACAAACATTCTCGTGATGGCAAACTCGCCGCAAACTAGGAAGGGCCCTATCATGTTCGAGCAAAAATAGATAATAGGGCCTACTACTTAGAACATCTTAACGGGGAAGAACTCGCTCGACCATGAAACACCGAAAAGCTAAAACAATATTATAGTTAAGGCCTTAACTATCGGCATTCTCCGTCGACACGACAAGCATATCGCACCGACCATAAGTGTGCACCCAGGTACAAGCGCTGCATACCAAAATAAATCAAGGTAGGCTCTTTCTAAAAAACAAACAAAACCCGTGCCCGACAACGGTCCCTCGACCGAGCCCGTCGTCGTCCAAGTACCACGAAAGGCAGAACACCCAGCTCGTGATGGGAAGTTCACGCCGCGAACTTAGGCCACAAATGCGACCTGAGTTGCGCCCTCATGCCCGGGAGCTACCCAGGCCTTTCGATCAGTTCCCCTCACCGTCGAACACTACTTGTCGAGCAAACCCCAAAACAATAAAATCATTTACTAAAGCAGCCTCACAATGGACACGCATACCGAGTAGTGTTTTGACACTAAGCAAAAATAAAGTAAAGTAAAAACATGCATCAAAATAAATTATACACAAATGACCACCATGTCCTAGAATAAACATTATAATAAAAACGGCCACAAGGACCACGACTGTGCTTGTTACATTACAAAGGGGCCAAGCCCCATACAAAAGATAAATTACAAAAAACACAGCACGCAGGCCAGAAGTACAATAGAAAAGAAATCACTCGGCCGCTTGGCTTAGACTCTTCACAGGCACGCTGCTCCTGTTCCTCACCGAATCGGAGGAAGTCTGGGACGATGATCTGGCCATCCACCACACTATAGAGGAACCCAATCCCCTCGGTGGACAGTTCGACCCCGGGATTCACGATCTTCAACTGCTCCACAACGTTGTTAAAAGTATCCTCGGCGATCTCAACACAGTCCTCCTCGGCCTAAGAAATACGGGCAACCAACTCAGCTCGAGTCTTCAGACTCTTCACTTCATCGCTTTCGTCTTTGGAGGGAGCGGAGGCGGCCCTCAATGATGCGACCAAGTCCTCTGTGGCCTTCTTCTCCGCGGCCAGGGTGTCCTTCTCCCTGTTGATCTTGGTCAGCTCGCCCTGGTACTTTTTTGCCACCTCCTTCTCAGCCTTCCGCGCTGCCTCCTTTGCCGCCTTCAGCTTCTCTTCTAGGACCACATTCGCGGCCTGGGCCTTCTTCAACTCACTCTCTTAGATTGCACCCTTCTTCAGTTGGGCCTTTTCTGGGACCCTTATCAGGGCAACAACATCCTGAGCCAACATCGTTCTCTTGCTCGGACGATCCATCTCCTCGAGCTTCAAACACTCCGCCCGATGGAGCGTAAGAGAAGAACCCTCAAAGAAATTCTGATTATGGAAACAGGGAGGCTGCTCGAATTTACTCTTCTCCCTCTCGTGGGTAAGGCCGAGGAACTCGCCCGTCCGATGGCACTTGCTCCTTGACGTTATTGGCACTCGGGAGGTCTGGGTGGCAGATGGTGTGGAAGAGGAAGTCCCTGACCCCGTCTGGGGAGGAGGTACTCGCTCGCTGAGGCGGCTCCTCCCAAGCTTGTGGCCCGCTTTGAGTCTTGCCTGGGCACTCTTCACCATACGCTCTTGAGAAGAAGATATGTTACATGTAAAACGACGAGCATACATTAGTAAACAACAAAAAAACTACAATACGAGCAAGCTAAAAAATAAATGGCTACCAAGAAGTTCCAGAGCCTTGTCATGAGTACTAAACTCGAAGAGCTCCTTCGTGTTAATATAACAGGTCTCCACTTTGACCCCCCCGGTCTGCTTCATAAATGAACTCCCTGCTCCTAGTTACGCTTTGAGCAGGGACAACGTTATCAACGAAGCCCACCAGCTTTTCGTAACTGACCTTATCATCCTTCTCCAGCAAATTCGGATTGGCGAGGTAGTCATCAGTCCCCCGGACAAAATGGTTCCTACTCCAGGAAAAGGGGAACCTCAACAACCTCTGACCTTGCACTTTGCCCTGCTCGTCAACAAGGGCTTCCCCATTCTCATTTGTCAAAACCTCTTAGATGAACGAGGAGTCTGTGGCCCTCTCTGACACGGGCTTGATGATGTAGAACCTCTCCTTGAAAGTCCTGATGGACTCATAGAAAGGATTGAATAACTTCCTCCCCTGTTGTCGCGGTGAGAATCAGATAGCATAAATATTGAGTTAACTAGGCTCACAAATCTTAATTCACCACCGATCTTTAATTTATCCAAGGGAAGGGAAAAAGAGTGAATAACCCAAAATATGCAATGCAATGTAAGGCAAAAGAGAATCTAAGGTTCGGGGGTTGGTTATACCTAGAGAAGGTGATAACATCCTAAGTATCTGTAGTACTTTACAGGAACCTATTATTTTATTGTGTTATTTGTTATTTGTTATCTGTTTGCTAAGGGGTGAAAAGAAAAGGAAGACCTACGGTGTTATTCCTAAGTATGCTCGCCAAGACATCGCATCTCGCGCCTACGTATCATGACTAAAGAATCAGAGCATTCGTAGTTCCCCTCAATATGAGTAAACAAAGTAAAAAGAAAAGGTTGCTTGCCAAGGATTGACCTTGTGCCTACGTATTCTCAAAAGGAACTTTGAGAAATCAGAGCGTCCGTAGTTCGAACAACTACGGATAACATCTGATCGTGAAGGCTGGATCAGATCCTGTAGAATCAGGCCGCCAAGTGCGTCAAGGATGCTGGTCGTATGGAGAGGAGGGGGGTGTACCTGCAAGGCACTCCGACGCTCAAGTGAGAAAGGGTCAGAGAAAAAGGGCAAGTACAAAGTATGAATTCTTAGGGTGAATATTGGATACCTGACCCTCTCAAGCGAGAGGGTTTATATAGAGCCCCCAACGCGTGGCCAACGGTCCTATTTTCGGGGCAAAATAACCGTTTTCCCCAAAGAATAGGTAACTGCCCAAACTAGCCGTTATGTCGGCCAGGGTGCCCAAAACTAGCCGTTATGTCGGGCATAACCGCAGTTCCGGGCACCTGTCCTCTGCTGTTCGGGCAGCGAGAAAGTTGTACGTAACGGGCATAAACGCCGGGGAGGAACGTTGCATTCCTTGCCCGGTTGGAGGGGCATAAATTTCACTTTTACCCCTCTGTGGATTGGACTTAGGCAATATGGGCCGCTCTGGAGCAGAGACGGATTGGGCCAATTCTAGCCATTGGTCCAGCCCAGAATAGGAGCCCCCCAAGTCGTTGCTCTCAAGCATGGGAGTGATGACTTAAGGACTGCTCGTTGCTACGGAGTCGTCGTTTGTAGGCGAGGAAGATTGTCTCAAAGTGCTCGTGGCCCCAGGTGTTCGTGATATTCGTGGTCGTGACCTTGTTGCCCGGTGCACGGGGAGACTAATGGTCAGACAGAATTTGAAACGTTGGGGCGCCACGTGTACCTAGAGCTCCGTGTAGCAGTTAATAGGCAATGATGGCTAGCGGGTAGTCATAATGGCCTACGGGCGCGTGGTTGCATGTGCCCCTTTGTATAAAAAGGGGGGAAACCGTTTCATTTGAAACTTTTCCTTTCTGATTTCTCTCCGTCTCTTTCAGTTCTTGCCCGTCACCGTCTTCAGGCTTTCCGACCACCGTCACCAGCTTCGAGCTGCTTCTACCTTCTTCCAAAATCAAGTAAGTTTTCTAATCTGTAACTTGTTTTACTCGTTTTTGTTGTTAGTGGTAGATTGTATGCGGTTAGGGTTAGCTTTAGATGACAAAATAGGTGGAATTCTGGCGAGTGTTGGTGGTGGACGGTGGTTCTGCCATTTTGCTGCCTCCAGCACTTCGCCGGAGTAGATAGGGCGTTCAGCGAGTAGGATGGTCCACGGCGTGGTTGCGGTAGTTGTGCATGCGTGACCACCGTGTCTGTTTATCTTCTGATAGAGCGATGAATTTTCTGGTAGAACGTTTCCAGATTCTGGTGAAGCTTTGCGGTTTCCGGTGGAGCTTCAAACGGAATCTGGGCATGAGTACGACGAAGGTCCTCGGAGGAGGATGATACATTTCGAGCATCTCCTCGCGGGGAGGTTTTAGTTTTTCTTTCGATGTTAGGGCTTAGGCCGGGGACGTTGTCCTCAACCCTTTGCGCGCCCTTTCACTTGACTTAGCAGTGGAAGGGTGGATTTGATTTGCTGTCGAATTCACTGTCTTCTCTGCTTTTCAGGTGATCGTAATGGCGACGGGGCCAGACAGAGAGGTTATCCTAGACACATCCGAGGAGGAAACCGGCTCTGAGGAAAATAGTAGCTCGACGGCTTCGAGCTCCGCGACCTCAAGTTCCTCCAGCAATGCCGGGGAGGAAGAAGAGATGTGAAATTCTGGTACAGATGTGTGATGTCTCGTGCAATGTCACAACATTGCAATCTGCTGTATGAATAAGGCAATAATAGTAACAGTAAATCAACACACGGATTGTTCACCTAGTTCGGTTCAACAACCTACATCTGGGGGCATACCAAGCCAGGAAGGAAGTCCACTATTAGTAGTATCAAATTACAGACTCAACAGACCAGTTGACAATCTACCTAATTCAATCACTACCCAATGACCCTTATATCTAAGTCCTCCCTAGATAAGAGACTCCATCTCACTTCCAATCATCGCACTGATGTCTAGCAGTCAACAACTCCGCCACTACATCGACAACTTATTTACCAACAACTTTTCTAACACAGAAAACTGGAAGACACACTTCCATGACACACATTGGAGTTGCTTCAAAGCTTCCTCCAAGAACAATACAATACTCATTACCTACAGGTTTCTGAGTACTAACACCGTGACCATCTCACAACCCGAGTGGTTCACTTAGACTAAGCCTTAATGATCTACATCTTGGACCCGTGCCAATTCTAGATTACAAGCATTCTATTTATAACCTTTTCCCATCTGGATTTGGGCCTTCAAAACATATCAAATCTTCTGTACCAAATCTGCAAAAGATTCTGCTTCTAAATAGATCTTCAATTAAATCTTGAATTAAACTCTAGATATTCTCCATATATTTATGCATTAAATTTGCAACAAACTAATATTCTTCATACATGCTTGCAACAGAATATATCTCCCATGATATTCGCCTGCAATCTCTGAGTTTCTTTAGCAGAATATTTCATTCAACCAAACCACGTGTAGCCCTAAACATCTCAGACCTGATGTTTACTACTGATGTTACGACATCGGGTGTAACATCAGCACACAGCTGCAACCCTTATATCTTTAACAGACCTGAATGTTACCTAAGCATGTCAATAATGCTAGAAGCTTATGTTGCAACATCAACCATGACATCAACATTGTTTTAACAAAATTTCAGCCAATTACAAGAACTTACAATCTCCCCCTTTGGCTAATTTTGGCTAAAACACATATATAAACATTACAACTCAAATTACAGCAGCAATAACAACCCTATACTACTGTTATAAATCTTAACAATAATCATCAGTAGTCATCCATGGAGAATCATCTTCTTGGCTAATTTTGAATGATGTTAGAACATCATGTTGGACATAGCAACTCCAGGCAGCACATCAGGACCTAAGTACAAGACAGTCCTGAAGTCATTTGGTGCACATGAGGAAGAAGATATCTGACACTCCCCCTTAACACAACACATTTCTTTTTCCTTCTAGGACAGACCCAGAACAAATGTAGAAGACTCCTCCAGAAAAGAAATGTTTGTCTATTCATCACAGACCAATGGTGGCATAAGATAATTCTGCACACCTTCATTGATCAAACACTGGGTTTAATCCGTAACATAAGATGAAACTTAAGAAGTGTCGTTCTGCCAAACCAGGTAACTCAGAACACAAGTCACAACTGTGTTCATAACTCAGGACACAAGTCACAAAGACTCAATCACCAACAGCAGGATAGGATATCCTCTGCAACATCTGGAACTGCGGACTCCAGACATAACATCTGCGCAAACCATTTAGCATATCCCTTTCCTTTCTCCCCCTTTTTAGCCACAAATTGGCAAAGGAAGCCCTCACAGAACCAGACCCAAGTAGTGCTCACCCAAACACAAATAAACGCCATAAGACTTATGAGACAAGAACACTCACTGGCTGAGGGAGAACAGAATAACCCCTATAAATAGCTGATCAGATACTTTAGAATTAACGAGCTTTGAATAGTCAAGGTTCTTGGTCATAGAAACGCTATTTTAGGAACTAAAAACTCCATCCAAATTCAATGTTTATCATCCAAAACAGTCTTGACCACTTTTAGTGTTTCCTAACTGATTTTTACCATAAATTGTGCCAAAACAGTTCCATGCACAGTCGAAGCCACGTGTTCCACCTTATCCTTACACCACCGTCCAAAGTACTTCCTTGTTTGGCCCAAGAAAAACATGTCTTATACCATGTTCTGACATCGTATCAGACATTGTCTGCTGGCTCACAAAATTAACAACCCAAGACTCCTCAGAATATTAGCACACAAGCACAACTTTCATTGATCAGCACAACTCACAATCCCTTCTAGATTCCTTCAGAACAGCAGAGTAAAACACTTTTTTTTCAACAAAAGATCAACTCCCCCTATCTAAGATAACCAGTGCACCTTTGCAAGAAGAACACCTTAAATGAATGGAAAACATAAGACTCATCTTCATGTCTTCAAGAGCGCACCCTCTGTTCAACTCACCTGCTGAACGCATTCACTTAATGCTTAATCCTCAAACAATCCAAATACCAAGAATCACATGATTCCTTCTTGATTGGTTATCTTCTCATGCTCCAAAACTCACATCTTGCCAAGCTGATCAACTTCTCTCAGGAATGAACTTCTTGATCACAACATTCGGAAAATTCATCCACAAGTTCTGAGGCACAAATACACTGCTTTACACTTTAAGTCAAGTCCTCTTTCTTTGAATTAAAACCACACACCTAGACAAGTGTGACATCTCCCATCAACACAAACCCCTACTGAGTTCTTCCAGAAATTGCAGAGAAAAGCAAATTCTCCCAGACATAAGCAAAGCTGCCCTTCAGACTCCTCCTCAGTAGCATGTGTGCATATGATTCAAACAATTAGCTTCACATGGCTAGAACCAACATGTCATCCAACAGCCTAATGTCATAACATGTTATCTGACATTATACCCTCATAGGATTCAGCCAATCTTCTCAATCTTGATCAGCATGCAATCTTCACAACGTATGTACCTTTGCTGCAAAATCCATTGACAAGTACTCCCCCTGTCATGGTTAACCAATGCTCTAGATGAAGATGAACATTTTAGCACACTTGCTGAGCACATGCATATTGGTACCATTGTCCCTTTCTCCAAAGGTAGTCATTCCCTATCATACTTTTTGTCTTCAGACTTCCAATCAATACCTGATCTACTTCAGTCTTTTCTACATTCTCCATCCAAGGCAAACCTTCTACTTCATCATTCTCCCGCATGACTATGTAGACGCTCCTTAGGCATGATGTAGGTACCAAGCTCCTGAACCAGGGCATAATCATCCTTCACCAAGGATATCCTCAAGTTAGAACATCTGCCACACACCAAGACATCATCACCATGATTGTTGATATGCTCCACCAACTGGACTTACTATTGCATAGTAATCCCAAGAACTAGAGAATTAAACTCTCATCCACCTTCAAGAAGAATAATCTCCTTGAGTCTTCAACTCAGCACCCTTTTTTTTTAAGAGTAGCTTGTTCCAAGACAATCCTCAATAATAACCAGCTGCCACACTCTGATTATCTTGATTCTTCGAATCCACTTCTGAGATCAACCAACAGCCAAAGTTTGATCACATCATTCACGAATCCTCATATGAAAGCAGCCAACTGCCAGATTTTGACCTTATTCACGTTTGTCAGAACTCTCACAAAGATATCGTGATCCACCAAAGAGCCTTGATCTTTAAGTCACATGTTCCACCTGCTCAAAAGCAAACACACTTAGACTCCCTAAGCCATGGTCATGTAACATCTTCTCCTTCCTGCAGCTCCCACAACTGCCCTGAGAACGATCTTATTGAAGCATCCTATAGTTCATTCCTGTAGATCACCCTATCATTAGCTGATGTGCCATATCACCAGCTGAGACTCCTGATGTTAAGCTAGATGTCAGAACATCCAACTGTTGAATTCAGCTCTACCTTCTGCCACTCAGAAGAACCTCCTCCCTTTGCAGAAATAGATTTCCATGCTCTCATAGACATGATTCAACAATCAAGTTTGAGTAGACAACCTCCATCCTGCTTAGAAACTCCAAAGACTTCAAACCTTCCACATCTGAATCTTCAGAAAATAAGTAGTCCAAGACTACCCCATAGCAATACTAAAGAAAGTCACTTCCCTTAGTAGAGCCGTCAGTAGAAAGCCAGAGATAACTGCCACTTATCCTCGACCTTCACAACCAGAGCTAACTGTCATACCCCAAATTTTGACCACTTAGATTTCCCATCATTGTACAAATCATCATCACAATAGGGATGAACCATCATGCCTCACCAAATGCCTCAAGGGTTGCTGAGCATCCACTACAGTCAAACTTAGGATTCCAAGCCCTCTCAGAGTCCTTAGACAAAGGATCAATCAAGGAATGACATGATCTTCAACTTGTCTAAACCTCTCAAACATACACAAAGGATAAAAAAGGACTCCCACTTCAAGGATTAAGCACAAGGTTGCTCCCTTTTAGGTGGATCAAGTCTCAAGATCGCCAGTGTCACCAAATTAGGGTTTTGGTCGACCAGGGCCTCCTGATGAAAAATTTCATCTGGGAACAAGCCAAAGATCCAAAACATAACCTAATATACTCCATGGAACCTCATGGACCCAGTCATCAAGTCAATTTGACCTCAGGGGATGCATACATCAAAAATCAGGAATTAGGGTTTCTTGACCTAATTCACCCCTAAGTTGACTTTTGGGACAAATCATGAACCAAGACCTCAAGAGAGAGTTTGAGGGTCTCTAATGAACTATATTGATCCATTTGGAACAATGGATTAATCCAAGAAGCTTGAGCAACAAGTTTCAATTTCATCTGCACCACCATTAGGGTTTCGCGAGAAAAGTCAACTGTAACTTTGAATTTTGACCAGGACATGCTCCCAAACCCTAGGACATGCCTCAATATACCCTATGACACCCATGGAACATGTTCATCAAGTTTGATTTAGGTCAAGGACATGATTTCCTGAAGAATTGTACAGTTTGGAATTCATTTGATAAAAAGTCAACTGTGCACAAAAGTCAACTTTGACTTTTTGAGATTTTTCACCAAAATGGATTTTTAACCCTAAAATGATGTTTATGTATGATTTGAATAATCATTCATCAAGAAAAATCAAGAAAAGTTGGATAACTTGTAAAAGGGGTAACCATAAAACTTAGAAATTTTTCTAAGTTATGGAAAAAGTACCACTAATACACTAACTTTGGAGGGTCATAACTCCTAAACCACATGGCCATTTTTTTCTCATCCAAAGATGGATTTGTAGCCCTCATTACCCTCTACAAAAACTTCAACTAGACCTAAGTCCAACTCATTAAGGATTTTGAGTTATGGAGTGAGCAAAATCAAGAAATCACACTTTGTTCCAACACTTAGTGAAAATTTCACTAGTCAGATTTTGCTTCACTTTTTGCCAAATGTAGAAGGATTTTTCACTTGGAATCAAAAGAGATCAAAATCAAACTTGTTCAAACAGTTGTTATACCATGTAAGGGCTTTCCAAAATGGCCAAGAACATTGCCAAATTCAACTTACCCCATGAGATATGACATTGTCAAGTTGCCTTGCTGAAATCTGTCAAAGGCAAGACAGATTTTGCATTTTGGCTCGATTTACCAAAATCAGCCAAATTCAAATGCTCCTATCCACTTGGACACATCTGAGGATTGAATCTAAAGGGGACAATCACTGAGCCAAGCCTCCAAAGTCCATGGAACAAGAAATAGCATGTTGAACCTAGAATGGCCAAAATAGGGACAAGACTCCAAATTTGGATTGAAGCATTCAATGGAAGCATCAAGGTGGCATGGACTGAGCCATTCTTATCTAAAATTAGTCAAGACTTATCCAAGACCAAGGGAACCAAAGCTCTGTGCCCTAACCTCTAGTCAATGGCTAGAGGAGACTTGGATTTTCATTTGCCAACATTGGCCAAACCTACTTACCAACTGCCATTCACTATTCCTTGCAAAACAAACTTGCTCTACTATAAATAGAGCTCGATTGTGATCAGTTTGAGTACACCAAAGCCATCTAACAGATGCTTTCCTCAAAATCTCTTTCTCTTGGCAAAAATGCCTTTCTTAGCAAGGTAGCTATCGGGTTTTGAGTTTAAGAGAAATTCCAATCAAACCAATCATTCACACACCTCATATACATCACATATGAGCTGATCAAACACTTAGATCACTTCTGAAACACCAATTTCACAAAATCACCAGCTGGTTGCTCAAATTTTCAATCAAGTTGCAGCTGGGGTACCACAAATTGATCCAGCCAATTTCAATCAAGTCCAACCATTCAAACACACTCCATAGGGTGTAGGGAAACTGTTCAGATCATCACCACTCATCTGTAACACCTCCAAATCAAAAATCACATTGCACTTGCTGTCACGGCTTGGAGGTAAGCATAAACTTGGTCATCTCTCAATCTATGCATATTTCCTCGCACAATAATTTTGCCATATGTTCATAATCATGCATGGAATGTTTTCCCTCAATTAATTGCATTGTTTGAATCGTGTATCAAAAATCCTAGCCTTCATGCAGAAATTAGGGTTCTTGAGGTTTCTTCGTGGTTTCATGTTTTATGTTTAATTTAAATGAAATTAAGTGTTATAAACATGATCGTGAGGTTGAGACGAGCATAATGATATGTGGATTGCATGTTATGATTACGTATTCAGTGAGATTGGATGGAAAACGCAAATCAGCCAAACCCAGAAAAACGCGCGTGTTCTTGCTTGTGTTCTTAGCGCCTTTTTCACAAATTCAAAAATTTGAATTTTGTGATTTTGTTTAATTGATTCAAAAATTAATTTCTCTCTGAGTTTTAATGATTTTGAGTTGATTCTTTTTTTAATAATTCACAAAAATGTTAAAATATTTTATTTTATCAAAAAATCCCAAAAATATTATTTATTTCATATAATTGATATTTTTGCAAAGAATTAATATTTTAATTGTTTTTGACATATTAAATATTTTTTTCTACATTGATTTTGCAACTTTTAATGCTTTCTAATTATTTTGTAGGTCAATACTTAATTTTTGAAGCATTAATCCAAGATCACAATTTGTTTTTTACATGTTAAACAATTTTGATCATTTTAATTGAATTTTTATTCAATTAAAACACATTTTGAAAACAAATTAGGGTTTTTGGATTAATTCAACCCTCATAAATCATTTTTAAAACACTTTGGGCCTCTAATAGAGTGTAAGACCCAATCCTTTCTTGACCAAAACATTTTGGGCCTCATTGTATTGTATAAGTCCCGATACCGTAAAAAATAAACGGCGCGATCGTCGCCCTTTTAAAAATAACTCTTTGGGCCTCTCCTTGAGCTATAAGACCCATTCAAAACTCTTTGGGCCTCTAATAGAGTGTAAGACCCAATCCCCTTTTAACCAAAATCATTTGGACCTCACTTATTGTATAAGTCCCTCTGCGTTAAAAGAAAACCTCGGCGCAATCGCCATTTTAAACGGAAAAATCATCTGGGCCTACCCTCGTGTTATAAGCCCCACTCTTTTTCCTTAAACTTTTTGAGCCTCTAATAGAGTGTAAGACCCAACCCCCTTTGTACAGAAAACATTTTGGGCCTCAGTCACTTGTATAAGTCCCTCTATACAAATTCAAACAGTGCGTTCACTGATAAAACCCTGGGCCTCTCCTTGAGCTGTAAGCCCCAAATCTTTCTTTTTCAAAGCACTTTCTCCTTTGATTTTGCATATACTGTTGTTTCCAATCTTTCTTTGTTGAACAACTAACCAAACAGCATGGAAGCTCTACAACCGAGTAAGTGGTTATTGCTTTCATTTACCGCTTTCTAATACATATAACTGTATTGTGGGGCTGTTTCACTGTAAGTCTTCTTTCATAAACTCATATCAACTGTGTAATAATAGTATAGATATTTCGAGTTTCCCCGGCAACTACGTCTAGAACTAGGTGACGCCGTTTCGTTTATTCATAGAAATAGACAGCTAGATCCCAAATAGGATCACCAGATACAGTCTTCTCTTCGGCTGTCCTCATTAGGAACTGTCAAGAAATTCTATCCCCCAGAGATGAATTATTCTCGGTGAAACTTCTCTTGAATTTCTTCAAACCTCAGAACTGTTCACTAAATGAATTATTCTCGGTGAAACTTTTCTTGAACTTTTCTTTGGTTTGGGACCCACGGGCTTCCTAAAAGCATCGGCCTCCTCTTGGGCATCGTACAAGGACCCACAGGCTTCCTAAAAGAAACCCCGCCTCCTCTTGGGCTTAGTACAAGGACCCTACGGCTTCTTAGAAGTATTCATAGCCTCCTCTTAGGCTTCGTATAATGATATCTTCCTCTGGGAATGATAGCCTTCTCTTGGGCTTAGTACAAGGACCCATCGGCTTCTTAAAAGATTCCAGCCTCCTCTTGGGCTTCGTACAAATTGTCCCGACGACCTTCTAAAGGTATAGGAACAGAACTTAGTCATCCTCAGAGAACAGTCCTTTCATAGAGTCTACTACTGTTTCTCAAAACATGGTACAAAAGATGAAACTCTAGACTCGGACAGTCTAACTTCCTTGAGTCTCAAAGACATTCTCAAGCACCCTTCAAAAATAGGAAGGAAACCCGCAGACTCGGACAGTCTCAAATACCCTTCGGATTTCCCGCTTCCTTAAAGAACAGGAATAACCCGGATCCTTGAATCGAATCCCTGAGTACAATGTTGCTCATATAAGAACTGATTTTCTCTTTAAAATCAGTATATTGGACCTGTCACTCAACTGAAACAGTTACCCTAGCCTCCTCTTGGGCTTTGTACAAATGATTCTCCCCAGCGGAGTCAAACAACGTTTAGCCTCTCTCTCGGGCTTTGTACGAGACACATAAGAGACTCCCTCATTGAGTCAATCACCCTTTCGCCTCCATCTCTGGCTTTATACGAGATACAAAAAGGTTCTTATTGAGCCAAACAAACAACAGCCTCCATCTCGGGCTTCGTACGAGATACAAAAACTCTCTTGTTGAGTATAAAAGACTTCATCGTCAAGTCAAAAACCTTTTAGCCTCTCTCTCGGGCTTTGTACGAGACACATATTAGGCTCCTCTTAGGCTTTGTATAAGAAAACCACTGGTTGATCCAATCAACCTTTTAGCATCAAAGCTGTGCCTCGTACACAGTACACAAACATCAACAACTCCTTCCCCTTCGTCTAATCGCTGTAAGCGGCAAGCCTCTGGATCATCTACATCCATGCCACTGTCCCTCTTTTAGCATGAGAAATTCCTAAGGAAAGATAGCATTGCTCTACACTGAGTTAAAGTCTTCTCCTTCAGGTTAAAATCCCCTATAAAGGAAATTATGGCATTGCTAGGATCCGCGTATCCCGGTTAAAGTAATCCTCCTTTATAACCAGTCACCCAACAGTTGTGACAGACAAACCCTTCTTTAGAGATGACAAATTCTCTCTAAAGTCAAGGTCTTTCAGCTTCACGTCTTGGGCTTTGAACAAGACACAAATAGACTTTTCAGCTTCACATCTTGGGCTTTGAACAAGATACAAACAACCTTTCGCTTCACGTCTTGGGCTTTGAACAAGACACCAAAAACCCATTTCCTCCCATAGAATAGGAGGAACTACGAACGCTCTGATTTCCCTATTTCGGTAAACGGGAATACGTAGGCATAAGATCGAAATAAAAGATCTTAGCGAGCGCAATAAATAAAAAAACCAAATCCCATATCTCCATCAATCAAAAGCAGTAATTCAAAAAACACCAGTCCTAACATCCTAATCCTTGTTCCCCGTCAGAAACCTTCTGCCCAGGTAAAAAGAAAGAAAACCAGTATTGGCGAAAATACAAATAACCAGTACAAAGGCCCCCCACATTGATAGCATTCGTAACCTAACAGACCGCTGTTTAAACTTAGTATGCAAAGCAGGGTTAATTGGATACATCTATTTCCCTTCCTTATTCAGCTCACAATAGGATAAAAAATGAATCGACCTGTAGTTTTAAGCTCAAACCGCAGAGAGCGACCAGCGCTTAAGAACCGCGTCCAAAATTGCTCGCTACACTAACACCATTCTCCAACCTGATCCAAGCTGTAACCATCAAGATGTGATGTCTTCATATCTTTCAGCCTTAAAGCCAACCACTTGTTTGACTTGAGATGTTGGATGTCATCAACATTCCACAATCTTCCTCTCATAATCCAAACACATCCTGGACTATTTGGAAGATACTCTAATCAACCCCACCAGTTGATTCAACTCCAAAGTGCTTAACCCTTGAAAATACTTCCAAAACAGCTACATAGAGAAAAGTAACTTCTCAACACTTTTGTAGTCCTGCACTCAGACATATATATATATAGTCTCCCGTCAATGTATATTATCATTAGTTGAATGCACGACATTATCAAAAGCAGACAGATACTCAACTATTGTCAAGCTATTTATCACAAGAACCACTATTTGATCTGTTTTGACATCCTTTTCCTGCAGACTTGAGGCACTAGTTGATCCCTCTTTTGCTAATCCACACCACTGATTACTTCATATTAGGCAAGTGGCTTGACCTAATACTTCACCATGAGCACACCTAACTTTCTTTGGCTGAGAAAGCAAAGAACTGAAATGATGTTTCAACATCAGTTCCGACATCACCTTAAACAACAGCTATGGTTTTGGAGACTATATCCACACATATCTCTTGGAGGGAACACATGAGAACAAATCAAGCTCAGCTTCTTTCTTCATGAATCTTCAGATATATAAGAACTATATCATAACGAGAAAGATCCTCCTAATTAGGTCACCACTACTAAGCTTAAGAGATAACTTATCAAGATCTCCACTCCCGCATGAAAGATTTGACAGAGATACTCTTTTGCTTTGGCTCTACCCTCTTCTTTCACCATCAAGAAGAAATCACTGTTATGAACAGATTGGTCTTCAAAGTCTGACTTAAACTATATTCTTCTTCTGATCCATCCATGTCAACCATTCTTTTGGAAGATCCATTCACCTTATGATCACTTCGTTCCCAAAGCAAAGATATGAGATAATCCTCAAGTATCTTTGGCACCTCTAACCAAATGGTTGAAGCTGTCTTGCATAAACTACAGCATCATAGAATATCCTGCTGAGGAGACCAAACCCTAATGTCTTTCCAAGAGAATACCTTCCTAGAATCTCACCACCAGAGATACAAGCACCAACCAGGGTTACATCAGATACCATGCAGCAGAACACATAACAACTCCTCAACCAACCTTCAGGCACTGCTAAAAAATTCTTGCACACTCTCAGCATAAACCACGTGCCAACAATACTTTATCATGAATAGTCCATCCTTCACTCCAAGGGATCATCCAAACAACTCTCTTCCTTGCTCATGAACCAGAAAGTATCTTCCCAAGATCTCATCCAGAACCAGACAGGATGCCTGCTCTGATACCAATTGAAATTCTGGTACATATGTGTGATGTCTCGTGCAATGTCACAACATCGCAATCTGCTGTATGAACAAGGCAATAATAGTAACAGTAAATCAACACACGGATTGTTCATCCAGTTCGGTTCAACAACCTACATCTGGGGGCATACCAAGCCAGGAAGGAAGTCCACTATTAGTAGTATCAAATTACAGACTCAACTGACCAGTTGACAATCTACCTAATTCAATCACTACCCAATGACCCTTCTATCTAAGTCCCCCCTAGATAAGAGACTCCATCTCACTTCCAATCATCGCAATGGTGTCTAGCAGTCAACAACTCCGCCACTGCATCGACAACTTGTTTACCAACAACTTTTCTAACACAGAAAACTGGAAGACACACTTCCATGACACACATTGGAGTTGCTTCAAAGCTTCCTCCAAGAACAATACAATACTCATTACCTACAGGTTTCTGAGTACTAACACCGTGACCATCTCACAACCTGAGTGGTTCACTTAGACTAAGCCCTAATGACCTACATCTTGGACCCGTGCCAATTCTAGATTACAAGCATTCTATTTATAACCTTTTCCCATCTGGATTTGGGCCTTCAAAACATATCAAATCTTCTATACCAAATCTGCAAAAGATTCTTCTTCTAAATAGATCTTCAATTAAATCTTCAATTAAACTCTAGATATTCTCCATATATTTATGCATTAAATTTGCAACAAACTAATCTTCTTCATACATGCTTGCAACAGAATATATCTCCCATGATATTCGCCTGCAATATCTAATTTTCTTCAGCAGAATATTTCATTCAACCAAACCACGTGTAGCCCTAAACATCTCAGACCTGATGTTTACTATTGATGTTACGACATCGGGTGTAACATCAGAACATAGCTGCAACCCTTATATCTTTAACAGACCTGAATGTTACCTAAGCATATCAATAATGCTAGAAGCTCATGTTGCAACATCAACCATGACATCAGCATTGTTTTAACAAAATTTCAGCCAATTACAAGAACTTACAAGATGGATGCCATAGAGGAAGAGGTCGAAGGGTTCTCTGCGGAGGAGTGGGAGGTGGCCGAACCTTCCGAGCATATTTCTACGTTCGCAAAGTCTTTGGTGGACGTCTTTACGGAGGTAGGACCAGAAGGGGAGTGGAAGGTGCACTTCCCTACTTTGAACGAGCGGGTCTGCACGGATTTCGAGGACCGCTTTACAATGTACGAGTATGCCTTCAAAGAGCTGGGACTGAGGATGCCTTTCACTGATTTCCAGCGGTCGGTGTTCGAGCATCTGAAGCTGGCCCCTTCTCAACTTCACCCTAATTCGCTGGCCTTCATTCGGGCTTTTGAATTGGTGTGCGAGCATCTCTCTCTGGGGACTACTCTCCCTCTGTTCTTTGCTGTTTTCCATCTTCAAAGGCAGATGACGGGGAATAAGTACGGATGGGTTTCTTTGAAGCAACCCAGCAAGCTATTTAAGCCGTTCTCGGAGTCAATCCAGACTTTCAAGGAGCGGTACTTCGTCGTTGAACCCGTGTCTGAGGTGGCCCAGGACAACACATACGTCTGGGAAATCGAGGTTGATAAGGATGGAAATGAGCTGCTTAACGAGGAGGGGAAATATACTGGGCAGAGGCTCTACAGGTTCCCCATCCGCTGGGCACCCGACCATTTCTCCAAGAAGCCCAGCGATTATGTCTTTCAGCCGAGCGATCTGCGCGGGCAGGACGCCGTGGCGTATGAGAAGCTGGTGAACTGGGTCAACTCCTTCAGTCTTGCAAGCTGCTGGACGAGCAAGGGCAGCCCTATCTTCGAGGAGGATGGGAGCCAGAGAGTTGAGCGCAGATTCGTCAATGTTAAGGCACTGCTGGAGTGCAAGACTCCCACGGACGCTGAGAAGCTGCTCGGTAGTCTTAGTTATTTAGATTTTGTTTGTGTTATCTCTTTTCCTCGTAGCTAACGTGCTCGTTTTTTCTTTATTTGTGCAGGTGAGATGCCTCAGGCTCGCGATCGCGTGGTGAGGAATGCTATGGCGAGGAATAAAGCTGGAGCGGCTCCTCCTAAATCTCGGCCTGCTGGTGCCCGTGCTCCTTCTCTTGTTCAAACTATCGCGGGGGCCTCTTCTTCTCCCTCTCCTGCTCCACGGGGATCTCCTCTTCCCTTGACTGGGCGGTTGAAGCGGCCAAGGACATCAGACGCTGTGGACCTTACCCGCGTGCCGGAGAAAGGGAAGTTTGAGCTCCCTCCGTGTATCCTTGATAGGAGGTTCTTTGAAGGTAACTGTTTGGTCGTCCCCCGGGCGAAATCCCTTTGCTTGGAAGGCATGGACCGCCCAAGCAAGAGGGCGCTGGTGGCCCAAGATGCTTCTGCCCTGGTCAGGATGCTGGAGATGGTTGCGGTCTACACAGAAGGGGACTCTGCACTTGAGTCCGAACTTAAAGCTGCCCGGGCTTCTGAGGCGGCCCTCAAGGAGGAAGTTAACCCGCGAGGCTCGAAGGAAGGCTGAAGAGGAGACGGCCAGGCTGAAGGAGGATGTCTCCAAGCTGGCGGCGGAGAAAAAGGCTGCCGAGGAGCTGAACAAAGAGTTGATGGCGGCCAGCGTCCCGGGTGCCGGCGAGCCGGATGATGTAAAAGAGTTGAAGACTAGGTATGAGCTGGTTGCCCGCATCCTGCTGGCCGAAGATGACGGCATCGCTGGGGCAGAGGAGTCTTTTCAAAGCGTCGTGGCTCAATTGCGGGTGGTGAACCCTGGGCTTGAGATCTCTGCCGAGGGTACTCACTATCTTGCGCGTGATGAGGATGGTCGCATTGTCTTGCCCGAAGGTCTCCTCGTTGTTACCCCAGAGGATCAGCCCGCAGAGGAGAAGGGACCCGAGCCAGAGTTGACCGAGCACGCTGATGAATGAGGAATTTGTTTACTTTTTTGATGTTGTTGTAATGAGTCTGGCCTGCGTGCCGTTGTAATTTATTTTTGGGGGGCATGGCCCCCGTTTTATGTAACAACGTACAATTGTGGTCTTTGCGGCCACTTGTTAAATTATCACATATTTAGTTCTGTTGTTTGCATGACTTTACTTGCTTTTATTTTTGCTAAGTGTTGTATGCATGCTGTGAATGTATGTCCGCCTGTAATAGGGGGTACTTGACTTGTGTGACTATTTCTGGGGGGTTGCTCGTAATAGATGTGTTCGGCAGTGTGGGGAACTGGTCGAACTGTCGGGGAATATCCTGGCGGGGAGCGAAGCTCAGGTCGCGTTTGAGGCCTGAGTTCGCGGCGTGAACGTCCCATCGCGAGGTGGGGTTCTGCCAATCGTGGTACTTTTATGAAGGCAAGCTTCTCAATGGTTTTCATGAAGACAACATTATTCATTCAAGATGTTATGCTTGCTCAAAAAGAATGGATCAAGACATTGAAGCTAGCACAAAGTTTTTAATTTTTACAAGTCTTGAAGAATTCTCAAGTATAATCAAGGTATAACTCTCACTTATCAATATGGTTGCATACAAGTGTTCAAAAGTGTCTCAAGCATGCAATATATATTGATAAAATAGTTCTCAAAATAATCTTCAAAATTCACTTGCATACATGGTTCATGTGGTTGAAAATATATCATTTTTTACATACATTTGAAACTTTATTTACTTTATTATTATTATTTTTTTTATATTTGAACCATGTTAAATCACTTTCAAATATAATCTATTGACTTCGATAAATCAATAGATGTGGCATAATATTGGTTCAAATATTTAGACAAAATTTTTAATTTTTCAATTTATTTAAACATTCAGTTTTTGGTTAATTACGGCGTTTTGAACCGACGTAACTAACCAAAATAACCGCCACAATTTACAGCATGTTTTAATTTTGAATATTTTTAAATGTTGAAGAAGCGTAACCGATTAACACATTTGTTGTTAATCGATTACTACTGTGTGCAGAGGCGAAAAATTGCATTTTTTCAGTATATCTCATTCAAACCTTTTCCAATTGAAGCATTGCATTGTATCATATTTCATACCCTTTTGTAGAGGTGTTTTGTGCATTATATAAACATCATTTTTCAGATTTAAAAACACCTCCTTGCTAAAAATTTCAAACAATCATTCTTTTACCAAAACTTTCATTTTATCAAAGTGTTCTTAACAAACTTTCTAAGAGTGAAACATTTGCATAAAATATTCACACATACTGCATTTGTTTCATTTCAATTGTGTTGAACACTTGTATAATATCATTAAGAGTGATTGTTACAAAAGGGAGAAGATCAATCTTTGGATTGATATATTGAAGAATCAAAGTTTCATCTACTTACTCAAAATTCTGAACTATTGTAAAATCCTAATGGTCCAACAAGTGTTTGGTTTTAGGTGTTGACTATAAGGGAAGGATTGTTTCTCTTATAGGGTTTGTTAGAATCCTTGTGATCCGGATTGTGGATACAAGAGGTCCATTGTAAGATTTGTTCTTGGTTGGACTTTAAACTTGTAAAATCCAAGAGGGTGTTCTTGGTGGTTGATAGTTAGTGACTTGTATAGAAAGACTAGGAAGAGTCTTGTCTTGTCCAAAACTATAGTAAATTCTCTTTCATGTTGAAAGGGGAGTGGAGTACTCTCGGGCTGTGAGGGGAACCACTATACGTCTCGGTGTTCATTTACTTTCCGCATTTATCATTTCAGCACTTAGAAATCTTTAGGAAAGTAAAGATCAAAAATCGTCAAAAATCGGGATAATATTCTAAGAACATAATTCACCCCCCCCCCTCTTAGGCTCGCATTTACAACTTACAATTGGCATCAGAGCAGGTTAAGGTAACCTGTTCCTATCGATCCGGCATGGCTTCCGCAAGTTCAAACCCGGTTTTCAAAGACGGTGGAAGTAGTAACAAGCCTCCACTATTTTCTGGAGAATATTTCAATTTTTGGAAAATAAGAATGAGAGCACACTTAGAAGCACAAGGAGATGGAATATGGGAAACTGTTGAAAATGGTCCACACCAACCAATGAGTGTTGTAAACAATGTTGCAACTCCAAAGATTAAAACTGCTTATAATGAAGATGATAGAAAGAAAGTGCTCGATGAAAAGAAATCTATTAATATTCTTCAAAGTGCATTAAGTATGGATGAATTTTTCCGAATTTCACAATGTAAATCTGCTAAAGAAATATGGGATACTTTGGTAGAAACACATGAAGGAACGGCTGAAGTTAAAAGATCCAGATTAAACACATTAAGTCAAGAATATGAGATGTTCCGAATGCAGCCCAGGGAATCCATTGTTGCATTACAGAAGAGATTTGTTCATTTGAATAACCACTTAATGGCACTTGGTAAAACATTCTCAAATGATGAATTAAATCTCAAAATTCTAAGATCATTGACTAGAGAATGGCAACCCAAAGTAACGGCAATATCGGAAAAGAAAAGCCTCTCTACGATGACTTTCGCATCTCTATTTGGTAAACTTCAAGAGCATGAGTTAGAACTTGAAAGATTGGAGAAGCATGAAATACAAGTAAAAGATTCAAAAGACGTTGCCTTAAAGACCAAAGTAAAAAATTATGATAGCAATCAAGAGGATGAATCTAATAGTGATGAAAATGATGATCTTATCAAAAAGTTTGAAAAGTTTCTAAGAAAAGAAAAGAAAAAGGAGATCACTAAAGGGGAAGCACCAACGAAAAAGATTAAATGCTTTGAATGTGGAGAAAGAGGACATGTTAAAAGTGAATGTCCTACACTTCAAAAGAAAAATAAATTCAAGAAAAAGAATCATAAAAAGGAAAGGAAAACATATGTAGACAACGAAACAAGTTCATCTTCAGATGAAGAACATGTAAATCTTGCATTGATAGCATCACACCACTCCGATGATGAAGAAGATGAGGTTAGTAATAATTCTTTTGATAGTGATGCACAAGGTGCCATAAATGAATTGTTAAATAAATGCAAAATTCTGTATAAAACTATATCATCTCAAAAGAAACAAATTTCAACTTTAGAAGAAAAAAAGGTTTCATTAGAAAAAGAGATCGAAAATGAGAAACAAAAGATTATTAGTGAAAAACAGAATTTTGTATGTAAAAATTGTGAATCTCTCTCTTTTCAAATTGTCCAATTAAAAAGAGTACTTGAAAGGTATGAGAAAGGACAAATTGGATTGGAAGAAGTCCTTAGTCAACAAAGATATTCAAATGATAAAAGTGGACTTGGCTATTCAAAGTTTTCTAAACCAAGTTCAAGTAAAACTATATTTGTTAAGGCTAAGGATCAAACTTCCAAAGAGAAAGTGAACAAACCTAGGAATGTGCATCCTAATCCTAAAAAGAAAAGATTTCCTAAAAAGAAATCTTATGTTTCAAGATATAAGATCAACTTTGAACCTACTTGTTTTTATTGTGGTATTGTTGGCCATACACCTAATGCTTGCTATGTAAGAAACTTTAGTGTTGCAAGTGGGCATTATGTGTGGGTTAAGAAAGGAACTAACTATGATGGACCGAAAGCACATTGGGTACCAAATCAAACTTAATTTGTTTTGTAGGCTTGCTTAAGAACCACTTTAAATCTATGATGTTTTGATAAGTGGTGGTTCTAAGCTTTTGATGGGAGGCATAAACTAGCTTTCAAATCTAGCTCCAAAGTCCAAGGGTTATTTCACATATGAGGATTCCCTTAAAGAAAGAATTTTTGACATTGGCAAAGTTGAAGCACTAACTTTCACATCCATTGAAGATGTACTTTAAGTTGACAAACTAAATCATAATCTTCCTAGTATAAATCAACTTTGTGACAAAGACTTCAAAATCATGTTCCGGCAAGGATAAATGTTTGATGAAGTCTTTCATGAGGTAAAACTCATAGGTAAAAATTATTTTTCATTTTTCAAGATTTCTTTATATATTTCAAGTCTTTTCCCATCCTTTTTGCTAATGACAAAGGGGGAGAAGATGTATGTGTTTGTGTTTGTTTTTCTCTAACAAAATGCAGCTAGCAAATACACTCTAAATCATGAATTTAGGGGAGCATTGATCAAGGGGGAGCCTTTTGTGTTAGAGAAACAATATTAAAGCAAATTTTCAAAATTGGGTTGTCATCATCAAAAAGGGGGAGAATGTGAAGGCAAGCTTCTCAATGGTTTTGATGAAGACAACATTATTCATTCAAGATGTTATGCTTGCTCAAAAAGAATGGATCAAGACATTGAAGCTAGCACAAAGTTTTTAATTTTTACAAGTCTTGAAGAATTCTCAAGTATAATCAAGGTATAACTCTCACTTATCAATATGGTTGCATACAAGTGTTCAAAAGTGTCTCAAGCATGCAATATATATTGATAAAATAGTTCTCAAAATAATCTTCAAAATTCACTTGCATACATGGTTCATGTGGTTGAAAATATATAATTTATTATCATACATTTGAAACTTTATTTACTTTATTTATTTATTTTTTTATATTTGAACCATGTTAAATCACTTTCAAATATAATCTATTGACTTGGATAAATCAATAGATGTTGCATAATATTGGTTCAAATATTTAGACAAATTTTTAATTTTTCAATTTATTTAAACATTCAGTTTTTGGTTAATTACGGCGTTTTGAACCGACGTAACTAACCAAAATAACCGCCACAATATACAGCGTGTTTTAATTTTGAATATTTTTAAACGTTGAAGGAGCGTAACCGATTAACACATTTGTTGTTAATCGATTACTACTGTGTGCAGAGGCGAAAAATTGCATTTTTTCAGTATATCTCATTCAAACCTTTTCCAATTGAAGCATTGCATTGTATCATATTTCATACCCTTTTGTAGAGGTGTTTTGTGCATTATATAAACATCATTTTTCAGATTTAAAAACACCTCCTTGCTAAAAATTTCAAACAATCATTCTTTTACCAAAACTTTCATTTTATCAAAGTGTTCTTAACAAACTTTCTAAGAGTGAAACATTTGCATAAAATATTCACACATACTGCATTTGTTTCATTTCAATTGTGTTGAACACTTGTATAATATCATTAAGAGTGATTGTTACAAAAGGGAGAAGATCAATCTTTGGATTGATATATTGAAGAATCAAAGTTTCATCTACTTACTCAAAATTCTGAACTATTGTAAAATCCTAATGGTCCAACAAGTGTTTGGTTTTAGGCGTTGACTATAAGGGAAGGATTGTTTCTCTTATAGGGTTTGTTAGAATCCTTGTGATCCGGATTGTGGATACAAGAGGTCCATTGTAAGATTTGTTCTTGGTTGGACTTTAAACTTGTAAAATCCAAGAGGGTGTTCTTGGTGGTTGATAGTTAGTGACTTGTATAGAAAGACTAGGAAGAGTCTTGTCTTGTCCAAAACTATAGTAAATTCTCTTTCATGTTGAAAGGGGAGTGGAGTACTCTCGGGCTGTGAGGGGAACCACTATACGTCTCGGTGTTCATTTACTTTCCGCATTTATCATTTCAGCACTTAGAAATCTTTAGGAAAGTAAAGATCAAAAATCGTCAAAAATCGGGATAATATTCTAAGAACATAATTCACCCCCCTCTTAGGCTCACATTTACAACTTACAACTTTGACGACGGCGATGCTTGATTGAGGACCGCTGTCTAGCAATTATCCGACTCGTTACTGAGCGGGGCTATGCTTTAATCGTATGCGACGCTTGTACCTAGACGTGCATAGTGGTCGGTGGCTGACGTTCGTCATCGCGACAAGTCGTACCGAGGATTTAGCTGTAGTATTGTTTTAGCTTTTCAGCGTTCCATGGTCGAGCGAGTTCTTCCCCAGTGAGATGTTCTAGGTAGTAGGCCCCATTTTCCGTTTTTGCCCGGACGCGATAGGGTCCCTCCCAATTGGCTGCTAGTTTGCCTTCGCGAGAGTCTTTGTGGTTTCTTCTTAGGACAAGGCTTCCCACGTCGAACTCTCGTCGTATCACTTTGGCGTTGTGCTTGATGGTGATCTTTTGTTTCAGTGAGGCCTCGTGGAGAGCTGCCCCGGTTCTGATTTCCTCGACGAGGTTGAGCTCTTCCCTTAAAGATTCGTCGTTCATCTCCTCGTCTAAGGGCGACTCTGTCCACCTAGAGGGCACGTGAACTTCGACGGGAATTACAGCCTCGGTTCCGTATGCTAAATGGAAAGGTGTTTCCCCGATTGTTGAATGGGGAGTTGTACGGTATGCCCAGAGCACGCTGTGTAGCTCCTCGACCCATGCCTTCTTTGTTTCGTCCAGCCTTCGTTTGAGGCCTCGAAGGATGACCCGGTTAGCTGCCTCAGCTTGCCCGTTTGTTTGAGGGTGTTCGACGGATGCGAAGTGTTGCTTCGTGCCCAGTTGGGCGACGAAATCCTGAAACTTCATGTCCGTGAACTGCGTCCTATTGTCCGTTACTATCGCTTGGGGGATACCGAAGTGCGCAAGGATGTCGTTTGTAGAAACGCAGGATGTTAAGGGCAGTTATTTTGGCTAGAGCTTCTGCTTCTATCCATTTTGTGAAATAATCTACGCCCACTATGAGGTACTTGTTCTGACTTGATCCTACCACGAAGGGTCCTGGATGTCTAGGCCCCACCAGGCGAATGGCCACGGGGAGGACATAGCCTTGAGCTCGTTGGGTGGAGCTAGGTGCATGTCCCCGTGCCATTGGCATTTATCGCACTTCTTCACGTGATCTTTTGCATCCTTTTGCATAGTTGGCCAGTAGTATCCTGCTCGGAGGGCCTTTCGAGCAAGGGACCTTCTGTCGAGATGTTGGGCATTGATTCCTTCGTGGATTTCGCGCAAGATGTGCACGGCCATTTCTTCCTCGACACATTTGAGCAGCGGAATGGAGAATCCCCGTCTGTATATTTTGTCTTCGACCAAGACATAAGAGCAGGCTCTTCGCCTGACTATGCTGGCCTCCTTTGGGTCGGACGAGAGTTCGTCCTTGGCGGGGTAGTTGTAGACTGGGGTCATCCAACAGTTGTTGTCATCGATCACCTGCACGTCGAGTGTCGGGGAGACCTTCTCGATGCTGGGTCGAGGAAGTACTTCCTGTATGACGGATTTGTTTCCGCCTTTCTTCTTTGTGCTGGCCAGTTTAGACAGCACGTCTGCTCGTACGTTATGTTCGCGGGGAACGTGTTTCACTTCTACTATTATGAACTTTGCCATTTCCTTCTTTACCAGGGCCAAGTATTCGGTCAGGTTGTCGTTTTTGGCTTGGTATTCACCTCGGACCTGGAGGGCCACGAGTTGTGAATCTATGCAAATGACGACTTCTTCCGCTCCCAGGTCCTCGGCAAGGCGTAGCCCAGCGAGGAAGGCTTCGTATTCAGCCTGGTTATTGGAGGTTGGGAAAGACAGTGTGAGTGATACCTCGACGATAGTCCCTTCGTCGCTTTCCAGTATGATGCCCGCGCCACTTCCTACTGAACTCGAAGCACCGTCGACGAAGATGGTCCATTTGCGCGCTTCGCTTGCGGGGAAGTCCGCGAATGTCATTTCCGCGACGAATTCGGCCAGAGCTTGGGCCTTGAGGGCCTTTCTGCCTTCGTATCGAATGTCAAATTCGGATAGTTCCAGCGACCACTTGAGCATTCTGCCGGCCATATCTGGACGACCGAGTAGCTGCTTAATGGGCTGATCTGTCCGAACCACGATCGTGTGAGCCAGGAAGTAGTGTCTCAATCTCCTGGCTGCGTTGATGAGGGCTAATTCCACTTTCTCTATCTGCTGGTAACGTAACTTTGGTCCTTGCAGTGCCTTGCTCGTGAAATAAATGGGCTTCCGCCCGTCAGGTGTCTCGCAGATGAGGGCGGCGCTCACTGCTTCGGCAGCTACAACCAGGTATAGGTACAATGTTTCGCCATTGTCCAGGCGAGAGAGGACAGGTGGCTCTGAGAGTGCTCATTTTAGATGGAGAAGGGTCTTGTCGCACTCCTCGGTCCATTCAAACGCAGCCTCTTTACGGAGGAGCTTGAAGAATGGTAGAGCGTGCTGGGCGGACTTGGCCACAAAACGAGATAGTGACGCGAGCATCCCGTTGAGGGACTGGATGGATTTTTTGGACCTGGGCGTTGGAAACTCGGAGAATGCCCGGAATTTGTCAGGATTGGCTTCGATTGCTCGTTCCGTTAAGTAGAAGCCGGGGAATTTGCCTGCTCGGACGCCGAACGTGCACTTCTCCGGATTAAAACGCATTTTCTATTTCCTGGCCTGTTCGAAGACCTTTCGTAAGTGGGCGGTATGGCCGGTTTCCTCGTGGGACTTAACTATCATGTCATCCATGTAAACTTCGAGCATGTTGCCTATCTGTCCCCAAAACACTTTGTTCATCATTCGTTAGTACGTTGCTCCGGCGTTCTTCAAGCCGAAGGGCATTACGTTGTAGTAATAGTTCCCCGATTCGGTCATGAAAGCCGTGTATTTTTTGTCGGACATTGCCATTGGGATTTGATTGTAGCCCGAGTAGGTGTCCATGAATAATAAAAGTTTAAAACCAGCGGAATTATCAACAAGTTTATCAATATTGGGGAGGGGGTAGGCATCCTTCGGACATGCCTTATTGAGATCAGTATAATCAATGCACATGCGCCATTTTCCATTAGATTTTTTAACCAATACAACGTTGGACAGCCAAGTGGTGTACTTGGCTTTCGAAATAAATTTGGCCTCGAGGAGGTCCTTTACAGCTTTTTCAGCAGCCTCCATTTTCTGCGGAGACTGCTTCCTCCTACGTTGTGCTACGGCCTTGATGGTCGGGTCAATGGTCAGCTGGTGACATGCGACGGATGGATCCAAGCCGGGAATTTTCGCGGCGCTCCACGCGAAAAGGTCGGCATTCTCTTGGAGGCACGCTTTGAGCTGCTTCCTCGCGATGTCAGGCAGGTCCGCTCCGATCTTTACTCCCCGTTGGGGGTCTTCGCCGAACAGGACTACCTCAAAGTTGCTATCCGGGATTGGGTGCATTGGATGGGAGCTGCCGCTGGATGACGTGGATGGGCCGGCCGAAGCTGCTCGTTCCTCCTATTGATCCTCGGGGAAGCGACTAACGAGGTCGATAGAGTCGACCTGGGGCAGAGGCTTGACCTCCTCAGAGCTGCTCGGTAGTGCTGGCTTGCTCGACGCTTTAGGCTTGGGCACGATGGCGTTGAGCCCCTTTGTAGCTGCTTCAAAACACCGTCGGGGAGCTTCTATATCACCGTGGAGGGTGGCGACCATTCCTTTCGAAGTGTAATACTTCATCTTCAGGTGGACGGTCGATGGTACTGCTACCAACTCGGCTAGAGTTGGCCTTCCGAAAATGCATTGGTAAAGCGACGGGCAGTCGATTACCAGAAATTGCACCTTGATGGATCTGGCCGTTTCAGCTGCTCCGAAGGTCACGATCAACTCGACGTAACCCCACGGCTTGGTCACAGACCCGTTGAATCCCTGTAAATCGGACCCTACGTAGGGGGTAAGGTGCGATTCTTCTAGCTGCAGCATTGAGAACAGCTGGGAGTACATGATGTCGACCGAGCTGCCTTGGTCGACAAGTATTCCGCGAACGTCGAAGTTCGCCATCCGGGCTCTGACGAGCAGAGGTATGCTGGAGATCGCGGATCCGCCGAGGAGTTCCTCCTTGTAAAAGGAGATGGGGACGGAGCCCTTCTGGGCCTGATCAAGTGTGGTCACTTTGTTGGAGCTAGTGTTGATCAGGTGGTCGAACTTCCGTTTCACGGAACCCACAGTGACTTTGTTGAATCCCCTGCCAGAAATAACCATGGCGGAAGGGAAAGTCTCCCACGGGCTGTGGAGCGCGAAATAAGCAGGGGCGTTGAGCCCGTCTGGGACATAGAAGTCCTCTGGCCGCGAGATGGACATCGCGACCTGTACGTTGGCGTCATCCGAGGAGGGTACCTCTTCCTCGACCTTCTTGGACTCCTGGGCGTCCTGCCGAGGAGTGTCCTTCTTCTTTGCGAACTGTTTCAGGTGCCCATCCCTGATCAGTATCTCTATGGCATCCTTCAGATGGATGCAGTCCTCCGTAGTATGGCCGTGACTTTTGTGGAAGCGGCAATATTTCGACTTGTCCATGTTTGGTCTGTTCGGCAGCTGTTTGGGGAAATGGACCCCGACTTGTTTAAACTCCAAATTGGCACATTCAGATAGAATATTTTCCCTGGAAACGGTCAGGGGAGTGTAATCATGGAAACTCCCTGAGGGCCCTTTGCTGTCACGGGAGTCGCGGGGACGGTCCTCGTGCCTTCGTTCACCCTGACGTGACGTCGAGGCTTCTTCTCCTTTGGAAGCCCGGGCGTTCTCCTAGCGGTGAGACGCTCGGATGTTACTGGCCGCAATCTTCTCCTCGTACTGAATATGAGATTGGGCTTTGAGGAGGAGGGCGTCCAAGTTCCTCGGTGGCGCGAGGCCAATGGCTTTAGCGAACTCAGAGTCCGGGCGGACCCCTTGTTCGAGCAGGAACTTCTTCATCTTATCAGTCGTCGGGACCTGGACAGCTTCCTTGTTGAACCTCTCGATATATGCTCGGAGAGGTTCGTCTTTCCCCTGGATTATGGCTCCGAGGGAGGCCTCAGTTTTGGGATGGCGGCGAGATGCCGTGAAGTGCTGCGAGAACATCCTGCCGAGCTGTTTCCATGAGGTGATGGATTCCTCGGGCAGTTGTTTATACCATGTCATTGCTCCCTTTCAGAGCGTGGTCGGGAATAGTCTGCACTTGATGGCACCCCGTACGCCACGGTAGTCTAAGAGCGCATCGATATTCTCGATGTGCTCGTCTGGGTCAGTGGTCCCGTCGTACGTGCCAAGTGACGGGGGTTTCTCCAAGCCTTTCGGGAGACGGGTGGCCAGGATCTCTTGGGACAACGGGCCGCGAGGCTCGTCGTCATCACTAGAACTGGTGTATGATGGTGACCGGATGGGTTGCTCGCGTCGGCGATTCCTTCGCGGAGAGGGTGAGCGGTTCCTTTGAGGAGAAGGTGAGCGGTTCCTTCGAGGAGAAGGTGAGCGTGCCCGTCCTTTGGACTTGATAGGAGATTCTTCGTTCCTTCGAGTCCTTTTGTGGTTGTGAGCGTGCTGGTCACGCGGGGAGATCTGGTCGCGCATTCGGGCTACGCGAGGTTCGTGCTCTTGGCGCAGTCTTCGATCGATTTCTCTCCGTGGCTGCAGGCTTCTAGATCGTCGCTGGTTCCTCCGCGTAGGAGGGGATCTTGGACGGCGAGTGTAACACCCTTCTACCCCACATATAATTTAGGAAAATATTTCATTTTTATCAGAGTTAAAAACCACAAGAAAGGTGCCACATATATTCAAAACATCATTTATTAATCATTGTCCTGTCCCGTAACACGGGTTACACATTCTTAATAATAAAATCAACTACTACACAGCGGAAATCAACTTTTATTTTAATTCCATATAATACTTCATAATAAAATGTATCCAATCAAGTCATCACCCACAATGTATAAATCCAACATAAAACAAAAGAACGCGAGGTTCACAACAGTTCTCAACCCGATGTTACATGACACAGAGCAGGACACCTCTACACTAAATAGTGATAAAGACACACTTCAAGGTTACAACCTCCATCGCCGCGAATCTACTCTTGGTTATCTGCAAGTTACCCACATAAGAGGCAACATTTCCAAGCAGGTAGGGTGAGAAATCACAATTCATTATAATAATACAAGGACATGGAAATAAACAGAAAAGCAACAACGACATCATAGCATCAACAACAACAACATCATATCATCATCTACACCAACACCATAGCATCATCATCAACTACATCATATCATCATCAACGAACACCATTATATCATCATCAACAACAACATCATAACATCATTAACAACAACCTCATAGCCTCATTAACGAACAACATCCTATCATCATTAACAACAACATCATAGCATCATATCATCATTAACACCAACATCATAGCATCATATCATCATTAACACCAACATCATAACATCATATCATCATTAACACCAACATCATAGCATCATCAACAACTACATCATTCATATGCAATGTCAACCATAAAGAAATGCAAAGGATGCATGTGGTACCAGTTCAACGTGGATGGACACTTGGCCATCAACCCTCCAAATGGAGCACACCGTAATCAACGTATCACTTCAATCTGCACAGTGGGATTGAAGCTACCAATGGACCGAAGTCCCAACATAAAATGCTATGAAATGGAATGATGCTAAAACTTCGCAATTCATCGAACATCAACGTGTGCATCATTCATTTCATATACAACAAGCATTCATCATACAATCATGTTTTATCATCTTACATCAACAACAACTCAACAACAAAAGATCAGCACGAGAAAACGTCATGAAACCTCAAGAAAACAACAAAAAACAGCAAAACAGCATGTCTGACACGGCCGCCCGTGTCCTGTGACACGGCCGTGTCAGGAAGTCTGTAGCACGATTTCAACAAAAGCAAAAATCCAGCAAGAATGGGGGTCTGACACGGCCGCCCGTGTCCTGTGACACGGCCGTGTCAGGAAGTCTGCACCCAAAATTTTTCAAAGATTTTTCTGCTGCGTTTTGGCTTCAAATATCCCAAAATTCAATTTTTTTCCAATACGAAAATTTGACCAAAAGACTCACACAATACACATACATCAACACGTAACATTCTATCTCATTATATTTCATCGAATCATACATCCCTAATTCATTCTACATCATCAAACACCACAATTTCCCAAAAATTCATTTTCTACGTTTTCGACTCGAAATACCCTAAAAACTCAATTTTTCCCAAAACGAAAATTGACCAAAAAATGCTTACACGATACACTTACATCAACATATATATCGATACATGCCAAACAATTCATCATATTTCACATCAAAATCATCAAAATCAAACAACATTCATACAAAACCTAATCTATTCATCTCCAACCTCATAAACTATAAGGAATTAGGAATTCTCCCCATACCTTAGAGAAATCACTGTAATTCTCCTCTTTCTCCAAGATTCTTCTCGAAAATCCTCATCCCCTTAGGTTTCTTCTTTCTTCTCTCTGCTTCAATTCTCTTCACAAAACACGATCTGCTAGAATAATCGCTTTCTTTTCCCTTTAGTCATGTATTCCAGTTTATGGATTTCCCAACTTACCCTTACTACTTTTCCTTAAAGACCACCTTGCTCTTTTTCCTTATTTTTATTTTTAATAATAATAATAATCCAAATAATACATGATTATTCACTCTATTAAAATTACTTAAAAATACTCTTTTAATCCATAATTCTCCAATTTACCAAAAACTTCTTAATCCCTTCTAAATTAATTAATTAAATAAATAAATGATTAATTTAGAATTTTGGGGTGTTACAACTCTCCCGCACTTCAAGAATTTTCGTCCTCGAAAATTTACTCGATGCAGACCACTCCAGGTACGTTATCACCTCCAACCCCTCAACTCTCATGCCACGCGTGGCAATACCACGAATAGCGCAACAACAAGAGGAAATGCTCCCTCGATGTACTCAACGATCAATTCAAAACACCGAGGATAATCAGGTCAGGAACATACAGGTTCACTATGAACCGGAATACTACACGATCGTTACCATCGCCATAGGCAACCCTCCCCTAACTCCCCATCATAGGAATTAGCCACTTGCACTCGAACCATCACCTTAGGTAACGAGGCAACAACAGAGTTAAGAGCACAAGGCCCAAAGCACAATTTCAGCATAATCAACTACCGACATCGTTGATACCACATAAGAACCAATTGTGCTACCCACGCTTTCGCTGTGCACTCTGATTACTCGCAACTATTTAATCTGCCAAGTTTACATCAACTCCCGACCATCAAAGCAGACACAAGAAAAGATCCTTCAACTTAACTCATCGGAAATTCCATCCAAACAGGCACTCTACACTCTCGTGATTACTGAATACTTCGAACTCAGATCCGTAAACAATACCTCTGAATATCCAACACAACTACAACTGCAGCCAATTTCTAGATCTTGAATAGGATAGATACTTTCAAGAATTCCTAATTACCGTCGACATAAGCTACAACTTCACCACTTTGCATTAACACATCATCAAAATTCATCTCAACGCATAACAACCTCACCACAGCATGAGGATACATGTGTCCAATTAATCTCCACAAGAAAATTCATTTTCCAAACAGGGCTTAACACCCAATAGCCATTGACTTAGCCCTAATAACCTACACTTAACATGGCATATTAACCAAACCAATCAAACAACTAATTCCTCAAGTCCTACTCATATTAGCACAATTCTCCAAAATCCCTCATCCGAATTAACACAACCACTCCACTTCATCTTTACAAATCATAATTCACACCTTGCTAGCTCAACATATAGATTCACTTCTTTCAATACTTGCAACTCAACTCCCAAATACTCTACGCACTATCCTTCTGATTTTTATAAACCTCAGAATATCTACAACGAACACAGTTATAACTTATCCAAACAAGTATGGAAAACACCATTCATATCTCCATATATACACTTTAAGGCATACCAGCCACTACCCTTTTCAATCTGACATCCTTGGTCAAATCATAGTCTTACATTACCATTTACTTCCTACTTGGTTTATCTCTACAGTTCTTCGTGTCAGGAAGTCTGCACCCAAAATTTTTAAAGGATTTTTCTGCTGCGTTTTGGCCTCAAATATCCCAAAATTCAGTTTTTTTCCAATACAAAAATTTGACCAAAAGACTCACACAATACACATACATCAACACGTAACATTCTATCTCATTATATTTCATCGAATCATACATCCCTAATTCATTCTACATCATCAAACACCACAATTTCCCAAAAATTCATTTTCTACGTTTTCGACTCGAAATACCCTAAAAACTCAATTTTTCCCAAAACGGAAATTGACCAAAAAATGCTTACACGATACACTTACATCAACATATATATCGATACATGCCAAACAATTCATCATATTTCACATCACATCATATATTTCACATCAAAATCATCAAAATCAAACAACATTCATACAAAACCTAATCTATTCATCTCCAACCTCATAAACTATAAGGAATTAGGAATTCTCCCCATACCTTAGAGAAATCACCGTAATTCTACTCTTTCTCCAAGATTCTTCTCAAAAATCCTCATCCCCTTAGGTTTCTTCTTTCTTCTCTCTGCTTCAATTCTCTTCACAAAACACGATCTGCTAGAATGATCGCTTTCTTTTCCCTTTAGTCATGTATTCCAGTTTATGGATTTCCCAACTTACCCTTACTACTTTTCCTTAAAGGCCACCTTGCCCTTTTTCCTTATTTTTATTTTTAATAATAATAATAATCCAAATAATACATGATTATTCACTCTATTAAAATTACTTAAAAATACTCTTTTAATCCATAATTCTCCAATTTACCAAAAACTTCTTAATCCCTTCTAAATTAATTAATTAAATAAATAAATGATTAATTTAGAATTTTGGGGTGTTACAGCGAGACTCTTCCAGTGCCCCGATCCTCTCGTTCTGCTGCAGGATCAGGGTGTTAGTCTTGTTGAGCGCCTCTAGGAGAGCTGCCACGGTCGGGTCGGCGTTGGGCGGAACGGGAATGGACTGGAGGTCAAGAGAAGGTTGATCGTTGTTGCGATCAGCAGGGGTAGGGGAAGGAGAAACAATGGCTCCATCCCTAAGAAAACGGGCATCTCGAAGGAGAGATGATTGGCCGTCAATGTCAGATTTGTTGACGGGGAGGATGGTGGAATGAAGAGCATCCTGGGTGCGATCTTGGGAGGCCATGATCGTGATGATGTTCGAAAATTATTTTGATCTTCGGTTAAAGAAAGAAGGGGAGAACAAAGTTTCCCACAGACGGCGCCACTGATCGTGAAGGCTGGATCAGATCCTGTAGAATCAGGCCGCCAAGTGCGTCAGGGATGCTGGTCGTATAGAGAGGAGGGGGTGTACCTGCAAGGCACTCCAACGCTCAAGTGAGAAAGGGTCAGAGAAAAAGGGCAAGTACAAAGTATGAATTCTTAGGGTGAATATTGGATACCTGACCCTCTCAAGCGAGAGGGTTTATATAGAGCCCCCAGCGCGTGGCCAACGGTCCTATTTTCGGGGCAAAATAACCGTTTTCCCCAAAGAATAGGTAACTGCCCAAACTAGCCGTTATGTCGGGCAGGGTGCCCAAAACTAGCCATTATGTCGGGCATAACCGCAGTTCCAGGCACTTGTCCTCTGCTGTTCGGGCAGCGAGAAAGCCGTGCATAACGGGCATAAACACCGAGGAGGAACGTTGCATTCCTTGCCCGATTAGAGGGGCAGAAAGGTCACTTTTGCCCCTCTGTGGATTGGACTTAGGCAATATGGGCCGCTCTGGAGCAGAGGCGGATTGGGCCAATTCTAGCCATTGGTCCAGTCCAGAACAACAACAATGTTTGTTGGCTGGTTTTTGGAGAAGAGACAAGTTGTCATCTTAAGGAGAATACTCAACTAATCCACCACAAACATGCGAAAGATGGATCTTTGCTTCACATTAAGAGATGGGCTCCAACTCGAATATAGAATCGACGAGTATGCCACATACCTCTCTCAAGTGGAAAAGAAATCAACATCTTTCTCAACTATGTCATGGGGTAGGAGATTTAAATCTCGATTAGGGATAACTCATGTCTAATCTGTTTGAAAAGGGTTTAAAGTTGAAAAGCCAAAGTGGCAAAATGGTTTGAGATGCGTGGGATGTTTTTTAGGGTTTGGAAAGACATTTAGAGATTAAAGTTAAAGTATTTTTTGGATTTTTTGATTAGGAAAAGGTTTTAGTTTTAAACGAAATGAAAGGGTATCCTAATTCTATGACCTAAGATTAAGATTGAAGGGAGAGATCCTAATATTATCATGCAAAAGGTTAGTCCTAATGTCTAATCCAACCTTAAGTGATAAAGATGGGATCTAATCACTTAATGGGTTATCTTTAGGGAATATGACAATCACACAGGCAGACAACCACCCTAAACTAAGAAGTATCGCAGGCAATCGTCATAGCAAAACTTTATTAATAATGACGTAACAAATGCTAATCATAAATTCACAAGAAATAATCATATTTTCATAAACCAAGAGCCAATTGTGACTCGAGATTTTTCAATCACAAATTTAACACTAATATTAATATTAAAATTTGAACTTTGCACCAAATCAGTATCAAGCTCGACATCACGATTTTATCAAAACTCAAATCTAATATCAACCAAGACTAACATCCAAACTAACCAAGAAATCACTAATTTTAAAGCTTAATCAAATACTTATAATTAAAATTGAAATCATAAAAAAAGGAAGATTAATAAAAAAAACAAGATATGTGGGCTTTTCATATTAGCCCAAGGGAGTACAAAAAAAACCTGAATGCTATGGTGTCAAAAAAAAAACAAAGCGAGCCAAACTTTCCAGAGCCCATTCCACTTTTAAAGTTAAATGGAGAAAACGAAATTATTTCAATGAAAACAAAACAAAATAATCAGCAAGAAAAAAAACGCATTTCCTCTTTCTCACACAATTCACACCAACCTCAATCTCTCACTGCGTGCTTCCTCTCTCGATTCACTCTCTTTCGCTACTGTTCGCATAACATCCCGCGCCGTTCACTATATTTTCCTCTCACTTCGCCGGTGCCTTCTTCCGTCTCCCTCGTCGCTTACGACCTTCTCACCACGTCTCACTCTCGCACGTGTATTCTCGCTACGGCTTTCCCCAAATTCAAACAAAATTCACAGGAAACATGTTGAAATCACAACAATGGCCATCGTTAATTACGCATCATTCATGAGAAAAGAGTGAAAAAATAACTTACGGCGATGGAGACGATCGGAGGTAAGGAGTTTGACGGCGACACGCGGTTTGAGTGAAGCAAAGTGCTGGAGCGGAATTGAGTGTTGCACGATTTTGACCGTAGGTTCGTAAAGCTTCTTTCTTAGATGCATTCTTTTGTATGTGCGTGTTTGCTGGTATTTCTTGCCTTGCGTCTTTGCCCTTTATTGTGCGTGATTTTGAAATGAGAGTTGTGTGTGTTTTTCTCTGCTAATGTGTGTATCTCTTTTACTGTGTGTATCTATGAATGTCGGTGATAACTTTTTATGTGTGTGTATGGCGCGTGTGCATCATGGTAATTCTCTGCCCTCTTTCAATTTGGTGTGTATGAGTAATATGGTGTTTTTCAACTTTGTGTACTGATGTGATGCTTCAATCTCCCCTGCTGCATGTCTTATTTGTGTTTGATATGTTGCTCGAGTGTTAAGCTGCTAATTGTTTTTTTGTGATACTTTTTCGTCCTTCGGCCTGCAATGTACCTCTCCTCTTATAGGCATATGCAGAATTCAATTTCTGATTCTAAATTAATGTACAAAATTATTATGTTTGATTTTTGTTTTGGGAAGAAAATCATGTGGCCATTAATCGTGAGTGTTGTCCTTATTGTGGTTTATGAGTTTCCTTTTCCAGCTTATCTTGTCTGCAAATTCTTTGATTACTTTGTGATCCTCATAATGATTTGATTCAATGCCACCCTAATTTTGTGTGATGCTGTTGATTAAACTGTGATCTTGAATTTGGAATTCTGATTTGTGTCGTAACCAAGTGATGAATGGCTTTGGTATGCGTGTAGAAGTCCAGCATAGGGAGGATTAACAATAGCAACAACTTTGTTGCTCAGCAGTAGTCCCGTTTTCAGAACCGCTTTCCTTTGGATCTTCATTTTTTATCTGGAATTTTATCGTGCTGATCTAACATCTCTTTTCCAAACAGATTGAAACCTACTACCTTCAAAGCCAATGGGATCCTAGCGGCATGACGCAACGTATAGATCTGGCTTATTTGGGAAAAGTTTGGGTGCATTTTGATCATATGGGACCTGCTGGAAATGCACACAAAATATGGATACCTATTGCATTAACTTTGGCTATGTATTGAGGATCAAAGGAGTTCCTTTAAAATTCTCTAGCTCAAACATAGATGTAGCGAGCGATTTTTGTCGGTGACGCAACCACCTTATCGCTGAAGTTTGGGTTTTCCTCCTAGAGGAGAAAGGGTGCTACTTTCTGATTTCTTATTTATCCCATGAAGCTGAAAGGGAAAGGGAAGCTATCTAAAACTAACCTTGCACACGATTGTTGAACAAACGCTTTTAAAGAGATTTGGGGGTCCGGGGTCAGGTTATACAATGGGTAGTTGTCAATTACCCATCTTATATGTGGTTATCTACAAGATATTAGCTTTAGGTTTCGCTTCATAATTGATAGTGTTTATCTGCTGATGGGTTGGAAAAGTTTCTTGGTAAAGTATGACAGGGAGAGTGAGTTTTGTTTTCTGTGGAAAATGATGATGATGATGATGGCTTAAGGTATGAAACCTAAAGTTTTGATTGATATGAAGGTACAGGACCTAGGGTTTTTGATTGGTATGCTCGCTAAGATTTCACAATCTTATTCCTACGTATTCCCGTTTAAATGAAACAGGGAAATCAGAGCAATCGTAGTTCCTCCTATTCTAAGGGAGGAAAGAGATGTTTTGGTGTCTTGTTCAAAGCCCAAGATTGAAGCTAAAGGGGTATTTGTGTATTGTTCAAAGCCCAAGATTGAAGCTAAAAGGTTTCACTGAGAGAGAACTTGTCATGTCTAAAGAGGGATTGGACCTCCTATGAGGGAATTGTTGATTTTTGTGTGCCTTGATCAAAGCCCAAGGTTGAAGCTAAAAGGTTAATTGACTCGGCTAGGAATTTCCTTATACGAAGCCTAAGAGGAGGCTAAATATGACTGACTCAACAAAAGAGTGTACATATTGATGTCTTGTACAAAGCCCAAGATTGAGGCAAAAAAAGAGACAGTCTCTTTGTGGATATCATTATACAAAGCCTAAGAGGAGGCTAAAAGCTTGACTTTTCCGGGGAAAATGTTCTTTCTGTCTTGTACAAAGCCCAAGATTGAGGCTAAAAGGGATTTTTGACTCCGCCGGGGAGATTTGTATGTGTCTTGTACAAAGCCCAAGATAGAGGCTGAAATGAGAAATTTAATCTACTCGACTAAGGATATTTTGAGTGTCTTGAACAAAGCCCAAGACGGAGGCTACACGGACTTGACTCTACTGGAGAGTGTTATCTATCTTGTACAAAGCCCAAGATGGAGGCGGAAAAGAGTTTGACTCTACTTGGGAGTTTATTCCTCAAAGTCTAATGAAGGCTCATAGGAATTGACATTGATGGGGAAAATGTTTGTCGCAAGCTTATGAAGGTTTATATCTCGTACAAAGCCCAAGATAGGGGCTAAAAGGGTTTGACTCAACAAGAGAGTGCTTTTATCTGTCCTGTACAAGATCGAACACCATAACTCATCTCCCTACCGACCCAAGATGAACGGAGCAATAGAAGCGGCTAACAAGAACATCAAGAAGATCGTTCAGAAGATGGTTGTAACATATAAAGACTGGCACGAGATGTTACCCTTTGCTCTTCACGGTTATCGTACCTCTATCCGCACTTCAACAGGGGCAACCCCTTTCTCTCTAGTATATGGCATGGAGGCAGTGCTCCCCATAGAAGTAGAGATCCCATCACAACTGGTTTATTAGGATCGTACAGAATCAAAACTGGAGTCATAGACAACTTCTACTTCAGCTCACCAAAACTTACTCACAACGAACATCCAAAACAAATGACTCACCCTTTGCAAGTCCACTGAGATAACAGAAGTACTAACTTTGCAAAATCCTCCATAACCTGTGGTAATCACCAACTAAGCCCAAAAGTTTCTAATCTCCTTAACCAACTTCGGAGCCTCTCATTATAGAACTGCATCTACTTCCGATGGATCCCTTAACCATACTCTCATCTGAAATAACATATCCAAGAAAACTAACCCTAGTCAACCCAAATTCTCACTTGGATAACTTAGCATAAAACTTCGTCTCTTTTCAAACCTTGTAATTCAAATCTCAAACACTCTACCTGTCCTTCCTCTGAGTTTATAACAGATCCGAATATTCTCAATCAAAACCACCACGAACTTATCCAATTAAATATGGAAGATACAATTCATATACTCCACAAACATTCCAGACGCATTACTATCACCGAACAACATCACTGCACCTTGTAATGCCCAACCATATTCCAAAAGATATAAATTCTTAAAGCTTTTGCAAAAATTTTCACTGGGTAACTGGTTACTCACACACAAGCTTAACTGAGTAAATAACAGCCTATCCCGATGATAACAAACATAACCAGTCTCATTAAACCGATCAAAGCCTCAACTCACACAATTCACCACTCTTATCAAACATTCCAAACAATTGTAATTTCAATCAAACTCAACCAAACCATTCCAATCATCTATTCCCGAAAGTGGACACTTATTCTCAATCATTACCTTATTCCATCCGAAAATACGTCTAAAAATCACGCACAACTGGCAGCCCATCACCGTGGCTTTTCTACCAATCTCTAGAAAACTATCATCACAAACATAACAAACAGCTTAGTCTGACTTCTTAAAAGTTCTTCTACTTAGCAAATCCAAACCTCAAATCCTCACCTTCGTCCAATTTGAGTTCACACTATACTCTCTGAGAACAACCATTAACGATACCCAATCGTGCTCTCTTAATGACTTCCCAACCGGACCAACATATCAAAACCTCTAATCCATCTCATCTTCCGATATTAGAATCTTCATTGACTCAACAAAACAATCCGTAAGCACTTTACTTAATTCCAAACAATTTATTGCACACCCTATCAAGCCGGAAAGACACGTCTAATCCATCCAACATAATTCCGTCTACTATCAACAAGAGATTAAGGGTGATCAGTTCCTCAATTTGTCAATAGACAACCAACAATCATGATGGGGCATAAGCCGTCCTTACCAAACTATAATAGCATTTCTTGCATCTTATGCACAAAACTACCTAAGGCACAAATCCTTAGTCGACATAAACCTTACCTCCGCATTCCCTCCGGAATCGGGAACAACACTGTCCAAACAACACTTACACTCTTGCAACCAACGACACACAACTGAAGCAACTTGGAGAAGCACCAGATTCTCCCCCACTTATCTCATTCTAAATCCTAAAGACAAAGGATTAGAAAACCAGAAAGCACTGACAGTGTTTCACACACATATCACGTACTAAGGGACAAACAACATCGACAATATTCAACTGTCACACCAACTGACTCAACAACTTGGCCGGACGGACCGACCTGCTCTGATACCACTAATGTAACACCCCAATTCCCATCGCGAATAAATAATACATAAATAAATCAGAGTAAATAAAAATTTATTATTTTTCGACAAAAACAAGGATGCCACATTTAAAGAAAGAAAACATAATCCCTGCTCATAAATTTGATACATAACACAAAATGGAATACATATACCAGGGAAACTTTTTCCAACAAAGGAAAGTTCAATTATGGAATAAAGCGGAAAGATCCATAACTGACTTGTTTTCTAAAGTAAATTGTTTTATAACATATAAATATTCATACAAAGTTAATACAAAATAGATCTAACAAATGTATACATATATATAACAAAAGCGTTCCCCGACTCCCGTGTTACGTATCAGAGCAGACAGACTGATAAACGGATGGAGAACTAATCTTCACAAAAGCCTCCAAGACTACTAATCTGCAATTGCCTCATAGAGCAACAAACCACAGCAGAAAGGTGAGAAATAACAAGTAACTCAAGATTGCATAATAATATGCAAAACACATATAAATTCATATACATAGTTATTCTCACCACAAGCATCACATACCAATACATATAGCACGCCACAGATGCATAACATATTTCTAATAATCCTACCACATAGCATATATCAACTATACCAACATAAACACATATTCACACATAAGGCATACCAAAGTTATAACATATGGAAACACACCACCACATCACATAGCACATGTCTATACATAAACATATCATTCATAACCAATGCATTTATCACATATGCACATCAATTCACAATTCCCCACACATAATGCATCCATTCACAATTCTCACACATAATCAATCCATTCATGATTTATGCAAATGCACAGAGACCTACACAACGACTCTATGCAATGCAATGCGGTACCGTTCCATCCATCATTTCTCAGCACCAGTTCATTTAGGAATTATTGGAATAATCGCTTGTTACTTAGTGTAACTCCCCGTCGGGCAAACGATGTTCCCCGTCACTCACACCTCTTTGTATAAGGAACACGACATTTATGGATCGCTCACACCTCTTTGTATAAGGTACACGACCCAATCGCTCACACCTCTTTGTATAAGGCACACGATCGTCCATAATCATCGCTCACACCTCTTTGTATAAGGCACACGATGTTATAGCGGATTCCCTCTGGAATCGTTTCGTCACTCACACCCACTAGGGCGCACGACATCACAAGAATGCATATCATGATGCTTGGAATACAAGGACTCATGACAATCAAATGCATCTTCACAAATCAACAATATGGATTATCTCATCATCATTATTCATGCATTGGAAATCAATTCAAACAATACATTTACTTGCCATAAGGCCACCAATTAACACACATTGGATTTCATCATAATCCACAAACCACAACAATCATAACAACATACATTGATATTCAATCAAACAATGCATTTTACCATACAACAACATCATTATCACATGCATCAACATCATATAGATAGCACAAAAGCCCCACATTTATATGACGATAGCATATCGCATCGAACACAAACAAACACAACAAAACCTACAAACCACTAATCATCCTCTACCAAATATTCTTGGTTAACACATGGTATCACATCACTATTTAATATCATCTTAGGTTATCTATCTAATGCCTCAAGTCCCACATCATTCGGACTCTCGATTCAGGAGTTATGGTGGAAACATAAACCACACTTTTCGCACATACATTACTTTTCCATACTTTTCTTATCAATCCATGGCATAAACATATGTTTCTATTCCACTATCATAAAGAGCATTGAACTAGCTTTCCAACGCATCCGACCGTGCCTCAATCCGAGTTACGGATCAAAAGTTATGAAGGAAACAAAATGGAAAAATCTGTCACGTTCGCCTTCCTATTCGCAATGCGAACCCCTAGCGAACCGTGGCAGAAGAAAAAAGTCATAAAGTTCGCAATGCGAACTGCTAGCGAACCTTCACCATTTCCTTCGCTTTGGTTCGCAATGCGAACCTGCGAAACCCATAAATTCCAGCAGCGATAACATAGGTCATTTGGGGTCAAAATCCCTCATTTCTTCCACCCAAACACTTCCAAATCATACTATAACAACCAAAACATGATTCAAACCTAACGACAAGTATTCTACGCAGTTTCTATCAAATTTCATCTGTGAAAACATCAATTTCTATCAATCGCTCCTAATTCCAATCGATAAGAAAAGTTGCGAAACAACCAAAACAATTACGACAAACAACACATATACATACAGAAGCAAGATATAATTGAAACTTCTCACCCTTACCCGATTAATCGCGCTCGAAATGGAGTTCCCTCGATTTTCCTCTTTCTCCTCTTTTCCTTCCTCTCCCTTTCTATCTTCTCTTTTCTTTCTCTTCTTTTTCTTTTCTCTCCATTTATCTCTAATCTCTATTTATTAAAAATATCTAACCTCTCAAAAGACCATTTTACCCCTCAGCTCAAATATCTCACAAACGCTCTCAAAACGCGATAAAACATAAACAGCGATGAAAAATAATATATTGTCAATTAAAAGTTAAGAATAAAGTAATATAAAACAAAAATAATTAAATCGACTCGATTAAATAAATAAGACAAAACGGTAATCCTAAAAAACAAAAAATTATAAAAAACAAGCAGTTTTCCAAAGAAAATACACTGCACACACTCTTGCATTCTCTCTATCTCTTCTAAAATACAACCATCACGTCATGCAGATTGCTTGTTTTAAACCCCGTTGAAACATACGATCCAATGCCTTCTCCCAACTTTGAATTCTCGGTATTCGAGGCTGAAGAAGAAGATGACGAAGAAATTCCAGAAGAGATCTCCCGATTACTCAGACAAGAGGAAAGGTCCATTTAACCTCACAAAGAGCCGTTGGAAACAGTCAACTTGGGTTCAGAAGAAGAGAGAAAATAAGTCAAGATTGGGGGCACTGCTCAGTCCAACTATCAAAGAGAGTTTGATAAAGCTTCTCAAAGAATTTCCCGATGTATTCGCTTGGTCCTATCAGGATATGCCAGGGTTGGATACCAGCATCGTGGAACATCATCTACCGTTGAGATCAGAATGTCCACCAGTAAAACAAAGGTTGAGACGGACTCATCCAGACATGGCCATCAAAATAAAAGAGGAAGTACATAAACATATTGACGCGGGTTTCCTTGCCACATCAGAGTATCCTCAATGGTTAGCCAACATAGTACCAGTTCCGAAAAAGGACGGAAAGGTACAAATGTGTGTAGACTATAGGAATCTGAACAAGGCCAGTCCAAAGGATGACTTTCCCCTACCACACATCCACATGCTGGTTGACACCACAACAAAGTTTAAAGTATTCTCCTTTATGGATAGATTCTCGGGCTATAATCAAATCAAAATGGCGCCGAAAGACATGGAGAAAACTTCATTCATCACCCCATGAGGCACCTTTTGTTACAAGGTAATGTCGTTCGGTTTGAAGAACGTGGGGGTAACCTTTCAAAGGTCCATGACTACTCTATTTCATGACATGATACACAAAGAAATTGAGGTATATGTCGATGATATGATTGCCAAATCTAAAACATAAGAGGAGCATGTGACCCACCTGTCAAAACTATTCGAGCGTCTGAGAAAGTACAAACTCCGCTTGAATCCCAACAAGTGCACATTCGGTGTCCGTTCAGGGAAACTGCTAGGGTTCATCGTCAGCCAGAAAGGAATTGAGGTTGATCCTAACAAAGTCAAGGCCATTCAAGAAATGCCTTCTCCAAAGACTGAAAAACAAGTCAGGAGATTCCTGGGACTTCTGAACTATATTTCCAGATTTATATTCCTCATGACCGCGACATGCGCGCCAATCTTCAAATTACTAAAAAAGAATCAGGAATGCGTTTGGACAGAAGACTGCCAAACCACCTTCGACAGTATCAAGGAATACCTGTTGAACCCACCAATTCTATTACCTCTAGCGGAGGTAAGACCGTTGATCATTTACTTAACAGTCTTGGATGACTCAATGGGTTGTGTACTTGGCCAACAAGACGAAACAAAAAGGAAAGAGTCTGCCATCTACTACCTAAGCAAGAAATTCACCGAGTGTGAAACTCGGTACACTATGCTTGAGAAAACTTGCTGTGCTCTGGCTTGGGCAGCCAAACGTCTTCGCCAGTATATGATTCGTCACACTACTTGGTTAATCTCAGAAATGGATCCAATCAAGTACATCTTTGAAAACCTGCTCTCACGGGAAGGATCGCCCGTTGGCAGATGTTGTTATCAGAATATGACATAGAATACCACGCTCAAAAAGTCGTTAAAGAAAGTGTTTTAGCCGATAATTTGCCTCATCAACCGATTGACGATCAGGAATCAGTCGGGTTTGACTTCCCAGACGAAGATGTCATGTATTTGAAAATGAAAGACTGCGATGAACCGCTACCCAGTGAAGGGCCAGAACCAGGTTCCCAATGGGGACTAATCTTTGACGGAGCTGTAAATCATTACAAAAATGGAATTGGGGCAATCATCATAACGCCTCAGGGTACCCACATTACTTTCACCGCCAGACTGACATTCAAGTGTACAAACAACGAGGCCGATAACGAAGCTTGTATCATGGGTCTCGAAGAAGCGATTGACTTAAGGATCAAGAACTTGGATGTATATGGCGACTCAGCCTTGGTTATCAATCAGATCAAAGGAGATTGGAACACATACCACTCCAGATTGATTCCTTACAAAGATTACGCAAGAAGGTTGTTATCCTTATTCAACAGAATCGAGTTTCATCCCATCCCTCGTGAAGAGAATCACATGGCTGATGCATTAGCCACTCTCTCTTCCCTGATAAGTGTAGGTCAATGGAATGACATACCTAAGATTGACATAATGCGCCTAGAACGGCCCGCTTACATTTTCGCGATCGAAGCAGTCATAGACAACAACCCTTGGTACCACGATATCAAGTGCTTCCTTCAGAAACAAGAGTACCCACATGGGGCTTCCAGAAAGGACAGAAAGACCCTTAAAAGATTGGCAGGCAGCTTCTTCCTGAGCGGCGATACTCTCTATAAGAGAAATTTCAACATGGTCTTGCTTCGATGTGTAGACAGACCAAAAGCAAACTTGTTAATGAAAGAGAATCATGAAGGATCCTTTGGTACACATGCCAACAGACGCACAATGGCGAGAAAAATTCTAAGAGCAGGGTACTATTGGTTGACAATGGAATCTGATTGCTACAAGTACATGAGGAGATGTCACAAGTGTCAGATATACTCAGACAAAATCCATGTACCGCCAACGCATCTTAAAGTTCTTTCTTCCCCCATGGCCTTTTTCCATATGGGGAATCGACATGATTGGCATGATTGAACCCAAGGCTTCAAACGGACATCGGTTCATCCTGGTAGCCATTGACTACTTCACCAAGTGGGTCGAAGCAGCGTCATACGCCAATATAACCCGACAAGTGGTGGTCCGATTTATCAAAAACAATATCATCTGCCGTTATGGTGTTCCGAGCCAGATCATTAGTGGCAATGGATCCAACTTGAACAACAAGATGATGAAAGAGTTGTGCGCGAAGTTCAAGATCGAACACCATAACTCATATCCCTACCGACCCAAGATGAACGGAGCAGTAGAAGCGGCTAACAAGAACATCAAGAAGATCGTTCAGAAGATGGTTGTAACCTATAAAGACTGACACGAGATGTTACCCTTTGCTCTTCACGGTTATTGTACATCTGTCCGCACTTCAACAGGGGCAACGCCTTTCTCTCTAGCATATGGCATGGAGGCAGTGCTCCCCATAGAAGTAGAGATCCTATCAATCCGGGTATTGATGGAAGCTAAGCTAATAGAAGCTGAATGGTGTCAAAGTCGACACGACGAACTGAATCTGATCGAAGAAAAGTGAATGACGGCATTATGCCACAGTGAGTTGTATCAGCAAAGAATGAAGAAAGCGTTCGACAAAAAGGTCCGACCTCGTATCTTCAGAAAAGGAGACCTTGTGCTCAAGAAGATACAATCTTTTCTCACTGATCCTCGGGGCAAA